>AP025043.1:11745137-11756496 GCA_036186865.1 Eustoma russellianum | reverse complement strand
TATATATATATATATGTATGTATATATATATATATGTATGTATATATATATATATGTATATATATATATATGTATGTATGTATATAAAACTGCATATATACATTGTAAAGATCTAAAAAGTTACTAAATTCAAAAAAGTAAGATAGTTACATGATATATAACTACGATATAAGTGTTCAATATCAACAACGGTTAAATTTTTTCCAAGCAGACGAAAAAAACATGATTCAATAGTGTTTGTCTATAGCGACGACACCGGACTCAAACAAATGTTAGATCTGGAATTGGATGAAACATATGTTAGGCCTGGAATCCTTGACCTTTTTTTGGTTGTAGTTGGACTTGTCCATATTTATGAATATATATTGTTACGCAATATTATGTATGGAAAAGAAAAAGAAAAATAAATAAAATAAAATAGGATAAAGTTCTAAACTACTTCGGATTTAGGACTTTGGAAATATTTTAGTTGAAATCCTAAATCCTACAACTATATGAAAATTACCTAAACTCTTCTATAAAACCTAGCTAGCCTAAACTATTATACACACACCAAGTTTTTTCCCATTCGGCTGGCCCCCTCCCTCGTACAAAAATTTCAGCGGCCAAAAAAACTTAGCCACAGGAGGAATTTTGTTGCCCATTTTCCTGTGCAACAAACAAATGAAACCAAGAAAAAAAAAGAGAAAAGATTCTACAGCTTAAAAGTTACCCCCACGATAGGAGTGTCAAACAGGTCGTGTATCGTGTTTCATGTTTTTTGGATTTCGTGTATCAGACTGTCATACCCATACCTTACCCGTTTGCTTCGCGTGTATAGATATAGATACCCAAACCCGTACATGTCTGGTGTCGTATCGTGTATTGGGTATACCCACAAACTTGATAAGTACCAATATTTCAAGTCGTGTACGGGTCATTTCATATATTTTTCAAGTATTTTCAGGTTTCGTATATTTTTCAGATTTCACGTACTTAAACGACTATTGTTAGTCTGTTACCATGTATGAAACAACAATAAGTACAGAACCAAAGGTTCAAGATTAAAAATGTTATAAACCATGAAATTAAATAACATATTTCTAGTCACGTAAATGAAAAGAGATGGAGAGAGGAGCGGGGTGTGTGACTAATCACAAACTTTTTGAACATGAATCATCAACTTCTTCACCATTGCAACTGTAGTTTACTTATTTGAGCATGAATCTTTAGCTTCTTCACCATCATCTTTTGCAATATGTAAACTTATGATGTCATGAATGAGGTCCTCTAAGTTCAAATCACTTGACTTTGCAATAATAGATTAAAGAAAAAATGAGTCTAATAACTAATATAGTATGATAAAATACATTAAAGAAAATCAAATATTTACCGCTTCATGCAAATAACCAATCTTTAGTGCACACCAATGCTTCAACTACTTGGGGTAACAAGCTGCTACGAAATTGATCAAAGATTCTACCACCATGGAATTTGGATTTGGGAATAGGGATTGGGATTTGGGAATGCCGGAATTGGGAGGGGGGAAGGGATTATGTTAGGATTTTTTGGGGAAAAATTTGTTTTTTTTACTTTATAAATTATAAATTTTTATTTAAAATATATTTTTAAATTTTCAGGTATGGCGGGTATAAACGGATAACCCGCGTGTATAGCTGGACACGACCCGCCATTAGCAGGTAACTTTCAGGTTTCACCCAATTGGTACACGAAACTCGCCAAGGTCATACCCATACCCACGAAAATCGTGTCAGGTTCGGGTTGTGTTTTCGTGTCGTGTCTGAGATTGTCACCCCTACCGCCCAACCCCTTCAGCAAGCAGCAACGCCACTTTTATTCTTTTCGTTTCTCCATTCATTCAGCCGAATATAACTAGGTGGAGAAGGAATTAAAATTGGTCTTCAGCAAGCCTTAATCTAATCATACCGTATAGTATATTGAGACAGATAAGTAATCTCTCTATACTTGCTATGATTTACGAAAATCTATACGTTATGTTGGTATAAATATGGATCATGCATCAATATATGTGAATGCATAGATGAATGTATACATACACGTTTGTATATGACCGAATATAGATATATGTAAGAGGGACCGAATTGTTCAAGTGTTGGTATGATTATATAAATATTAGTAACATGTTCATATGTAGGCCCAAAGTGTGTTGAATTGAAGAATTAACACCTGGGCCGATTTGCATATATAAATTTTTCTCTATTAATCCTAAAGTTTATTTTCCTTCCTTTATAGTTTATTCTAATCGAGTAAACCAAGTTTGTCTTGTAGGATCTGCAAGGCACCACTAGAGGGGGGTTGAATAGGTGGTGCAGAAAGTGTGGTTTTTAAAATTTGTTTAAACCTAAACAACTCAACTTCTGAAAACAGATTCTGTTTTCAGGACCAGTTTTAAAACATTTTTAAAACCAGGTTATAGGTCTCCAAAAATTATGAAATTTTGAGAGAATATAGCCTCAGATGTTATGAGGGTCCTCTAAAAATTTCAAATTAAAATTCAACCTTTAACCCCTTCAAAAACCGTTGGTAATCAGATTGCTCGAATCTGCCAGAAACGGTAGACGGTTTTGAAAAATTTATTCCTATTTGTGTGTATGTCCAAATGCTCTGAAAATTTGACCACTAACTCCTTATATACTATATTTAATTAGGTTGAAATAGTTTTGCAAAATTCTTTTGGGAAGTAAGTCAACTACAATCAAAGTCTCAACCTTTGCAAGTCTGAAAATCAGACTGCACTAGTCTCAGAACTTTTGATGTTTGATTGACTTATACTTATCCAAAAGGGTTAAAACTTGTGCCAAATTAACCCTAGGACGTATGGTTATGTTTCTAGAAATTTTCGTGATTTTTTAAAGCCTTTTACTATTTTTATGAACGCCAACAAAAAGAATAAACTGTGCAGTAACAGAAAGTAAATGCTGAAAGTAAATGGCACCAAGAATTTTATACTGGTTCGGTTATAAACAACATACTCCAGTCTTCAAGGAACACCTTCCTTGGTTCACACTAATCACACACACACAACACACCTTACCACAGGGTTGATAGAGTTACACCTAACTCCAACCCTTTACAAACCTTGTACGACGAATACAATTCGCACGAACACCACCACCTTGCAAGATTGAAGATTGATCACACCTTGATCAATCTTTTACAAAGATATGGAATATGTGGTGGTCTATATCAAGCCTATTTAAGATTGAAAGATATGAATACAATAGGCTTACAAGAAGAAAGAAAGAAAGAGAATGTAGAAGAAGAAGGCTAGAACACTTTTGATCCTTGAACTTGCAACTCTTGTTCTTGTTCTTGTTTTGCTCTTCTTTCTCTCCTTTTAATTTGTTTGGCCGCCCCCTAGTAGATCCTTCTCCACTTGAAAATTATCTTCTAAGTCCTTGGGAGAATGTAAGTCATCATTGTGACATGGTCTTGCTTACTTGTCACCTTCTCATTGGATGATCACTTAAGCTTTGCTTACTTGGCACTTCATGATTGGTTGGATGTTGTCATCATTGATGACTTGGAAAAATATGAGAATAACACTTAAAACATGTGCCAAAATCATCACAAAATAATTTCCATAAAGCATAAGATTATCACATAAATTGCAAGACACAAATTCCTTCCATACAAACGCATAAAATCGGCCATAATGTGATGTTACCATGCTGATTTTTCAGCATGTGTTGCATGGTTGTATAATTCAAAATATTACCATTTTTATTTGATTTTTCTTTTTAAAATAAATCACCAATTGATGGTAATTATTCCTATCACATGAGAAATGAACTTGGACACTTTTAAGCTCTAGAATTCGGCCATCACAAGTCTTACACATGCTGAAAATTTTTTCAGCATGTGTGATATGTAAAATATCACATTTTATCAATTTAAATAATATTCAAATTACTTCCATATCTTCTTCCAATCAATCACACAATAAAAGATGATAAAATATATCACATAAATGTCAAAAAATCGGCCAGCCTTGTTTAGCATGCTGAATTTTTCAGCATGTGATATAAGAGAGACAAACTTTGAATTCTTACCATCTGTAGCTTCTCTCTTTAATTCACCAACATTGTATGATTGATCCTTGACCAATCAATATGCCAACAAGGCTCCAAATAAGCTTCATCTCAGCTGTAGGGGCGTTTCAATGAGTATGTGGATGTGCTGAAATTTATTTTGCTAACTTTGTAAAATAGTGCACATTTAATAATACACACATGTTATATTCCAATCAGCCTTTAATTTAATTTTCTAGAACACTTTAAGATGTATAACATATGTAAAAAGTGTCTAGATACGTGTCACATGATGTACCAAAAACGTTCCATGTGTTGTGTGCGTAGAGAACCGAATTTTCGATATTTATCGATTACCCGATTTTTCTCTAATTTAAATTCCAACTTTTGCACATGTTATATATATTATGTTATACATAATATATATAATATATACTTTAAATCTCAGCACTTGGCTGGTCTAAAGTGGTACCATTAACATGTGACAGAACTAAACTTGGAATCTTCACATTTTGGCCTTAATGTGGAGTAATTTGTGTGTGCCAACATGGAAAGTATTTTTGGCTGAATATTACATGTAACCCACGAAAATAATAATGATTTTTGAGGTATAGGGGCTGGCCATCTATTTATGGCAAGTACGTGACACGTTGGCAAAGTTTCGGTATTCGCCCGATACGACAATTTTTGCTTTAGAACCTTTTATCGTGTCGTATTTAAATTTGTCATCACCATATCTTATATCATATGATATAAGACCTGAATATACTCATAAATATGAGTTAAGTATAGTGGTGTGACGTTAACGTACGTACGTAAAATATATAACGTGTCGGTAGTACGTTGGAATACATGTGTATGTGTCTTTTTCAAAAAATCTGAAAATATATGTAATATATATGTGTATATATGGCGTGGATAATAAAGAGGGGAGGAGACGAAAACTTTTCTTCCTTAGCCTTGTTGCCTTTGTGCCTTTTCCAAATGTGGCTTCCTTTAATGAACTACTTAGTTTAATAAATTAAGTACTTCACTTAATGAACTAGTTTAGTTCATTAATAGTGGCACCTGAAAATAGTATAAACACAACAAATGTTTGCCATATGATGTAGCTTTAACGCTTCATGGCTCGTTAGTCCGGCAACATTATATATAAGCTAAATAAGGCAAGTAAGTATATCTTATGCACGTTTTATCTTATGCTCGTTTTTGTGCACATTTAAATCATGTATTTGAAAATCACTCAAACTCCTTTTTCTCTACATGTCTTGGATATTCCTTTTAAATTTCTATTTATATTTACTTTAGTATATTTAGTTACCGCATATGTTTTCTAGCATTTATTACAATTGATATTCTTGGCGCTGTAATACCATATAAATTTTGCAAAGTAGCATGGCTAGCATTCCTAGATAATCCAATATATATATATATATATATATATATATATATATATATATATATATATGTATATATATCTGTGTGTGGGGGTACATATTTATAAATGGTGCAAAGGAATTGTGAGTGGGTGAGAGCTCACTGGCTTGTCTTATGTTATAAGTAATATTTTCTATATCATGTATATATATGTACGTATGTATATATGTTAAGGATTCGTAATCATTATGTGTTTAATGACCAGAAAATTATATTGGATTCGGTATTTGATATTGGGTATTTAATTATTTGGTCTATTTGTGTTTGGATTATGTGATATTTGGAATCGTTTGGAAAATTATTTGATTTGGGAAATTGTTTTGGAAACACCGAACATTTTGAATTTGATTTGGGAAATTGTTTTGGAAACACCGAACATTTTGAAATCATTTTGGAAATCGTGTATTGCATATTTTTTTTGGAAATTCACCCTTACAAAGAAAATATATCGGTAAGACGGGTTGATTCCTATTTTGATTATCGAGCGTTGCAGATGTAAATACCTCGTCAAGGACAGGGTTTCTGTATGCCTATTTGGATTGCTGCAGATATAACTACCTCGTCAGAGACATGTCTTTTGTATGTATATTTTGGGCCTCAGCGTAACTATATAGTCTGGGACAGGGCGCAAAGACATATCTTTGGTACTATAGACGTAACGACCTAGCATGGGACACGATGCCTATAGTATATTTGAATTGTGGGGGAATCAATTCGTAAGTCTTACGGTATAAGTCGCTTGTAGGGAAAGTGCTATAGCCATTGCATTGATTTGGACCATTTTACCCGAGTTTTGATATTTTGGAAATTTGGATTTTGGACCGGTTAAGCCGGATTTCAATATTTGGATTGGATCGAGTTGTACTCGGATTTAGATTTTGGACTCTGGACCGGCTAAATCAGGTTTGGAAACTTTGGACTTTTAGACTTGGAATTTTGGGCCTTTGACTTTGAACATTTTGGCATTGCATATTTGGAAAAATTGCATCATCGATTTTGTATATGGGCAAACCCCTAATTGGAGTTTGTTACGTACCTTATTGGATTTTGTTACGTACTTTGTTGGGTCTATTTGCTCTATTTGCTTTTGAATGTTAGGGGCATAACTGTACATTTACTTGCGAAGAGAAACATGCTATTATTTTATGTTGTTATATATTTTTATCACACTTGCTTCTCCGTGTACGATCTCATGGTAAGTATAGTGGGATTATTCACTGCGCGACTTGTCGCTCAAACCACTCCCTTCCTATTTTTTTTTCAGATGATCAAGAATTCGAGTTGGTTTACGTAGAGGATGGCCCGGATCGAGAGAATTGATTTGATCGTGGCTACTGAGGAGTTTGAGGATTAGAGACTTGTGGATTTTTCAATTAGATATTTTGGAGACATAGTTAGTTATTTATTTCTATTTCTGACATTGTATTAGATTTGATCTAGACTTTTGATATTCATTTATGGTATTGATTATTTCAAGGAATTTTATTTTGACTTCCGCTGACGTATATACATTTTGACTTTGACGTCTTGTATTTTTCTTAACGAAATAGCGGGTGAGTCATTTTGGATACTAGGGCTCGGGACGGGTCGCTACGTATATGCTCCGTTTCCTGGCCTAAGTTATCTTTTTTTTTTTTAAAGAAACTCCGGGCGTAATCTAAAACACTAAAAATATCATAAAAGAATTTTTTATCATAACTTCTGTTATTTTTTTTAAGGCATAATGTGATGATACGACGGAAAATTAACTTTATACAAGAGAAAAAAGGAGAAAAATAGAAAGTTTAAGATATATTTTAAATTTGATTTTAGCCAGAATATTAAGAAATTATCTTAATTTAAATCCTAATTGGAGAAGGATAATAAAACAAAAAACATATCAAAAAACCTAATTGTATTAAAAGAGGAGCCTTTGCTGCCTCATTAATTATTTACCAAAGAAATGAAAAGAAAAAGACAGAGTCATGAGGATTTCCGGTTGCAGCGGAGAGGGGAAAAGAAACAGAAGAAAAAAAAAATAATATATGTATACAAACTTAAGGCAGCCTATACAAACAAAATCAAGAGAAAACAAAGGGGGATTGCAACTGCAGCGGTAGGGACGGACGGCAGGGGAGAATAGAGAGGCAGAAAACTGAAATCGCGTGTATATTTCGAGATTACATGTTCATGTAAAGCGGATGAGATCTGAGGAGGAAGAATGTGAGGTAGAATATGAGGCCTCCAATCACGCGACGCCACGTATATAAAATGACTTTTTTAAAAAAAGAAAAAAAAGTAAACAGCGGGCCCTTTTGTACACGTGGCGTCGCGTGATTGGAGACCTCATATTCTACCTCATATTCTTCCTCCTCAGATCTCATCCGCATGTAAAGATTTAGGGTGCAACTTCTTTTCACATGCTTACTTTATGGGTTTTATATGATTTATATTAAAATTATGCGCTGCAAATTGTTATTCTTGGAGCTATTGTATCGATTGGTGTATATTTGATGATAAAAGAGGTTAATAAGTGAATAAGCACTAGTATACATGATCTAACATGTCAATTGCATAAGGTCATGAGCATTGCGCATTGGGTTATGTAGGACCTGTATAGCACAACAAGAAGGGGTTGAATAGTGGGTGCAGAAAATTTGGTTTTTTAAAAACTTTTAAACAAAAAACCTCACTTCTGAAAACAGTTTTTGCTTTCAGATTTTGTTTCGAAATAATTAAAAGACCTAGTTACAGACCTCCAAAATTTATGAAATTCGACGAGAATCTACTCTCATATGTTCTAAGTATCTCATAAAAATTTCAAATTAAAATTCCACTCCTAACCCCTTGAAAACACGTTCTCGGTCAGATTGCACAAATCTGCCTGAAACAGTACTCTGACTTAAAAAATTTATTCCGATTAATTGCTGACTCCAAATGGTCTGAAAATTTAATGATAATACTGTCCATATATATATTTTAATAGATTGAAACAGTTTTCAAAAATTCATTTGGAAAGTATATCAATCACGTTGATGTTCTCAACCCTTGCAACTCTGAAAATCAGATTGCACTAGTCTCAGAACTATTCAAGTTTGATTGATTTATACTTATCCAAATGAGTTGAAACTTACGCCAAATGAAAATTAAAAGGTGTGTCTATGTTTCTGCAAAATTTTATGATATTTGAAATTCGTTTGCTATTTAATCTGTCGTAACGAAATTGATACAAAAAATGCTGAAAACTGAAAGTAAAGTGCTGAAAGTAAGAACGCCAAGAATTTTATACTGGTTCGGTTAAAACAACCTACTCTAGTCTTCGAGGAAACCTTCCTCGGTTATCACTAAACACAATAAACATCTTACCACAAGGGTTTCTGAATTTACACACCAACTCCACCCTTTTACAAACAATACAATCACGCAAACGGATCACGGACACCACTACCGAACGAATAAAGGTTTGATCACACCTTGATCAACCTTTTACAACAATTGAAACGTGTATGGTGGTATATTCAGGGCCTATATAATATCAAGATTATATGAACAATAGGCTTGAGAGAAGAAGAAGAAGAAAGAAATGTAGAAGAAGAGAGTAGAAGATCCTTTTGCACTTGAGAGAAAAATGAGAGTTGTCCTGGTCTTGTTTGCTCTACTTCTCTTCTTTTTAATCATAACTGGCCGCCCCCCTTAGGATGTTCTTCTTTCTTGAGAATTCTCTTTAATGCCCTTGGAAGATTGCCTTGTGTAGATATGACACTATTGTTGAGAAAAAGAGTTTGAGTAATTCACGAATACATGATTTAAATACAACGTGTTTAAGAAATGCATGACAATTTATTACTTGACACGTTTTTTTTGATAAACTTGCCTTATATGCTTTATATATAATGTTGCCGTACTAATAAGCCATGAAGCTTTAAAGCTTACATCAAATGGCAAACATTTGCTGTAATTGAACTATTTTCAGGTGCCACCATTAATGAACTATACTAGTTCATTAAGTGAAGTACTTAGTTAAATGAATTAAGTAGTTCATTAAATGAAGATATATTTGAAGAAGGCAAGATGGCAACAAATTGAAACATGGAAAGTCTCCTTTCCATCTCATTCACATGTTTATATATATATATATATATATATATATATATATATATTCAGATTTTTTTAAAAGGCACAATACACATATATTCCGATGTACTACCGACACGTTACCTATATTACGAACGTACGTCAACGTCACACCACTGTACTTACCTCATATTTATGAGTAAATTCAGGTCTTATATCATATGATATAAGTCATGGTGATGACAAAATTATTACGACACGTTATAAGGTTATAAACCGAAAATTGTCGTATCAGGTGACTATCGAAACTTCACCAACATGTCACGTACTTGCTATATATAGATGGCCAGCTCATATACTTCAAAAATGGCCACAAATTTCGTGGTTAACATGGTATACTGTCATAAAAGCATTCCATGTTGGCACACACAAATCACCCCCAATTAAGGCCAAATTGTGGAGATTCCAAATTCATCTTTTTAAGCACATGGGGTGCCTACTTTAATAAGCTATTAGAGCTGAATATTAAATTTATTTTATGTATATTATGTGTGACATAATATATATAACATGTGCAAAAAGTTTGAATTTAATCGCAGAAAAATCGCGTAATCGACAAAAGTCGAAAATTCGGTTTTCTACGAACACAACACATGGAACGTTTTTGGCATGACATGTAACATGTATCTAGACAGTTTTTGCATATTCAAGACATATTAAAGTGTACTAGAATATTCAAATTAGGGCTGATTGGAATATACCATATGTGTATAATTATTGTGCACTATTTTACAAAGTTTACGATATGAAATTCAGCACATGTTGGAGACCATATCACACGCCTACTGCAGCTTGGTGGAGCTTATGTGGAGCTTAGTTGGCATCTCAATTGGTGGAGAATAAGCCACACAAGGTTAGTGACATAATGGAGGGAGCTACACAAGGTAACAATTCAAACTTTGTAGCAAATGTAACACATGCTGAAAATTCAGCATGTGAGACAATGTGGTGGCCGAATTCTTGGTCTTGAATGGTGACAAATTTGCTTCCAAAATTTAAGGGATTAATTATTGATTAGTTGGCAATGTTTTAAACCTTATTTTTTGTTGAGAAATATGTTTGGATAATTTTCAAAGTCATGATTTTAAGTGGTGAATACTTAAAAATGTCACACATGGTGTTATATGTGATTAAAAGTTGAAAAAGTTGACATCGATCTCTCAGGTTGTTGCACATCGATTGATCTATGTACATAGATCTCTCACATCGATCGATCTATGTAATGCAGAAAAGTTTAAGACCTTTCTGTGAGACATCGATCTCTAAACTTGAGACACATCGATCGATCGATATACATCGAACTCTCACTTCAATCGATCGATGTAGGTCAGAGACAAAACCTGAACCTTTCTGTGAGACATCGATCTCTGAAGCTGAGACACTTCGATCGATCGATGTCTAGGGTTTTTAGAAATAATTTTTTAAAATGTGTTAAAATGATTGTTTTCATTTGTATATGAATTATACATGTTAATTATGTGCTCATTATGTGTTTTTGGTGATTATTATTGTCTTGTGACTAATGTGCCTTGAAAGTTTCTACAACTTACCAAAAGGGCCAAAATTGGTATTTTGAGCATTGTAGGAACATCACATGATGAAAATATTTCAAGGATGTATTCTCATCCTATTTATCATGACAAAGGTGATATCATGAGTATTTATGACCATCCGGGTCATTTCTGGAGTTTTCTCACACCAGGGGTATTTTAATCATTTCACCCCTGAAGGTATTTTTTGGTATTTTCACTCAAGGA
>AP025043.1:11707593-11745127 GCA_036186865.1 Eustoma russellianum | reverse complement strand
GAATTTCTTGAGCATATTATTATCTTCATTCTGGAGATGTGTTATTATTATTTTGAAGATTATATGGTGATCTTATATCTTATTCTCTCAACCGATGATATTATTGGCTATAGCTGGATATGTGACGATTTGAGATGTCACATTCTATTTTTTCTTGAAGACCCTCTTATATATGTTATAGGAGGATATTTATCATCATTATTCAGAGATATTAAACGTGTCAAAGGTGTAGAAATGTTCTTGACATATAAGAAGAAATATTGGGGAATTTCGGTGTTGCACGTTGACATAATCTTGTCAATTGTTATCTATTTACTTCTTCTTCAAATATTTAAGTTGCTACACATATTGGTATGTCTAAAAACATAATTAATCAGGTGGACATGATTTGGTATTCATTTTATGAGTTGGTGACAAGTGGACAAACCAAAAAGGAGCTAGTTGGCAAAAATGCCAACTTGGAAATTCTCATTTGAAAACCAACGGCTACTTGCCTATTTTGGAGCAGATTTTTGAGTCAAAATGTAGCTCTCACATGCCATATTCTTGTGCTTGGAGTTGAGGATAATTTGGTGGTATTATCCTTTCTTATTTTTAATAAGGAAAATCAAAGTTCATTTTTGAAAAGATGCAAGATGACCAACGCCTACTAGGCTGAAATGTTGAAGCTGAGTTTTGTTTGAATTCTTCAAGCCCACATGCCTATTCTCAAGCCAAGAAGTTGAGGAGATAATGGAGTATTATCCCTTGCTTTTATCTTCACATTCTCAAAGATAATTCCAAGTCATTTTTAGTTGAAATTTTCGGCCACATGGAGTTGCCAAGGTGGACCAATCATTGTGTTTTATTTTGCCAAGTGTACAAAGCCAACCAATGATGAGAAGACATTTGGAATTGATGATGAAGATGTTGACACATGTGCATTCTTATCTTCAAGGCTCAAATCACACTATAAATAGAGGCAATGGTGAAGAAGATGAAACACACTTGAAGCTCACAAGCATTTGTTGAATTGTCTAGCTTTCATCTTCATCTTCTTGTTGTTATTGTTTTATTCATTGTAGCAAAGATGTTCTTGTTGTATTGTGGTGAACTACAAGCCTCTTGAGCTTTATTTGTAAGATTGATTAGCCATCTTTATAAGGCTACATCAATAGGTGTTAGAGAAGTTGCAACTAAGTGTTGCTTAGAAGGTGATTATCCAAGTCTTGAGTAGGGTTGGTGTATAACCCAAGGATCAAGATTGGCTCTTGTTGTAAGGTGTTCATTTCATAGTAAAATCCAAGGAAAGATGTTCCTTGGGACAGGCGTAGGTCACATTGACCCAACCAAGATAAAGCTTTGGTGTTCTTCTCTTGTTTCTTTATTTCTGTTTTCTGCCCATTTTTACTGCAGATTTCATACAACTTCACACAATTTGAAAAATTAGCTAAACATTTTCAAAATTTGTGATTTTGCCTGGAGTTATACTTCAGACTGTTAGCTTTCATTTTAAACAAGAATCACTTGATTTGAGCAAGGGAAAGTTAGTCTTTCAGTCTTTGCAAGATAACTGCTCCAATCTGGCTGCAATCTGACTAGTTTTGAGAAAACTTATATTCTGTATTTTTCAAGAATTGATTAAGGTCAGCGCCTTTTGGGAACATCATCTACACATCCTAAGGAGTGTTTTGATATAAAGATCAACATTTTTGGTTGAATATTCAAAGAGAAACACATTTTGCAAAATCAGCAACATTCTGTCCAATTCTGTCTAGATTGACCATCTGAATCTTTTTATTTGTTTGAAGGGTCAAACGATCTTATTTTTGCCTGATTTTTTGAAAGAGTCTTGTAAACACATTGAAGTTATATTCTGGAAAGTTTCATAATGTTTAGAGTTGTGTACAATTAATTTTGAATTTTTTAAAAACGGGTTCTAAATCTGAGGTGGTCTCAGATTCTGTATTCAAAGGGGATTTTAACAAAGGGTTTTGTAATTTCCGCTAACCATTATTCATCCTCCCTCTAGTGGTGTTTATTGCAGGTGCACGGTCCAAAATTTGGTATCAGAGCCAGACCAACACCACTCAAAAGAAGCAAGATTCAACACCATACGAACAATACAAGGCCAAGAAACAACAATTCATTATATACTGCTTGTCTCAAATCAAAGGTACATACTATGGCTATTGTTTCTCACAAAGGTGAGTTGGAAGGTATGTCTACACAATGCCCTCCTCTTTTTGATGGCAATAATTTTGTTCATTGGAAACTAAGAATGAGGCTATTCTTAATGGCTATAGACATCGATTTATGGTCTATAGTTGAAGATGGACCGTACATGTAGGATCTGCAAGGCACCACTAGAAGGGGGGGTTGAATAGTGGGTGCGGAAAATGTGGTTTTTAAAATTAGTTTGAACCAAAAACCCAACTTCTGAAAACAGTTTCTGTTTCCAGGACCAGTTTTAAAACGTTTTGAAAACTAGGTTTCAGGTCTTCAAAAATTCTAAAATTTGGAGAGCATTTAGAATCAGATGTTATGAGTATCTCCTAAAAATTTCAGATTAAAATTCAACCTCTAACCCCTTGAAAAATCGTTGGTGGTCAGATTGTGCAAATCTGCCAGAAACGATACACTGATTTGAAAAATTAATTCCAATTTGTACACAACTCCAAATGCTCTGAAAATTTAAAGACTAACCCCTTATAAGTTGTATTTAAATGGGTTGAAACAGTTTTGAAAAATTCTTTTGGGAAGTTAGTCAAATACGATCAAAGTCTCAACCTTTGCAAGCCTGAAAATCAGACTGCACTAGTCTCAGAACTTTGGACGTTTGGATGACTTATACTTGTCCAAAAGGGTTGAAACTTGTGCCAAAAGAACCCTAGAACGTGTGGCTATTTTTTCTGAAAGTTTCGTAATTTTTGAAATTCGTTTACTATTTTTACGAACGTGATTAAAAACAGTAAACAGTGCTGAAACAGAAAATCAGTGCCGAAAGTAAATGACATCAAGAATTTTATACTGGTTCGGTTATCAACAACCTACTCCAGTCTTCAAGGAACACCTTCCTTGGTTTACACTAATCACACAACTCAAAAACACCTTACCACAGGGTTGATGGAGTTACACACCAACTCCAACCCTTTACAAACCTTGTATGTTCAATACAATGCACACGAACACCACCACCTAGCAAGAATGAAGATTGATCACACCTTGATCAATCTTTTACAAAGATATATAATGAGTGGTGGTCTATGTCAAGCCTATTCAGATTGAAGAATATGAATACAATAGGCTTACAAGAAGAAAGAAAGAAAGAGAATGTAGAAGAAGAAGAGCTAGGCTTTTTGATCACTTTGATTTGCAATGCTTGTTCTTCTTTTTGTTTTTGCTCAACCTCTTTCCTTTTAATGATGTTGCAGCCGTCCCCTTGTGAGTGTCTCCCCCTCTTGAAAATTATCTTCTAAGTCCTTGGGAGGATGTAAGACATCATTGTGACAAGGTGTTGCTTACTTGACATCTTCTTATTGGATGATCATTTAGGCTTCGCTTACTTGACACCTTCTTATTGGATGAATGTTGTCATCATTGATGACTTGGAAAAATCTGAGAATTACACTTAAACATGTGCCAAAATCATCACAAAATAACTTCCATAAATCATAAGATATATCACATAAATTGCAAGACAAAAATCCCTTCCTTTCTAAGGCAAAAAATCGCCCATTATGTGACATTGCCATGCTGAATTTTCAGCATGTGCATCATTCCATTTCATTCAAAATAATGCCAAATTTAATTTGATTTTTCTTTATAAAATGAATCACCAATTAAATGGCAAATATTCCTATCACATGAGAAATGAATATGGACACTTTTTAGCTCATATATTCGGCCACACAAGTCTCACACATGCTGAAAAATTTTCAGCATGTGTGATATATAAAATATCACACTTTATTAATTTAAATAATATTCAAATCATTTCCATTTCTTCTTCCAATCAATCACACAATAAAAGATGATAAAATATATCATATTAATGTGTAAAAATCGGCCACCCATGCTCACACATGCTGAAATTTTCAGCATGTGTTATAAGTGAGACAAAGTTTGAATTCTTACCATTTGTAGCTTCTCTCTTTAATTCACCAACATTGTATGATTGATCCTTGACCAATCAATATGCCAACAAGGCTCCAAATAAGCTCCATCTCAGCTGTAGATGGCGTTGGATATGTATGTGCATGTGCTGAAATTTATTTTTGCTAACTTTGTAAAATAATGCACATTTAATAATACACACATGTTATATTCCAATCAACCCTTAATTTAATTTTCTAGAACACTTTAAGATGTATAACATATGTAAAAAGTGTCTAGATACGTGTCACATGATGTACCAAAAACGTTCCATGTGTTGTGTGCGTAGAAAACCGAATTTTCGATATTTATCGATTACCCGATATTTCTCTAATTTAAATTCCAACTTTTGCTCATGTTATATATATTATGTTATACATAATATATATAATATATACTTTAAATCTCAGCACTTGGCTGGTCTAAAGTGGTACCATTAACATGTGACAAAATTAAACTTGGAATCTTCACATCTTGGCCTTAATGTGGGGTGATTTGTGTGTGCCAACATGGAAAGTATTTTTGGCTGAATTTTTCATGTAACCCACGAAATTTTTATGGAATTTTGAAATATAGGGGCTGGCCATTTATTTATGGCAAGTACGTGACACATTGGCGATGTTTCGGTATTCGCCCGATACGACAATTTTCGGTTTAGAACCTTTTATCGTGTCGTATTTGATTTGTCATCACCATATCTTATATCATATGATATAAGACCTGAATATACTCATAAATATGAGTTAAGTATAATGGTGTGACGTTAACGTACGTACGTAAAATATATAACGTGTCGGTAGTACGTTGGAATACATGTGTGTGTGCCTTTTCTTAAAAAATCTGAAAATATATGTAATATATGTATGTGTGGCGTGTCACATTAAAGAGGGGAGGAGGAGAAAACTTCCCTTCCTTAGCTTTGTTGCCTTTTTGCCTTTTCCAAATGTGGCTTCCTTTAATGAACTACTTAGTTTAATAAACTAAGTACTTCACTTAATGAACTAGTTTAGTTCATTAATGGTGGCACCTGAAAATAGTATAAACACAACAAATGTTTGCCATATGATGTAAGCTTTAACGCTTCATGGCTCGTTAGTCCGGCAACATTATATATAAGCTAAATAAGGCAAGTAATAGCAAAGTAATGCATACATGTACACGTTTGTATATATATCATGCATTTAAGTCACTTATTTTGAAATCACTCAAACCCCCTTTTCTCTACAGTACATTCCAATGAAAGTTGTACAAGTTAGTGGAGACACACAGGATGTTGAAAAGCATAAAAGTGAATGGTCATCGGAAGATAAAAAGAAAATATCCATGAATGCTAAAGCTATGCAATTATTTTTGAATGGACTTACAACTTCTGAAGCAGGATATGTGTCAAATTGCACAAGCGCACACGACATGTGGAAATCACTTGTATTAAAGCATGAAGGTACTAGTTGTGTTAAAGAGTCAAAAATAAACATGCTTATGACTGAATTAGACACTTTCAAAATGTTGCCGAATGAATCCATAACATCTATGGATTTGAGGATTACTAATATTTTCAATGCCCTTGAAGCTTTAGGGAAGTCATCTTCGAACAGTGAAAAGGTTCAAAAGGTGCTACGAAGCCTTCCTGCTGAATGGGATCCAAAGGTGACTGCAATCGAGGAGACAAAGTCAATCACTAAAATGGATGAATTGATCGGGTCTCTTAAAGTTTACAAGGTTAAATTAAACCAATGAAAGTCTGAATCGTCTAAGTCATCCGCCAAGGACAAGGAGGCACAAACGACAAAGACAAAGGAGTCTAAGGCAAGGAAAGGGAAATGAGCAATGAAGGTGAGCACATGGAGCGACTCATCCGACTCAGAATCCGAAACTGATGAAGCTCAAGTCTGCTTCGTATCAAACGAGGATAAACGCAAGGAATGCAAGGAGGAGGCAAAGTCAAAGAATCTGAAAACCAAATGGTTTTTAGATAGTGGATGTTCGAGGCATATGACGGGGAATCCCAAACTATTCATCGAATTGGAACATATCAAGAATGGAGGAAAAGTAACATTCGGTGACAACAACAAAGGACAAGTTGTTAGAAAAGGAACAATTGGGGATCCTAACACATTTCAAATGCGAAATGTGTTGTTAGTAAGCAATCTCTCTTATAATTTGCTTAGTATTTCACAACTTATAGATTGTGGTTACAATGTCTCTTTTCTTCCCAATTCATGTGATATAATAAATGAAAAAGGAGAAATAGTTTTAAAAGGAAATAGAGATGGTAATATTTATACTCTTACCTTAGATAATATGTTAGATGCTAAGGTTAAGTGTTTGATATCACATGACTTAGATGTAAATTTATGACATAGAAGATTAGGTCATATAGGAATTTGAACTATTAAGAAATTGTCTAAGAAGAATTTAATTAGAGGAATGCCTAAGTTAGACTTAGATAATTTTCAAATGTGTGAAACATGAATTAAGGGAAAACACATTAAAGGAACCTTAAAACCGAAACATGAAGTGAGTACTAGTCATGTACTAGAATTGCTTCACTTAGACTTATTTGGTCCAAGTAGGACAAGAAGTCTAGGTGGACACTACTATGTCTGTGTCATAGTAGATGATTACTCACGCTACACATGGACATTGTTCTTAACACACAAGGACGATGCTCCATTAGCAATCGAAACCCTTATTAAGCAACTTGAAAACATTTATGAAGAAAATGTTAAAAGGATTAGAAGTGATAGAGGTGGAGAATTTAAAAACAAAGATGTAATTAAATTTTGTGAACTATATGGAATTAAACATGAATTCTCACCACCTAGAACAACACAACTCAATGGAGTTGTTGAACGTAAAAATAGAACAATTCAAGAAGTTGCTAGGACAATGCTATGTGAAAATAAATTACCTAAAAATTTATGGGCTGTTAGTTGTGCATGCTATATTATAAATAGGCTCATTATTAGAAAGAAATTAAATAAAACGCCTTATGAATTGCTAAACAATAGACAACCTAAGATAGATTATCTTAAAGTATTTGGATGTAAATGTTTTGTGCTGAACACTAAGGATAATCTAGATAAATTTGAACAAAAGTCTATTGAATGCATATTTGTTGGGTATTCAACTAACTCAAGAGCATATAGGTGTTATAATCATGCATCTAGAAAGATAATTGAATCCATACATGTAAAATTCCATGAAAATGCATGCTTTGAAGCTAGTGATAAACATCAACATAAACAAGAAACAAATGTTGAAAATATGTTTGATGATGATGTATTACTTGAGCCTGTACTTGATCATCTAGAACCAATTCCCCCTGAACAGGACATGCATGAACCCTTAGATGATATAAATGAAGAAACTTTGCAATTGGAAGATAATGTAACTAATGATCCAATTACATATGATAATGTTCATATTAATGAAACATTTGAACAAGATGAGGGTGAACCTAGTCAATCTAGGAATTGGTGGCATCCTAGAGAACTAATCATTGGGGATCTAAGTGTTGGGGTTAGAACACGTAGAAATATAAGTCAACTTGAAGGATATAGCTTAATCTCACACTTAGAACCTAAGAATGTAAAGGAAGCCTTAGGTGATATATCATGGATAGATGCTATGCATGAGGAATTAAATCAATTCACAAAGAAAAATGTGCGGGACTTAGTACCTAAACCTGAAGACAAGTCTATCATAGGAACTAAATGGGTCTTTAGGAATAAAATAGATGAACAAGGAAACATTACAATAAATAAGGCTAGACTAGTCGTACAAGGTTATAATCAAAAAGAAGGAATAGATTATGAAGAAACCTTTGCACCCGTTGCACGACTAGAAGCAATTAGGTTGTTACTTGCGATTGCAAGTCTAAGTAACATTAAACTCTTCCAAATGGATGTCAAGAGTGCTTTCTTGAATGGATACATCCAAGAAGAGGTGTTTGTCAAACAACCCCCTAGATTCAAAGATCCAAAGAATACTAACCATGTTTATAAGCTTAAGAAAGCTTTATATGGTTTGAAACAAGCTCTAAGATCTTGGTATGATAAATCTGCAAACTTTCTTATTGCAAATAATTATCAAAGGGGAACAATAGACAACACATTATTCCTAAGAAGAAAAGGTAATGATTTGTTAATAGTTCAAATATACGTAGATGATATAATCTTTGGTTCAACCAACCCTACCTTAGTAAAAGACTTCGAAGAGTGTATGATGTCAGAATTTGAAATGTCAATGGTAGAAGAATTGAACTACTTCTTAGGCCTTCAAATTAAACAAACCCCTCAAGGAATTCATATTAGCCAACTTAAGTATGTAAATGATATGATTAAGAAGTTTGGCTTTGAAGAGTTGAAACCTACAACTACCCCCATGAGTGTTAGTACCAAACTTGATAAGGATTAAAATGGTAAACCTTTTGATGACACACTTTATAGGTCTATGATTGGCTCATTGCTATATTTAATTGCATCAAGACCTGATATCATGTTTAGTGTGTGTGCTAGGTTTCAATCTTGTCCTAAGGTATCACATTACAATGCAGTGAAAAAGATCTTTAGATATCTTAAGCATACACCTCACTTAGGACTGTGGTATGATAGAAATGCTAAATTGGAATTACACGCATATAGTGATGCTGATTATGGTGGTTGCAAATTAGATAGAAAGTCCACTAGCGGTACATGTCAATTCATAGGAACTAATTTGATCTCTTGGTTTTCTAAAACGCAAGCTAGTGTAGCTCTTTCTACCACTGAAGCCGAGTATATTGCTTTGAGTTTATGTACTACCCAAATACTTTGGCTTAAACAGCAACTTAGTGATTTTTGGCATTAAAATGAAAAAGATTCCAATTTTCTGCGATAGCACAAGTGCAATCAATCTTTCACGGAATCCGGTGCTTCATTCTAAGGCCAAACACATCGAGGTGCGATACCACTTTCTTCGTGATCATGTTCAAAATGAGGATATAGTGATAAAACATATAAGAACTGATCACCAAATCGCTAACATCTTCACCAAACCCCTTAATCAAGCCACTTTTGAAAACTTACGAGCCAAATTAGGAATGATGACTTACGATACCATTGCATAGTTCTATCTTTTGCATGATTAGCAAAATAAAGGGGGAGATAGAATAAGAACATGATTTAAGTTGGTAAGTCATTCTAATCATATGCTAAGTTTTAATTGGTATAAATTTTGGAGCATAGGTTAAGGGGGAGAGTATGAGTTGAGGGGAAGCAGCGTACTATTTAAAAGTTGAAAATATTTGGTTAAATTTTTGTTATAAGTTGTGACATTAAAATCATGTTAGGTTATTTTGAAAATCATCCAAAAGGGAGAGAATGTTGAGAAATATGTTTGGATAATTTTCAAAGTCATGATTTTAAGTGGTGAATATTTAAAAATGTCACACATGGTGCTATATGTGACTAAAAGTTGAAAAGTTGAAAAATTTGACATCAATCTCTCAGGTTGTTGCACATCGATCGATCTATGTACATAGATCTCTCGCATCGATCGATCTATGTAAGGCAGAAAAGTTTAAGACCTTTCTGTGAGACATCGATCTCTAAACTTGAGACACATCAATCGATCGATGTACATCAAACTCTCACTTCGATCGATCGATGTAGGTCAGAGACAAAACCTGAACCTTTCTGCGAGACATCGATCTCTGAAGCTGAGGCACTTCGATCGATCGATGTCTAGTGTTTTTAGAAATAATTTTCTAAAATGTGTTAAAAGGATTGTTTTCATTTGTATATGAATTATACATGTTAATTATGTGCTTATTATGTGTTTTTGGTGATTATTATTGTCTTGTGACTAATGTGCCTTGGAAGTTTCTACAACTTACCAAAAGGGCCAAAATTGGTATTTTGAGCATTGTAGGAACATCACATGATGAAAATATTTCAAGGATGTATTCTCATCCTATTTATCATGACAAAGGTGATATCATGAGTATTTATGACCATCCGGGTCATTTCTGGAGTTTTCTCACACCAGGGGTATTTTGATCATTTCACCCCTGAAGGTATTTTTGGTATTTTCACTCAAGGAATTTCTTGAGCATATTATTATCTTCATTCTGGAGATGTGTTATTATTATTTTGAAGATTATATGGTGATCTTATATCTTATTCTCTCAACCGATGATATTATTGGCTATAGCTGGATATGTGACGATTTGAGATGTCACATTCTATTTTTTCTTGAATACCCTCTTATATATGTTATAAGAGGATATTTTTCATCATTATTCAGAGATATTAAAGGTGTCAAAGGTGTGGAAATTTTCTTGACATATAAGAAGAAATACTAGGGAATTTCGGTGTTACACGTTGACATAATCTTGTCAATTGTTATCTATTTACTTCTTCTTCAAAAATTTAAGTTGCTACACATATTAGTATGTCCAAAAACGTGATTAATCAGGTGTACATGATGTGGTATTCATTTTATTAGTTGGTGACAAGTGGACAAACCAAAAATGAGCTTGTTGGCAAAAATGCCAACTTGGAAATTCTCATTTGAAAACCAACGGCTACTTACCTATTTTGGAGCAGATTTTTTGAGTCAAAATGCAGCTCTCACATGCCCTATTCTTGTGCTTGGAGTTTAGGATAATTTGGTGGTATTATCCTTTCTTATTTTTAATAAGGAAAATCAAAGTTCATTTTTGAAAATATGCAAGATGACCAACGACTACTAGGCTGAAATGTTGAAGCTGAATTTTGTTTGAATTCTTCAAGCCCACATGCCTATTCTCAAGCCAAGAAGTTGAGGAGATAATGGAGTATTATCCCTTGCTTTTATCTTCACATTCTCAAAGATAATTCCAAGTCATTTTTAGTTGAAATTTTCGGCCACATGGAGTTGCCAAGGTGGACCAATCATTGTGTTTTATTTTGCCAAGTGTACAAAGCAAACCAATGATGAGAAGACAGTTGGAATTGATGATGAAGATGTTGATACATGTGCATTCTTATCCTCAAGGCTCAAATCACACTATAAATAGAGGCAATGGTGAATAAGATGAAACACACTTGAAGCTCACAAGCATTTGTTGAATTGTCTAGCTTTCATCTTCATCTTCTTGTTGTTATTGTTTTATTCATTGTAGCAAAGGTTTTCTTGTTGTATTGTGGTGAGCTACAAGCCTCTTGAGCTTTATTTGTAAGATTGATTAGCCATCTTTATAAGGCTATATCAATAGGTGTTAAAGGAGTTGCAACTAAGTGTTGCTTAGAAGGTGATTATCCAAGTCTTGAGTAGGGTTGGTGTATAACCCAAGGATCAAGCTTGGCTCTTGTTGTAAGGTGTTCATTTCATAGTAAAATCCAAGGAAAGATGTTCCTTGGGACTGGATTAGGTCACATTGACCGAACCATGATAAATCTTCGGTGTTCTTCTCTTGTTTCTTTATTTCTGTTTTCTATCTGTTTTTACTGCAGATTTCACACAACTTCACACAATTTGAAAAAATAGCTAAACATTTTCAAAATTTGTGATTTTTGGTGGAGTTATACTTCAGACTGTTAGCTTTCATTTTCAACAAGAATCACTTGATTTGAGCAAGGAAAAATTAGTCTTTCGGTCTTTGCAAGATAACTGCTCCAATCTGGCTGCAATCTGACTAGTTTTGAGAAAACTTAAATTCTGTATTTTTCAAGAATTGTTTAAGGTCAGAGCCTTTTGGACACTTCATCTACACATCCTAAGGAGTGTTTTGATATAAATATCAACCTTTTTGGTTGAGTATTCAAAGAGAAACACATTTTGCAAAATCAGCAACATTCTGTCCAATTCTGTCCAGATTGACCATCTGAATCTTTGTTTGTTTGAAGGGTCAAACGATCTTATTTTTGTCTGATTTTTGGACAGAGTCTTGTCAACACATTGAAATTATATTATGAAAATTTTCATAACGTTTAGAGTTGTGTACAATTAGTTTTGAATTTTTCAAAAACGGGTTCTGAATCTGAGGTGGTCTCAGATTCTGTTTTCAAAGGGGATTTTAACTAATGGTTGTAGTGTAATTTCCGCCAACCACTATTCACCCCCCTCTAGTGGTGTTTATTTCAGGTGCATGGTCCAACATTTGTCACATGTTTTAGATGTTAATCTCAGATTCTTAAAGCTACTAAATAGTGATAAGGTTGGACCAATCATGAAGTGTCAAGTAAGCAACGCCAAGACATTCATCCAATCAAGTTGTGCCAAGTGACCAAGATGTGTCATATCTACACAAGGTAATATTCAAAGGGCATTAAAGAGAATTCTCAAGGTGATGGAAGACCCTAGGGGGCGGCCAACTCCATGATTAAAAAGAAGAGAAGAGAGCCAAACAAAAGAAAGACAACTCTCATAATCTCACAAGTACAAAAAGACTCTCTACTCTCTTATTCTACATTTCTTTCTTCTTCTTTATCTCTCAAGCCTATTGTTCTTATATTCAATATATTGAATAGGATTTGATTAGACCATCACACACGTTTTAAATTGTAAAAGTTGATCAATGTGTGATCAAACCTTCATCCGTTCGATGGTGGTGTTCGTGATCGTGTGATTGCTTGTAATGTTTGTTTAAGGGTGGAGTTGGTGTGTAACTCTAGCAACCCTTGTGGTAAGGTGTTATTTTGTCTTTAGTGATAACCGAGGAAGGTGTCCTCAAATACTGGAGTAGGTTGTTTTAACCGAACCAGTATAAAATTATTGGTGTCGTTACTTTCAGCACTTTACTTTGAGTTTTTTAGTTTCTATGTTTAATTCGTTACAATCATAAAATTAGTAAACGACTTTCAAAAATTACCAAAATTTTCAGAAACATAGCAACACCTTTTAAGTTTCATTTGGCGCAAGTTTCAACCCATTTGGACAAGCATAAGTCAATCAAACGTTAATAGATCTGAGACTAGTGCAATCTGATTTTCAGACTTGCAAAGGTTGAGAACATCAATGTATTTGACATACATACAAAAGGAATTTTTCAAAAATGTTTCAACCTATTAAAATACGTATCTTAAGGGGTTTTTCATTAAATATTTAGACCATTTAGAGTTACGAATTAATCGGAATAAAATTTTCTAATCGGAGTACTATTTCTGACAGATTCGCGCAATCTGACCACAAACGTGTTTTCAAAGGGTTAGATGTTGAATTTTAATCTAAAATTTTTAGAAGATACTCAGAACATTTGAGACTAGAATCTCTCCAAATTTCAGAATTTTTGAAGGTTTGTAACCAGGTCTTTCAAATGTTGCAAATCAGAATCTGAAAACAGAAACTGTTTTCAGAATTTAGGTTTCTGGCTCAAAATATTTTAAAAACTAAATTTTCCGCACCTACTATTCAACCCCCCTTCTAGTGGTGCCTTACAGGTCCTTCAAGTGGTATCAGAGCGCAGACACACTCACAATAAGGAGATCCAACGATCTTAGTGAGATGACAACCACTAACTTCAAAACCGAGCAAGAAGGTATATCGAATCAAAGGCCTCCTCTTTTTGATAGTGAATCCTTTATCCAATGGAAACATAGAATGAAACTCTTTCTTATGGCTATCGATATTGATTTGTGGTCTATTATAAAAGACGGTCCATTCGTTCCATCTAAGCTATCTACTGTTGATGGTGTCATGCTAGAAGTTATAAAACCGAAACAAGAATACACTTGTGATGACAAAAAGAGACTAAGTATGAATGCTAGAGCCATGCTGTTGAGAGATATGTTTGGATAATTTTCAAAGTCATGATTTTAAGTGGTGAATACTTAAAAATGTCACACATGGTGTTATATGTGATTACAAGTTGAAAAAGTTGAAAAAGTTGACATCGATCTCTCAGGTTGTTGCACATCGATCGATCTATGTACATAGATCTCTCACATCGATCGATCTATGTAAGGCAGAAAAGTTTAAGACCTTTCTGTGAGACATCGATCTCTAAACCTGAGACACATCGATCGATCGATGTACATCGAATCCTCACGTCGATCGATCGATGTGGTTCTATGAGACATCGATCTCTGAAGCTGAGGCACTTCGATCGATCGATGTCTAGGGTTTTTAGAAATAATTTTCTAAAATGTGTTAAAATGATTGTTTTCATTTGTATATGATTTATACATGTTCATTATGTGATTATTATGTGTTTTTGATGATTATTATTGTCTTGTGACTAACGTGCCTTGGAAGTTTCTACAACTTACCAAAAAGAGCAAAAATGGTATTTTGAGTTTTGTAGGCACATGACATGATGAAAATACTTCAAGGATGTATCTCATCCTATTTATCATGACAAAGGTGATTTCATGGTTATTTATGACCATCGGGGTCATTTCTGGAGTTTTCTCACACCAGGTGTATTTTGGTCATTTCACACCCCTAAGGGTATTTTTGGTATTTTCACTCAAGAAATCTCTTGAGCATATTATTATCTTCATTCCGGAGCTGTGTTATTATTATTTTGAAGATAATATGGTGATCTTATATCTTATTCTCTCAACCGATGATATTATTGACTATAGCTGGATATGTGACGATTTGAGATGTCACATTCTAGTTTTTCTTGATGACTCTCTTATATATGTTATAAGAGAACATTTGTCATCATTATTCAGAGATATTAAAGGTGTCAAAGGTGTGGAAATGATCTCAACATATAAGAAGAAATATTGGGGAATTTCGGTGTTACATGTTGACATAATCTTGTCAATTGTTATCTATTTATTTCTTCTTCAAAAATCTGAGTTGCTACACATATATGTACGGTCAAAAACGTGAATATGCTGGTGGATATGATGTTGTACACATTTTATGAGTTAGAGACAAGTGGACCAACCAAAAGGAGAAAATTCAAAGTAGTAGCCAACGACTACTAGACTCTTCTTGGTGTTTTTCATCAATATTTTGGAAGTCAAATGGAGCTCTCACATGTCCTATTATTGTGCTTGAAGTTGGGGATAATTTGGTGGTATTATCCTTTCTTATTTTATTAAGAAAAAATCAAAGTTTTTTTGGAAAATATTAAGTGTAACCAACGGCTACACTTCAATTTTGGAGCTGAATTTTAAGTTTGAAAATGTTCAAGCCCACATGCCTATTCTCAAGCAAGGATTTGAGGTTATCTTGGTGCATTTATCTTCTCTTATTATCTATTCTTGCTAAGGATAATTCAAGGCAATTCCAAGGTGTATTTTTCGGCCAACATGACATTGCCAAGGTGGACCAATCATTGTGTTTTATTTTGCCAAGTGTACAAAGCTAACCAATGATGAGAAGACAAATGAAGTTGATGATGAAGATGATCACACATTGGCATTCTTATCTTCAAGGCTCAAATCACACTATAAATTGAGGCATTGGTGAAGAAGATGAAACACACTTGAAGCTCACAAGCATTTGTTGAATTGTCTAGCTTTCATCTTCATCTTGTTGTTATTGTTTTGTTCATTGTAGCAAAGGTGTTCTTGTTGTATTGTGTTGAGCTACAAGCCTCTTGAGCTTCATTTGTAAGATTGATTAGCCATCTTTATAAGGCTACATCAATAGGTGTTAGAGGAGTTGCAACTAAGTGTTGCTTAGAAGGTGATTATCCAAGTCTCGAGTAGGGTTGATATATAACCCGAGGATCAAGCTTGGATTTTGTTGTAAGGTGTTCATTTCATAGTGAAATCCAAGGAAAGGTGTTCCTTGGGACTGGAGTAGGTCACATTGACCGAACCAGGATAAATCCTCGGTGTTCTTCTCTTGATTCTTCATTTCTGTTTTCTGTCCGTTTTGAACTGCAGTTTTCACACAACTTCACACAATTTGAAAAAATAGCTAAACATTTTCAAAATTCATGATTTTTGGTGGATTTATACTTCAGAATGTTAGCTTTCATTTTCAACAAGAATAATTTGATTTGAGCAAGGGAAAGTTAGTCTTTCAGTCTTTGCAAGATAACTGCTCCAATCTGGCTGCAATCTGATCAGTTTTGTGAAAACTTAAATTTTGTATTTTTCAAGAATTGTTTAAGGTCAGGACCTTTTGGAAACTTCATCTACACATCCTAAGGAGTGTTTTGATATAAATATCAACCTTTTTGGTTGAGTATTCAAAGAGAAATACGTTTTGCAAAATCAGCAACTTTCTGTCCAATTCTATCCAGATTGACCATCTGAATCTTTTTATTTGTTTGAAGGGCCAAACGATATTATTTTTGTCTGATTTTTGGACAGAATCTTGTTAACTCTTTAAAGTTCAATTATGGAAAGTTTCATAATTTTTGGAGTTGTGTACAATGATTTGTGAATTTTTGTAAAACGGGTTCTGAATCTGAGGTGATCTCAGATTCTGTTTTCAATGGGGATTTTAACAAAGAGTTGTCGTGTAATTTCCTCTAACCACTATTCACCCCCCTCTAGTGATGTTTATTGCTGGTGCACGGTCCAACATTTGGTCTCAGAGACAGGCCAACACCACTCAAAAGAAGCAAGATTCAACATCGTACGAACAATACAAGGCCAAGAAACAACGATTCATTATTTACTGCTTGACTCAAATCCAAGATATATACAATGGCTATTGTTTCTCACAAAGGTGAGTTGGAAGGTATGTCTACACGACGCTCTCCTCTTTTTGATGGCAATAATTTTGTTCATTGGAAACTAAGACTGAGGCTATTCTTAATGGCTATAGACATCGATTTCTGGTCTATAGTTGAAGATGTGCTGTACATTCCAATGAAAGTTGTACAAGTTAGTGGAGTCACTCAAGAGGTTGAAAAGTATAAAAGTGAATGGTCATCGGAAGATAAAAAGAAAATGTCCATGAATGCTAAAGCTATGCAATTACTTTTGAAAGGACTTACAACTTCTAAAGCAGGATATGTGTCAAATTGCACAAGCGCACACGACATGTGGAAATCACTTGTATTAAAGCACGAAGGTACTAGTTGTGTTAAAGAGTCAAAAATAAACATGCTTATGACTGAATTAGAGACTTTCAAAATGTTGCCAAACGAATCCATAACATCTATGGATTTGAGGATTACTAATATTTTCAATGCCCTTGAACCTTTAGGGAAGTCATTTTCAAACAGTGAAAAGGTTCAAAATGTGCTACGAAGACTTCCTGCTGAATGGGATCCAAAGGTGACTGCAATCGAGGAGACAAAGTCAATCACTAAAATGGATGAATTGATCGGGTCTCTTAAAGTCTATGAGGTAAAACTGAACCAACGAAAGTCTGAATTGTCTAAGTCATCCGGTAAGTCAATAGCTTTCAAAACAACCGAAACACATGCTAGTAACGATGATAGTAATAGTGATACTGAATTAGACGATGACTTGATATTGATAGCTAGAAAACTTAGAATGTTTTTCAAACGTCCAAATAGGAATAGACAACGTAATTCTTCTTCTTCTTCTTCTTCTCAACCTAGGAAAAATAACACAAATAAATGGTATAACAAAGAATTAAAGTGTTATGAATGCGGTCAAAAATGACATATTTCATACGACTGTCCCACGAAGAAAAATAATAATAACAACAACAATAATAAACAAGCTAAGGACAAGGAAGCTCAGACTACAAAGACAAAGGAGTCTAAGGCAAGAAAAAGGAAACGAGCAATGAATGTGAGCACATAGAGCGACTCATCCGACTCAGAACCCGAAACTGAGGAAGCTCAAGTCTGCTTCGTATCCAACGAGGTATGTTTTTTTTCTGATAGTGATTCTGGTAGTGACATGACATTTGATGAAATGTATGAAGAATTCCTAAGAATGCATGCTCACTGTAAGAGGCTCTCTAAAGAAAAGAAGAAACTAGTTGAAGAAAATGACAAGTTGAAGACGTCCAACTTGGAATTTTCCGATCAACTAGAATCTCTTAAACAAAAGTCTACTAATACTCTTGATTCTTTAGAGAATAAAATTGAATCATATAGGAAAGATGAACATAAGATAAAAATGGAAAATAAGATGTTAAAATCTAAGTTAGAAAGTTGTGAACATGAAATAACACAACTTAAGTCGTCTAAACTTAACTTAGAAAAAATGTTAGAACAATTTAAATCGGGTGAAAATATGTTAGATACACTTATCTCATCACAAAAGTATGGTAATGATAAAACCGGCTTAGGCTATAAAGAAGAAAATGAAAAAGTAAATAAAAAGACTAAGTTTGTTTCATCTAGTACAAAGTTGCCATATAATACAGTAAAATCAACTTTGCCTGCTACATCTTCTTCTACACCTTGTTCTACTAATATCAAGACAAAAATGCAACATACACCCATAAAAGCACACACGCATAAACATACATCTAGGCCAAACTTTGCATCTAGACAACCTAGAAATTATGCCTACATGTATACAAATGCAACTAGACCGAATAAAATGCATACAACTTATTATGAACCTAAGTATAGGCAACACTCTTATAAGTCTTATAGAAATGCCTACAAACACACTTATATAGCGCCATATAAGAAACAAATTCACATGCCTTATACACATCATAAATCTCGTCCATCCTATAATGATTATCAATCATGGCACAACATGTATAACAATGCATCTTCACTTATGTGGAATAATCATGTATATGCTAATTCTTCTTATTTTCCAAATTATAACAATGCTAAAAAAGTGCCTAGAAGGTATATTCAAGTTTGGATACCTAAGGGATATCTAAACAAGAATAATGCCCCTAACATTCAAGGACCCAAATAAAAGGTACCTAAAACTTTGTCTCCATTGTAGGAAAAACGGAAGGAATGCAAGAAGGAGGCAAAGTCAAAGAATCTGAAAACCAAATGGTTTTTAGATAGTGGATGTTCGAGGCATATGATGGGGAACCCCAAACTATTCATCGAATTAGAACGTATCAAAAATGGAGGAAAAGTAACATTCGGTGACAACAAGAAAGGACAAGTTGTTGGAAAAGGAACAATTGGGGACCCTAACACATTTCAAATACGAAATGTGTTGTTAGTAAGCAATCTATCTTATAATTTACTTAGCATTTCACAACTTATAGATTGTGGTTACAATGTCTCTTTTCTTCCAAATTCATGTGATATAATAAATGAAAATGGAGAAATAGTTTTAAAAGAAAATAGAGATGGTAATATTTATACTCTTACCTTAGATAACATGTTAGATGCTAAGGTTAAGTGTCTAATATCACATGACTTAGATGTAAATTTATGGCATAGAAGATTAGGCCATATAGGAATTTCAACTATTAAGAAATTGTCTAAGAAGAATTTAATTAGAGGAATGCCTAAGTTAGACTTAGATAATTTTCAAATATGTGAAACATGTATTAAGGGAAAACACATTAAAGAAACTTTAAAACCGAAACATGAAGTGAGTACTAGTCATGTACTAGAATTGCCTCACTTAGACTTATTTGGTCCAAGTAGGACAAGAAGTCTAGGTGGACACTACTATGTGTGTGTCATAGTAGATGATTACTCACGCTACACATGGACATTGTTCTTAACACACAAAGACGATGCTCCATTAGCAATCGAAACCCTTATTAAGCAACTTGAAAACATTTACGAAGAAAATGTCAAACGAATTAGGAATGATAGAGGTGGAGAATTTAAAAATAAAGACGTAATCAATTTTGTGAACTACATGGAAAAAACATGAATTCTCACCACCTAGAACACCACAACTCAATGGAGTTGTTGAACATAAAAATAGAACGATTCAAGAAGTTGCTAGGACAATGCTTTGTGAAAATAAATTACCTAAATATTCATGGGCTGAAGCTGCTAGTTGTGCATGCTATATTATAAATAGGCTTACAATTAGAAAGAAATTAAATAAAACGCCTTATGAAATGCTAAACAATAGACAACCTAAAATAGATTATCTTAAAGTATTTGGATGTAAATGTTTTGTGCTAACACTAAGGATAATCTAGATAAATTTGAACAAAAGTCTATTGAATGCATATTTGTTGGGTATTCAACTAACTCAAGAGCATATAGGTGTTATAATCCTGCATCTAGAAAAATAATTGAATCCATACATGTGAAATCAATGAAAATGCATGCTTTAAAGTTAGTGACAAATATCAACATAAACAAGAAACAAATGTTGAAAATATGTTTGATGATGATGTATTACTTGAGCCTGTACTTGATCATCTAGAACAAACTCCCACTGAACAAGACATACATGAACCCTTAGATGAAATAAATCAAGAGACTTTGCGATTGTAAGATACAACTAATGATCCAATTACATATGATAATGTTCATACTAATGAAACATTTGAACAAGATGACGGTGAACCTAGTCATCTAGGAATTGGTGGCACCCTAGAGAACTAATCATTGGGGATCCAAGTGTTGGGGTTAGAACACGTAGAAATATAAGTCAACTTGAAGGACATAGCTTAATCTCACAATAGGAACCTAAGAACGTAAAGGAAGCCTTAGGTGACATATCATGGATAGATGCTATGCATGAGGAATTAAATTAATTCACAAGGAACAACGTGTGGGACTTAGTACCTAACCTGAAGACAAGTCTATCATAGGAACTAAATGGGTCTTTAGGAATAAAATGGATGAATAAGGAAATATTACAAGGAATAAGGCTAGACTAGTCGCACAAGATTATAATCACAAGAAGGAATAGATTATGAATAAACTTTTGCACCCGTTGCACGACTAGAAGAAATTAGATTATTACTTGCGATTGCAAGTCTAAGCAATATTAATGTAGCGCCCCGCACCCGGCCTCGTCCGGATACGGTGCACCCGCCGTACTTCACTGAGGAGAGTACAAGAACGTCATGCTTAACATGCGAACATCATAACATAAGTCGTGGACTCCCATGCAAACATTCAACATGGTAGTAAAATTTCGGCAGAATTAAAACTTTTCAAAAATAAACATGCATTTCTAAAATTACTGAGTTCCGAAAGGTAGTAGTCCCACAAAATAACATAACTGAAATCCAGAGAGTTCAAACATAGTCATGATACAAATGTCTTGGCAGCACAAAAGTCCTTAAGCTTAGCTCCCTTCATATCTTCTTGCCTATGGATAAGGTACCCTCGCTCATCCTCGATCCATTCTACCTTGGCAGTATCTGGCTCTGGGGAAAAATAAAGTGTGAGTGATAAAAATCACCCAGCAAGAATACAATAAACGACCATGAAATACGCAAAGAATCATAACATGAATGTGTTACCCCAAAAACCTCAAAGAATCATAATTCATACCTGATCTTAAATCCTGAGCTTGCTTGACGTTCGGCTTAAACATGTTTTTAGAGAATGCTATACCATACCTTGTCTTAGATCCTGAACTTACTTGGCGTTTGGCTTAAGCATGTTTTAGGTAATGCTATACCGATAATAACTTATAACCATTAACTGTAACATGCAACATGTCCTCATGATCATGAATTATGCAAGATGCAATGCATGATGTCATGTCATGTCATGTCAAAACATCATTTTGGTCCCATAAGGTAACATGTCATAAAACAGAGTGTCAGATCAATTAACCCCGGATCTGAGCGGGTCCAGAACATATCATCAGACCAATTAACCCCGGGCCTGAACGGGTCCAGAACAGATATCAGATCAATTAACCCCGAATCTGAACGGGTCCAGAAACAGATATCAGATCAATTAACCCCGGATCTGAACGGGTCCAAAACAGATATCAGATCAATTAACCCCGGATTTGAACGGGTCCAGAACATATCATGTCATCAGACCAATTAACCCTGGGTCTGGAGTCGGGTTAGTCGCATGCTTGGCCGGCAAAGGAATCATGAAGATTTCTTTTAAAAACATGGGACCGTAAAAACATTTCATGCATATCGAAAACATAGTCGCTTGTAAAACTTGCTTGCATCATAAAATCCATGAAAATCAGTTTCATGATCATGCATGGTACATGCCATGATATGAAATGCAAGTCATGACATGAATAATCGTATGCATTCCTTATAACATATCAACATGCATGATTTGGAAGCTAGATATTTCCAGACTTTTACTTCATATTCATAGGGCGGTTAAGCTAACCAATAAGTCCATTTCCATAATCTTTTGTCACCAATACGTTAGGTGGAATATTAGATACATGTCGTAAAAATTTCAGATTATTTCGAATATCATAAAGGGGCTCATTTACTTATTTTCCGAAATGGGTTAGATGCTGAAACTGGTCTGACCTATTTTACCAAAAATTCAGTTGCAGCAAATCCGTGATTCATTTTTCAGAAATTCCAATTTGCACAAATCATAAACATGTAGAACTAGTATCCTATAGAATTTAGCCTATTTTGATATCTCTAAGTCCCCTTTCGGAGTTGATAAAGTCGTTACTAAACTCAGGTTGATTCAGTGATTTCAGTTGAGCAGGTGACCAATTAATTCATATAAATAATCCAGAGCTTGTTTTACCAAAATTCCAGCTGGCGGGTTCACTACACTCATATTATTATTACCATGCCAAAAATAAGCTTTATTGGTACTCTACAAGGTCTCTTTTCCAGCCGTTCAAAACGTTACATCATTCTGTCATGTTCCAGAATTTACAGCCTGAGCAGTCTCACTAATTATTTTATTAAAATTAACCATAACAATTTTAACCGAAATTCCAACTCCCATCTCTGCTACACTCATGGGAATAGCTCTGTGCCAAAAATCAGATTTATTTAAGGTCCACAAAGTCCTCTTTTAATTCGTTGAAACCAGTGATCAATTCTGCCCAGCTCCAGAATTTTCTACTGGAGCAGTTTTAACCGCATAATTTCTTAAAAATAATCCGTAACTGATTTTAACAAAATTCCAACTCTCATTTGGGCTACACGCGTATGGATAACTTTGTACCGAAAATTAGCTTCATTGAAAGTCTGTAAGGTCAGTTTCTTAAACCATCTAAAACGTCACTCTTATTCTGTCCACTTCCAGTGGTTTGCTATTTTGTCATTTATCCAAGTCAAGTGTCCATGTTTTCACTCAATACTTTGGGCCGAAACTTGTGTGTTGCCTTAAACCACATTTTACAACACATATTCAAGCATGCATTCATATTCAAGAGTCATCTTACTCTAAACTTACCAACAATCTCATAAAGCTCCTAGCTTTCACATGTATTCTTTCCTTAGGACCTTTTGTGTTACATTCACAAGTCAATCTTGTCTAGACCTACTTAGGTGAACCTTATTTCACTCTAGGTCAGCCTTATTTCATATAGCATAGAGGAAAGACTTCATCTTTAAAGGAGTAAGTCACATGCAACGCATTGTTCTTAAGGAATCACTAAGATATAGTCTCAACTTAAGATATTCAACTAAAGATTGAATCTTAAGAACCTCTAAGCATTCAAGTCACAAACTCTTTAAATAAATCATGAGAGATCATTGTATACTTGCCTCTTCAAGCTAAACTCTTGTCTTTGCTTGGTTATGGAGTGGGATGTGTTGGAATCCTTCACTTCTTCACCTTAAGCATACGGTTTTAATGGAAATGAAAGGAAAGATTAGTCTTTATTCAATAGAGGAAATAGGATAGGTTTGAGGGCTAGAGCATCTTACCAAAAGAAGCTTGGAATGGAGATTCAAGTACCACAATGTGTCCTCCACCTAAGATAGTTGATGGCTTTCCGCCTATGTACAAACCATGAAACCCACGTTTTTTGGGTATGGGAAGAAAGAGGTTTATGTGAGCTTCATCCTTCACCAAATAAGGATTCACTTAAGGAAGCTTGGAACAAGACTTACCTAGATGTCTTCTTGAGTCTTGAAGTGAAGTTGAACTTCTATCCTTCAAGATGAAGGGGGCGAAATCTTGATGAGGGTAGGAGGGAATTTTTTTGCTAAGTGTTGCTTGGCTTGCTTGAGAAGAATTTTTTAGATGATGTAGGGTGTAGTCTTGCAAGATTTAAAAATCTAGGAGATGGGGAGGGCTTGGCCGATTTGGAGGGAGAATTGTGAGGTTTAGGGCTTTCTTGAGTGCTAATCAAGGTTAAGTTAGTATAACCTTGGTTACTTTATTCCAACTATGGTTACTTTTGGGCTAACCCAAGTTACTTTATCAATCATGGTTATCTTAACCTTGGTTTAATGAAAAAGTAACCATGGTGGGATTTGATTCCATGGTTAATCCATGTAGGGGAGGGGCCGATTTTTTGGTTGGGGTCTTTATGACCTCAACCATACTACTTCCTTCTTTAATGAGTTGTCTTACTTGTTCCTTAAATGCATGTCTATTTTGTTTTCTATTTATTCTTTACATGATAACTTCTTGTCTTAATGATGTAGTAGACTCTTAGGTAATTATTTTAACTAATAATATTGGTTAGAGAATTCTAGAATCCCCATTCATAGCCTTGGCCGAATTTTAGGCTTCTTAGGGCAACTTGATATTTCTTGAAATTTTAATTCATGTACTATATTGTTCTCTATATTCTAAGATTAACATATATATGTACACATACATTTACACGCCATGTGTACTACATATTATATATAACTCTATATTTCATGTACTACTTTCGTGAAGTTTCCCTTATTTAATTTGGCTTGGTATCACCTTAATGATAATTAAGTAAAGAGGGTTAAAGTTGACTTAAGTAACACGCGGCTAGAAAGAAATTGTCCGCTTTCATTCCGTCTCATATTCATAGTTTTCACGTACATGATCGTTAGGGTACAATATCCTCCCCCCTTATCATAAGTTTCGTCCTCGAAACTTCGGAACTAGTCAAAAAGATGGGGGTATCTACTCCTCATATCTTCTTCTTTCCGTTTCCATGTTTGCTTCTTCTTCTGAATGATGCCTCCATTGTACCTTCACCATGGGTATGATCTCTTCCTTAAAGCTTTCTCTTTCCGATCGATTATTCTTAAGGGTTCCTCTTCATAAGTTACGTCTTTTTCAACCTTCAACTGTTGATCTTCAAGGATGTGGCTTGGGTCATATACATATCGACGGAGTTGAGAAACATAGAATACATCATGTAACTGAGAAAGGGATGGTGGCAACGCCAAGCGGTACGCAACCTCGCCTACTTTCCCAAGCACTTCATAAGGTCCAACGAATCTTGGGCTTAATTTTCCTTTGATGCCAATCTCTTAACTCCTTTGGTCGGCGAAACTTTCAGAAAGACTTTCTCTCCTTCTTGGAATTCTAAAGGTCTCCTTCTTTCATCTGCCCATATCTTCGTCCTGTCTTGTGCCGCTCTTAGTCTTTGTTGGACTAACTTTACCTTCTCTCGTGTTGCTCAACAATGTCGGGCCTTGCGTAGACCTTATCTCCAATTTCGTCCCAATAGAGTGGGGACCGACATTTTCGTCCATACAATGCCTCATAAGGTGCCATTCCGATGGATCTGTGGAAGCTATTATTGTAAGAAAACTCAACGAGCTTAAGGCTTTAATCCCAGCTTCCTCCGAAATCAAGAATGTAAGCGCGGAGCATGTCCTCAAGGGTTTGGATTGTTCTTTCTGATTGTCCATCTGTTTGAGGATGAAATGCGAAACTCATTCTTATCTCTGTGCCCATTGCCTTTTGAAAGGCTGTCCAAAATCTTGAAGTAAATCGAGGGTCGCGGTCGCATACAATACTGATGGGCACCCCATGTACAAACAATCTTATTAATATACATAGAGGCTAACTTCTCCATAGAGGCTTTAATCGTCATAGCCAAAAAGTGAGCAGATTTAGTCAAACGATCCACAATGACCCATAGCATCATTCCCATACTTAGTCTTGGGTAGGTCAGTCACAAAGTCCATGGTGATGTGATCCCATTTCCATTCTGGCACTTCTAAGGGTTGTAACAATCCAGCGGGTCTTTGGTGTTTGGCTTTCACTCTTTGGCAGGCCAAACATCGCTCAACAAATTCTGCTATTTGTTTCTTCATACCGGGCCACCAAAACTTTTGCTTGAGATCTTGATACATCTTATTAGCTCCAGGATGTATAGATAATCGAGAATTGTGAGCTTCTATTAAAACTTCATCTTTGATTTCCTTGTTTTCGGGGACACATAACCGTCCTTGATACCATAAATTGCCATCACTGCGAATCTCAAAGTCATCTCGCGGCTTTTCTTCCATCCTTTCCTTGACCTTCCTCAAGTTTTCATCAAGTCCTTGAGTCTCCTTAATCTTATCAATTAATGAAGGAATAAGAACTAACTTGGCGAGAACTTCATCGATTGAGTCAACTTCTTCTAGGCCAAATTCTTCCATATCTCGCTGAAGAGGTGGTTGCCGTGGGTGGCTTGTTTTTCGGCTTAGGGCATCAGCGACTTTGTTAGCTTTTCCTGGATGATACTGAATGGAGAGGTCATAATCTTTAATCAGTTCCAACCATCTACGTTGCCGCATATTAAGCTCCTTCTGAGTAAAGAGGTACTTTAGGCTCTTGTGGTCTGTGTAGATCTCGCACTTTTCGCCATATAAATAGTGTCACCATATCTTTAATGCAAATACCACTGCGGCAAGTTCAAGATCATGGATAGGATAGTTTTGCTCAAATGGTTTCAACTGTCGGGATGCATAGGCTATCACTTTGTCATTCTGCATAAGGACGCATCCGAGACCATTCTTCGAAGCATCGCTGTACACTACGTACTTCTCACCAAAAGTGGGCTGAGCTAGGATAGGAGCGGATGTCAACTTGGCTTTTAGCTCCGAGAAACTCTTTTCACTATCGGCACTCCACTCAAACTTGGTCTTCTTTTGGGTCAATCTAGTGAGGGGAACAGCTATCCTCAAAAATCCTTCCACAAACTTCCTGTAATATCCGGCTAGTCCGAGAAAACTTCTCACTCCAGTAACATTTGTTGGCCTAGGACATTCCGTGATAGCTTCAATTTTCTTGGGATCCACCGAAATCCCATCTTCTGAAATCACATGGCCAAAGAATGATACACTTCGCAGCCAAAACTCGCATTTGCTAAACTTAGCGTACAACTGTCTTGCTCTTAGAATATTCAAGACTGTCCTTAAATGCGCTGCATGAGTCTCTTCGTCGGGTGAATAAATCAAGATGTCGTCTATGAAGACCACTACGAACTTGTCCAACTGCTCTTGGAAGATTCGATTCATGAGATCCATAAAGGCGGCAGGGGCATTGGTCAAACCAAAAGGCATGACCAAGAACTCATAGTGTCCATAACGGGTTCTGAAAGCTTGGGTACTTGTTCTTTATGGTGATCTTGTTGAGCTCCCGGTAATCGATGCATAAGCGCATACTTCCATCTTTCTTTTTCACAAATAACATCGGGGCACCCCAAGGTGAAACACTGGGGCGAATGAGCTTCCTTTCTAACAATTCATGTAACTGTTCCTTTAACTCCTTTAGTTCCGCAGGTGCCATGCGATAAGGGGCTTTTGATATGGGTTCAGCTCCTGGAACAAGGTTTATTTCGAAGAAATCTCGCGATCAGAGGTAGTCAGGCAGGATCATCAGGAAATACATCGGGTATTCATTAACAACTGGAACTTGTGCAAGGGTAAGGGCTTTCTTGTTCAGCACTTAAAACATAAACCAAGAATCCTTCATGACCTTTCCTTAATGCTTGGCTGGCACGAGTTGCGTTAACAAAGATTTTCTTGGAGATGGTTTCTTTAACTTAGTTCCTCCTTGGAATGACATCTCCTCTCGAGTTGGGTTCTTGATGATAACTTGTCTGCTTCGGCAGTCAATGTGAGCATGATTCCTTGAGAGCCAATCCATTCCGAGAATCAACGTCAAAATCACTCATAGATAATGGGGATCAAATTGGCTTCAAACAACTGGTCATTAAATTCAAGCGCACAATTTCTGAATATGTGATGGGAAACAAACACACCCTGGTCGCCAGCTGCTTGTACTCTATAAGGTGAATCTAATCGGACTGGATTATGATCGATATTCTTAGCAAACTTCCTTGAGATAAATGAGTGGCTAGCGCCACTGTCGAACAACACATTTGCGGGTATGCTACACACTAGGATCGTTCCTGAACCAGGCACGTTTTTCTAAGCAATATGATAGTCATGCATAAGTGAAAGGTATTAAAGACATAAAACTTTAAATCTTACTAGTCACTACGTCAGCGGTCTCTTCACATCAGCATCAGTCATAGCATGCACCCTTGCATTGCATGTGGCCGCTGGTTCCTTTGCTGTTGTTGTGGTTGTGCTCCCTTTTCTGGGCAATCCGTAATCATATGACCATCCTTTCCGCATCCAAAGCACTTACCCTGTCTTCCAACCTACACTCTCCCACGTGCCTCTTCTGGCATGAGGGCATTCTGGTATTTGCTGGCTGCTGAGCTAGGGCCTGATTCTTCGGCTGATTATTTGATTTTGCTTGCGGCGCTGATTCGTCTGTCCTTGGGATTGTCCCTGACGAACAGATCCTCTGAATTCTTCTAGCCATTTTCCTATACTTTCATTTCCGGTTCCTTGTCTTTCTCGCTTTTGACCCACATCATCTCTTCGTATGATATCCCTCTCTATAACGGTAGCATGCATCCAGAATGCGCCAAAATTGGCAGGATTTGCATTCACCACCATGTCCTAATTCTTGGGTTTAGACCTCTTTCAAACTTCAGCATCTTCGTTTCTTCATCATTCATAGTAACAGGCTGAAACCTCCCAAGTGCAATGACTTATTTGCCAGACTCAGCTACTGTCATATACCCGACTCGTTGCCTCAGAGATTCAACTCATGCCTCTTTTTGCAATTTGACTGACGGAGGATATAAACTTATGAAATTCTCTTGAAAAATCTTTCCCAAGTGATAGGTCTGGGCAAAGGTTTGCAGATTCGTCTTCCCCATTGATTAGCTTTCAATGAGTAAGAAAAGTCTGATAGCCTGAGCCTTCATTTCCTCTGGGGCTTGAATTAGCTCAAAACAATTTTCAAATTCATGCTAGCCACTTCTCCGCAGTATCTGGGTCAGGTTTTTCCCTCAAAAACGGTGGTACATTAGCCCTCTTGAGCTTCTCAAATAGTACTGAGCATCCCTTACTGGCTGATGTGGCTGAGGTGGAGCATTCTGATGAATTAGGTCTTGTCCTATCTGAGTACAACTTGGCAAAGGTCTGAAATGCATTCATATCCGGGATGACCGGAGGAAACAGGTGCCTGTGGAGGCCGGTTGGTGGATTATTCTGTGCTGGAGGGTCCTGGTCCTGCTGAGGTGGCGGCGGAACCTGTTCTGGTGGTGGAGGGATGGGCTCCTGAGCAACTGGTCGTGCTCTCGGAGGTCTGCCACGTGGCCTCACCATCTGCAACTTATGGTTTATCGTCTATTTAGAATATCGGAATAATCATCAATTTATTTGACCAAGGACCATAATTCAAAAAATTTATAAATACGAAAGGAAAAGGGCATGTCTTATGTCATAGACCTAGCTTCATAGTTCAGGATTCTTTATTAAGTTACATCCTAAACCCGGTCTATGTGGTCCCTAGTCTAAGGCCATCACTCATCTAAGATCATGACTTAGGTCTAAGATCAAACTTAGAATTGCTAAGATCATAACTTAGTCCTACTTCTGCCCGAAATCTAGAGTCTGGTCTCTGATACCCACCTGTAGCGCCCCGCAGCCCCGAGCCTCGTCTCAGATACGGTAAACCCGCCGTACTTCACTGAGGAGAGTACAAGGCGTCATGCTTACATGCGAACATCCATAACATAAGTCATGGACTCCATGCAAACATTCAACATGGTAGTAAAATTTCGGCAGAATTAAAAGTTTTCAAAATAAACATGCATTTCTAAATTACTGAGTTCCCAAAGGTAGTAGTCCCACAAAATAACATAACAAAGAGAGTTCAAACATAGTCATTGTAGCGCCCCGTTCCCGAGCTCCACCCTCGGTAACGGTGCACCCGCCGTATCTCACTAAGGAGAATACAAAGCGTCACATCAACTTCTTACACGTCAGTGTTGACACAGAATTTTTTTCTTTTTGCCGAAACGATTAAACACAATACTAATTTGGATTTAATAAACCTCAAATAAATAAAAACATCATTATTAGGCTGACCAGGCCCTACAAGTCAAAGTCAAATGTCTGAATTAAAAGTCTAAAAGAAATGTCTCAACGTACTAACGTAAAAAATATAAATCTCAATGTCACCCCAAAAATATCATAAACAGCCCGTCTCTGCCCTCGCTGCAATTTGTATCTACTGGTCACTCAGCCCACTCCACGACATCGGCGTCATCCTCGAGGAAAATATAATCATAGGCATTATCGGTCTCACCTGGAATAGTAGGGGGTGAGTGATGGTAATCAACCCAGTAGGTGCCATCTCAAAACAATACGAAGAGTACATACCCAAAAAAGATATCACACATAACACATAAAACATGATAGCATGGCATATACGGAAAGGTAAGCATTCCACATAAAAATGCGCAAGTACGTGATGCATGCTCAAATAACCGTGTCACACGCAACTAGAAATATGTCAGGCAATATGCTCCTCGACCTATATGCAATGCATGTTCCCAGGTCCTAAATCCCACTCGGGTCTCTAGCCACCACTTGCCGTTTGGACAACCCACGCCCTATAAACGCAGTATGTCTCATGACCCCGGTGCCCTATAGACACGGTAAGTCATCCCGATACCCACGCCCTATAGACGCAGTATACCTCATGCAATGCACCGTGCCATGAATGCAGGAACACCCCACACAGCCGCCATTACTTCCATCTGTACCACGTCCGTCCCATTACTTAGTCTACTTATTTTATTATTTTACTTTATTTACTTTTTTAATTAAATTGGGTTCAGCCGAAAGGCTAAACCCTTTGCCCTTTTATTATTTTATTATTATTATTATTATTATTTAATTTTTTTTTAAAATCAAATTGGGTTGGCCGAAATAGCCACCCTTTGTCTTTTATTTTTCTTTTTAAATTAAGTTAAATTGGGTTGGCCGAAATGGCCAACCCTTTGCCGTTTATGATTTAATTTTTTTTTACAAATGCTGCAACAATCGGCGAAGATGGCCCAAATTTTTTTTTAAAATTTAAAATAAGAATCTGCCGAAACAGAAAAAAAAACCCTCATCTATTAATAACACATAACAAATTTAATAATAAAAAAATATACAATCGGCCCTCTCAACAACAAACGATATAACATATATTTATGCAGCATACACTTGCACTTTTCATCAACAAAGAGAATACATCAACAAGTTCATGATCAAATCAAGGATAAAAGAACAACAATAAACACATCAAATACCGTTTGAGCATGCAAACTTCATACCATTTGAGGGATGCACCTACCTCAATCCCATCAAGACTTTATATATGAGAGATGATGGTGATGATGCGGTTGTGATTTCTACTGCTCTTGAAGCCTTGGATCAAAAGTCTTTTTTTTCCCTTTCTTGGCTAACGCAAGTTTTGATGGGGGAAGGGGGAGAGGAGAGGCTGTCGTTGTTTTTTTTAGAGAGGAGGAGGGGATTAGGGTTTGATATATATTAATAAGAGATTGGGGGAATAAGGGTGAGATGATAAGTGAGGGAAATTAAGGATAAAATTTGGTTAATTAAATATTATATTTTTTTCTACACATATATCACACGGCATCTCCACTTCCAATTATACTTATTATTAAATTCTTTTTTTTTGTTTATATACGGATATAACATTCTACCCCCCTTACAAAAAGTTTCGACCCCGAAACTTGCCGTACCTTACTCAAAAAGGTAGGGGTAGCGGTCGCGCATTTGCTCTTCCAGTTCCCATGTCGCTTCATTCTCCCGGTGGTTGCTCCATTGAACTTTGACATATGGAATAATCCTTCTTCTCAGCTCTTGATCTTTCCGGTCAAGAATTCTGATCGGTACTTCTTCATAGGAAGCATCTGGCCTGATCTTAAGTGGCTGAGCATCTAACACATGACTTGGGTCTGACACGTACCTCCTCAACTGTGAGACGTGAAACACATTGTGCACCTGAGCCAGCATCGGGGGTAGCGCCAGTCTGTAGTCCAAGTCTCCAACCTTCTCGAGTATCTCATAAGGTCCAATAAAACGAGACTTCAACTTCCCTTTAACTCCAAAACGTGTCACACCCTTCATAGGTGATACCTTAAGATAGACTTTTTCTCCTTCCTCGAACTCCAAAGGTCGTCTCTTCATGTCGGCCCAACTCTTACTTCTATCCTGAGCCGTCTTAAGACATTCACGAATCAGTTTCACCTTTTCTTTAGTTTGCTCAATTATCTCAGGGGCCGTCAACACAGGCTCGCCAACCTCGTCCCAGTGAATAGGTGACCTACACTTACGTCCATACAAGGCCTCGAATGGTGCCATGCCTATGGCACTGTGATGGCTGTTATTATAGGAGAACTCAATCAACTTAAGCATGCTGTCCCAGTTCCCCTTGAAATCCAACGCGCACGCCCTCAGCATGTCCTCCAGGGTCTGAATGGTCCTCTCAGACTGCCCATCGGTCTGAGGGTGGAAGGCAGTGCTCAATCGTAGCTCAGTCCCCATTCTCTTCTGACAGGCTGCCCAGAACTGAGAAGTAAACTTCGGATCACGATCAGATACTATGCTGACTGGCACTCCATGAAGGCAGACAATATTGTCGATGTACATAGTCACCAACCTCTCCATAGTAAGTCCGGTAGGGATAGGTAAGAAAATGAGCAGATTTTGTCAATCGATCCACGATTACCCATATCACATCATTTCCATTTCTTGTCTTCGGAAGCCCAACCACAAAGTCCATTGTCACATGCTCCCACTTCCATTCGGGTATCTCCAGTGGTCGCATCAGTCCACCCGGCCTCTGATGTTCTGCCTTAACTTGCTGGCAAACAAGGCACCTCTCCACAAACTCAGCGATGTGCCTCTTCATGCCATTCCACCAATAATGTTTCTTCAGATCATTATACATTTTTGTAGCACCAGGATGGATAGACAATTTTGAATTATGTGCTTCTTTCAACAATTCCCTCCTGAGGTCCTCAACATCCGGCACGCACAACCTTCCTTGGTACCACATACTGCTGTCATCATGAACCTGAAATCCATCTACCTGGCTGGTCAGCATTCTTTCTCGGATATCCCTAATTGCGGCGTCATCTTTCTGTGCTTCCTTAATCTGATCCACTAGAGTTGGAGTGATAATCAGTGCTGCCAGAACATCTGCAGTAGAATCCACAAGATCCAAGTCAAACTCTGCCATTTCCTTTTCTAGTGTCGCCTGCCGAGCATGGCTCGATTTCCTACTTAAGGCATCAGCGACCCGATTGGCCTTCCCTGGATGATAGCTGATGGTCAAATCATAATCCTTCAATAACTCCAACCATCTCCTTTGGCGCATATTCAACTTCTTTTGCGTGAACAAATACTTAAGGCTTTTATGATCAGTGAACACCTCGCACTTCACTCCATATAAATAGTGGCGCCAGATTTTCAGTGCGAACACCACCGCTGCTAGCTCTAGATCATGAGTCGGATAGTTCTGCTCATAGGGCTTTAGCTGTCGTGAAGCATACGCAATGACCCTGTCGTTTTGCATCAACACGCATCCTGAAATATAAGAGTTAGACTACATCTTTAATTGTATACAAAATCAATTGAAATTATATACATTTACCTAGCCCGTTCTTAGAAGCGTAACTGTAAATGACAAACCCCTCTGACGCGGAGGGCTGAGCAAGAATAGGGGCTGTGGTCAGTCTCCTTTTTAATTCAGCGAAGCTCTGCTCACACTCGGCGGTCCATTCAAACTTCGACTTTTTCTGCGTCAATCGGCTCAGAGGCACTGCAATAGATGAGAAACCCTCGACAAACTTCCTATAGTATCCAGCCAGACCGAGAAAACTCCTTACTTCAGTCACGTTAGTGGGCCTAGGCCACTCGGTGATCGCCTCTACTTTCTTTGGATCCACCAAAATTCCCTCTTCAGAGACCATATGACCCAAAAAAGGCTACGCTCTTCAACCAAAACTCACATTTACTGAACTTGGCGTACAATTTGCTTTTCCGAAGGGTCTCTAGAACCTCCCTCAAATGCTCCGCATGAGTATCTTCGTCAGGGAAGTATATAAGGATATCGTCGATGAACACAACTACGAACTTATCCAGCTGTTTCCGAAATACTGTGTTCATTAGGTCCATAAAGGCGGCTGGGGCGTTGGTCAATCCGAAAGGCATAACCAGGAATTCGTAGTGGCCATAACGTGTTCAGAAAGCAGTCTTTGTTGTATCCCCTGATTTGATCCTCAACTGATGGTAACCGGATCGCAAATCAATTTTGGAAAATACTTTAGCCCCCTGAAAGAAATTTGTTAGTGGTGCAGTTTAACGAGTAACCGAAAAGTTTAAATTATAACTCCAAATTTATCATTACCCGTAGCTGATCAAAGAGATCCTCGATTCGAGGTAATGGATACTTGTTCTTGATGGTGATCTTATTGAGCTCCCGGTAATCTATGCATAATCTCATGCTTCCATCCTTCTTTTTCACAAACAGGACTGGAGCACCCCAAGGTGATACACTGGGCCGAATAAATTTACGGTCCAACAGTTCCTGTAACTGCTCCTTCAACTCCTTCAGCTCTGCTGGTGCCATGCGGTAGGGTGCCCTAGAAATGGGTTCAGCACCGGGTACAAGATTGATCTCGAACTCTACCTCTCTTTCTGGAGGTAGTCCTGGTAGATCCTCAAGGAAAACGTCTGTAAATTCCTTTACTACGGGAATTTGGTCAATCTGTGGAACCTCCTTCTCGACACCCATTGAGAAAATCAGAAATCCCTCTCCTCCTTTCTTTAGTGCTCGGAAAGCCTGAGCTGTAGTCAGATAGATCTTCTGAGGCGCCTTCTTGAATTTAGAGTTCCCTTGAAAAGTAGTTTCCCACAACTCCGGTGTCTTCATGCTGACCTGGAGTCGTCGGCAATCAATATTGGCATGATACTTTGCCAAAAAGTCCATGCCCAGAATAATGTCAAAGTCGTACATCCGGATCGGTATCAAGGTCACAGAGAACTGCAGACCGTTAATCTCTAATTCACATCCCTTGTAATGATGATGGGACACGAGTACTTGGTCGCCAGTGGCTTGTATACGGTAGGGAGTCTCAATCCATTCAGGGAGAACATCCAGATTCTTGGCAAACCTCTTTGCCATAAATGAGTGACTCGCCCCACTATCGAACAGAACATTGGCTGGTACTTTGTTAATTAAAATCACACCTAACACATTAAGGTTTAGCACCTAACATACAATAGCAACGTACAGAATTTAATGCAACTTCGAATTTAAATATTTAAATAAATATACCTGTAACCTCGTCGCCTGACTCCTCGACCTCTGCGTCTGTCATCGCATGGACCCGAGCATTGGTCCGGCCTCGGGTTCCCTGTTATGCCTGAGTCTGCGGATTTACTTGAGCTGGTGCAGAGCATTCCCTGGTGAGATGTCCTTGCTTCCCACAATTATAGCAAGCCCTCTGAGCCTTCCAACATTGCCCTGGATGAATACGTCCGCACAGTGTACACTGTGAGGCAGGTGCCACAGCTCTCACTGGATGCGCATCAGTCGGTACTGGTCCCTCAATCATCGGTATCTGACTCGTTGTACCCTGCTGTCGCTCTGGTCGGAAAGGTTGCCCGGACTGAGGGCGTCGGGGCACCTTCAACCATCTTCCTGATTTGCCCGCATGCAAATCCTCACGAGGTCTCTTAAGTCTATCCAGTGCAGCAGCTCTATCCAAGTTCCTCTCAACCCGTCTGCATACCTCCAGTAGTCCCTCAAATGTCGTGGGCTCCGCACAAACAATAGCCTGCTGGATGCGAAAACTCAAACCGGTCTGGAACTTCAGCATCTTGGCCTCCTCATTGTCCATGATACATGACATGTACTGACCCAGCTCGTGAAACTTCTCAGAATACTGATCGACTGTCATGGACCCCCTGTGTCAGCATATGGAACTCTGCCATCCTTCTCTGAATAGCGCTGCTCGGGACATAGTGCTTCTTATACTCCTCCACAAACTGCTCCCAAGTTGCCGGTGGAGTCAATCTGCGCTTCACTCCATTCCACCATCTTTCAGCTTCCCCTTCCAGAAACGGGGTTATTATCTCCACTTTCAGATCTGCAGGTACCTGTATAAGCCTTATCTGTTCGGTCACATTTTTGAGCCAGATCTCGGCTTCCTCAGGCCGAGTGGTACCTCTGAACATCGGTATCCGGGAGTTCTGCATCTCCCTGTAGTAGAACCGCAAGCCTTGCTGCGGTGGTGGTGGCGGTGGTTGTTGTTGTTGCTGTTGAGTTTGCTGAAGTATCTGAGCGATCTGTGCCTGTTGCTGTGCCATCTGAGTGTACTGTTGCGCCATCTGTGTTTGCTGATTAGCTATCAAGGCCGTCAGATTGGCCAGCGTATCAGCAAGGTTTTGGGGGATAGCCCCTTGCCATGTTGCTCGTCTCCGTTATGTCCTCCATTCCCTGGTGGTTCACGTCGTGGTGGCATTGTCTGTAGACATGTCAAAACATGTTATACAAAATTTAAGTTTAAGAGCGTCGTAAAGAGATATAAAATTTGGAGGGCAAAACGGTAATCTATAACGTATACTCACTAACGGCACACGCCATCCGAAACCCAATCATAGCTTATGTCTACTTCATTTTATTTAAGTTAAAATATCATTTGAAAACAGATCGTCACTTATTTCTAGGGGTGATTAACTAATCTCACGTTTCCGAGGCGTATCTGAAGCCTGGGCTCTGATACCACCTGTAGCGCCCCGTTTCCGAGCTCCACCCTCGGTAACGGTGCACCCGCCGTATCTCACTAAGGAGAATACAAAGCGTCACATCAACTTCTTACACGTCAGTGTTGACATAGAAATTTTTTTTCTTTTTGCCGAAACGATTAAACACAATACTAATTTGGATTTAATAAACCTCAAATAAATAAAAACATCATTATTAGGCTGACCAGGCCCTACAAGTCAAAGTTAAATGTCTGAATTAAAAGTCTAAAAGAAATGTCTCAACGTACTAACGTAAAAAATATAAATCTCAATGCCACCCCAAAAATATCATAAACAGCCCGTCTCTGCCCTCGCTTGCAATTTGTATCTACTGGTCACTCAGCCCACTCCACGACATCGGCACCATCCTCGAGGAAAATATAATCATAGGCATTATCGGTCTCACCTGGAATAGTAGGGGGTGAGTGATGGTAATCACCCAGTAGATGCCTCTCAAAACAATACGAAGAGTACATACCCAAAAAGATATCAACACATAACACATAAAACATGATAGCATGGCATATACGGAAAGGTAAAGCACTCCACATAAAAATGCGCAAGTACGTGATGCATGCTCAAATAACGTGTCACACGCAAC
>AP025043.1:11593085-11707583 GCA_036186865.1 Eustoma russellianum | reverse complement strand
TATGCTCCTAGACCTATATGCAATGCATGTTCCCGGGTCCTAAATCCAGCGTCGTGGTCTCTAGCCACCACTTGCCGTTTGGACACCCACGTCCTATAAACGCAGTATGTCTCATGACCCTGGTGCCCTATAGACACGGTAAGTCATCCCGATACCCACGCCCTATAGACGCAGTATACCTCATGCAATGCACGTGCCATGAATGCAGGAACACCCCACAACCGCCATTACTTCCCTCTGTACCACGTCCGTCTCCCATTACTTAGTCTACTTATTTTATTATTTTACTTTATTTACTTTTTTTAATTAAATTGGGTTCAGCCGAAAGGCTAAACCCTTTGTCCTTTTATTATTTTATTATTATTATTATTATTTAATTTTTTTAAAATCAAATTGGGTTGGCCGAAATAGCCACCCTTTGTCTTTTATTTTTCTTTTTAAATTAAGTTAAAGGCCAACCCTTTGCCGTTTATGATTTAATTTTTTTTTTACAAATGCTGCAACAATCGGCGAAGATGGCCCAAAATTTTTTTTTTTAAATTTAAAATAAGAATCTGCCGAAACAGAAAAAAAAACCCTCATCTATTAATAACACATAACAAATTTAATAATAAAAAAAATATACAATCGGCCCTCTCAACAACAAACGATACAACATATATTTATGCAGCATACACTTGCACTTTTCATCAACAAAGAGAATACATCAACAAGTTCATGATCAAATCAAGGATAAAAGAACAACAATAAACACATCAAATACCGTTTGAGCATGCAAACTTCATACTATTTTGAGGGAATAAATAGTATGCACCTACCTCAATCCCAGCAAGACTTTTATATAAGAGAGATGATGGTGATGATGTGGTTGTGATTTCTACTGCTCTTGAAGCCTTGGATCAAAAGTCTTTTTTTTCCCTTTCTTGGCTAACGCAAGTTTTGATGGGGGAAGGGGGAGAGGAGAGGCTGTCGTTGTTTTTTTTTGAGAGAGGGGGAGGGGATTAGGGTTTGATATATATTAATAAGAGATTGGGGGAATAAGGGTGAGATGATAAGTGAGGGAAATTAAGGATAAAATTTGGTTAATTAAATATTATATTTTTTTTCTACACACATATCACACGGCATCTCCACTTCCAAATTATACTTATTATTAAATTCTTTTTTTTTGTTTATATACGGATATAACAGTCATGATACAAAACGTCTTGGCAGCACAAAAGTCCTTAAGCTTAGCTCCCTTCATATCTTCACGCCTATGGATATGGTACCCTCGGCTCATCCTCGATCTATTCTACCTTGGCAGTATCTAGCTCTGAGGGAAAAATAAAGTATGAGTGATAAAAATCACCCAGCAAGAATACAATAAACGACCATGAAATACGTAAAGAATCATAACATGAATGTATTACCCCAAAAACATCAAAGAATCATAATTCATACCTGATCTTAAATCCTGAGCTTGCTTGACGTTCGGCTTAAGCATGTTTTTAGAGAATGCTATACCATACCTTGTCTTAGATCCTGAACTTACTTGGCGTTTGGCTTAAGCATGTTTTTAGGTAATGCTATACCGATAATAACTTATAACCATTAACTGTAACATGAAACATGTCCTCATGATCATGAATTATGCAAGATGCAATGCATGATGTCATGTCATGTCATGCCAAAACATCATTTTGGTCCCATAAGGTAACATGTCATAAAAACAGAGTGTCAGATCAATTAACCCCGGATCTGAGCGGGTCCAGAACATATCATCAGACCAATTAACCCCGGGCCTGAACGGGTCCAGAACAGATATCAGATCAATTAACCCCGGATCTGAACGGGTCCAGAAAAGATATCAGATCAATTAACCCCGGATCTGAATGGGTCCAGAACAGATATCAGATCAATTAACCCCGGATTTGAACAGGTCCAGAACATATCATGTCATCAGACCAATTATCCCCGGTTCTGGAGTCGGGTTAGTCGCATGCTTGGCCGGCAAAGGAATCATGAAGCTTTCTTTTAAAAACATAGGACCGTAAAAACATTTCATGCATATCGAAAACATAGTCGCTTGTAAAACTTGCTTGCATCATAAAATCCATGAAAATCAGTTTCATGATCATGCATGGTACATGCCATGATATGAAATGCATGTCATGACATGAATAATCGTATGCATTCCTTATAACATATCAACATGCATGAATTTGGAAGCTAGATATTTCCAGACTTTTACTTCATATTCATAGGGCGGTTAAGCTAACCAATAAGTCCATTTCCATAATCTTTTGTCACCAATACGTTAGGTGGAATATTAGATACATGTCGTAAAAATTTCAGATTATTTCGAATATCATAAAGGGGCTCATTTACTTATTTTCTGAAATGGGTTAGATGCTGAAACTGGTCTGATCTATTTTACCAAAAATTCAATTGCGGCAAATCCGTGATTCATTTTTCAGAAATTCCAACTTTCACAAATCATAATCATGTGGAACTAGTATCCTACCGAAATTTAGCCTATTTTGATATCTCTAAGTCCCCTTTCTGAGTTCATAAAGTCGTTACTAAACTTCAGGTTGATTCCAGTGATTTCAGTTGAGCAGGTTGACCAATTAATTCATATAAAATAATCCAGAGCTTTTTTTACCAAACCTCCAGCTGGCGGGTTCACTACACTCATAGTATTATTACCATGCCAAAAATAAGCTTTATTGGTTCTCTACAAGGTCTCTTTTCCAGCCGTTCAAAACGTTACATTATTCTGTCATGTTCCAGAATTTACAGCCTGAGCAGTCTCACTAATTATTTTATTAAAAATTAACCATAACATATTTTACCAAAATTCCAACTCCCATCTCTGCTACACTCATGGGAATAGCTCTGTGCCAAAAATCAGATTTATTGAAGGTCCACAAAGTCCTCTTTTAATTCGTTGAAACCAGTGATCAATTCTGCCCAGCTCCAGAATTTTCTACTGGAGCAGTTTTACCGTATAATTTCTTAAAAATAATCCGTAACTGATTTCAACGAAATTCCAACTCTCAATTGGGCTACACTCGTAAGGCTAACTTTGTACCGAAAATTAGCTTCATTAAAGGTCTGTAAGGTCAGTTCTTAAACCATCTAAGACGTCTCTCTATTCTGTCCAACTCCAGTGGTTTGCTATTTTGTCATTTTATCCAAGTCAAGTGTCCATGTTTTCACTCAATACTTTGGGCCGAAACTTGTGTGTTGCCTTAATCACATTTTACAACACATATTCAAGCATGCATTCATATTCAAGAGTCATCTTACTCTAAACTTACCAACAATCTCATAAAGCTCCTAGCTTTCACATGTATTCTTTTCTTAGGACCTTTTGTGTTACATTCACAAGTCAATCTTGTCTATACCTACTTAGGTGGACCTTATTTTAAGAAGTTTGTCTTTGAAGAGTTGAAACCTACAACTACCCCTATGAGTGTTAGTACTAAACTTGATAAGGATGAAAATGGTAAACCTTTTGATGACACACTTTATAGGTCTATGATTGACTCATTGTTATAATTAACTGCCTCAAGACCTGACATCATGTTTAGTGTATGTATGTGTGCTAGGTTTCAATCTGTCCTAAGGTATCACATTACAATGCAGTGTAAAAGATCTTTAGATATCTTAAGCATACACCTCACTTAGGACTGTGGTATGATAGAAACGCTAAGATGGAATTACACGCATATAGTGATGCTGATTATGGTGGTTGCAAGTTAGATAGAAAATCCACTAGCGGTACATGTCAATTCATAGGAACAAATTTGATCTCTTGGTTTTCTAAAAAGCAAGCTAGTGTAGCTCTTTCTACCACTGAAGCCGAGTATGTTGCTTTGAGTTTATGTACTACCCAAATACTTTGGCTTAAATAGCAACTTAGTGATTTTGGCATTAAAATGAATAAGATTCCAATTTTCTACGATAGCACAAATGCAATCAATCTTTTCCGGAATCCGGTGCTTCATTCTAAGGCCAAACACATTAAGGTGCGATACCACTTTCTTCGCGATCATGTTCAAAATGAGGATATAGTGATAAACCATATAAGAACTGATCACCAAATCGCTGACATCTTCACCAAACCCCTTAATCAAGCCACTTTTGAAAACTTACGACCCAAGTTAGGTATGATGACTTACGATACGATTGTGTAGTTCTATCTTTTGCATGATTCGCAAAATAAAAGGGGAGATAGAATAATAACATGATTTTAGTTGGTAAGTCATGATCATGATGAATCATATGCTAAGTTTTAATTGGTATAAATTTTGGAGCATAGGTTAAGGGGAAGAGTATGAGTTGAGGGGGAGCAACATACTATTTAAAAGTTGAAAATATTTGATTAAATTTTTGGTTATAAGTTGTGACATTAAAATCATGTTAGGTTATTTTGAAGATCATCCAAAAGGGGGAAAATGCTGAGAGATATGTTTGAATAATTTTCAAAGTCATGATTTTAAGTGGTGAATACTTAAAAATGTCACACGTGGTGTTATATGTGATTACAAGTTGAAAAAGTTGAAAAAGTTGACATCGATCTCCCAGGTTGTTGCACATCGATCGATCTATGTACATAGATCTCTCACATCGATCGATCTATGTAAGGCAGAAAAGTTTAAGACCTTTCTGTGAGACATCGATCTCTAAACCTGAGACACATCGATCGATCGATGTACATCGAACCCTCATGTCGATCGATCGATGTGGTTCTATGAGACATCGATCTTTGAAGCCGAGTCACTTCGATCGATGTCTAGGGTTTTTAGAAATAATTTTCTAAAATGTGTTAAAATGATTGTTTTCATTTGTATATGATTTATACATGTTCATTATGTGATTATTATGTGTTTTTAATGATTATTATTGTCTTGTGACTAACGTGCCTTGGAAGTTTCTACAACTTACCAAAAAGGGCAAAAATGGTATTTTGAGTTTTGTAGGCACATCACATGATGAAAATACTTCAAGGATGTATTCTCATCCTATTTATCATGACAAAGGTGATTTCATGGTTATTTATGACCATCGGGGTCATTTCTGGAGTTTTCTCACACCAGGTGTATTTTGGTCATTTCACACCCCTGAGGGTATTTTTGGTATTTTCACTCAAGAAATCTCTTGAGCATATTATTATCTTCATTCTGGAGCTGTGTTATTATTATTTTGAAGATAATATGGTGATCTTATATCTTATTCTCTCAACCGATGATATTATTGACTATAGCTGGATATGTGACGATTTGAGATGTCACATTCTATTTTTTCTTGAAGACTCTCTTATATATTTTATAAGAGAACATTTATCATCATTATTCAGAGATATTAAAGGTGTCAAAGGTGTGGAAATGATCTCAACATATAAGAAGAAATATTGGGGAATTTCGATGTTACATGTTGACATAATCTTGTCAATTGTTATCTATTTATTTCTTCTTCAAAAATCTGAGTTGCTACACATATATGTATGGTCAAAAACGTGAATATGCTGGTGGATATGATGTTGTACACATTTTATGAGTTGGAGACAAGTGGACCAACCAAAAAGGAGCTAGTTGGCAAAAATGCCAACAAGGAAAATTCAAAGTAGTAGCCAACGGCTACTAGACTCTTCTTGGTGTTTTCATCAATATTTTGGAAGTCAAATGGAGCTCTCACATGTCCTATTATTGTGCTTGAAGTTGGGGATAATTTGGTGGTATTATCCTTTCTTATTTTATTAAGAAAAAGTCAAAGTTTTTTTTGGAAAATATTAAGTGTAACCAATGGCTACACTTCAATTTTGGAGCTGAATTTTAAGTTTGAAAATGTTCAAGCCCATATGCCTATTCTCAAGAAAGTATTTGAGGTTATCTTGGTGCATTTATCTTCTCTTATTATCTATTCTTGCTAAGAATAATTCAAGGCAATTCCAAGGTGTATTTTTCGGCCAACATGACATCGCCAAGGTGGACCAATCATTGTGTTTTATTTTGCCAAGTGTACAAAGCCAACCAATGATGAGAAGACATTTGGAGTTGATGATGAAGATGATGAAACATTGGCATTCTTATCTTCAACGCTCAAATCACATTATAAATAGAGGCATTGGTGAAGAAGATGAAACACACTTGAAGCTCACAAGCATTTGTTGAATTGTCTAGCTTTCATCTTCATCTTCTTGTTGTTATTGTTTTGTTCATTGTAGCAAAGGTGTTCTTGTTGTATTGTGGTGAGCTACAAGCCTCTTGAGCTTCATTTGTAAGATTGATTAGCCATCTTTATAAGGCTACATCAATAGGTGTTAGAGGAGTTGCAACTAAGTGTTGCTTAGAAGGTGATTATCCAAGTTTGAGTAGGGTTGATATATAACCCAAGGATCAAGCTTGGCTTTTGTTGTAAGGTGTTCATTTCATAGTAAAATCCAAGGAAAGGTGTTCCTTGGGACTGGAGTAGGTCACATTGAACGAACCAGTATAAATCCTCGGTATTCTTCTCTTGTTTCTTTATTTCTGTTTTCTGCCCGTTTTCGACTGAAGTTTTCACACAATTTCACACAATTTGAAAAAATAGCTAAATATTTTCAAAATTCATGATTTTTGGTGGAGGTATACTTCAGAATGTTAGCTTTCATTTGAAACAAGAATCATTTGATTTGAGCAAGGGAAAGTTAGTCTTTCAGTCTTTGCAAGATAACTGCTCCAATCTGGCTGCAACCTGACCAGTTTTGAGAAAACTTAAATTCTGTATTTTTCAAGAATTGTTTAAGGTCAGGGACTTTTGGAAACTTCATCTACACATCCTAAGGAGTGTTTTGATATAAATATCAACCTTTGTGGTTGAGTATTCAAAGAGAAATACGTTTTGCAAAATCAGCAACTTTCTGTCCAATTTTGTCCAGATTGACCATCTGAATCTTTTTATTTGTTTGAAGGGCCAAACGATATTATTTTTGTCTGATTTTTGGACAGAGTCTTGTTAACTCTTTGAAGTTAAATTCTGGAAAGTTTCATAATTTTTGGAGTTGTGTACAATTATTTGTGAATTTTTGAAAAACGGGTTCTGAATCTGAGGTGGTCTCAGATTCTGTTTTCAAAGGGGATTTTAACAAAGAGTTGTAGTGTAATTTCCGCTAACCACTATTCACCCCCCTCTAGTGTTGTTTATTGCAGGTGCACGGTCCAACACATGCAACTACTCTTAAATGGGCTAAGTAAAAGTGAATCAAGTTACATGTCTAATTGCTCTAGTGCTCAAGAGATGTGGAGAATTCTAGAAATGAAACACGAAGGGACTAGCCAAGTTAAGGAATCTAAAACAAATACGCTTATGTCCACTCTTGAGTCTTTTAAATTATTGCCAAATGAATCTGTTGTTGATATGGATTTAAGGTTGACTAACATCTATAATTCTCTTGAGTCTCTTGACAAAGCTTTCTCTACGCAGGTTAAGGTCCAAAAGGTATTAAGAAGTCTTCCAATCTAAATGGGTGCCTAAAGTCACGGCAATTGAGGAGAGTAAAGAAACAAAATCAATAAAAATGGAGTAACTAATCAGATCGCTAAAGGTATACGAAAACAAACTTACATTAAGGAAATCGGAATCAACGTCAAAACAAGGTAAGTCTATTGCTTTTAAATCAAATGAATATGTTTCTACTTTTTCCGATCACGTTGATGATAGTGATACCGAATCTGACAATGATGATCAAATATTATTGGCTAAAGGTTTGAGAAGATTTATGAGAAAGTCATTTAAGAACAAACCTAAGGCTATTTCGACTTAAAAAATAAAAACAAAATAAATGACAAGGATGTAAAGTGCTATGAATACGGAAAACTTGGACACTTGTCATATGACTGCCCTAACAAGGACAAACAAACGAACAAACACCTTGACAAAGATCGGACCAAAACTAGACTCGTCTCAGAACCTAAACAAAGGAGAAGAGCTCTCAAGGCCTCCACTTGGAGTGACACATCCGACTCTGAGACTGATATCGAAGAAGAGACGACACAAGTATGCTTTGTATCCAAAGCATCAAACGAGGTATCTTCTGATTCTGACTCTGATTCTGAACCCTCATATGATGATTTATTTAGTCAATATTTAGAATTGCATAAATTCATAAAGACTCTCGCAAAAGAAAAGAAACGGGTAATTGAAGACAAGATGTTGTTAGAATCGTCTAACAAAAGCCTTGTTGCTCAATTAAACGATTCGAAAGAAGGGTCGTCCAGCATAATTAACGCATTAAAATCAGAGGTCACATCATTAACAATACAAAAACATGAAATGAAATCCGATATTTCAAACTTGAAATCAAGGAATATAGATCTAGAAAAAATGATGAAGCAGTTTGACACAGGTACAAACATGCTAGATTGCATCATTTCTTTACAAAAGCATGATAGTGACAAAACCGGATTAGGATACTTTGAGAAAAATGAGACATTAAATAAATCAACCAAATTCATTCCGTCTAAGAAAATAGATGCAACTATGACATATGTGGCGCCTAAGAAGACGCCTAGATCCCCTCCTATGACATCTCATCGTGCTTCATCTTCATATCATACGAGATATAATTATGTGCCATACAAATATGAAAAGAAACCATTAATGCATACATGTCATTTATTTACATCTAGATCACACTTCATGCACACCAACACAAGAACATATCAAAAACGACAACCATACAATATACATAAGGGAATTCTCGGCCAAAGGCCAAATATATTCTCACCTCATGTCTACTATATTGCTTCTTCATCTACATTCTCACCATTTGTTAGACCGAGAAAGGTCACCTAAGTATGGGTAGCGAAAGGTACTTTTACAAAGGGGTGAAGAACTAACTTGTAAGGACCCAAATAAAAAGGGTACCTAAATCGTTGTTACACTTTGCAGGGTACACATACATCAATCAAGTGGTTCCTTGACAGTGGATGCTCGAGGCACATTACGGGTGACCCGAACCTATTTTCAAAGTTGAAAAGGGTCACAAAACGTTTTCTTGGTAAGTAATCTATCCTATAATCTGCTTAGCATCTCACAGTTTATTGACAACGGTTTTGATGTGTGTTTTACTCATCCATATTGTAACATAATAAATAAAAATGGAGAAACCGTATTAAAAGGAAAAAGAGAAGGAAATATTTTTACACTTTCTATGGATGACATATTAGACGCTAAAGTTAAATGTTTTATGTCAAATGAACCTAACATAAATTTGTGGCATAGGCGATTAGGACACATTGCATCTCAACACTTGAAAAACTTCAACAAAAGAATCTAATACGAGGATTGCCTAAACTTGATTTAGACAACTTTCAGTTGTGTGAATCTTGTATTAAAGGCAAACAAACACGCGAGTCACTTAAATCTAAAAATTAAATTAGCACGTCTAGAGTTTTAGAATTATTACACATTGATTTATTTGGTCCTAGTCGTACTAGGAGTCTTGGTGGACGCCACTATGCTTGTGCAATCGTTGACGATTTTTCTCGCTATACATGGACTATATTTCTTGCGAATAAAGATGATAGTGCCGTTGAGATTGCTAAACTAATAAAACAACTTGAAAATGAATATGGTTTGAATGTGAAAAAGATTAGAAGCGATAGAGGCAGTGAATTTACAAATAAGGACATGATTTCTTTTTGCGAAGAAAAAGGTATTAAACATGAATTTTTGCCACCTAGGACACAACAATTAAATGGAGTAGTAGAAAGAAAGAATAGGACACTATAAGAAATCGCTAGAACCATGTTGTGTTAAATAAGTTGCCTAGATTTTTGTAGGCGGAAGCCTTAAATTGTGCATGCTATATAGTTAATCGTTTGTCGATTAGAAAGAAAATAAATAAAACTCCTTATGAAATAGTAAATGATCGCATGCCTAAAATTGATTACTTTTGTGTGTTTGGTTGTAAATGCTTTGTTTTGAATATAAAAGATAATTTAGATAAATTTGAATATAAATCAATTGAATGCATCTTTGTTGGGTATTCTGTGAATTCTAAAGGATATACATGTTATTATCCTATCACTAGACAAATTTGAGATTCAATTCATGTGAAGTTTAATGAATTTGGCGAGTTTGAAAAAGATAAAGAATATAACGATGATTTTGAACTAAAGCCCGTGTTAGATGATATAGAAGAAAGTGTCATGCATGATGAATCCAACACACCAGAAATGCATGATCACTTAGAAATGCATGAAAACTTAGAGAATAATCAACCAAGATGGCATAGGAATCACCCACCTGACCTTATCATAGGCGATATAACTCAAGGTGTCCGACCACATAGAAGAATAACTTCGGATGAAATAAACCAATTTCATGCTATGATATCCGAAATTGAACCTAAGAACGTTTTTGATGCCTTGAATGATTCTTCTTGGATTGATGTTATGCATGATGAATTAAATCAATTTGTAAGAAATGATGTATGGAATTTAGTGCCACGACCACAAGATAAGACAATAATAGGCACAAAGTGGGTCTTTAGAAATAAAATGAATGAAGAAGGTACAATTGTTAGAAACAAAGCAAAACTTGTAGCACAAGGATATAATCAAAAAGAAGGAATAGACTACGATGAAACACTTGCACCCATAGCACGTTTAGAAGGCATACGACTATTACTTGCTATTGCTTGCATGAAAGGTTTTAAACTCTATCAAATGGACGTAAAAAGTGCATTTTTAAATGGCTTTATACAAGAAGAAGTATACATGAAGCAACCACCCGGTTTTGAAGATTTGAAATACCTTGATCACGTGTACAAATTAAAGAAGGCACTATATGGTTTAAAGCAAGCACCTAGGGCTTGGTATGATCGTTTTGCTACTTTTCTTTTAGAAAATGGATTTAAAAGAGGCACCATACATAGCACCTTATTCTTGAAACAAGATAAATTGGATTTACTAATTATTCAAATTTATGTTGATGACATCATTTTTGGATCTACATCTCATAAACTTGTTGAGGAATTTGAAATTTGCATGAAATCCGAGTTTGAAATATCTATGGTTGGTGAATTGAATTACTTTCTTGGCTTGAAAATTAAATAAACTGATAAAGGTATCCACATAAGTCAAGTCAAATATGTAAATGACATGATTATAAAGTTCAATTTTGAGAACTTGAAACCATCCCCCACCCCTACGAGTGTCACCACTAAACTAGATAAAGATGAAATTGGAAAAGACTTTGATAATGATTTATATAGGTCTATGATTGGTTCTTTGCTTTATCTTGTCGCAAGTAGACCCGATATCATGTTTAGTGTATGTATGTGTGCACGTTTTAAAATCCAACCTAAAGTGTCTCACTGTAATGCTGTAAAAAGAATATTTTGGTACATTAAGCACACCCCCAATTTAGGAATTTGGTATGATAAAAATTTATATTTGACTTGCATGCTTATACCGATATGGACTATGGTGGATACAAAATAGAATAGAGAAAGCACAAGTGGCACTTGTCAATTTATAGGAAATTCATTAATTTCTTGATTTTCAAAAAAGCAAGCGAGTGTGGCATTATCTACTACAGAGACTGAATACATGGCACTTAGTCTTTGTTGCATACAACTTCTATGGTTAAGACAACAACTTTCGGATTTTGGAATCACGGTAAATCGCATTCCCATTTATTGTGATAGCATGAGTGCTATAAATTTATTTAAGAACCCCGTACTACACTCTAAGGCAAAGCACATAGAAGTACAATATCACTTTCTTCGTGATCACGTGAATAATGGTTATATTGTTATAGAACATGTACACACTGAAGCACAAGTAGCCAGCATATTCACCAAAGCACTAAATCAAGCCACTTACGAAAATCTACGCTCTAAATTAGGCATGATTTCTGCTGATTTGCTATAGCTTGCTATTTCCTTCCATCTTTACATGCACTTTTGATTTTATTTCCAAAATAAAGGGGGAGAGAGAGTGCATGATTTAAGGAGGAGTGAGAGTGATTTAAGGAGGTAAGAGAGTATGATTGCATAAATCAAAGGGGAGACAATTCAAAATTCAAAATTCAAATTTGTGCACAATTAGAGGGGGAGCGGTTAAATTTAAATCATGAAATAGTGTTATTTTGTAAATAATCAAAAGGGGGAGATTGTTGAGAAAAAGAGTTTGAGTGATTTACGAATACATAATTTAAATACAACGTGTTTAAGAAATTCATGACAATTTTATTGCTTGACACGTTTTTTAATAAACTTGCCTTATATATTTTATATATAATGTTGCCGTACTAACAAGCCATGAAGATTTAAAGGTTACATCAAATGGCAAACATTTGTTGTGTTTGAACTATTTTCAGGTGCCACCATTAATGAACTAAACTAGTTCATTAAGTGAAGTACTTAGTTAAATGAACTAAGTAGTTCATTAAATGGAGATATATTTGGAGAAGGCATGATGGCAACAAATTGAAACATGGAAAGTCTCCTCTCCATCTCATTCACACGTTTATATATATATATATATATATATATATATATATATATATATATATGTATATATATATATATTATATTCAGATTTTTTAAAAAGGCACAATACACATATATTTCGATGTACTACCGACACATTACATATATTACGAACGTACGTCAACGTCACACCACTATAGTTACCTCATATTTATGAGTAAATTTAGGTCTTATATCATATGATATAAGTCATGGTGATGACAACATTATTACGACATGTTACAAGGTTATAAACCGAAAATTGTCGTATCGGGTGACTACCGAAACTTTGCCAATATGTCACGTACTTGCCATATATAGATGGCCAGCCCATATAATTCAAAAATGGCCAAAAATTTTGTGGTTAACATGTTATACTCAGTCATAAAATCATTCTATATTGGCACACACAAATCACCCCCTTTAAGGCCAAATTGTGGAGATTCCAAATTCATCTTTTTAAGCACATGGGGCGCTTACTTTAATCAGATATTAGAGCCTAATGTTCAATTTATTTTATGTATATTATGTGTGACATAATATATATAACATGTGCAAAAAGTTTGAATTTAATCGGGGAAAATCGCGTAACCGACAAAAGTCGAAAATTCGGTTTTCTACGAACACATCAACATAGAACGTTTTTGGCATGACATGTAACATGTATCTAGACATTTTTTACATATTCAAGACATATTAAAGTGTACTAAAATATTAAAATTAGGGCTGATTGGAATATACCATATGTGTATAATTATTGTGCACTATTTTACAAAGTTTACAAAATGAAATTCAGCACATGTTGGAGACCATATCACACGCCTACTGCAGCTTGGTGGAGCTTATGTAGAGCTTAGTTGGTATCTTAATTGGTGGAGAATGAGCCACACAAGTTTAGTGACATAATGGAGGGTGCTACACAAGGTAACAATTCAAACTTTGTAGCAAACGTAACACATGCTGAAAATTCAGCATGTGAGACAATGTGGTGGCCGAATTCTCGGTCTTGAATGGTGACAAATTTGCTTCCAAAATTTAAGGGATTAATTGTTGATTATTTGGAAATGTTCTAAACCTTATTTTTCACATGTTTTAGATAGTAATCTCATATTTCGAAAGCTACTAGATGGTTACAAGGTTGGAACAATCATGAAGTGCCAAGTAAGCAAGCAAAGACATTCATTCAATCAAGTTGTGCCAAGTGAGCAAGATGTGTCATATTTACACAAGGTAATCTTCCAAGGGTATTAAAGAGAATTTTCAAGGTGATGGAAGACCCTAGGGGGCGACCAACACATGATTAAAAAGAAGAGAAGAGAGCCAAACAAAAGAAAGACAACTCTCATAATCTCACAAGTTCAAAAAGGCTCTCTACTCTCTTCTTCTACATTTCTTTCTTCTTCTTCCTCTCTCAAGGGTATTGTTCTTATATCCAATATATTGAATAGGCTTTGATTAGACCACCATACATGTTTTAAATTGAAAAAGGTTGATCAAGGTGTGATCAAACCTTCATCCATTCGGTGATGGTGTTCATGATCGTGTGATTGCTTGTAATGTTTGTTTAAAGGTGGAGTTGGTGTGTAACTCCAGCAACCCTTGTGGTAAGGTGTTTTTATATTTAGTGATAACCGAGTAAGGTGTCCTCAAAGACTGGAGTAGGTTGTTTTAACCGAACCAGTATAAAATTCTTGGTGTCGTTACTTTCAGCACTTTACTTTGAGTTTTTAAGTTTCTGCATTGACTTTGTTGCAATCTTAAAATTAGTAAACGACTTTCAAAAATTACCAAACTCTTCAGAAACATAGCCACACCTCTTTAGTTTCATTTGGCGCAAGTTTCAACCCATTTGGACAACTATAAGTCAATCAAACATTAATAATTCTGAGACTAGTGCAATCTGATTTTCAGACTTGCAAAGGTTGAGAACATCAACAGGAATGTTTCAAAACTGTTTCAACCCATGAAAATAAATATCTTACGGGGGTTTTTCATTAAATTTGCATACCATTTGGAGTTACGAATTAATTGGAATAAAATTTTCAAATCGGAGTATTGTTTCTGGCATATTTGCACAATCTGACCACAAACGTGTTTTCAGAAGATTAGAGGTTGACTTTTAATCTGAAATGTTTAGGAGATACTCAGAACATCTAAGATTAGAATCTGTCCAAAATTCAGAATTTTGGAAGGTCTGTAACCAGGTCTTTCAAACATTGAAAATCAGAATCTGAAAACAGAAACTGTTTTCAGAAGTTAGGTTTTTGGGTGGAAATATTTTAGAAACAAATTTTCCGCACCTACTATTCAACCCCCCCTCTAGTGGTGCCTTACAGGTCCATCAACTATCTTACTTACTTGGCACACTATGATTGGAGGGATGACTTCATCTTGCTTGCTTGACACTTGATGATTGGTCCAACTTGTCATCATTTTAATGAGCTGTAAAATCTGAAAATAACTTACAAAACATGTGCCAAACAGAATTCAAATTGTTACCAAACAATCACCATTCAATCCCTTCAATTTTGAGATGCAAATTAAGTACCACAACTGTTGTACCCAACGAAAATCGTATTGTACTTGAGACTCGTATAAAGTGAATTAATGAAAGGTTGGATCTTTCAAGTGCATTTTATTAAGTTTTATTATTGCTTCTCTAATTAAATTTCCTTAAAGTAAATATTATAAGAATTGATATAATTATACAAGTATGTCTTATGGAGCATGTGAAATGACAAAAAATGCCCTCCCAAACATTAGTAAAATTCGGCCAACATGAGGGGTTCTAGAACCCTCCTTAAATTTTTAATAATTCCATTTAAAGACTACTCTTGGATTAAAATAAGATAAAAGATCCAAGCATGGGAGACCAAAAGATGGTCAAATACAAGACTCCAAGAAGTGCTTTCTTCTTTTAAGCACACATGGGATTCCTTGTCTCCTCCCTTTGACCCATGACCGCCACCCCTCCCCTTTCTTCTACCCATGAAGCCTTCTTCAAATTAGCTAAGAGCTTCTCCTCCATCTCCAACATTCAACATTCTCAAGAGTTGCCCCAAGCAAATCACTAAAGACCATTGAACACTTAGGCAATTTCATCATCATCCTCATTTCATACGGTTGATAGGAGCTAGGAGATTCAAGGATATCTTCATCTTCAAGCTCCAAAGACTCCTCTAGGTAAGTTGCATGTGGAATTCCCTAAGTGAATTCCATATTTCAAATGATGAAGCTCACATTGTGCCTCCCATTTCTGGCCAAAACCGTGACCTTCAATGGTCACTAGGTGGAGATTTTTTTCAAGCTACTAAGAGAAGCTAACCTATTGGTGGGTTGAATTCATTTCAGTCTCCATTCAAGCTTCAATTTGGTAAGCTAATCTAGCTTCAAACTAGCTTCATTATGTCTTTAAATAGTAGCTAAACATTTACTTCCACCCCTCAAAACCGTATGTCATAGGGGAAAAGTTGGAGGAAACTCTACTCTATTTCAACCAAGGCTCAAGCTAGAGAAACATCTAAGCTTAAATAGGCAAATATACTCTAAGCAATCTTGACTTATTTGTGAAGTGTATGCTTAAATGACTAGCCATATCTAAGATATGAATCTTAGTTGAAAATTATAAGTACCAAGTGTGAGAAATTAGTTGTTTCATAAGGAAAAAGTGGTTGCATGTGGATAATTCTCTCTATGGATGTGTTGCATGCCTAATGTAAACATGGTATGAGACATTCTTCTCACCATAGGGGGGACGGTTTTAAGGGCTAGGAGGATAGAATACTAATTCTTGTGAAGAATAGACTTTGTGAAGCAAAAGATGTATGAAAATGGTACGGTTGAATGAATTACTACATGGATATGTTGTGCTCAAACTAAAATATGACATGAGGCCTACTATGTGCAAGAAACGGGCTGTTATGATGGTTATTGGATGCATGAATTAGTCTTGTGGAGAATAGATTTTATAAGGTGTGGAAGCATGGAAATGGCGTGTGCTATATGTAAAATGGCAAGGCTGTTTTTGGTGTGATTCATATACAGCCTAAAGACTATTATAGAACTTGGAATGATTATTTTAAAATAGGTATTTAGTGGGTAGTAAGTCATTTTAGAAAAATAATGCTAGTTGGTAAGCATTTGACAAGAAAAAGTGACAAAAGGAAAAACTACTGGAACTGGACAGCTTTAAGTAGTGTATTGTATGACCTGAAAATAAACATTAGGAACGTGAAATTCAGCTAAATTTTGGTAGGATGTTAGCCTTGTATGTTTATTAAATCTGTGAGTTCGAATTTCGGTAAAAGGACTTATGGTTTATCCTCAATGGAATTTTTAGTGGCAACTGGTCACCACAGATTCTGCATGTACCCAGTTTTGGAAAAATAATTAAATGACCCCTCTACACCTATTGGATTGCCCTGAAATTTTTATGGTAATTACCTAAGACATAGATGAACATATCCATGTAAATAAATTAGCTTGTAAACATTGTTTTGAGGGTTAAAAATTGAGTTGAAGTTTGTGTTACAAAACTGGAAAACAGGACAGATTAATGGCATGAGTTGTGAGACCTTGATCTTGTTGATTTGGACTTTTATGTGCTGTTTGGGCATATGAGTATTATTATTTGGTGTGTTTACTATGTTTTCCAGGTGATGGCCCAAATTAAATAAGATTTTATGGCTTTGAAACTCAGGTAAGAATGGGTGCTGCACTTCTGGATTCATCAGTACCCCTTTTCAGTAAACTAATGATTGGAGGGTCTTAACTACCTCGAAATGTTATGAAATTTTTATGGCATGTAGATAATACTCTATTATGCATATGTGTGGCATAAGATTACGAAAATAGGCCTGATTTGATAAGTTTTAGGCCGCATCAACAGAATGTTAATGCTGGAATACTTTCCAGCTTAAAGAACAAGACCGTATATGTGTTATGTGATGCATTTAGTCATGAATTGCATATTGCACATCATGCATTGCATTGTCTCCATTTAAATGATTTATTGAACTGATTTTATGCCAAAGAAAATTAAGAAAAGCTCTTTTTGAAAGAAAGATTTCATTTTTGAAAAGAAAGAACTCCTATTGGTACCATTGATTCCTGGCCAGCACAACCCACTCCAGATCCGGGGTTAATTGATCTGATGATGATTATGATTGTTCAGGCCCGGAAAGAATAGACCTGATTATGATGATTTATGATCTTTCAGGCCCAGAGAGAATATACCTGATGACGATGATTTATGACCGTTCAGGCCCGGAGAGAATAGAACTGCTGACGATGATTGATTGCATGACCGTTTTCAGATCCGAAAATAATAGATGTGAATGGAATGGTATGACCGCCTCAGATCCGGATATAATAGATCTGAACACTCTCTACTCCTCGTTTTTCGAAGATGATGTTTTGAAAGAAAGAAAGGTCGAATTAATTCTTATTTTCATCACGTTGCATCACATTTGCATATTCATGCACATTGCATCTAATTGTTAGTCAAATGCTTGATGCACTGTTACTTGGGTTATGATGTTGTTATTTAATGTCTCCTAAGTTATGATCCTATTATTTCCTATCACATAAGTATGATCTTATTTCCTCGGGGTTATTGGATTGAAGGTCAGGTATGTTGTGAATCCAAATTCTTGGGATTTGGTTCTTGTGTATACTTTCCATTTAATTCTTGATTGTTTATGGTATACTTGCTGGTGACTTTGTCACTCACCCCCTTATTTTTCCTCCCAGAGGCTGCAGGAAACGGGGTAGAGTGGATTGATGACGAGCCTAGTGTTCCCTATCCGTAGACGTGCGAGAGGATGACAGCTTAAGGACTTTCTTATGATGGGTTATGTTTTGATGAACTTATGTTGGTGACTTTAATTTGGGACTTTCCTTTATTTCGCGGACATGGTTGTAAACCTAATGTTGGATATTCGGAATATTTTATTTAAAAGTTTTTATTCTGCCTAAGTTTTGCTTACTTGTTGATATGTAAGCATGGAAGTCCATATGGACTACGACACGTTATGTATTGACGCCTAGTAATCTCCGTAGTGAAGTACGGCGGGTGCACCGTATCCAGGCAGGCTGGGTGCGGGGCGCTACAATAACCAGCCTAAAAATCGGCCAGCTATAGTAGCACATGCTGAATTTTCAGCATGTGTTATATTTTCAAATCTTTTGAATTGTTACCTTGTGTAGTTCCCTCTTTTATGTCACTAACCTTGTGTGGCAAAATCTCCACCCATTTAAATTCCAACTAAGCTCCACATAAGCTCCATCATGGCTGAGAATGGCGTGTAAGCTGAATGTACATGTGCTGAAATCTCACTTTAGTAAGCTTTATCAAATAATACACAATAATTACACATATATGGTAAATTCCAATCAGCCCTAATTTGAATTCTCTAGTACACTTTAACATGTTTTGATTGTGTAAAAAGTGTCTAGATACATGTTACAACTCATGCCAAAAAAACGTTTCATGTGTTGTGTTCGTAGAAAACCGAATTTTCGACTTTCGTCGATTACGCGATTTTTCTACGATTAAATTCAAACTTTTTGCACATGTCATATATATTATGTCACACATAATATACACAAAATAAAGTAGATATTCAGCTCTAATGGCTGATTAAGAGGCGCCCCATGCGCTAAAAAATTAAATTTGAAATCTCCACAAATTTGGCCTAATTTGTGGGTGATTTGTGTGCCAACATGGAATGCTTTAGTGGCTGATTTGAACATGTGAGCCACAAAATTTTTGGCTATTTTTGAAGTATATGGGCTGGTCATCTTTATATGGCAAGTACGTGACATGTCGGTGAAGTTTCGGTAGTCACCCGATACGACAATTTTCGGTTTATAACCTTGTAACATGTCGTTATAATTTTGTCATCACCATGACTTATATCATATGATATAAGACATGAATATACTCAAATATGAGGTGTATATAGTGGTGTGACGTTGACGTACGTTTGTAATATATGTAACGTTGTCGGTAGTACGTCGGAATATATGTCTATTGTGCCTTTTTAATAAAAATATGAATATATATATATATATATGTATATATATATATATATATGTATATATATATATATATATATATGTATATATATATATATCTTTTAATATCTCATTCAGAGCCAAACGGTTCAGATCTACCGACAGCTCATTCAGTTTTATATATCTTTTAATTATATTTGTGTAAATCTTTGGTGAGTGTTTGCTTTGTACACGCTGGGTTATCAGTCTCGTTTTGAAGAGCAATAAATCTTGTATCCGTCAAAGTGTTTGTAGCCAAAGATCCAAACAAGTATAATAGAAAGCATATATAAAAATAGAAGATATGTTCGAAGGATCTGCTTCGTGCAGCTCGGTAACATGTGCAAATAAGAATAAAATTGTCACCACTGAAGAAATAATAATAGAGAATTTTGACAAAGCGGTAAATAACTGGGTCATTCCAAAGATCAAGAAAAATGAAATATATGAGTCTTCAATATTCAATATGTTAAAATCAGATTATATAATTAAAACGGAGGAAAGAGATATTCCACTCTCTAAACCATTTGAAACAATACAACTTTTATCTTATAAATCACTTGAAAAACATAAAAAGAAAGGATATCAATATCTACATGTTGGTTTAATACAAGTGGGTATCAAACCTTTAACAAGAGAAGGTTTAGATACATCAATATTAGTAGTCTTACGAGATATAAGACATAATAATTTTGAACAATCACTTCTTAGTTCTGTAGAGTCTAGTCTATGTACAGGACCAATCTCTTTTGATTGTTATCCTAATTTTTCATGTTCTTTGAAAGATACACAAATATTGAAAACTTTAGTACTTCAAATCAAAACACATGGATATGATATGTTGCCAGGATCAATTCCATTGGCTTTAATATATCGGATTCATTACAAGGTAATGAGTTCCATGTTTATTGGTCCAAAACCCAAACACTCTTTAAAAAGAGGAGAAACAATGATTTTACATACAGATCTGACCAGATCTAATGCTGTAATTTCAAGATCTATAAAATGGAAGGATGTAAATCTTCCAGATGAATGGGTCTTGGAAGGAGCAGTTAAAGCTACAAATAAAATACATGAACCAAATACTGAGATCAACAAAATACGACAATTAAATGATGGATCAGTTAAACTGAGTTTTGCTAGAAGTTTCTCCGCTAGAGAAAGAGATAATGCATCTATTTCTAGCACAATAAATTTAGGAAGATTTTCACAAATACCATCTGTAATAGATGTTCCTTACCAAAAACAAAGATTATTTTCAATATCAGATGTTGAATATGCAACCTCTTCATTTAGAAAAGCTGATTATTCTACGGAAATTCCTAGACCAGTTTATTCTAAAAAAGAGTATTATTCTAAATCTGATATCAATGCACCCAGTACATCACAAAATATTTACAATAAATCAGACTTTAGTGAACCTAATAGTCCAACGCAATCAGCAATAACAGATAATATTGCAAATGAATTAAATGTTATAGAAAAAGAATTTAAGGTAAATAAAACTATATTACACAATGATTTTTATAGCCAGGAAAATACTAGTAAAAGAGAATGGTTTTTTAAACATTATTGTAATATTAGAAAACAAATACAAAAAGAATATTATGAATTTATAAATACTCATAAAATACACATATATTTCTTTGATTGGTTTCAAATATATGCTTCACAAAATAATATAGAATTTCCTTTTAAAACTTTAAACCCAATAATTGAAAAACCAAAAGAATGGATAACCATCACAGCATCAAAAAAGATAGTGTCAAATCATCCACCTTTAGGAGGCATAAAGTTAGATGTATCAGGGAATCCAATAGAAGCTATTCCTTACAAAAATATGACAGAAGATTCTCTTACAAATACTAAACATATTATTCAACAAAATAATTATACAAATACACATCTACATACAATAGGAAAACGATTAGATAAGTTAGAAAAGTATTACCAGACAACAACAATAAATCTACAAGTGAAGAAATACCTAACCAAAAATTTAAACAACCATTATTCAAACCTTTTCAAATATCATCTTCTAGTATGCAAACTATATCTAATAAAGATGATTTCAATCAATTTATAAAACAACAATTAAGTCGTATAGAAAAAAGTCTAGAAAAAAGTAATTCTATAACAAATGAGGTAGTTGCAGATTCAAATGTTAATACTTCTATAGCTAGCATAACTAGAAATAAAGAAAAAGAAGTTACTTCTTCTAAAATTAATAATTTAGAAGAAAATGAATCTTCAAATAATTCGGATAATTCTGATAGTTCAGATAATGAAATAAGCAAAGCATTTGAACAATTCCAGAATAACAATTCTAATAAAGTGGAAAAAATAGAATGGGATAAATCTATAATACCAGTACAAATGTCTACCGATCTAAAAATAAAACCTATTTCCCAATATCGTTTTAATGCACAATCAATATATTCTTGGAATATAGATGGTATGTCAGAATATTAAATAATAAATGTATTACAACAAATGACAATGGCAGCTAATGCTTATAGAACTCAGCTAACACCTGATGATAAAGCAATTGCTGAATATCTTATTTCTGGTTTCTCTGGACAACTTAAAGGTTGGTGGGATCATTATTTAACTCCCATACAGAGACAAGAAATATTAAATGCAATAAAAGTTGATGAAGAAAATAATCCTATAATTATAGATGAAGGAACAATATCTGATTCAGTTGCTACACTTATATTATGTATATCCTTACATTTTATAGGCGACCCATCACATATTAAAGATAAAAATGCTGAATTATTAGCAAATTTAAGATGTAGAAAACTTAGTGATTTTCAATGGTATAAAAATACTTTTCTAACCAGAGTCATGATTAGAGAAGATTCTAATCAGTCATTTTGGAAAGAAAAATTCCTTGCAGGATTACCAAATTTACTAGGAGAAAAGGTTAGAAATAAAATTAGAGAAAATTCAGGACAACAAATAATATCTTATTCAAACTATACATATGGAGAATTAATAAGTTTTATACAAAAAGAAGGATTAAGATTATGCCAAGACATAAGATTACAAAGTGGTTTAAAGAAAGAATTAAGACAGACTAAGTCTGAATTAGGAACTTTCTGCAAACAATTTGATAATGATCCATATAAACCTTATCATAAAGAATGTCAAGGAGAATGTTCTAGAAAACCTTATAATAGAAATATTAGAAAGCCATATAATAACAAATATAACAATAGATATAATAAAAACACTAAATATAATAAAAAATTTCAAAAATCCTCTAATGAATTCTACAAAAATAAATACAACAATAAGTATACTAAAAAACCTTATAGAAAGACAAATTACAAGAAAAATAAAAATACAAAATATTATAAAAATATTGAATGCTATAAATGTCATAAGAAAGGTCATACTGCAAATTATTGTAGATTAAAAACAAAATTACAAGAATTAAATCTAGAAGAATCTATACTAGAAAAAATTTCAAATCTACTTGTTGAATCTTCTTCGGAGACAGAAGAAACATCTTTCGAGTCTGCTGAACATCTTCAAGTTGATGAAATATACACATCTTCTTCAGAAACCTCTGATGAAGAAAACATCTTTATGTTCTAACAAAAGAACAAGAAACAATATTAGAAATGTTAAAACATATAGAAAATCCCCAATTACAAAAAGAATATTTAGATAGAATAATAGATATAAATTCAAAACAAAAAGAAACAAATAAACCAGCTATATTACCAAATGTTTCAACTAGTTATTATGATTTAACTAGTATATTAAATAAAAACAAAGACACAAAGAATAAAAATGCAACAATCCCAGATCTACAAAAAGAAATAAAAGAAATAAAAATAGAATTAAAAGAGTTGAAAAATAAACAAAAGCAAGATTCAGAAGTTATAAAATTAATACTTACAAAATTACAGACTGCAGAAGAGTCTGATCAATCTTCAGAAACAGAACCAGTAAATATAGATAACAATATCATAGAAAATATTTCTAATGTGCCAGAAGATTTTTTATTTGTTTTAAGAGAGATAACATCAAGAAAATATTTAATAAGAATAACAATAAAATTCTCAGAACAATATCATTTAGATACAATTGCTCTATTTGATACAGGAGCAGATCTTAATTGTATTAAAACTAATTTAGTCCCAAAATCATACAGAGAATCTACAACTACTAGACTCTCTACAACAAATAATACCAAATTACAAGTCAAAAGTAAAACTGAAGCTTATATTATAAAATCTAATACATCAATTAAAACAATGTTCTTCGTTGTAGATAATATTCATCATGCAGTTATACTAGGGACACCTTTTATGAATCTAATTACACCATATAAAGTAGGAATTAATTCTATTTCTTTTAAAATAAGAAATAAAAGATTACATTTTGAATTTTTAGAAAAACCTAAAACAAAAAATTTAGATTTAATAAAAGCTTGTTCTATTCATAAAGAACAAATAAATGCAATAATTAAAAGTAAAAATTTTCAATTACAATCATTAAAAGATACAGTAAATATTAATAAAATAGAACAATATTTAAAGGATCCAAAGATAATTACTAAAATACAAAATCTTAAATTATCATTTGAAAATGAACTTTGTTCAGATCTTCCAAATGCTTTCTGGTCAAGGAAACAACATATAGTTGATCTTCCATATACTCCAGAATTCAGAGAAGAAGATATACCTACAAAAGCAAGACCAATTCAGATGAATGCAGAATTAGAAAAACATTGCGAAAAAGAAATACAAGATCTAGAATCAAAAGGATTAATCCAAAAATCAAGGTCTCCTTGGAGTTGTGCTTCTTTTTATGTCAATAAAAATGCAGAAATAGAAAGAGGAACACCTAGATTGGTAATAAATTATAAACCACTAAATAAAGCGTTAAAATAGATAAGATACCTATTACCTAATAAGAAAGATTTATTAACAAGATTACATTCTGTATGGATATATTCAAATATTTGATATGAAATCAGGATTTTGGCAAATACAAATATCAGAAAAAGATAGATACAAAACAGCATTCACAGTTCCATTTGGGCAATATGAATGGAAAGTAATGCCATTTGGATTAAAAAATGCACCTTCTGAATATCAAAGAATTATGAATAATATATTTATGAATTATTCTAATTTTTGCATTATCTATATAGATGATGTATTAATATTTTCCAAATCAATAGAAGAACATTTTAAACATTTAAAAACCTTCTTTTATATAGAAAAGAAAAATGGTTTAGTATTATCTAAATCTAAAATGTCTTTATTTCAGACTAAAATAAGATTCTTGGGTCATCATCTGACTCAAGGAACAATTTTACCAATAGAAAGATCTTTAGAATCTGCATCCAAATTTCCAGATAAAATATTGGACAAAAATTAATTACAAAGATTTCTTGGATCTTTAAATTATGTTGTTGATTTTATTCCAAATATAATAATAATTGCAAAACCATTACATAATAGATTAAAGAAAAATCCACCAATATGGACTGAAGAACATACTTCAGTGGTTAAGAAAATAAAAAGTCTAGTATCTGATATACCCTGCTTATATATAGCAGATCCAGATTTATTTAAAATAGTTGAAACAGATGCTTGTGATATAGGATATGGTGGAATATTAAAACAATTACAAAATGGGAAAGAGTCTATAGTTCAATATACTTCTGGTCATTAGAATGATACCCAAAAATCATATTCTACTATTAAAAAAGAAATTTTGAGTATCGTATTATGTATTAATAAATTTCAAAGTGATTTATTAAATAAAAAATTTCTTTTACGTATTGATTGTGTAGGATCTGCAAGGCACCACTAGAAGGGGGGGGGGTTGAATAGTTGGTGCAGAAAGTGTGCTTTTTAAAATTTCTTTAAACTTGAACAATTCAAGTTCTGAAAACAGATTCTGTTTTCAGGACCTGTTTTAAAACGTTTTTAAAACCAGGTTAGAGGTCTCCAAAAATTATGAAATTTTGAGAGAACTTAGCCTCAGATGTTATGAGGGTCCCCTAAAAATTTCAAATCAAAATTCAACCTTTAACCCATTCAAAAACCGTTGGCACTCAGATTGTGCAAATCTGCCAGAAACGGTAGATGGTTATGAAAAATTAATTCCTATTTGTGTGAATGTCCAAATGATCTGAAAATTTGACCAATAACTCCTCACACACTATATCTAAATAGGTTGAAACAGTTTTTGAAAATTCTTTTGGGAAGTAGGTCAAACACAACCAAAGTCTCAACCTTTGCAAGTCTGAAAATCAGACTGCACTAGTCTCAGATCTTTTGATGTTTGACTGACCTATAGTTGTCCAAAAGGGTTGAAACTTGTGCCAAATTAACCCTAGAACGTTTATGTATGTTTCTGGAAATTTTTATAATTTTTGGAAATCGTTTACTATTTTTCTGAACGTGAACAAAACGGATAAACAGTGCAGAAACTGAAAAGTAAATGCTGAAAGTAAATTGCACCAAGAATTTTATACTGGTTCGGTTATAAACAACCTACTCCAGTCTTCAAGGAACACCTTCCTTGGTTCACACTAATCACACACATGCAGTACACCTTACCGCAGGGTTGATAGAGTTACACCTAACTCCAACCCTTTACAAACCTTGTATGACGAGTACAATTCACACGAACACCACCACCTCGCTAGAATGGAGATTGATCACACCTTGATCAATCTTTTACAAAGATGAATGACTGGTGGTTTCTATGAAGCCTATTCAAGATTGAAAGAAGTAAAATACAATAGGCTTTTTACAAGAAAAGAAAGAAAGAAGATGTAGGAGAAAAGAGGCTTGGCACTTTGATCACTTTAGAATGCAAATCTTGGTGTTGTGTTTGTTTGTTTTCCTCTTCCTTCCTTATAGCATGTAGCCGTCCACCCCTATGCCTCTCCCCCTCTTGAAAATTTCCTTTTAAGTGCTTGACAGAGTGTAAGACATCATGGTGACAATGCTTTGCTTACTTGGCATCACTCCATTGGACCATCATTTAATCATTGCTTACTTGGCACCTCTTGATTGGCTCAATGTTGTCATCATTTGATGACATGGAAAATCTGAAATAATCACTAAATATTTGCCAAAAAATCAATCATTAAATCATACCATAATTCTCAAATTCTCTCATAAATTTCAAGACACAAGATATCCTCCTTTCCTAGTCATGAAAATCGGCCAATATCATCTTTTCAATGCTGAAATTTTCAGCATTTACAACATAGAATAAATTCAGATTATTTGCCTTTTTCCTTTGAATTTTTGTCATAGAAATAAATCAATTTTATAAGGTAAGTCTTGCTAACAAATGAAGAGTGAACTTGGACACAATGAGAGGCAAAATTCGGCCAGCACACTCTTCACACATGCTGAAAAATTTCAGCATGTGTGATATGTAAAATATCACACTTAATTACCTTACATAATATTCAAATCATTTCCATAACTCCTTCACTTAATCCTTTAATGAAAATTGACAAAATATGTTATCTTAATGATGAAGAATTCGGCCAATGCAAGTGTAGTATGCTGAAATTTTCAGCATGTGACATAAGAGAGGTATATGTTGAATACTTACCTTTTGTAGCTTCTCTCTTTGATTTCTCAACATTGTATGATTGATCCTTGACCAATAAACATGCCAACAAGGCTCCACATGTGCTCCATCTCAGCTGTAGTAACGTTGGAATGTGTTTGTACATGTGCTGAAATTTATTTTTGCTAACTTTGTAAAGTAGTGCACATTTAGTAATACACACATGTAATATTCCAATCAGCCCTTAATTTAATTTTCTAGAACACTTTAAGATGTATATTATATGTAGAAAGTGTCTAGATACGTGTCACATGATGTTCAAGAAAAACGTTCCATGTTAAGTGCGTAGAAAACCGAATTTTCGATATTTATCGATTACCCGATTTTTCTCTAATTTAAATTCCAACTTTTGCACATGTTATATATATTATGTTATACATAATATATGTAATATATACTTTAAATCTCAGCACTTGGCTGGTCTAAAATGGTACCATTAACATGTGACAAAATTAAACTTGGAATCTTCACATTTTGGCCTTAATGTGGAGTGATATGTGTGTGCCAACATGGAAAGTATTTTTGCCTGAATTTTCAGTGATGTGCACGAAATTTACATCAATTTTTGATGTATATGGGCTGGCCATTTATTTATGGCAAGTACGTGACACGTTGGCGAAGTTTCGGTATTCGCCCGATACGACAAATTTCGGTTTAGAACCTTTTATCGTGTCGTATTTAATTTGTCATCACCATATCTTATATCATATGATATAAGACCTGAATATACTCATAAATATGAGTTAAGTATAGTGGTGTGACGTTAACGTACGTACGTAAGATATATAACGTGTCGGTAGTACGTTGGAATACATGTGTATGTGCCTTTTAAAAAAAATCTGAAAATATAGTATATATATGTATAAGTGGCGTGTGACATTGAATGTGGAGAGGAGGAGAAGACTTTCCTTCCATAGCCTTGTTGCCTTTGTGCCTTTTCCAAATGCATCTTCCTTTAATGAACTACTTAGTTTATTGAACTAAGTACTTCACTTAATGAACTAATTTAGTTCATTAATGGTGGCACCTGAAAATAGTATAAACTCAACAAATGTTCGCCATATGATGTAAGCTTTAATGCTTCATGGCTCGTTAGTACGGCAACATAATATATAAGTTAAATAAGGCAAGTAATGGCAAGTTATCATGCATACATGTACACTTGTGTATATATATATATACTCAACGTTTATATATATATATATATATATATTCAATTTTCTTATTTTGAAATCACTCAAACCCTCTTATTTCTACAATCTCCCCCTTTTGATGATTTTCAAAATAACTAGTGTACATGATTTAAGTGCTATCTCTCCCCCTTGAATTATGCACAGATTTGAAATTTGAATTTCGAATTTCAAATCCGGCTCCCCCTTGATTCATGCAATTAGGATCAATCAGTCTCTCTCTCCCCCTTAAATCATGCTTTTCTCTCCCCCTTTATTTTGGAAAGTTAATCAAAAGATTCCTGTCAAAAAAAGGAAAGTAAATCAAATAGTATCACATTAAATCACATCAACGGGGATCATGTCTAATTTAGAACGAAGAGATTCAAATGTGGCTTGATTTAAGGCCTTTGTAAATATATCCGCTACTTGTGATTCTGTGCGTATGTGATCTATGACAATATTACCATTGTTAACGTGATCACGAAGAAAATGATAGCGAACTTCTATATGCTTAGCCTTAGAGTGTAATACGGGGTTCTTAGACAAATTTATTGCATTCATACTATCACAATATATAGGAATCTTATTTACGATGATTCCAAAGTCCGAAAGTTGTTGCTTTATCCACAACAACTGTGTGCAACAGAGGCTAAGAGCCATGTACTCAGCCTCCGTAGTGGACAAAGCAACACTTGCTTGCTTTTTGGAAAACCATGAAATAAGGGAATTTCCTATAAATTGGCAAGTTCCGCTCGTGCTTTTTCTATCTATCTTGCAGCCACCATAATCTGCATCAGTGTAAGCATGTAAATCGAATGTAGAGTCCTTATCATACCAAATACCTAAGGTGGGCGTGTGCTTAATATAACGGAATATTCTTTTTACCGCATTTAAGTGTGACACCTTAGGTTGACTTTGAAAACGAGCACACATGCATACGCTAAACATGATGTCAGGCCTACTAGCAGTTAAATACAGTAAAGAACCTATCATAGATCGATATAATCCATTATCAACTTCTTTACCATGTTCGTCTTTGTCTAATTTAGTAGTAACACTCATAGGCGTGGGGGATGGTTTCAAATTTTCAAAATTGAACTTCTTGATCATATCATTTACATACTTAGCTTGGCTTATATGAATTCCTTTACTCGTTTGCTTAATCTGCAAGCCAAGAAAATAATTAAGTTCACCAACCATAGACATTTCAAACTCAGCTTTCATACAATTTTCAAAATCTTTAACGAGTCTATGTGAGGTAGAACCGAAAATAATGTCATCTACGTAGATTTGAATAATAAGTAAATCTGATTTTTCTTGTTTCAAAAATAGTGTACTGTCTATAGTACCACGTTTAAAATTATTTTCTAAAAGGAAAGTAGCAAAACGATCATACCATGCTCTCGGCGCTTGCTTTAGGCCATATAGTGCCTTCTTTAGTTTGTACACGTGATCTGGATGTTTCAAATCTTCAAAACCGGGTGGTTGCTTCACGTATACTTCTTCTTGTATGAATCCGTTTAGAAAAGCACTTTTGACGTCCATTTGATACAGTTTAAAATCTTTCATGCAAGCAATGGCAAGTAAGAGTCGTATAGCTTCTAAGCGTGCTACGGGTGCAAATGTTTCATCGTAGTCTATTCCTTCTTCTTGATTATATCCTTGAGCTACGAGTCTTGCTTTATTTCTAACGACCTTTCCTTCTTCATTCATCTTATTCCTAAATACCCACTTTGTGCCTATTATTGTCTTATCTTGTGGTCGTGGCACTAAATCCCATACATCATTTCTAACAAATTGATTAAGTTCGTCATGCATAGCATCAATCCAAGATGAATCACTCAAAGCATCATGCACATTTTTGGGCTCAATTTCAGAAATCATAGCATGAAATTCATTTATTTCATCCGAAGTGATTCTTCTACGTGGTCGCACACCGTGAGTAATGTCGCCTATGATGAGATCTTGTGGATGATCTCTATGCCATCTTGGTTGATTATTTTCTAAGTTATCAAGCATTTCTATATGATCATGCATTTCTAGTGTCTCATTCATCTCATGCATATCAAAAGAATCATTCTCTTCATCCAAAACGGGTTTCAATTCAAAATCATCGTCATATTCCTTATCTTTATCAATCTCTCCAAATTCATTGAATTTAACATGAATAGATTCTATGATTTGTCTAGTGAGAGGATCATAACATCTATATGCTTTTGAATTTATGGAATACCCAACAAAAATGCACTCAATTGATTTGGATTCAAATTTATCTAAATTATCTTTTGTATTCAAGACAAAGCATTTGCATCCAAACACACGAAAATAATCAATCTTAGGCATGCGATCATTCAAAATTTCATAAGGCGTCTTATTTATTTTCTTTCTTATAGATAGGCGATTTACAATATAGCATGCACAATTTACGGCTTCCGCCCACAGAAATCTAGGCAATTTATTTTCGCAAAGCATGGTTCTAGCAATTTGTTGTAGTGTGCGATTCTTTCTTTCTACTACTCCATTTAATTGTGGAGTTCTAGGTGGCGAAAACTCATGTTTAATTCCTTTTTCTTCACAAAACGAAATCATCTCTTTATTTTTAAATTCACCGCCTCTATCGCTTCTTATTCTTTTCACATTTACGCCGTATTGATTTTCAAGTTGTTTAATTAATTTAGCAATTTCTACGGCGCTATCATCTTTATGTGCAAGAAATAAAGTCCAAGTATAACGAGAAAAGTCATCAACAATCACGCATGCATAGTGACGCCCACCAAGGCTTGTAGTGCGACTAGGACCAAACAAATCGATATGCAATAGTTCCAGTATTCAAGTCGTGCTTATCTCATTTTTAGGCTTAAGTGACTCACGTGCTTGTTTGCCTTTTATGCAAGATTCACACAACTGAAAGTTGTCTAAATCAAGCGTAGGCAATCCCCGTATTAGGTTCTTTCGTTGCAATTTTTCTAGTGTAGAAATACCTATGTGTCCTAAACGTCTATGCCACAAATTCACATTGGGTTCATTTGACATAAAACATTTAAATTTAGCGTCTACTACATCATCCATAGATAGTGTAAAGATATTTCCTTCTCGTTTTCCTTTTAAGACGGTTTCTCCATTTTTATTTATTATATTGAAATAAGGGTGAGTAAAACAAACATTGAAGCCATTGTCAACAAATTGAGAAATACTAAGAGGATTGTAAGATAAGTTGCTTACCAAAAATACGTTGGAGATTTGAAGTGTATTCGGATTGCCAATCGTACCTTTTCCAATGATCTTCCCTTCATTGTTGTCTCCAAAGGTCACGGATCCGCCTTTTGTGACCTTCTTTAATTTGGAGAACAGGCTCGGGTCACACGTCATGTGCCTCGAGCAACCACTGTCAAGGAACCACTTTATTGTTGTGTCTTTTGATGAGTGGTCTCCCTGCAATGTGAAAAGGTGATTTAGGTACCCTTTTAATTTTGGGTCCTTTCGAGTTAGTTAATCACCTTTTGGTAAAGGTACCTTTCGGTACCCATACTTGGGTGATCCTTCTCGGTCTATCAAATGGCAAGAATGAAGGTGCGATATAATATACATGTGGTTCATGTACTTTGGGTCTTTGCCCAAGGACTCCTCTATACTCATTGAATGAAGGACGCTTTTGATATGTCCTTGTGTGCGTGTGCGTAGTGCGTGGATGATATGTATTTCGTGTATGCATTGTTCTTTTCTTCTCATATCTATATGGTACAACGTTATATTTCACATGATATGAGGGAGTGGGGCGTGTGGAAGGGGGCGCTTTTTGCGTCATCTTAGACGCCACTTGATGCTTAGGGGTGTCTACTTTCTTAGACACAACAAACTTGGTTGGTTTGGTTGATACTTCGTTAGTATCAACGTATCCCAATCCAGTTTTGTCACTGTCATGCTTTTGCGATAATATGATGCGATGCAGCATGTTTGACCCTGTATCGAATTGTTTCATCATTTTCTCTAAGTCTGTATTCCTTGATTTCAAATTTGAAATCTCGGATTTCATTTCGTTATTTTGAGAAGTCAATGATGAGATCTCGGTTTTTAATGCAGTGATGACACATGAAGACTCTTTCTTTGAATCGCTTAATTGAGCGACAAGATTCTCGTTAGAAGATTCTAACAGTTTCTTGTCTTCAATTAAACGTTTCTTTTCTTTTGCAAGAGTCTTAGTAAATTTATGTAATTCAAGATACTGACTAAAAAGATCATCATAAGAAGGTTCAGAGTCAGAGTCAGAATCGGATGATACCTCATTAGACGCCTTTGAAGCGAAGCAAACTTGAGCGGTCTCCTCTTCGGTCTCAGTTTCAGAGTCTGATGAGTCACTCCATGTGGAGGCCTTTAGTGCACGTTTCCTTTGTTTAGGATCTGAGACGAGTCTATTTTTGTTCCGCTCCTTGTCAGGGTATTTATTAGTTTGCTTTTCTTTGTTTGGGCAGTCATATGATAAGTGTCCGAGTTTGCCGCATTCATAACATTTAATGTCCTTATCATTTGACTTGTTTTTATTTCTCTTGGATGTAGTGCCCTTGTTTTTATTTCTAAATGACTTTCTCATGAATCTTCTTAGTCCTTTAGCCAATAGAATTAAATCATCATTATCCGATTCGGAATCACTATCATCTACGTGATCGGAGGGAGGGGAGACGTATTCATTTGATTTAAAAGCAATTGTCTTACCTTGTTTAGATGATTCCGATTTCCGAATAGTAAGTTTGTTTTCATAAACTTTGAGTGAGCCAATGAGTTCTTCCATTTTTATTGATTTAGTCTCCTTACTTTCTTCTATAGCAGTCACTTTAGGGTCCCATTCCGAAGGAAGGCTTCGTAGGACTTTCTGTACCTTTTCCTGCGTAGTAAAAGCCTTACCAAGAGACTCAAGAGAGTTATAGATGTTAGTTAAACGAAGATCCATATCTACAATCGACTCATTAGGCAACAATTTAAAAGACTCAAGAGTAGACATGAGCATGTTAATTTTTGACTCTTTTACTTGACTCGTGCCTTCGTGTTTCATTTCTAAAATTCTCCACATTTCTTGTCCACTCGAACAATTTGACACATAACTAGACTCACTTTTACTTAATCCATTTAAAAGCAATTGCATAGCCCTAGCATTCATACTAAGTTTCTTTTTATCATCACTCGTATATTCTTGTCTAGTTTTAATAACTTCTAAAGTAACTCCGTCTACAGTGGATACATTAGATGGGACATATGGACCATCTTCAATTATTGACTAAAGATCTATATCTATAGCCATAAGAAAAAGTTTCATCCTAAGTTTCCATTGAATAAAAGACTCACCGTCAAAAAGTGGAGGCCTTTGGCTCGACATACCTTCTTGTTCGGTTTTGAGATTTGTGGATGACATCTCACTGAATCATTGGATTCCTTGTATTGAGTATTCCTGCGCTCTGATACCACTTGTAGGATCTGCAAGGCACCACTAGAAGGGGAGGGTTGAATAGTTGGTGCGGAAAGTGTGCTTTTTAAAATTTCTTTAAACTTGAACAATTCAAATTCTGAAAACAGATTCTGTTTTCAGGACCTGTTTTAAAACGTTTTTAAAACCAGGTTAGAGGTCTCCAAAAATTATGAAATTTTGAGAGAATGTAGCCTCAGATGTTATGAGGGTCCCCTAAAAATTTCAAATCAAAATTCAACCTTTAACCCCTTCAAAAACCGTTGGCACTCAGATTGTGCAAATCTGCCAGAAACGGTAGATGGTTTTGAAAAATTAATTCCTATTTGTGTGAATGTCCAAATGATCTGAAAATTTGACCAATAACTCCTCACACACTATATTTAAATAGGTTGAAACAGTTTTTGAAAATTCTTTTGGGAAGTAGGTCAAACACAACCAAAGTCTCAACCTTTGCAAGTCTAAAAATCAGACTGCACTAGTCTCAGATCTTTTGATGTTTGACTGACCTATAGTTGTCCAAAAGGGTTGAAACTTGTGCCAAATTAACCCTAGAACGTTTATGTATGTTTCTGGAAATTTTTATAATTTTTGGAAATCGTTTACTATTTTTCCGAACGTGAATAATACGGATAAACAATGCAGAAACTGAAAAGTAAATGCTGAAAGTAAATTGCACCAAGAATTTTATACTGGTTCGGTTATAAACAACCTACTCCAGTCTTCAAGGAACACCTTCCTTGGTTCACACTAATCACACACACGCAGTACACCTTACCGCAGGGTTGATAGAGTTACACCTAACTCCAACCCTTTACAAACCTTGTATGACGAGTACAATTCACACGAACACCACCACCTCGCTAGAATGGAGATTGATCACACCTTGATCAATCTTTTACAAAGATGAATGAATGGTGGTTTCTATGAAGCCTATTCAAGATTGAAAGAAGTAAAATACAATAGGCTTTTTACAAGAAAAGAAAGAAAGAAGCTGTAGGAGAAAAGAGGCTTGGCACTTTGATCACTTTAGAATGCAAATCTTGGTGTTGTGTTTGTTTGTTATCCTCTTCCTTCCTTATAGCATGTAGCCGTCCACCCCTATGCCTCTCCCCCTCTTGAAAATTTCCTTTTAAGTGCTTGAGAGAGTGTAAGACATCATGGTGACAATGCTTTGCTTACTTGGCATCACTCCATTGGACCATCATTTAATCATTGCTTACTTGGCACCTCTTGATTGGCTCAATGTTGTCATCATTTGATGACATGGAAAATCTGAAATAATCACTAAATATTTGCCAAAAAATCAATCATTAAGTCATACCATAATTCTCAAATTCTCTCATAAATTTCAAGACACAAGATATCCTCCTTTCCTAGTCATGAAAATCGGCCAATATCATCTTTTCAATGCTGAAATTTTCAGCATTTACAACATAGAATAAATTCAGATTATTTGCCTTTTTCCTTTGAATTTTTGTCATAGAAATAAATCAATTTTATAAGGTAAGTCTTGCTAACAAATGAAGAGTGAACTTGGACACAATGAGAGGCAAAATTCGGCCAGCACACTCTTCACACATGCTGAAAAATTTCAGCATGTGTGATATGTAAAATATCACACTTAATTACCTTACATAATATTCAAATCATTTCCATAACTCCTTCACTTAATCCTTTAATGAAAATTGACAAAATATGTTATCTTAATGATGAAGAATTCGGCCAATGCAAGTGTAGTATGCTGAAATTTTCAGCATGTGACATAAGAGAGGTATATGTTGAATACTTACCTTTTGTAGCTTCTCTCTTTGATTTCTCAACATTGTATGATTGATCCTTGACCAATAAACATGCCAACAAGGCTCCACATGTGCTCCATCTCAGCTGTAGTAACGTTGGAATGTGTTTGTACATGTGCTGAAATTTATTTTTGCTAACTTTGTAAAGTAGTGCACATTTAGTAATACACACATGTAATATTCCAATCAGTCCTTAATTTAATTTTCTAGAACACTTTAAGATGTATATTATATTTAGAAAGTGTCTAGATACATGTCACATGATGTTCAAGAAAAACGTTCCATGTTAAGTGCGTAGAAAACCGAATTTTCGATATTTATCGATTACCCGATTTTTCTCTAATTTAAATTCCAACTTTTGCACATGTTATATATATTATGTTATACATAATATATATAATATATACTTTAAATCTCAGCACTTGGCTGGTCTAAAATGGTACCATTAACATGTGACAAAATTAAACTTGGAATCTTCACATTTTGGCCTTAATGTGGAGTGATATGTGTGTGCCAACATGAAAAGTATTTTTGCCTGAATTTTCAGTGATGTGCACGAAATTTACATCAATTTTTGATGTATATGGGCTGGCCATTTATTTATGGCAAGTACGTGACACGTTGGCGAAGTTTCGGTATTCGTCCGATACGACAAATTTCGGTTTAGAACCTTTTATCGTGTCGTATTTAATTTGTCATCACCATATCTTATATCATATGATATAAGACCTGAATATACTCATAAATATGAGTTAAGTATAGTGGTGTGACGTTAACGTACGTACGTAAGATATATAACGTGTCGGTAGTACGTTGGAATACATGTGTATGTGCCTTTTAAAAAAATCTGAAAATATAGTATATATATGTATAAGTGGCGTGTGACATTGAATGTGGAGAGGAGGAGAAGACTTTCCTTCCATAGCCTTGTTGCCTTTGTGCCTTTTCCAAATGCATCTTCCTTTAATGAACTACTTAGTTTATTGAACTAAGTACTTCACTTAATGAACTAATTTAGTTCATTAATGGTGGCACCTGAAAATAGTATAAACTCAACAAATGTTCGCCATATGATGTAAGCTTTAATGCTTCATGGCTCGTTAGTACGGCAACATAATATATAAGTTAAATAAGGCAAGTAATGGCAAGTTATCATGCATACATGTACACTTGTGTATATATATACTCAACGTTTATATATATATATATATTCAATTTTCTTATTTTGAAATCACTCAAACCCTCTTATTTCTACAGATTGCAAATCTGCGAAAGAAATTTTGCAAAAAGATGTTAAAAATTTAGCTTCAAAACAAATATTTGCTAGATGGCAAGCTTTATTAAGTATTTATGATTTTGATATTGAATATATAAAAGGAGATACAAATTTTGTTCCAGACTTTTTGACCAGAGAATTCCTCCAAAACAGACATAATGCCGAGGAAGTCCAAAGACAAAGGAAAGCTACCGGCAGATAATGACAATAATATCCCACGGAAAACGTGGGCAGATAAAGTTGAAGAAGAGGAAGAACTTCTTCAAAAAACCCCAATAGCCGCAGTTCCAATATCCCAAATATCTCCAAATAAAACACCAATATCTATTATTGAAAGCCTATCCAATAGTTCTGAATTTCAAGCATTGCTTGAAAAATTCAATATTCCAAAATCTACAGAAATAACAGAGACTTCATCAGCAATATCAAAACATCAGCCAACTACTTCAATAACCCAAAAAACCAATAAAGTTTTCAAACCCTAATCCACAGATATTACCAGCAAAATGCCCACATATAAAAAGGCCGTACAGACAACCCAGTTTGTGGAAAAGTCTTTTTATCAATATATTACTACTATAGAAAAATCATATTATGATAAAAATCCATTAATTTCTTTACAAAATTATTTTGGAAAAGATTTTTTCTATAAATCATGGAATATTGCAAAAACTACAGAATATTATCAACATCTGTTGATAATGACAAATTCTGTTGAAATAAAACATTATTTTAATAAAGATAATATAGAGTATGCTTTCTCCAACTTTAAAATAGTGTCTATAATGACACCGGAGCAATGGCAAAAACAATTTGGATCTTTATCCGAGGAAATTGATTTTCCTGTAGGATATAATTCAAATTTATTTTCAAATGTCTCTTTTAATTATTGGGATTACCAACAAGCTTGGTATAATTCCCTATATTTTCAAAACTCCAGGGATTCACACACCTGGTTAATATTTTTTGATACCAGAAGAATAACGACGAAGAATATTCCATATTGGTTCGCAGCATGGTGGGATCATTTTGGCTCCTGTGCAGAATATTTGAATGATGTAGTGAGACCATCACTACAAGTATTTACGAAGATGTATTCTCCCACAGATGAAGAGAAGATATTTTCAGAAATGATGATATTTCATATGAAGTTCTATTTACCATGGGTATTCCAATGGAGAGCAGAATATACTCCAAATATAAAAGTACCCTTGATAAAAAGAAAATTTTATATCAAATGGTGGACAACATTCAATATTCCAGAATCCATTTACCCTCACAAAGTAATGGAACAAATAAAAATATGGAATGAACAAAAACAAATTGCAGATAGCAGAAAAACAATAACAGCACCGGTGAAGCCCGGATATGAACAATTTTTATTACACAAATCAAGGATGCAATCTCAACTGGCAATGGCGAAAGACCCTGAAGAAATGCAAAATATTTTGATGAAATTTGCTCCTTTATTGCAAGAAGCAAAACCTTCATCGTCTTCAGGATCGACAAATGCAGTGGATGAAGATGTTGATTTGATAGAATAAGTTGATCATTTGTAATATTTGTAATATTTGTAATAATTTCATATTTGTAATATTTGAATTGATATTTCAATGATGTAATAGTTGATATAACATGCAAAAAAAAAATTGCGGAAATATCCACGCAAGTTTAAAAAAAATTATTAAAATATTTGTGCGGAAATGACCAAGCAAGTTATAGTAGAGGGACCCTTATTTTGGCCATATTCCTCTCAAAATTCCTATAAAAGGAGGGGGTATGCTCACTTGAAAGGACACAAGTTTTTCTACCATACTACTTACATTTTCTCTCTCATAATTCCCACTTTCCATTTCCATCCAAGATACTTCCAACCTTTCTCCCATACTATCCCATACCAAGAACACTTTATTTGTTCTTGAATATCTTTCAATAAGCCCTTTGAAACCAATATCCCTGAAGATCTCCAATCTTCAAACAATAGTTGTATCTCCAATATTTTTGAAGAAATAAATATATGGTATGATTTGAATTCTTTTACTTTTTGAGTTCTTTAATATACTGTTTTTAATTTTATTTCTTTGTTTTATGTATTATATATCTATATAATTGGGTCGGTATATACCGCCTAATTATTGTTATTAATATTGTTTATATATATAATTATATTATTATGACTGGCTGGAATTAGTTCCGCCTAATCTAATTCCCTCTCCCTTTTTATTTACTGTTCTTTATTTATATATATATATATATATATATATATATATATATATATTATGACTGGCTGGAATTAGTTCCGCCTAATCTTATTCCCTCTCCCTTTTTATTTTCTGTTTTTATTTATATTCTTGGGGAGTTTAATCACCCCCATTTAAATTCTGTTCATTTAATTTTGTTTTACTTACAGTTTTTACTTTTGTTTTAAATTCTATTCATTTAATTTTGTTTTACTTACAGTTTTTACTTTTGTTTATATTATTGCTTTGTTATTTTGTTTATTATTATTATTTTTTAGTGTCGGTAGTTTTTATTCCTGTTTGTGGTGTGGTATCAGAGCCATCTTTATGTTCTAACAAAAGAACAAGAAACAATATTAGAAATGTTAAAACATATAGAAAATCCCCAATTACAAAAAGAATATTTAGATAGAATAATAGATATAAATTCAAAACAAAAAGAAACAAATAAACCAGCTATATTACCAAATGTTTCAACTAGTCATTATGATTTAACTAGTATATTAAATAAAAACAAAGATACAAAGAATAAAAATGCAACAATCCCAGATCTACAAAAAGAAATAAAAGAAATAAAAATAGAATTAAAAGAGTTGAAAAATAAACAAAAGCAAGATGCAGACGTTATAAAATTAATACTTACAAAATTACAGACTGCAGAAGAGTCTGATCAATCTTCAGAAACAGAACCAGTAAATATAGATAACAATATCATAGAAAATATTTCTAATGTGCCAGAAGATTTTTTATTTGTTTTAAGAGAGATAACATCAAGAAAATATTTAATAAGAATAACAATAAAATTCTCAGAACAATATCATTTAGATACAATTGCTCTATTTGATACAGGAGCAGATCTTAATTGTATTAAAACTAATTTAGTCCCAAAATCATACAGAGAATCTACAACAAATAGACTCTCTACAGCAAATAATATCAGAATTATCCGAATTATTTGAAGATTCATTTTCTTCTAAATTATTAATTTAAGAAGAAGTAACTTCTTTTTCTTTATTTCTAGTTTTGCTAGCTATAGAAGTATTAACATTTGAATCTGCAACTACCTCATTTGTTATAGAATTACTATTTTCTAGACTTTTTTCTATACAACTTAATTGTTGTTTTATAAATTGATTGAAATCATCTTTATTAGATATAGTTTGCATACTAGAAGATGATATTTGAAAAGGTTTGAATAATGGTTGTTTAAATTTTTGGTTAGGTATTTCTTCACTTGTAGATTTTATTGTTGTTGTCTGGTAATATTTTTGTAACTTATCTAATTGTTTTCCTATTGTATGTAGATGTGTATTTGTATAATTATTTTGTTGAATAATATGTTTAGTATTTGTAAGAGAATCTTCTGTCATATTTTTGTAAGGAATAGCTTCTATTGGATTCTCTGATACATCTAACTTTATGCCTCCTAAAGGTGGATGGTTTGACACTATCTTTTTTGATGCTGTGATGGTTATCCATTCTTTTGGTTTTTCAATTATTGGGTTTAAAGTTTTAAAAGGAAATTCTATATTATTTTGTGAAGCATATATTTGAAACCAATCAAAGAAATATATGTGTATTTTATGAGTATTTATAAATTCATAATATTCTTTTTGTATTTGTTTTCTAATATTACAATAATGTTTAAAAAACCATTCTCTTTTACTAGTATTTTCCTGGCTATAAAAATCATTGTGTAATATAGTTTTATTTACCTTAAATTCTTTTTCTATAACATTTAATTCATTTGCAATATTATCTGTTATTGCTGATTGTGTTGGACTATTAGGTTCACTAAAGTCTGATTTATTGCAAATATTTTGTGATGTACTGGGTGCATTGATATTAGATTTAGAATAATACTCTTTTTTAGAATAAACTCGTCTAGGAATTTCCGTAGAATAATCAGCTTTTCTAAATGAAGAGGTTGCATATTCAACATCTGATGTTGAAAATAATCTTTGTTTTTGGTAAGGAACATCTATTACAGATGGTATTTGTGAAAATCTTCCTAAATTTATTGTGCTAGAAATAGATGCATTATCTCTTTCTCTAGCGGAGAAACTTCTAGCAAAACTCAGTTTAACTGATCCATCATTTAATTGTCGTATTTTGTTGATCTCAGTATTTGGTTCATGTATTTTATTTGTAGCTTTAACTGCTCCTTCCAAGACCCATTCATCTGGAAGATTTACATCCTTCCATTTTATAGATCTTGAAATTACAGCATTAGATCTGGTCAGATCTGTATGTAAAATCATTGTTTCTCCTCTTTTTAAAGAGTGTTTGGGTTTTGGACCAATAAACATGGAACTCATTTATTTATTCATAAAGAACAAATAAATGCAATAATTAAAAGTAAAAATTTTCAATTACAATCATTAAAAGATAACAGTAAATATTAATAAAATAGAACAATATTTAAAGGATCCAAAGATAATTACTAAAATACAAAATCTTAAATTATCATTTGAAAATGAACTTTGTTCAGATCTTCCAAATGCTTTCTGGTCAAGGAAACAACATATAGTTGATCTTCCATATACTCCAGAATTCAGAGAAGAAGATATACCTACAAAAGCAAGACCAATTCAGATGAATGCAGAATTAGAAAAACATTGCAAAAAAGAAATACAAGATCTAGAATCAAAAGGATTAATCCAAAAATCAAGGTCTCCTTGGAGTTGTGCTTCTTTTTATGTCAATAAAAATGCAGAAATAAAAAGAGGAACACCTAGATTGGTAATAAATTATAAACCACTAAATAAAGCGTTAAAATGGATAAGATACCCATTACCTAATAAGAAAGATTTATTAACAAGATTACATTCTGTACGGATACATTCAAATATTTGATATGATATCAGGATTTTGGCAAATACAAATATCAGAAAAAGATAGATACAAAACAGCATTCACAGTTCCATTTGGGCAATATGAATGGAAAGTAATGCCATTTGGATTAAAAAAATGCACCTTTTGAATATCAAAGAATTATGAATAATATATTTATGGATTATTCTAATTTTTGCATTGTCTATATAGATGATGTATTAATATTTTCCAAATCAATAGAAGAACATTTTAAACATTTAAAAACCTTCTTTTATATAGCAAAGAAAAATGGTTTAGTATTATCTAAATCTAAAATGTATATATATATATATATATATATATATATATATGGTATATGAATGGCGTGTATATTGAGTGGATAAGGAGACTTTCCATTTTCAATTTTTTGCCATCAAGCTTTGTCCAAATATGTCTCCATTTAATGAACTAGTTAGTTCATTAACTTAACTACTTTACTTAATGAACTAGTTTAGTTCATTAAGTGTGGCATCTGAAAATAGTTCAAAGACAACAAATGTTTGCCATATGATGTAAGCTTTAACGCTTTATGGCTTATTAGTACGGCAATAATAAGTATCAATATATGAGGCATGTATATCACATAAAACGTGTCAACTAATAATTTTGTCATGCATTTCGTAAACTCGTACTATTTAAATCATGCATTTGTAAATCATTCAAACACTTTTTCTCAACAATCTCCCCTTTTGATGATTTACAAAATAACAATGGTTCATGATTTAAATATAATTGCTCCCTCTCCAATTAGGCACAAATTCGAATTTTCAATTTTGAATTTTATAGTATCGTTGTCTCCCCCTTAAATTGTGCAATCATGCTCTCTCTCCCCCTTAAATCACTCTCTCTCTCTTCCCCTTAAATTATGCACTCTCTCTCCCCCTTTATTTTGTAAATAATATCAAAAGTGCATGTAAAGATGAAAATAAATATCAATCTATAGCAAATCAGCAGAAATCATGCCTAATTTTGAGCGTAGATTTTTGTACGTGGCTTGATTTAGTGCTTTGGTGAATATGTCGGCTACTTTTGTTTCTGTACATACATGTTCTATAACGATATCACCTTTGTTCACATGATCACAAAGTAAGTGATATCGTATAAATATGTGCTTTGCCTTAGAGTGTAGTACGGGGTTCTTAGACAAATTAATAGCACTCATACTATCACAATAAATGGGGATGCGATTTACTGTGATTCCAAAATCAGATAGTTGTTGTTTTAACCATAACAGTTGTGTGCAACAAAGACTAAGTGCCATGTATTCAGCTTCAGTAGTAGATAATGCCACACTTGCTTGCTTTTCCGAAAACCAAGATATTAATGAATTTCCTATAAATTGACAAGTGCCACTTGTGCTTTTTCTATCTATTTTGCATCCGCCATAACCCCATCAGTATAAGCATGCAAGTAAAATTCACAATTTCTATCATTCCAAATTCCTAAAGTGGGAGTGTGCTTAATATATCGAAATATCCTTTTTACAACATTATAGTGAGACACTTTAGGTTTGCTTTAACACTAAACATGATATCGGGTATACTTGCAGTAAGATAAATCAAAGAACCAATCATAGACCTATATAAACCATTATCAAAGTCTTTTACATTCTCATCTTTATCTAGTTTAGTGTTGACACTCATAAGGATGGGGGATGGTTTCAAGTTCTCAAAGTTAAACTTTTTAATCATGCCATTCATATATTTGACTTGACTTATATGGATGTCGTTACTAGTTTGTTTAATTTGCAAGACAAGAAAATAATTCAATTTACCGACCATAGACATTTCAAATTCGGATTTCATGCAAATTTCAAATTCTTCAACAAGTTTATGAGATGTATATCCAAAAGTAATGTCATCAACATAAATTTGAATAATAAGTAAATCCGATTTATCTTGTTTCAAGAATAAGGTGCTATCTATGGCGCCTCTTTTAAATCTATTTTCTAAAAGAAAAGTAGCAAAACGATTATACCAAGCCCTATGTGCTTGTTTTAAACCATATAATGCCTTCTTTAATTTGTACACGTGATTAGGATATTTCAAATCTTCAAAACCGGGTGATTGTTTCATATATACTTCTTCTTGTATAAAGCCATTTAAAAATGCACTTTTTACGTCCATTTGATAAAGTTTGAAATCCTTCATGCAAGCAATAGCAAGTAATAATCGTATCGCTTCTAAGCGTGCTATGGGTGCAAAAGTTTCGTCGTAGTCTATTCATTCTCCTTGATTTTATCCTTGTGCTACAAGTCTCACTTTGTTTCTAACAACTTTACCTTGTTCATTCATTTTATTTCTAAAGACCCACTTTGTGCCTATTATTGTTTTATTTTGTGGTCGTGATACTAAATCCCATACATCATTTCTTGTGAATTGATTTTATTCATCATGCATAGCATCAATCCAAGAAGAATCATTCAAAGCATCAAATACATTCTTGGGTTCAATTTCGGATATCATAGCATGAAATTAATTTATTTCATCCAGATTTATTCTTCTACGTGGTCGGACACCTTGAGTTATATCGCCTATAATAAGGTCGTATGGGTGATCCCTATGCCATCTTGGTTGATTATTCTCTAAGTTTTCATGCATTTCTAAGTGATCATGCATTTCTAATGTGTTGGGCTCATCATGTATGATATTCTCTTCTATGTCATCTAACACGGGTTTTAGTTCAAAATCATCGTCAAATTCTTTATCTTTTTCAAACTCGCCAAATTCATTAAATTTCACATGAATAGATTCTAAAATCTATCTAGTGACAGGATCATAACATCTATATGCCTTAGAATTCACAGTATATCCAACAAAGATTCATTCAATTGATTTAGACTCAAATTTATCTAGATTATCTTTTGCACTCAAAACAAAGCATTTACAACCAAACACACGAAAGTAATTAATTTTAGGCATGCAATCATTTACTATTTCATAAGGAAATTTGTTTATTTTCTTTCTAATCGACAAATGATTAACTATATAGCATGCACAATTTATGGCTTCCGCCCACAAAAATCTAGGCAACGTATTTTCACATAGCATGGTTCTAGTAATTTCTTGTAGTGTCCTATTCTTTCTATCTACTAATCCATTTAATTATGGTGTCCTAGGTGGCAAGAACTCGTGTTTAATGCCTTTGTCTTCGCAAAAAACAATCATGTCCTTATTTTTAAATTCGCCGCCTCTATCGCTCCTAATCTTTTTCACACTCAAACCATATTCATTTTCAAGTTGTTTTATTAACTTAGCAATCTCAACGACACTATCATCTTTATTCGCAAGAAATAAAGTCCATGTATAGCGAGAAAAATCGTCAACAATAACACATGCATAATGTCGCTCAGCAAGACTCCTAGTACGACTGGACTAAACAAGTCAATGTGTAATAATTCTAACACTCTAGATGTGCTAATTTCATTTTTAGATTTAAGTGACTCGCGTGTTTGTTTGCCTTTAATACAAGATTCACACAACTGAAGGTTGTCTAAATCAAGTTTAGGGCAATCCTCATACTAGATTCTTTCGTTGACGTTTTCCAAGCGTTGAGATGCCAACGTGTCCTAATCGCCTATGCCACAAATTTACGTTAGGTTCATTTGACATAAAACATTTAACTTTAGCGTCTAACATGTCATCCGTAGAAAGCATAAAAATATTTCCTTCTCTTTTTCCTTTTAATACCATTTCTCCGTTTTTATTTACTATGTTGCAATATGGGTGAATGAAACACACATCAAAACCATTGTCAAGAAACTGTGAGATGCTAAGCAAATTGTAGGATAGATTACTTACCAAGAAAACATTGGAGATTTGGAGAGTACTTGGGCTTCCGATTGTACCTTTTCCGATGATTCTTCCTTCATTGTTATCTCCAAAGGTCACCGATCCACCTTTTGTAACCTTTTTCAACTTTGTAAACAAGCGCGGGTCACCTGTCATGTGCCTTGAGCAACCACTGTCAAAGAACCACTTGATTGTTGTACCTTTAGACGTATGTGTTCCCTCATTTGATGCTTGGATGCAAAACATACTTGTGACGTCTCTTCTTTGGTATCATCAGTCTCAGAGTCAGATGAATCACTCCAAGTGGAGGCATTGAGAGCTCTTCTTGAATTCCTTTGTTTAGGTCTGAGATGGGTCTATTTTTGTTTCAGTCCTTATCATGTTTTTTTGTTCGTTTGTTTGTCCTTGTTCGGGTAGTCATATGATAAGCGTACAAGTTTTCCACATTCATAGCACTTTATGTCCTTATCATTAATTTTATTTTTATTTATTTTAGTTGAAATAGCCTTATGTTTGTTCTTGAATGATTTTCTCATAAATTTTCTCAAACCTTTAGCCAATAGTATTAGATCTTCATCGTCCAATTCAATATCACTATCATCTACGTGATCGGAGGAGGTAGAGACGTATTCATTTGATTTAAAAGCAATAGTCTTACCTTGTTTTGACGTTGATTCCAATTTCATTAGTGTGAGTTTGTTTTCATATATCTTTAAAGATCCGATTAGTTCCTCTATTTTTATTGATCTTATTTCTTTACTTTCCTCAATTGCTGTGACTTTGGGGTCCCATTCGGATGGGAGACTCCTTAGAACCTTTTGTACCTTTTCCTGTGTAGAAAAAGCTTTTCCAAGAGACTCAAGAGAAATATAGATGTTAGTCAACCGTAAGTCCATATCAACAATAGATTCATTTGGAAATAATTTGAAAGACTCAAAAGTGGACATAAGCATATTTATTTTAGATTCCTTAATTGTCTAGTCCCTTCGTGTTTCATTTCTAGAATTCTCCACATCTCTTGAGCACTAGAGCAATTAGACATGTAATTTGATTCACTTTTACTTAGCCCGTTTAAGAGTAGTTGCATGCCTTTAGCATTCATACTTAGTCTCTTTTTGTCATCATTAGTGTATTCTTGTTTCGGTTTTATAACTTCTAGTGTGACACCATCAACAGTATATAGCTTAGATGGAACGAATGGACCGTCTTCTATAATATACCACAAATCAATATCGATAGCCATAAGAAAGAGTTTCATTCTAAGTTTCCATTGGATAAAAGACTCACCATCAAAAAGAGTAGGCCTTTGACTCGACATACCTTCTTGCTCGGTTTTGAAGCTAGTGGTTGCCATCTCACTAAGAAAGAGTTTCATTCTAAGTTGCCATTCGGATGGGAGACTCCTTAGCACATTTTGTACCTTTTCCTGTGTAGAAAAAACTTTTCCAAGAGACTCAAGAGAAATATAGATGTTAGTCAATTGTAAGTCCATATCAAGAATAGATTCATTTGGAAATAATTTGAAAGACTCAAGAGTGGACATAAGCATATTTATTTTAAACTCTTTAACTTGACTAGTCACTTCGTGTTTCATCTCAAGAATTCTCCACATCTCTTGGGCACTAGAGCAATTAGGCACGTAACTTGATTCACTTTTACTCAGCCCGTTTAAAAGTAGTTGCATGGCTCTAGCATTCATGCTCAATTTCTTTTCGCCATCACTAGTATATTCTTGTTTCAGTTTTATGACCTCTAGTGTGATACGATCAACAGTAGATAACTTAGAAGGAACAAAAGGACCATCTTCTATAATTGACCACAAGTCTATATCAATGGCCATAAGAAAAAGTTTCATTCTAAGTTTCCATTGTATGAAAGACTCACCGTAAAAAAGAGGAGGCCTTTGACTCGACATACCTTCTCGCTCGGTCTTGTAGCTAGTGGTTGCCATCTCACAAAGATAGTTGGATCCTCTTGTCATGAGTGTGCTTGCTCTCTGATACCACTTGTAGGACCTGTATAGAACCACTAGAGGGGAGGGGATTGAATAGTGGGTGCGGAAAATTTGGTTTTTTAAAAACTTTTAAACCAAAAACCTCACTTCTGAAAACAGTTTATGTTTTCAAATTCTGTTTTGAAATAATTAAAATACCTAGTTACACCTTACCACAAGGGTTGCTGGAGTTACACACCAACTCCAACCCTTTACACACAATGCAATCAGTCACACCGATCACGAACACCACAACCGAACGGATGAAGGTTTGATCACATCTTGATCAATCCTTTTACAACAATTTGAACGTGTATGGTGGTCTAATCAAAGCATATTCAATATATTGAACATAAGAACAATGGGCTTGAGAGAAAAAGAAGAAAGAAATGTAGAAGAAGAGAGTAGAAGACACTTTTTGCACTTGTGAGATTATGAGAGTTGTCTTGACATTGTTTGCTTCTCTTCTCTTCTTTTTATTCAAGAGTGGCCGCCCCCTAAGGCTTTTTTTCACCTTGTGAATTCTCTTTTATGTCCTTGGAAGAGTGCCTTGTGTAGATGTGACACCATCTTGCTTACTTGGTACAACTTGATTGGATGAATGTCTTGGCTTCGCTTACTTGGCACTTCATGATTGGTCCAACCTTGTCACCATGTAGTAGCATTAAAAATCTGAGATTAACATCTAAAACATGTGACAAATAAAGTTTAAAACATTTTCAAATAATCAACAATTAATCCCTACAAATTTGGAAGCAAATTTGTCTCCATTCAAGACCAAAATTCGGCCAGCTCTAGATTGTCACATGCTGAATTTTCAGCATGCGTTATATTCTCAAAGTTTTGAAATGTTACCTTGTGTAGCTCCCTCCTTTATGTCAATAACCTTGTGTGGCTTATTCTCCACGAATTGAGATGCCAACTAAGCTCCACCAAGCTGAGAATGACTTGTATGATGGCTACAACATATGCTGAATTTCATTTTTGTAAACTTTGTAAAATAGTGCACAATAATTATGCACATATGGTATATTTCAATCATCCCTAATTTGAATATTCTATTACACTTTAACATGTATTTTGAATATGTAAAAAGTGTCTAGCTACATGTTACATGTCATGCCAAAAACGTTCCATGTGTTGTGTTCGTAGAAAACCGAATTTTCGACTTTCGTCGATTACGCAATTTTTCTCCGATTAAATTCAAACTTTTTGCACATGTTATATATATTATGTCACACATAATATACATAAAATAAGTTAAATATTCGGCTTATAAGCTGTTTAACATTGGCGCCCATATGTGCTTAAAAAGGTGAATTTGGAATCTCCACAACTTGGCCTTAATTGGGGGTGATTTGTGTGTGCCAACATGGAATGATTTTATGTCTGAGTATACCATGTTAGCCACGAAATATTTGGCCATTTTTGAAGTATATGGGCTGGCCATCTTTATATGGCAAGTATGTGATATGTTGGCGAAGTTTCGGTAGTCACCCGATACGACAATTTTTTGGTTTATAACCTTGTAATGTGTCATTATAATTTTGTCATCACCATGACTTATATCATATGATATAAGACCTGAATATACTCATAAATATGAGGTGTATACAGTGGTGTGACGTTGACATACGTTTGTAACATATGGAACGTGTCAGTAGTATGTCGGAATATATGTGTATTGTGCATTTTTAGCAAAAATATAAATATATATATAAGGTATGTATAAATGGCGTTTTTAGGTGAATAAGGAGACTTTCCATTCTTCAATTTGTTGCCATCATGTCTTCTCCAAATATACCTTCATTTAATGAACTTGTTAGTTCATTTACTTAAGTACTTCACTTAATGAACTAGTTTAGTTCATTAATTGTGGCACCTGAAAATAGTTCAAACGCAACAAATGTTTTCTATTTCATGTAAACTTTAACGTTTCATGGCTTGTTAGTACGACAACAATATATATATAAAGCATATGAGGCATGTATATCACAAAAACGTATCAAGTAATAAATTTTGTCATGCATTTCTTAAACACGTAGTATTTAAATCATGTATGTGTAAATCACTCAAACTCTTTTTCTCAAGAATCTCCCCCTTTTGGTTATTTACAAAATAACATTAGTTCATGATTTAAATGTGACTTCTCCCCCTCCAATTAGGCACAAGTTCGAATTTTGAATTTTGAATTGCCTCCCCTTAAATTGTGCAATCATGCTCTCTCTCCCCCTTAAATCACTCTCTCTCCCTTAAATCACGCACTCTCTCCCCACCTTTATTTTGTAAATAATATCAAAAGTGCATGTTAGAAAGAAATAGCAGTTTATAGTATATCAACAAAAATCATGCATTTCAAGTGCGTTCTTAACGTTTATTTATTCAACCCTTTGCAAATGTACCTTTTGGTACCCAAACTTGGGTGACCTTCCTAGGTCTTCCAAAAGGTGAGAGAAGAGATGAAGAAGCAATGTAATAGATGGTTGATGCAAATCCCTTTGGCCTTTGGCCGAGAATGCCATCACGCTTATGATAAGATTTTCGTTTTTTACATGTATTTTTGTTAGTGCGCATGGTGCGTGATGCATTTGTATGATATGACTATTGCATATGTATCAATGGATTTCTTTTATATCTTTATGGCGCACAATTATACTTTTCATGTGATGAAAAAGAAGTAGCGCGATGAAATGCAACGTGGGGCTCGCTAGATTGTATTGTCGCCTTCTTAGGCTTTACGATCATTTTAAATACATGTTGTTGCTTAGTTGAAGTTAAAAATTTTTTTGTAGATTTCTTTTGTACATGGCTATCTTCAATATACTCTAATCTGGTTTTGTCATTTTCATGCTTTTGTGAGGTAATGAGACGATCTAGCATGCTCATACCCGAATCGAATTGTTTACGATCTTTTCTTAATCTGCGTTTCTTGATTTCAAATTTGAAATCTTGGCTTTCATTTCATTGTTTTCGGATGTTAAGGATTGAATTACAGATTTCAATGGAACAATCAAATTAGACGACTCCTCTTTTGAATCGTTTAATTGAGATACAAGATTTGTGTTAGAGGATTCTAACAATTTCTTGTCTTTAATTAAGCGTTTCTTTTCTTTTGCAAGAGTCTTAGCAAACTTATGCAATTCAAGATATCCAACATACAAATCATGATATGATGGTTCAGAATCGGAATTTGAATCAGAATTTACCTCACTATCAAAAGGTGGAGGCCTTTGGCTTGACATATCTTCTTACTCGGTTTTGTGTCTAGTGGATGCCATCTCACAAAGATCTTTGGATCCTCTTGTTGTGAGTGTGCCTACGCTCTGATACCACTTGTAGGATCTGTATAGCACCACTAGAAGGGGGGAGTTGAATAGTAGGTGCAGAAAATTTGGTTTTTAAAATATTTTGAACAAAAACCTAACTTCTGAAAACAGTTTCTGTTTTCAGATCCTGATTTGAAACATTTGAAAGACCAGGTTCCAGATTTCAAAAATTCTAAAATTTGGATAGATTCTACTCTCAGATGTTCTGAGTATCTCCTAAAAATTGCAGTTCAAAATTCAACTCCTAACCCTTTTAAAATACATTTGTGGTGAGATTGTGCAAATCTGCCATAAACAGTAGTCTAATTTGAAAATTTTATTCCGATTAATTCGTGACTCCAAATGGTCTAAAAATTTAACGACAAACCCTTTAAGGTATTTATTTTAATGATTTGAAACAGTTTAGAAAAATTTCTTTGGCAAGTATGTCAAATACGTTAATGTTCTCAACCTTTGCAAGTCTGAAAATCAGATTGTACTAGTCTCAGAATTATTAACGTTTGATAGACTTATACTTATCCAAATGGGGTGAAACGTGTGCCAAATGAAACTTAAGAGGTGTGGCTATGTTTTTGAAAAATTTTACGATTTTTGAAATTCGTTTGATATTTTTACTATTGCAATGAAAACGATATAAAGTGCTGGAAACTGAAAGTAAAGTGTTGAACGTAATAACACCGAGAATTTTACACTGGTTCGGTTAACACAACCTACTCCAGTTTTCGAGGACACCTTCCTCGATCATCACTAATCATAAAATAACACCTTAACACAAGGGTTGCTGGAGTTACACACCAACTCCAACCCTTTACACACAATACAATCAATCACACCGATCATGAACACCACCACCGAACGGATGAAGGTTTTATCACACATTGATCAATCTATTTACAACAATTTGAACGTGTATGGTGGTCTAATCAAAGGCTATTCAATATATTGAATATAAAAACGATAGGCTTGAGAGAAGAAGAAGAAGAAAGAAATGTAGAAGAAGAGAGTAGAAGACACTTTTTGCACTTGTGAGATTATGATAGTTGTCTTGACTTGGTTTCCTTCTCTTCTCTTCTTCTTATTCAAGAGTGGCCACCCCCTAGGGCTTTTCTTCACCTTGAGAATTCTGTTTTATTTCCTTGGAAGAATGCCTTGTGTAGATGTGACACCATCTTGCTTACTTGGTACAACTTGATTGGATGAATGTCTTGACTTTGCTTACTTGGCACTTCATGATTGGTCCAACCTTGTCACCATTTAGTATCTTTAAAAATATGAGATTAACATCTAAAATATGTGACAAATAAGGTTTAAAACATTGCCAAATAATCAACAATTAATCCCTACAAATTTGGAAGCAAATTTGTCTCCATTCAAGACCAAAATTCGGCCAGCTCTAGATTGTCACATGCTGAATTTTCAGCATGTGTTATATTCTCAAAGTTTTGAAATGTTTGTTGGACCTGTATAGCACCACTAGAAGGGGGGCTGAATAGTGAGTGCAGAAAAAAATTGGTTTATAAAAATTTTAAGGACCAATTACTCACTTCTGAAAACAGAGACTGCTTTCAGGACCCGTTTTTAAACACTTGGTTGACTGGGTTGTAGACCTCCAAAAATAGTGAAATTTTGACACAATGTACTCTCAGGTGTTATGAAGGTTGCATAAAAATTCAGATTAAAACTCAAAGGTTAAGTCACTCAAATGTGGTACGTGATCTGACTGTGTCAGTTTGGACAGAACCTGTACCTTAAAATGAAAAACTTATTCCTATTTGGTGACAACTCCAAATGACCTGAAACTTTTATGCGATGACCCTTAGGATGTTTATTATACTCAGTTAAAACAGTTTTGAAAAATTCCTTTGGGAAGTATGTCAACCAAGTTGATGTTCTCAACCTCTGCCAATCTGAAAAACAGATTTGCACTAGTCTCAGAACTATGAATGTTTGGACGACTTATACTTATCCAAATTTGATAAAATCAGTGGGAAATGAATCCTAAGAAACAAGGCTATGTTTCTGCAAATGTTTATGATTTTTGAAAATTATTTGCTATTTTTACCGAGATCATAAAGATGATGCAAAAACAGAAACTGAGAGTAAAAATGCTGAAAGTAAGAACACCAAGAATTTTATACTGGTTCGGCCAACGTGACCTACTCCAGTCTTCAAAGACACCTTCCTTGGTTTTCACTAGTCACCAAAGTCACCTTAGAATAAGGGTGGATAGAGTTATACACCAACTCCTTCAATCCAAACCCTTTTACAATGTTCTACACAAAGAACAACACCAAAGAATCACCAATCAGCACCACCTCACCAAATGAAGGTTTGATCACACCTTGATCAACCTTGTACACCAATGAATCTTATTTGGGTGATGTGTATGAAGCCTATACTGAATATGACATGTAAGTATGATAGGCTTTGGGTATATACAAGAGATGAATATGGAAAATGAAGTGAAGTCTTGCAAACACTAAATAGAATTTTGCACTTGTTGTTCTTTTTTTGTGTTGATCATCTCTTGGCCTTTTATAGATGGTTGGGGCGCCTAAGAGGGTTGAGAGGAGCCTCCCAAATCTGATTTGAATTGTTTTGTAATGCCTTTGAATAAATTTGAATGCTTTAGGTCATTAATTCCCCCCAAAACTTCAGCCACCAATCTGAAATTTCAGATTCAAAAACAGAATTTTCAGCTTTGTTTGGTCTTGTCTTTGACTCCTTAATTTGTGGATCTTCGTCTTCCATCATTGCTTGGTCTTTCTTCATCAATTATATTATATTATGAACTCCTCCAAGGCTCCCAACATGCTGTCCCAGCTGCCCCATCTGGTCAGCCAATGTGCTGAATTCAAATCTGAATTTTGCATGGTAACAATGTAGAATTCTTCATGAACATGGTAAATTTCTTTTACCATTTTACCTTGCCTTCTAGAACCTTTCAAGATATGTCTTTGGCTGTGTAATTCATGTATAATATATGAATAAATACATGTGGTATCATGTAGCAAATAAATGTTCCATGTACGATGATGTAGTAACTTCAAATTTCAACTTCCGTTGATTGCTCGGTTTTTCTCCGTTTTGTCTCAAACCTCTTCAACATATAAAATGTGTAATGTAACATGCAATATACATATAAATATGCATAATCTCAGCTCCAATGTGTATAAGATGTTCGGCCAAGAGGTATATAAATTTTGAGTTTGATTTTCAGAGAAATAAGGAAGATGATGGAGAATTGATATATGTATTTGTTTTGTGACTTTGGTATTGATCTCTCCATGTAGTGCACGAAATTTTTGAGTGTTGGAAATGTATATTGGCTGTACATCTTTGTATGATAACTATATGATGTGTCGGAGATGGCTCGGTAGTCATATGATATGATACATTTCGGTTTTTGCACTTTTGTCATGTCGATGTAATTTTGGAAGTTTGATGACATGAAGTATATGACTTGAGAGTATCATGGATGTGTATATGATGTATATATGACTCTCTTGTCGTTGACATATGTTGATAACATGTTGACAAAATGTCGAGATCGAATAATGTAGCTTGTCGTCTGAGATAGAATATATGTCGTATGTATATCCATGAGATATATGTATATGCCGTGAGACTCCAAGAAATATATATGCCATGAGTATCCATAAGATATATGTTTAGAGTGTATATCCAAGAGATATATATGACGTGTGTCCATAAGATATATGTCGAGATATCCAAGAAATATATACGTCGTGTGTCGAGATATCCAAGAAATATATATATACCATATCCAAGAGTTGTATGTATGCCGTGTATATCACCTGAGAATGAATACAACAATGTTTGCCATATGATTTAAGCCTTAACGCTTCATGGCTTGTTAGTACAACAGTGATAGATATAGGCATATGCATTTTGAAATCTCATAACATTTAGATCATGTAATCATGTAACATATAAATCATGCACTTGTAAATCATTCAAACCATGATTTCTCAACAATCTCCCCCTTTTGATGATTTGCAAAATAACCTTTATTCATTATTTAGATGTGGCATAATCACTCCCCCTACAATTTTGCATTCATAACATGTTTTTCAAAATGTAAATACTCCCCCTTAAATCAATCTCTCCCTTTATATCATACATTTGAATTAGCAATTTCTCACTCTCTCTTTGACCTTAAAATCATGCTTTTTCTCCCCCTGAAATGAAATCATGCAAGCAATCATGCATTTTTCTCCCCCTTGATTTTGTAAATCACATCAAAAGATACATTTGGAGCAAAACGATAATTTATAGCATATCAATGGAAATCATGCCTAATTTAGATCGTAAATTTTCATATGTGTCTTGATTAAGGGCTTTTGTAAAGATATCAGTTATTTGTTCTTCAGTACGAACGTGATCTATTATAATATTACCATTACCTACACGATCACGAAGAAAATGATATCTTACATCTATGTGTTTTGCCTTAGAGTGTAAAACAGGGTTTTTAGATAAGTTGATAGCACTTGTACTGTCACAATATATGGGAATTTTATTTACAGTTATTCCAAAGTCTGAAATTTGTTGTTTTAGCCATAATAACTGTGTACAACAAAGACTTAACGCCATGTATTCTGCCTCTGTAGTGGATAATGCTACACTAGCTTGTTTCTTTGAACACCATGATATTAGTGAGTTTCAAATAAATTGACATGTACCACTTGTACTTTTTCTATCTATCTTACACCCTCCATAATCAGCATCAGTATAAGCATGTACATTGAATTCAGAGTTTTTATCATACCAAATACCTAATGTGGGAGTGTGCTTAATGTACCAAAATATTCGTTTTACAGCATTATAATGTGAGACTTTCGGGTTACTTTGAAAACGAGCACACATACACACACTAAACATGATATCAGGTCTACTTGCAGTAAGATAAAGCAAAGAGCCAATCATAGATCTATATAATCCGTTGTCAAAGTCTTTTCCAGTTTCATCTTTATCAAGCTTAGTTGCTATACTCATGGGGGTTGTAGATGGCTTTAAATTCTCAAAGCTAAACTTTTTAATCATGTCATTCACATATTTTGCTTGACTTATGTGTATTCCTTTATTAGTTTGTTTAATTTGCAAGCCAAGGAAATAATTTAGTTCGCCTACCATTGACATTTCAAATTCGGATTTCATACAATTTTCAAATTCTTCAACTAATTTATCACAAGTAGATCCAAAGATAATATCATCAACATAAATTTGAAGAATAAGTAAATCTGATTTTTCATGTTTTAAGAATAGTGTACTGTGTTGAGAAATATGTTTGGATAATTTTCAAAGTCATGATTTTAAGTGGTTAATACTTAAAAATGTCATACATGGTGTTATATGTGATTAAAAGTTGAAAAAGTTGACATCGGTCTCTCAGGTTGTTGCACATCGATCGATGTCTATGGTTTTTAGAAATAATTTTCTAAAATATGTTAAAATGATTGTTTTCATTTGTACATGATTTATACATGTTAATTATGTGCTTATTATGTGTTTTTGATGATTATAAATGTCTTGTGACTAACGTGCCTTGGAAGTTTCTACAACTTACCAAAAAGGGCAAAATTGGTATTTTGAGTTTTGTAGGAACATGATATGGTGGAAATATTTCAAGAGCACATTCTTATACTATTTATCATGACAAAGTTGATATCATGATTATTTATGACCATCCGGGACATTTCTGGAGTTTTCTCACACCAGGGGTATTTTGGTCATTTTACCCCCAAGGGTATTTTTGGTATTTTCACTCAAGGAATCTCTTGAGCATATTATTATCTTCATTCTGGAGCTGTGTTATTGTTAGTTTGAAGATTATATGGTGATCTTATATCTTATTCTCTCAACCGATGATATTATTGACTATAGCTGGATATGTGACGATTTGAGATGTCACATTCTATTTTTTCTTGAAGACACTCTTATATATGTTATAAGAGAATATTTATCATCATTATTCAGAGATATTAAAGGTGTCAAAGGTGTGGAAATGTTCTTGACATATAAGAAGAAATATTGGAGAATTTCGGTGTTACACATTGGCATAATCTTGTCAATTGTTATTTATTTATTTCTTCTTCAAAAATCTGAGTTGCTACACTTATATATATGTGGAAAAACGTGATTGATAAGGTGGATATGATGTGGAGTTCATTTTATGAGTTGGAGACAAGTGGACCAACCAAAAAGGAGCTAGTTGACAAAATTGCCAACTTGGAGTTTACTAAAAATAGCCAACGGCTATATTGTTTTTCTTGGGTTTTTTTCAGCAGATTTTTTGAAGACAAATGAAGACTTCACATGTCCTATTAAGGTGCTTGAAATTGGGGATAATTTGGTGATATTATCATTTATTATTTTGTTAAGAAAAATCAAAAAGAATTGTTGTTAAATTCTTTGTAGCCAACGGCTACTTCACATAATTGGTGCTGAATTTTTTATTTGAAAAAAGTAAAAGCTCACATGGCTATTCTCAAGCAAGGAGTTGAGGTTATTTTGGTGCATTATCTTCTTCTTATTATCTACATTTTGCAAAGGATAATTGAGACTATCCAAGGTGGAAAAAATCGGCCAACATCATTTTGCCAAGGTGGACCAATCATTGTGTTTTATTTTGTCAAGTGTACAAAGCCAACCAATGATGAGAAGACATTTGGAGTTGATGATGAAGATGATGACACATTGGCATTCTTATCTTCAAGGCTCAAATCACACTATAAATAGAGGCATTGGTGAAGAAGATGAAACACACTTGAAGCTCACAAGCATTCTATAGCTTTCATATTCATCTTCTTGTTCTTGTTATTGTATTTTGTGGTAGCAAAGGTGTTCTTGATATTTTTGTTGTGCTACAAGCCTCTTGAGCTTCATTTGTAAGATTGATTAGCCATCTTTATAAGGCTACATCAATAGGTGTTAGAGGAGTTGCAACTAAGTGTTGCTTAGAAGGTGATTATCCAAGTCTTGAATAGGGTTGGTGTATAACCCAAGGATCAAGCTTGACTCTTGTTGTAAGGTGCTCATTTCATAGTGAAATCCAAGGAAAGGTGTTCCTTGGGACTGGAGTAGGTCACATTGACCGAACCAGGATAAATCCTCGGTGTTCTTCTCTTGTTTCTTTATTTATGTTTTCTGCCCGTTTTTGACTGCAGTTTTCACCCAACTTCACACAATTTGAAAAAATAGCCAAACATTTTCCAAATTCGTGATTTTTGGTGGAGTTATACTTCAGACTGTTAGCTTTCATTTGCAACAAGAATCACTTGATTTGAGCAAGGGAAAGTTAGTCTTTCAGTCTTTGCAAGATAACTGCTCCAATCTGGCTGCAATCTGACCAGTTTTGAGAAAACTTAAATTATGTATTTTTCAAGAATTGTTTAAGGTCAGGGCCTTTTGGAAACCTTCATCTACACATCCTAAGGAGTGTTTTGATATAAAGATCAACCTTTTTGGTTGAGTATTCAAAGAGAAACACTATTTGCAAAATCCGCAACATTTTGTCCAATTCTGTCCAGATTGACCATCTGAATCTTTTTATTTGTTTGAAGGGTCAAACGATCTTCTTTTTGTCTGATTTTTGGACAGTGTCTTGATAACTCATTGAAGTTCAATTCTGGAAAGTTTCATAATTTTTGGAGTTGTGTACAATTATTTGTGAATTTTTGAAAAACGGGTTCTGAATCTGAGGTGGTCTCAGATTCTGTTTTCAAAGGGGATTTTAACAAAGTGTTGTAGTGTAATTTCTGCTAACCACTATTCACCCCCCCTCTAGTGGTGTTTATTGCAGGTGCATGGTCCAACATACTGTCGATGGTTCCTCTTTTAAATCCATTTTCTAAGAGGAAAGTGGCAAAACGATCGTACCAAGCTCTAGGAGCTTGTTTTAAGCCATATAGCGCTTTCTTTAACTTGTATACATGATTAGGGTATATCATATCCTCAAAGCCAGGTGGTTGTTTTACATAGACTTCTTCTTGTATAAAACCATTTAAGAATGCACTTTTTACGTCCATTTGGTAAAGTTTAAAATTCTTTATGCAAGCAATAACAAGTAGTAATCGTATAGCTTCTAATCGTGCTACAGGTGCAAATGTTTCATCATAGTCTATGCCTTCTTCTTGATTATATCCTTGAGCTACAAGCCTAGCTTTGTTTCTAACCACTTTACCATTCTCATTCATTTTGTTTCTAAATACCCATTTCGTACCTATTATTGTTTTATCTTGTGGGTTTGGTACTAAATCCCAAACATCATTTCTTGTAAATTGATTAAGTTCATCATGCATAGCATCAATCCAAGAAGAATCATTTAAAGCATCAAACACATTCTTGGGTTCTATTTCCGAAATCATAGCATGGAATTGATTTATTTCATCTTGATTTATTCTTTTACGTGGTCGTACACCTTGTGATATATCACCTATGATAAGTTCATGTGGATGATTCTTATGAAATCTTGTTTGATTATTTTCTAAGTTCTCATGCATTTCTAAGTGATCATGCGTTTCTAGTGTGTTGTGTTCATCATGTACTATATTTTCTTCTATATCATCAATCACAGATTCGAGTTCAAAATCACCATCATAATTTTTAGTTGTTTCATGTTCACCGAATTCATTGAATTTCACATGAATAGATTCTAAGATTTGTCTAGTGATAGGATCATAACATCTATATGCCTTAGAATTGACAGAATATCCAACAAAGATGCATTCAATGGATTTAGACTCAAATTTATCTAGATTGTCTTTTGTGTTAAGTACAAAGCATTTACATCCAAATACACGAAAATAGTCAACCTTAGGCATTCGATTATTTAAAATCTCATAAGGGGTTTTGTTTATTTTCTTTCTAATTGATAAACGATTGACTATATAGCATGCACAATTTACAGCTTCTGCCCACAAGAATTTAGGTAGTTTATTTTCACATAATAATGTTCTTGCAATTTCTTGTAGTGTCCTATTCTTTCTTTCTACTACGCCGTTTAATTGAGGTGTTCTAGGCAGTGAAAATTCATGTTTAATCCCCTTTTCTTCACAAAATGCAATCATATCTTTATTCTTAAATTCACCTCCTCTATCGCTTCTAATTTTCTTCACATTTATGCCGTATTCATTTTCAAGTTGTTTTATTAATTTGGCAATCTCAATAGCACTATCATCTTTATTTGCAAGAAATAAAGTCCATGTATAGCGAGAAAAATCATCAACTATGACACAGGCATAGTGTCTCCCTCCAAGGCTTTTAGTACGACTAGGACCAAACAAATCAATGTGTAATAGTTCTAAGATAGTAAATGTGCTGATCTCATTCTTAGACTTAAGTGATTCACGTGTTTGTTTACCTCTAGTACAAGATTCACATAACTTAAAGTTATCCGTATCAAGTTTAGGCAATCCTCGTACTAGATTCTTTCGTTGAAGTTTTTCAAGCGTTGATATGCCAATATGTCCTAACCGTCTATGCCATAAGTTTACATTTGGTTCATTTGTCATAAAACATTTTACTCTAGCATCTAGCATATCATCTATGGATAGTGTAAAAATATTTCCTTCTCTTTTTCCTTTTAGTACGGTTTCTCCATTTTTATTAACAATATTGCAATATGGATGAGAGAAACACACATCATAACCATTATCAAGAAATTGTGAAATGCTAAGTAAGTTGTATGATAGATTACTTACTAGGAACACGTTGGAGATTTGAAGAGTACTTGGATTTCCGATTGTTCCTTTTCCAATGATTCGACCTTCATTGTTATCTCCAAAGGTTACGGATCCTCCTTTTTCAACTTTCTTTAATTCGGAAAATAGAGTTGGATCACCCGTCATATGTCTTGAACACCCACTATCAAGAAACCACTTATTTCCTATATCTTTTGCTACCTACAAAACATAACACTAACTTAGGTACCCTTTAATTTTGGGTCCTTACGGGTTAGTAATTTATACCTTTGTAAGAATACCTTTTGGTATCCAAACTTGGGTAACCTTTCTTGGTCTTCCAAAAGAAGATAAGATATAGTACATGTTGTTTTCATCTCTATTTTGCCTATAGTGGCCGAATGTGCCAATGTGAGTTGATTTGTGATAAGTGTTTCGGTTTGTTGGCAATGTGTGTGATCTAGATGCGTTTGAATGTTGCATATGCTTTGATGACTTCCTTTGATATCTATATGGAACATGCTTGTATTTTTCATGTGATGAACTATAGGTAGGGCGATGAGATGCCAATAATGTCTTGCTAATTTGTATTGTTACCTTCTTAGGCTTCTCAATTGTTTTGAAGACATGTTGTTGTTTGAATGATGATGCAACAAAGTTTGTAGATTTACTTTGTACATGAGTATCTTTACTATACCCTAATCCGGTTTTGTCATTGTCATGCTTTTGAGAAGAGATAAGATGATCTAGCATGCAAGTTCCTTTATCAAATTTCTTTACAGTATTCTCTAATTCTATGTTTCTTGATCTCAAGTCTACGATCTCGGATTTCATTTCAACATTTTCGGATGTTAAAGAAATAATTTCAGACCTCAATGCACTAATTATACTTGACGACTCTTCTTTTGAATCGTTTAATTGAGACACAAGATTTGTGCTAGAGGATTCTAACAATTTCTTGTCTTCAACTAAGCGTTTCTTTTCTTTAGCAAGAGCTTTTGAAAATTTATGCAATTCAAGATATTCACTAAACAAATCATCATATGAAGCTTCATTATCAGAATCGGAATCGGAATTTACCTCATTTGACGCCTTTGATGCAAAGCAAACTTGAGCCGTTTCATCCTCAGCTTCTTCATTTTCTGAGTCAGATGAATCACTCCATGTAGAAGCTTTGAAGGCCCTTCTTGTATTCCTTTGTTTCGGTTCTGAGACGAGTCTAGTATGTGTCCGTTCCTTGTCATGGTTTTTGTTCATTGTTTTGTCCTTGTTTGGACAGTTATAGGAAATATGTCCAGATTTTCCACAGTCATAACATTTCATGTCTTTATCATTGTTCTTATTTCTGTTTGACTTAGATGAAGTGGATTTATGTTTGTTTCTAAATGACTTCTTCATAAATTTTCTTAATCCTTTAGCCAATAGAATTAGATTTTCATCATCCGAATCCGTGTCACTATCATTTACGCAATTAGAAGAAGTAGAGACGTATTCATTTGAATTGAAAGCTATTGTCTTACTTTGTTTGGAAGTTGATTCGGATTTCCTCATAGTAAGTTTGTTTTCATATACCTTCAATGATCCAATCAATTCCTCCATTTTTATTGACTTGGTTTCTTTGCTTTCTTCTATTGCGGTAACTTTCGGATCCCATTCGGATGGAAGGCTTCTCAATACCTTTTGTACCTTTTCCTGTGAAGTGAAAGCTTTGCCAAGAGACTCAAGAGAATTGTAAATGTTAGTTAATCTCAAATCCATATCAACAATGGATTCATTTGGCAACAATTTGAAGGATTCAAGAGTAGACATAAGCATATTGATTTTGGACTCTTTTACTTGACTTGTTCCTTCATGCTTCATTTCTAAACTCTTCCACATATCTTGTGCATTAGAACAATTAGATACATAACTAGATTCACTTTTGCTCAAACCATTTAGAAGAAGTTGCATAGCTTTAACATTCATACTTAGCTTCTTCTTATCATCACTTGTATACTCTAGTTTAGACTTTGTAACTTCTATATCAACACCATCAACCGCGGTTATCTTAGATGGAACAAAAGGACCATCTTCTATTATAGACCACAAATCAATATCAATAGCCATAAGAAACAATTTCATACGAAGTTTCCAATGATTAAAAGACTCACCATCAAAGAGTGGAGGCCTTTGGCTAGACATACCTTCTTGCTCGGTTTTGTGACTAGTAGATGTCATCTCACAAAGATTGTTATATCTTCTTGTTGTGAGTGTACCTCGCTCTGATACCAATTGTTGGACCTGTATAGCACCACTAGAAGGGGGGGTTGAATAGTGAGTGCGGAAAAAAATTGGTTTATAAAAATTTTAAGGACCAATTACTCACTTCTGAAAACAGAGACTGCTTTCAGGACCCTTTTTAAACACTTAGTTGACTGGGTTGTAGACCTCCAAAAATAGTGAAATTTTGACACAATGTACTCTCAGATGTTATGAAGGTTGCATAAAAATTTCAGATTAAAACTCAAAGGTTAAGTCACTCAAATGTGGTACGTGATCTGACTGTGTCAGTTTGGACAGAACCTGTACCTTAAAATGAAAAACTTATTCCTATTTGGTGACAACTCCAAATGACCTGAGACTTTTATGAGATGACCCTTAGGATGTTTATTATATTCAGTTAAAACAGTTTTGAAAAATTCCTTTGGGAAGTATGTCAACAAAGTTGATGTTCTCAACCTCTGCCAATCTGAAAAACAGATTTGCACTAGTCTCAGAACTATGAACGTTTGGATGACTTATACTTATCCAAATTTGATAAAATCAGTGGGAAATGAACCCTAAGAAACAAGGCTATGTTTCTGCAAATGTTTATGATTTTTGAAAATTATTTGCTATTTTTACCGAGATCATAAAGATGATGCAAAACAGAAACTGAGAGTAAAAATGCTGAAAGTAAGAACACCAAGAATTTTATACTGGTTCGGCCAACGTGACCTACTCCAGTCTTCAAGGACACCTTCCTTGGTTTTCACTAGTCACCAAAGTCACCTTAGAATAAGGGTGGATAGAGTTATACACCAACTCCTTCAATCCAAACCCTTTTACAATGTTCTACACAAAGAACAACACCAAAGAATTACCAATCAGCACCACCTCACCAAATGAAGGTTTGATCACACCTTGATCAACCTTGTACACCAATGAATCTTATTTGGGTGATGTGTATGAAGCCTATACTGAATATGACATGTAAGTATGATAGGCTTTGGGTATATACAAGAGATGAATATGGAAAATGAAGTGAAGTCTTGCAAACACTAAACAGAATTTTGCACTTGTTGTTCTTTTTTTGTGTTGATCATCTCTTGGCCTTTTATAGATGGTTGGGGCGCCTAAGAGGGTTGAGAGGAGCCTCCCAAATCTGATTTGAATTGTCTTGTAATGCCTTTGAATAAATTTGAATGCTTTAGGTCATTAATTCCCCCCAAAACTTCAGCCACCAATCTGAAATTTCAGATTCAAAAACAGAATTTTCAGCTTTGTTTGGTCTTGTCTTTGACTCCTTAATTTGTGGATCTTTGTCTTCCATCATTGCTTGGTCTTTCTTCATCAATTATATTATATTATGAACTCCTCCAAGGCTCCCAACATGCTGTCCCAGCTGCCCCATCTGGTCAGCCAATGTGCTCAATTCAAATCTGAATTTTGCATGGTAACAATGTAGAATTCTTCATGAACATGGTAAATTTCTTTTACCATTTTACCTTGCCTTCTAGAACCTTTCAAGATATGTCTTTGGCTGTGTAATTCATGTATAATACATGAATAAATACATGTGGTATCATGTAGCAAATAAATGTTCCATGTACGATGATGTAGTAACTTCAAATTTCAACTTCCGTTGATTGCTCGGTTTTTCTCCGTTTTGGCTCAAACCTCTTCAACATATAAAATGTGTAATGTAACATGCAATATACATATAAATATGTATAATCTCAGCTCCAATGTGTATAAGATGTTTGGCCAAGAGGTATATCAATTTTGAGTTTGATTTTCAGAGAAATAAGGAAGATGATGGAGAATTGATATATGTATTTGTTTTGTGACTTTGGTATTGATCTCTCCATGTAGTGCACGAAATTTTTGAGTGTTGGAAATGTATATTGGCTGGCCATCTTTGTATGATAACTATATGATGTGTCGGAGATGGCTCGGTAGTCATATGATATGATACATTTCGGTTTTTGCACTTTTGTCATGTCGATGTAATTTTGGAAGTTTGATGACATGAAGTATATGACTTGAGAGTATCATGGATGTGTATATGATGTATATATGACTCTCTTGTCGTTGACATATGTTGATGATATGTTGACAAAATGTCGAGATCGAATAATGTAGCTTGTCGTCTGAGATAGAATATATGTCGTATGTATATCCATGAGATATATGTATATGCCGTGAGACTCCAAGAAATATATATGCCATGAGTATCAATAAGATATATGTTTAGAGTGTATATCCAAGAGATATATATGACGTGTGTCCATAAGATATATGTCGAGATATCCAAGAAATATATACGTCGTGTGTCGAGATATCCAAGAAATATATATATACCATATCCAAGAGTTGTATGTATGCCGTGTATATCACCTGAGAATGAATACAACAATGTTTGCCATATGATTTAAGCCTTAACGCTTCATGGCTTGTTAGTACAACAGTGATAGATATAGGCATATGCATTTTGAAATCTCATAACATTTAGATTATGTAATCATGTAACATATAAATCATGCACTTGTAAATCATTAAAACCATGATTTCTCAACAATGTTACCTTGTGTAGCTCCCTCCTTTATGTCAATAACCTGGTGTGGCTTATTCTCCCCCAATTGAGATGCCAACTAAGCTCCACCAAGCTGAGAATGGCGTGTATGATGGCTACAACATATGCTGAATTTCATTTTTGTAAACTTTGTAAAATAGTGCACAATAATTATACACATATGGTATATTCCAATCATCCCTAATTTTAATATTCTAGTACACTTTAACATGTATTGAATATGTAAAAAGTGTCTAGCTACATGTTACGTGTCATGCCAAAAACGTTCCATGTGTTGTGTTCGTAGAAAACCAAATTTTCGACTTTCGTCGATTATGCAATTTTTCTCCGATTAAATTCAAAATTTTTACACATGTTATATATATTATGTCACACATAATATGCATAAAATAATTTAACTATTTAGCTTATAATCTGTTTAACATTTGCACCCACATGTGCTTAAAAAGGTGATTTTGGAATCTCCACAACTTGGCCTTAATTGGGGGCGATTTGTGTGTGCCAACATGGAATGATTTTATGGCTCAGTATACCATTTTAGCCACAAAATTTTTGGCCATTTTTGAAGTATAGGGGCTGGCCATCTTTATATGGCAAGTACATGATATGTTGGCGAAGTTTCGGTAGTCACCCGATACGGCAATTTTTTGGTTTATAACCTTGTAACGTGTCATTATAATTTTGTCATCACCATGACTTATATCATATGATATAAGACCTGAATATACTCATAAATATGAGGTGTATATAGTGGTGTGACATTGACGTATGTTTGTAACATATGTAACGTGTCAGTAGTACGTCAGAATATATGTGTATTGTGCCTTTTTAGCAAAAATATAAATATATATAAGGTATGTATAAATGGCGTTGTTTAGGTGAATAAGGAGATTTTCCATTCTTCAATTTGTTGCCCTCATGCCTTCTCCAAATATATCTCCATTTAATGAACTTGTTAGTTCATTTACTTAAGTACTTCACCTAATGAACTAGTTTAGTTCATTAATTATGGCACCTAAAAATCGTTCAAACACAACAAATGTTTGCCATTTGATGTAAGCTTTAACGCTTCATGGCTTGTTAGTACGGCAACAATATATATATAAAGCATATGAGGCATGTATATCACAAAAACTGTCAAGTAATAAATTTTCTCATGCATTTCTTAAACACGTAGTATTTAAATCATGTATTTGTAAATCACTCAAACTCTTTTCTCAACACGTGATACGTCAGCGAAGTTTCGATAATCACTCGATGCGACAATTTTCAGTTTATAACCTTGTAACGTGTCGTTATAATTTTGTCATCTCCGTGACTTATATCATATGATATAATACCTGAATATACTCATAGATGAGGTGTATATAGTGGTGTGGCGTTGCCGTACGTTTGTAATATATGTAACTTGTCGGTAGCACACCGGAATATATGTGTATTGTGCCTTTTTAATAAAAATATGAATATATATATATATATATATATATATATATATATATATATATGGTATATGGTATATGAATGGCGTGTATATTGAGTGGGTAAGGAGACTTTCCATTTTCAATTTGTTGCCATCAAGCTTTGTCCAAATATGTCTCCATTTAATGAACTAGTTAGTTCATTAACTTAAGTACTTTACTTAATGAACTAGTTTAGTTCATTAATTATGGCACCTGAAAATAGTTCAAAGACAACAAATGTTTGCCATATGATGTAAGCTTTAACGCTTCATGGCTTGTTAGTATGGAAACAATATATATCAATATATGAGGCATGCATATCACATAAAACGTGTCAACTAATAATTTTGTCATGTATTTCGTAAACTCGTACTATTTAAATCATGCATTTGTAAATCATTCAAACACTTTTTCTCAACAGGTTATAGTTCAAGTCGAATTTAAACTTAAAAAATAATTGAATGAGCAAAGTATTTGTGTTATCGATTCGGTTTATTTGCACTTGAGGGAGAGTAAGATCCCAATGACGGCTGTACGGGTAGACAAGGTAATTTGTAAACATCATCGTAATTGAATGGTCCTAGTCATATTAGTTAGGGAATTCAACCATCACATAGTACATTAGCTAAACGGTCTTAAGTAAACTAGTCTTTGGATTCAGTCGTCGCATATCATAGTAATTGAATGGTCCTAGACATACTAGTCTAGAAGTTCAATCATCGCATAGTTTAGTACCTGAATGGTCATAGAAAAATTAGTCTAGGAATTCAAACATGGTAAAATTAGAAATGATCATGAGTACACTAGTCTAGAAATTCCAAGCAAAGTAAATACAATAATTGAGTAATAGAAATAAAAGGCGTCATTGAAGTAAAAAAAATCAGAGTCAATTGACATTGAGTTGTTTGAGATGTTGCGCATCAGAGGTTAGCGTTCATACAATAGGGTGCATTAGCATTATTATTGGCATTGTTATATACACACACACATACATACATATGTACGTGCTTATGTGTGAAGTGAACGTGTGGAAAATGGTAGCCCTACTTCTTTACTGAGTGCGTATATTTCGCTCATTATTATTTTAATGTGTAGGTCGTCAAAAGGCGGTCAAAGTGATCAAGTAGCACGTGACATATTTGTAGTTTTATAGAAAAACATGATGTACTATTTTGATATAAAAATTATCTTCTTTAAGTTGAATTATGTATATTTTGAAAGACAGAAATGAACATCGGGTCCATAGATGCGGTTCAGATCAGAAACTAAGTCGTGACAGTTTAGTATTAGAGATTAGATTATAAACCATGGACGTTATAGAATTGCAAGGATATGACCTCCACAGCTTAGTAATGGTATATTGGAGTTCTAAGATGTGGATCACAAGAGGTAGTACTACGTTAGGAAATTAATGTTAAAAAGTGACATAAAATGGATTAGCTTAACGGGTAATGTTCAAAAACCACAACATAATAAATGCGAATGTCGGAGCATCACATAAGCAGAGGTGATGAGAGCACTTAGAAAATAGGAAGAGCTAAGATACTTAGCCTGGATAACATACCAATTGAGGCGCAGAAGTATTTGGGAGAGGAAGAGTTTCAATGACTAACTACTCCGTTCAGTCTTATTTTCTATAGCGTCCTGTACACGGGTTTCGCCCATGTACGGTACGCCCGCCGTACTTCGCTATGGAAAGTATAAGGCGTCGATACATACACGAGCCAACCCATGTGTATGATATGGATTGCCATGTCGGACATCACAACACTCGCAATAACATGGCAGGAATAAAACTCACATTCATTATCACATCATCATACATCATAGTGAGTCCCCATAATACAGTCCAAAACATAACGCCAACAGTTCGCTACTCAAAACACCATCATACAAAGAGTCTAGTAGCCGCGACCACTCCTACTCTCAAGGATATTCCTACTGCAGCTCATCCTCGATGTACTCTACCTCGTACTCTCGGGGCTCTGAAAATATATGAAAGAGTGAGTGATAAGTCATCACCCAGCAAGTAGACCCTTTGGTCCACTGGAATGTAAACCTGAACGATGAACAAGTACTTAATGGGACATCTATAATACTAAATGAGTTCACATGCCTGAAGTTCCTTATGCCGATGGTCATACTAATAACATAAAGCAGATAAAAGAAAAGGCTAACTTTTGCAACGGTTTGATAAGATGCAATATGATGCAATGCGGTATGATGCAAAACATAACAATACAATACAATGCGTTAGAATAGCCATGACTTTTCTTTTCTCCGTATGAACCATAAGTCGGAAACGAATGACTCCGTCAATACAGTATCCCGACAACCTACGAGAGGAATTATGCACGGGCCAATACCATACAATATCCCGGCAACCTATGAGAGAAATTACGCACAGGCTAATACAATACAATATCGGAGTCGTTCGTAACATCAGATCATTCGATACGGGTTTTGCAAACCGTTAATATTTCCGGAACAAAACCAATTCTTTTCAAAACAATATAAAGCGATGCATATTATGCAAATGTTGCGATGTGCCCAATATGCCTTAAACCTACCTTCACGAGCCGGCTGTTATTCCAACAATATTGAATAAATTTCGGGTGATTTATATACTAAAGCGGGTTGTTACTACAAGACATGTAGACAAATATTTCCTTAATAATCTCCGAATTTATATCTCAAGAACGTTACCCGCCCACATAACTATAATTATTTTTCTTTCTCAGCAATTATGCAAATGGTGAAGGTTAAGAGGTTTCTCAAGTCTTAGCCCCCATCCCCTCTCTTGGCCGAATTATACATGCCTAAACACCCTAGTGATTTAATTGTTAGGAGATTATATAATCCTCCTTTTAGTGGAATCTTTATCTCCAATATAATCCAAGATTCTCTCCTAAAGGTGTAACATAATGAGGTCTGTTGAGAAATCGGGGTTTGATTGATTTGAAAATGCATGATTTAAATATTACGTGCTTACGAAATGCATGAATAAATTTTACTCGACATGCTTATGTGAAGAATATGCTTTACGTGCTTATATATATTGTTGTCGTACTAACGTGTCATGAAGCGTTAAGGCTTACATCATGTGGAAAACATTTGTTGTCTTTATACTATTTTTAGGTGCCATAATTAATGAACTAAAGTAGTTTATTAAGTGAAGTGTTTAAGGAGATGAACTAACTAGTCCATTAAATGAAGACATATTTAGAGAGAGCTATTGGGCAACAAATTTGGAACGAAAAGTTCTCTTTCCACACCTATATACACGCCACACACACACACACACACATATATATATATATATATATCATACATCCATATTTTTGTAACGACAAACTATATACTTATATTTTGACATTCCACTGACACGTCATACATATCATAACCGTACATCGACGTCACACCACTATATACACCTGATATTTATAAGTATATATAGGTCTCATATCATATATTACAAGTCATATTGCCATCAAAATTATAATGTCATGTCACGAGGTCATAAACCGAAAATTGTCATATCGGGTGACTACCGAAACATCACCGACATGTCACGTACTTACCATAAAAGATGACCAGCCTATATACACTAAACATAATCAAACATTTTGTGATACATATGAAAAATGTAGAACCAAAGTTATACCGTGTTTACACACATCAATCACCCACAATTTAGCCTAAATTTGTGGAGAATTCAAATTCAAATTTTCTTTAAGGGCACATGAGGCTTTTTCTCAGCAATTGTAGCTGAATATACACCTTAGTTTATGTATATTATGTGTGGCATAATATATATTACATGTCTAAGAAGTTTGATTTTAATCGAAGAAAAATCGTGTAATCGATGAAAGTCAAAAATTCGGTTTTCTAAAGCTCTACAAGCTTGTAACATTTTTGGTCTTAGTGCAACATGTATCTAGACACTTTTTACACATTCAAGACATATTAGAGTTTTATAGAAAAATCAATTTAGGGTTGATTGCTATTTACCATGTGTGTGAAGATTATGCATCATTATGTGACAAAGTTTACCAAAAGAGAATTCAGCACATGTGCAGGAGTACTACACGCCTATTTCATTCTTGTTGGATCCTAGGTGGAGTTTTTTTAGCACTTTAATTGTTGGAAGATAAGCCACATGATTTGTGACATTGAAGAGGGCTAGACAAACAAGGAAACAATTCAAATAACACACATGCTGAAATTTCAGCACATGGAATGTGCTGGCCGATTTTGACTTCATTTTTGCTTCAATTGTCTTCCAAAATTTAAGGGGAATCATATAATGATTAATTGAAAATTAACCATCTTGATTTTAAGCGTGTGCTTCTTTTTTTGATGGAATTTCCAGCTCATTTATGGAGTGCCAAGGTGGATTAAAGATGGTCAATCATGAAGTGACAACTAGGCGAAGACAAGTCATTCATCCAATCATATTGTACAAAGTAAGCAAGGGTGTGTCACATTTTATACAATATAATCTTCCAGGGCATTCAAGACAAAGTTTCAAGGGAAAAGCTCAGCTAAGGGGAGCGGCCAACACACTGTAAATAGAGGCAAAGTGTGCAAGACAATGGTGAAGAAAAGTTCATATTCTTACAAGTTCAAAGCAAGAATACTTTCTTCTTCTTCTATTCTTTTCTCTTGTTCTAAGCCTCAAGCCTATCATACATATCTTCTATATACTATATAGTCTTTGTGCAAACCACCCACATACGTTAATCTCGTATAAAAGGTTGATCAAGGTGTGATCAAGCCTTCATTCGATCGGCGGTGATGTTTGTGTTGTTGTGTTTGTTTGTTTGGTTGTAAAAGGGTGGAGTTGGTGTTTAACTCCAATCACCCTGTGTCAAGGTGTCATTTGTGATTAGTGAATACCGAGGAAGGTATCCTCGAAGACTGGAGTATGTTGTTTTTACCGAACCAATATAAAACTATAGGTGTTATTTACTTTCAGCACTTTTGCTTTCAGTTTCCAGTTTACTCTATCGTTTTCATACTCACAGAAAAATAGCAAACGTTTTTCAAAAAGCACAAAATTTTGCAGACACATAGCCACACATCCTAGCTTTCATTTGGGCCAATTTTCATCACATTTGGATAAGTATAAGTTAGTCAAATGTTAATAGTTCTGAGACTAGTGCAATCTGATTCTCAGATTTGCAAAGGTTGAGAATATCAACGTGGTTGACATACTTACCAAGGGAAGTTTGAAAAAATGTTTTAACCCATTACAATACACATCTTGAGGGTCTTACCATAAAATGTTTAGGTCATTTAGAGTTTCCAATGAATAGGAACAAATTTTTCATTTCGGAGTACAATTTATGGCAGATTGACGCAATGTGTACAAAAACGTGTGTTTTCCTCCTCCATTTCCCATCACCGATGATTTGACCTAATTGGAATCTTAGGTATGCGCCAATTATCTTTACCCATCAAATACTTGGGATCTTATTTGCATAAGGGTATTACGCACACCTCACATTGTGTGGACCTTCTCTCTTATGTCGACAAGCGGCTACAAAGCTGGCAGCAGTGTCTTCTGGGTATAGCAGGCAAAGTGGTACTGATTAAATCGGTTCGATCTTCCTCACCGTTGCACCTTATGGCAGGTACACTTCTCCCGATGGGTGTTATTCGTGCCCTAGAGACTCGATTTTCACGATTTTTTGTGGACCAAATAGACACCATTGGCTCTCTTGGCGGCAAATTTGTTTGCCCACCCGGGAAGGACTAGGGATTCGGGATTTGTCATCCATTCAGAATGCTTATTCCTGCAAGATTTGGTACCTTTATCATTGTAGTGATTCCTTATGGGGTCAATATATGCATGCACAATATAGTGTTCGCACTGATTTCCGACCGCGCTTATATGACTCTCCAAGCTGGAAACTTATATGTAGTGCGCACTCTTTATGCTCCGATCTCACCATCATCGCCTCTGTTCCAATATGGCCTGCTCCATCCGGCGCCTTTACATTACGCAAAGTTTATACTTTGATAACACCGTCGTGATCGACCCTCCTTTCATATGACTACATTTGGTATCGCACGCAACGGCCTGCTATTCAGTTATTCTTATGGTGGTTCTATCATCGAGCTCTCCCTCTGCCAGATAATCTACGGCACTTCACGATAGTTATGCCATCTATTTGTCCATTTTGCCGCACTGACCATGCGTCTACTTTACACCTCTTTTATTCTTGTCCAGAGGTACGTATTATATGGTCTTATTTCACCAGCTTATTGGATATCCTTCTGTTTACATATGGCTCATGGCGTTCTAATCTACATATGGTGTTCGGTGTCTTCTAACTTTTTGCGTGCCATGCAAACCATCTTCCTGGAGGTCATACTCTGGAATATTTGGAAAATGTGCACGTTAGTTATATTTGATGGTCAATTATGGTCTCCTCACTTACTTATACACCACATTCGACTAGATTTATACACTTGGGCCTCTAGCATGTCTGGTATATGAGCAGCTGCTATAGTACCTCAGTTGGTCGCATCTCGACTTTCGTCCCCATTACATCCTTTTGCCCGTGTGTACTGCGTTGGACAACTCCACCGCCTGGAAGATTCAAACTCAATACAGATGCCGCAGTTGGTCGAAAATATGCCAGTGGCAGAGCGCTCCTTCGTGACTCCTCTAGGACTTTTATACATGGGATATCCTATCCACTGCGTTTGGATATGCCCTTGAGGGTAAAAGCTCAAGCTACTCTCCTTGCGATTTTGTATTATCTTCCATGTTATAAAGATTTCATAGTGGAGGTTGACTGTGCTGAGTTACTTCGCATTACAACATCATTGGTTTCTTCACTAGCCCCGGATTTAGCCAGGCTACATACTGTGTTGCTTTCATTGTCTTTATCATTGTCCACACACCGAGAGAAACAAATATGCCTGCTCACCTATTGGCAGAGCTAGCGCTCCCCACCCAAAACTTCACGTCATTTGATTCGGTGGATTCCTTACCTTCATACCTCAGAAGTGTCATCATAGCGGATGCAACGCTCCCAACATTTTGACAACACAGTTCAGCCATACATAGGACCACGACCTCCATGACTGTTATCACATGTTGTTGTCTCCTACACGGGTTGGCCTTCACAGTCCTCCGTTGCCTGTAGTCTATTTGGCTACAGGCAACATGGATACGCATATACTTCTTCAGCCTTCCTTTAGTTTATACTTACTTTTACTGCCACTAACTCTTTCACTGGCTTTTTTTGGCATTTTCATCATCTGGATGCATATAACTCGCCTGTCTCCCATTTGGGTTGGCTCATTACATCGGCTGGTTGCCTTAATCTATTTGGCCAAGGTAACATGGGTACGTCGCCTATTTCTCTCTCAGTTTCTTAATTTATATCATGAAATTATCTTGTTTAACGTCGACTTCGATCATCAAACGGCAAATGTTTAGATTTACTCCGAATGTATTCATTTTTGCAAATTTATTTATAGACTCATGTATTTAATTTGGTTATTTTAGATTTGGGAGAGTCTCCCGTTGCTATAGGGCTACTGTGTAAGCACGGTCTTCCTCAGCAGTAACTGAGGGCTATATAAATAAATAAAACCCCGGATGGTACCGCCTGTCCTTCAACTAAAAAAATATATATGTTTTGGCCGAATGTGGGTATATGTGTGAGGTTCTTGTATAATCTTCATATATATACACACACACACACATACATATATACATGATTTTGTGTGAATTCTGTATGGATATATGTATGAATGTGGTGGAGGTATGATTTTCTTATGGAGGATGGAAAAATTATGATTTTGGATGAATTGAGGGTTGAATAAGATTAGAAATTGGATTGGGATGGTTTTTAGAGGTGGAGAGAGGCGCCGTGGCAACGCGTGTGGGGATGGCACATGGGCGGTGAATGGCATATAGTGTGCATGTTAAATGTGCTATGTGTTGTGTGTGAACTATGTGTTGTGAGTGGTGTACAGTGTGTGAGAGTATGGGTGGTGTGTGTGTAGGGGTGATGGCTGAGAGGGTGAGGGAGTTAGGGAGAGTTAGGGTTTGGGGGTGGGCTGAGGGAGTTGGGGGCTAGGCTAAAGGAGTAGGGGGTAGGAAGCAGGGGGCTGGGCTGGGTATTATGGGAATGGGTAGTAGGCTGGGTCAGAGAGTGGGCTGAGGTAAAGAAAAGGAAGAAGAAAATAGGCCAGAGAGGAATTTGGTCGGGTAGAAGGAAAGGGAAAAAAGAAGGAAGGTTTGTTAGGTTAAGGGGTGAAAAGAGAGAAAAGGAGGTCGGGCTGATGGGTTGAGTAGGAGAAAGAAGGGGACTGGGCTGCTGGGCCATAAGGGAAAGACAAAAAACAGGAAGAGAGAGGGTGAGCCACGGGTTTGGGCTGGGCTGAGGGAGTGCGCAGTTGGGCTGAGGGAGGTTAGGTAAAGGAATTAGGAGATATGTGCGAGGGATGTACGTATCTGTATATATGTGTATACACACTTGTATGGGCGTAAGCATATATATATATATATATATATATATATATATATATATATATATATATATATATATATGGATGAACAAAAGTTAGAGATATTTTGATATTTGGAATTATTTAAACTTATGCATTGTGCATTTTGCAAAATTCACCTTTACAAAGTGAAATACATCGTTAAACGGAATTGATCCCAAACAAATGGGGCGTCAGAGCATATTGAATGTTTTACAAGGCGTTTGGGCATATTGACTGCTGATTATGATGTCCAGGCATATTGACTATTTTGATAGGTCACCTAGACATATTGACAATTGGGTGATCAATTCGTAGGTTTTACTGTATATGTCACTTGTAATGAAAGTGTTATAGCCATTCCATTGAACTTTCTTTTGGAACTTTGGGCCGATTTGGAATCGCATTTGGACTTTGGATTTGGATTTGGACTTTGACTTTAATTTTAGACTTCTGAATTTTGCATTGCATCGGTTTTGGAACTTTACATCATTTTGACTTTGACTAGCATTTGATTGGTTAATTCAGAGGATGTTATGTATATTTGACTTTGTTGACTTTGGTGCTTGTTTGATGTAAAGGGTATTGTAGTCAATTTAGTTGCAAATGGGAAACTCGATATTTTCATAAAATGTTTAATTATGTTCTCACACTTGTTTCCTATGTCTGATCTCATAGTGAGTACAGACATGCTACTTGTTGGGCAATGTTTTGTCACTCATACTACACTTGCCGATATTGGGTATGATCTCGTGTTCATCGAGGATGAGTTAGAGTGAGGATATTGATGAGTTTGAGGATTTACGAGATGAATTATTTATGGAATTTATTTTGAGACATTCATTTGTGGATTTGAGATTTTATTTTTGAGACTTAGAGATACTTTATTAAATTTACGATTTATGTTTTTTTGGATTTATACATTCCTAGACTTGTATTACTGATGATTTGAGAATTATTTCCTTGTTTTAATTTTATAATGTTTCTATCATATCAGTCTATGTCACTCGCTGACATTTATACGATTTGTTTCGACACCTTGTATTTCCCTTAGCGGAATATGCTGGGTAAGCCGTTTCTAATGCTAGGGCTCAGGACAGGACGTTACAGGTGGTATCAGAGCATGACTCTAGGTCCACGACGAAAACTTAGACTTAAGCAATGATCTTAGATTTAAGTGATGATCTCATACATAAGTGAAGATAATATACCTACACAAAGATCTTGGAAATAAGAAATGATCTTAAACTTAAAGAATGATCGTTGAGGGGTACGCATACCTAGGACAATATTATGCCTATGTGACTTTAATTACTTACACTATTTAAGTTTTGATCATGACCTTCAGCATTTTTCCTTAGACATGGTCATAGTAGCCCTTAATTTTAAAACATCTTATTGGATTAAATAAATTGCGCTGGTTAAACCAAGATGCCTCCATGAAGAGACCCTAATGGTAACAGGAATGACAACCAGAGTTAGAATCAGGGTGCCTTTCCACAGGCGCTAGTGGATGCACTTATACAGATTGGTCAGGTAGTTAATCGAGCTGCACCACAACAGCGGTATGGGACCAGGCACTACTATAGAGAGATAAAGCGGATGCACATCCCTACCTTCGATGGGGGTGCTGATCCAGATGGTGCAGATAAGTGGCTGAGCGAGGTGGAGAACAATTTTGTCTTACTGTAGGTTCCCAGCGAGATAAAGACCATGGTGATCCGGCCATTCATGATTGCTGAAGCTAATAAGTGTTGGACTACCACTATGATCGAATTAAGAATTTACAAAGTTTTATGTCCCAGCATCAGTGACTTAGAAGAAGATAAGGGCTTTTGAGGCATTGAGACAGGTGCCAGACATGTCGGTGGTCGAGTAAGCCAACCAATTTAACGCTTTAGGAAGATTTTTGCCTTCTACTATGAGTGACATGCGCCTCAAGATGGTGAAGTTTGAAAGGGGCCTGAATACCCACATTTGCACAGGAGCGATGGATGCCAATGCCAAGAATTTCGAAGAGCTGCTGGATGTGTGTTACTGGGTGGAGAGCGACTTGCAGTGTCGCGATAAGGTTAACAAGTGCAAGAGACCCAGAGAGGCGACCGGTTGTAATCCAGAAGATAGGTCAAGGTACGAAGGAGGGGTACTATGAGTCAGCAGCGACCACAGCACAGTCTAGAGGAAACCCACAAAATCATATTCTTACCTTCCCGGCATGTAACCGACAGCACACAGGTGATTGTTAGAGAAAGACATGAGCATGCTTTAATTGTGGAAAGATGGGCCATTTGGTTAGAGATTGTTAGAGCAGAGGTGATTTCCTCAGCGAGATGCCCCAAAGCAGAAGAGTCGACCGCGTACCAATGTCAGAGTTCACGTGATGGCAGATACAGATGTTTAGGGGTCAAACGATGTTGTAACAGTTACTTTTAATCTTAAGTCTTAATGATGATATCTGTATATGTGAGCATATATTTACTCATAAACATTTTAGGTGCCATACTAGTGAATAATGTTTTGGCCAATGTATAGTTCGATAATGGCATGAGCTATTCATTTGTTGCTAAGAGGTTTATCAAGAACCTTAGGAGCTGTCCTAAATGGCCAGACACCCCTTATCATGTCCAAGCAGTAGGAGACCAAGTTATTATCTCGCACCACTGGTACAAGGACTACGAACTCGAGATGGAGGACAGTACTTTTGATGTTGCGCTTATACCGATCGAGATGAGAAAATGGATTGGTCAGCCAGATACCATGCACACATTGACTGCAATCAGAAGCATGTGGTGTTTACAAACCCCACTAAGGAATTCACTTTTCAGGAGAACACTAAATTGAAGAAGTTGCCACGAAACATCTACCTGACAGCTGCACAGGCTTATAAAACGTTGAGAAAAAGGAATGAGGGATTTCTGGTGTATGCAATGGATGCTGAACAAGAGATGCCATCTATTGACGATATCCCAACAGTGAATGAATTTAAGGATGTATTTCCTAATGCATTACCAGGACTACCACCCAGTAGGGAAATGGAATTTGAGATTAACTTGATACCAAGAGCTAAGTCAATATCTAAAGCACCGTACATGATGGCACCAGTAGAGCTGAAAGAGCAGTTACAGGAGCTGCTAGAATAAAAGTTTATACAACCTAGTGTTTCACCTTGGGGAGCATCGGTCCTATTTTTGAAAAAGAAAGATGGAAGCATGAGGTTGTTTGCTGAATAAGATCGTGATCAAGAACAAGTATCCTCTACCAAGGATCGAAGACTTGTTCATCCAACTGAAGGAAAGCACCTTTTTATTATTTGGCAAGTCATGCATAACTTACCTATAACTGTGAAATATACACATCTATGTACAGGGTGCAAAGGTTTTCACCAAAATTGACCTCAGGTCAAGCTATCATCAGTTGAGGATCGTACGAGATACAGACATTATGAGTTCTTGGTGATCCCTTTGGATTGACGAATGCCCCTAACAACATTCATGGACTTGATGAATACCGTGTTCAGGGAGCATTTGGACAAGTATATAGTGGTGCTCATTGATGACATTCTGGTGCACTCACCTGATGAAGAGACTCGCGCTGAGCACTTGGGGGAAGTGTTAGAGATTCCGAGAAAGAAGAAGTTATATGCTAAGTTCAGCAAGTGTGAGTTCTGGATGAAGAACGTGACATATCTAAGTTAGATGATCTCGGAGGAAGGAATTTCAGTAGAGCCGAGGAAGACTGAGGCGATCATTGAGTGACCGAGACCTACCAATGTTACTGAGGTAAAAAGTTTATTAGGCCTTGCGAGATACTATAGGAAGTTTGTTGAGGGATTCTAGACAATCGCCGTCCCACTAAGTAAATTGAGCCAGAAGAGGACGAAGTCTGAGTGGACCTCCAAGTGCGAGCAAAGCTTCACAGAACTTAAGAAGAGGTTGACCACTACTCTAATTCTAGCACAACCCTCTGGCACTGAAGGGTTCATGATATATAGTGACACATCTAAGAATTGACTAGGTATACCGATACAAATTTCATTTTGATGAGTCGATGTGTCTATAAATTGTTGCCTAACTCTCTTATTTTATAATGCATACTAATGCAAGGCAGAAGAGTGATCGCTTATGGATCAAGACAACTGAAATTGTATGAGTAGAATTATCTGACCCTTGACTTGGAGCTTGTCGTAGTAGTGTTTACACAAAAGATATGGCGGCACTATCTATATGAACAAAGGTGTGAAGTTTCCACAGATCATAAGAGCCTCAAGTATGTAGTCACACAGAAAGAGCCTAACATGAGACAGAGGAGATGGTTAGAGCTGATCAAGGACTATAATTTGACCATTAATTATCCTCCTGGTAAGGTGAACAAAGTGGCGGATGCACTCAGCAGGAAATCAAGCCATTTAAGACAGACCCTGCTAGAGAGAGAGATTGAAGAGTTTGATGTGGATATCATAGATTCAACGACAAATGTCTTGGCTATACTGTTTATCACACCTACTCCAGTGGATAGAATTAATGAAGCTCTGAAGATCGATATGAACCTACGAGGTATTCGTGACAAACTTAAGGCTGAGCAAGTTTAAGGGTTCCAAGATGAGGACCTCAGAAAAGAAGCTTTGAAGAAAGCACACAACTCAAGATTATGTATACACCCTAAAGCCACTAAGATACAAAACGATCTAAAAAAGAATTATTGGTGGAGTGGCATAAAGTGTGAGATAGCTGAGCGTATTGCCAGATGTTTGGTATGTCAGTAGCTGAAGGAAGAGCATCAGAGACCAGGAGGACTTATATAGCCATTAGAGATATCCGAGTGGAAATGAGAGCATATTACTATGGATTTTGTATCAAGACTCCCTTAGACAAGAAACGGAAATGACGTCACTTGGGAAATTATGGATCGATTGACCCATTCTATGCACTTGCTACCAGTGTTGAGTGAGGCTACGATGGAGAAGCTAGCAATGTTATATGTGGATAACATCGTGTGCTTGTATAGAGTACTAGTGATTATCGTGTTGGACCGAGATCCTAGATTCACATCCCGATTTCGGTTCGCATATCAAAGATTCATGTGGACTGAGTTGAGGATGAGTACAACATTCCATGCCTAGACTAATGGACAATCAAAGAGGACCCTCCAGACATTAGAGGATATGTTGAGAGCCTGCTAGATTTCAATGGAAATTAGGATAATATGGTGAAGCTGATAGAGTTCTCATATAATAACAGTCATTATAGCGCGATTGGCATGACACTGTTTGAGGCTTTGTACGGCAAAAAAAACGTAGATCCCTTGTGTATTGTGATGAAGTTAGGGAGAGAAGCATCACCGGACTCGAGCTAGTTGAGTAGACATTGGAGAAAGTGAAGGTTATCTTAGAGAGACTCAAGGTAGCTCAAGATCATAGTAAGAGTTGGACAGATTCTAAGAGACGATCTCTCAAGTTCGTAGTGGGTGAGAAGGTGCACTTAAGGGTTTCACCCACGAAAGGTGTGATGAGATTTGGAGAGAAGGGTAAGTTGAGCCCTTGTTATATCGGTCCATACTTGATACTCGAGATGATTAGGACATTAGCTTATCACTTAGCATTACCTCCTACAGTAGCTCAAGTGCATAACATGTTTCACGTTTCATAGCTAAGGCGGTATGTCCCTGACCCTAGTCATGTGTTAGAGGCACAACCCTTGAAGGTGAAGAGTGATGAGACATACAAGGATACCCCGATATGCATTGTGGTTAAAGAGGACCAAGTTTTATAAAGACGAGTGACCCACTACGTGAAGGTGCAGTGGCGCAATCATACGGAACTAGAAACCACGGGGTACTCGAGAAGCAGATGAGAGAGAAGTATCAACATCTCTTCAATTAAGGTACGCAAGTTTCAAGGATAAAACTTATTGCAAGGGGGGAGGAGTGTTACACCTGAATTTTTTTAAAAGAAAACTAAAAAGGAAATATATAAATATAAATATATGATAATTGTTAAATAATATAATATTTGGTTAGGGTAGATAAATAAGAGACAAAAATCAAATCGTACCTGATTGATTTTAAAATAGAATATTCTCTTTTATCTACCAGGATACCTAACCATCTATATAATCTACCCAAAATCCTACTCCAACCATACCATGTTCATCGATTTGGCCAGTGCCCATAGGAAGAAGAAAAGTAGAGATTTTTTCCAACCAACCCTAGGATCGATCAATTGTGTAGTCTAGTGCACATACAAGTAAATACACATTCATTATGTTATTGCAAAAATTATCGGTATATTTTCGTACAAACATGAGGATCATGCATATGAATAAGTGGTCGTATAGATGATGATGATATATATGTATGCTGTGTGTTTTGTATATATGTATATAAAGATGCAAAACGTTTGGTATTTTATGTGAATAAAAGCCGAAAGTATGTATGTATATTATTTATATATGTTTTGGCCGAATGGGGGTATATGTGTAGAAATCTTGTATAATCTTCATAAATATATATATATATATATATATATATAATATGTAATATATACTATTTGTATATAAATGTATGTGTTGATTTTGTGCGAATTTTGTATGGATATGTGTATGAAAGTGGTGGAGGTATGATTTGTTGTGGGGATGGAAAAATTACGATTTTGGATGAATCGAGGGTCGAATATGTAGGATCTGCAAGGCACCACTAGAAGGGGAGTGTTGAATAGGTGGTGCGGAAAGTGTGGTTTTTAAAATTTGTTTAAACCTAAACAATTCAACTTCTGAAAACAGATTCTGTTTTCAGGACCAGTTTTGAAACATTTATAAAACCAGGTTATAGGTCTCCAAAAATTATGAAATTTTGAGAAACCTTATCCTCCGATGTTATGAGGGTCCCCTAAAAATTTCAAATTAAAATTCAACCTTTAACCCCTTCAAAAACCGTTGGTAATCAGATTGCTCAAATCTGCCAGAAACGGTAGACGGTTTTACAAAATTTATTCCTATTTGTGTGTATGTCCAAATGCTCTGAAAACTTGACCACTAACTCCTTATATACTATATTTAATTGGGTTGAAACAGTTTTGCAAAATTCTTTTGGGAAGTAGGTCAACTACAATCAAAGTCTCAACCTTTGCAAGTCTGAAAATCAGACTGCATTAGTTTCAGAACTTTTGATGTTTGATCGACTTATACTTATCCAAAAGGGTTGAAACTTGTGCCAAATTAAGCCTAGAATGTGTGAGTATATTTTTGGAAATTGTTGTGATTTTTGAAATTCGTTTACTATTTTTAAAAATACGAACAAGAAGAGTAAATTGTGCAGTAACTGAAAGTAAATGCTAAAAGTAAATGGCACCAAGATTTTTATACTGGTTCGGTTATAAACAACCTACTCCAGTCTTCAAGGAACACCTTCCTTGGTTCACATTAATCCCACACACACAACACACCTTACCACAGGATTGATAGAGTTACACCTAACTCCAACCCTTTACAAACCTTGTACGGTGAATACAATTTGCACGAACACCACCACCTCGCAAGAATGAAGATTGATCACACCTTGATCAATCTTTTACAAAGATATGGAATATGTGGTGGTCTATATCAAGCCTATTCAAGATTGAAAGATATGAATACAATAGGCTTACAAGAAGAAAGAAAGAAGGAGAATGTAGAAGAAGAAGAGCTAGGCGTTTTGATCACTTTTTATTTGCAATGCTTGTGCTTGTTTTGTTTGCTCTCTTCTTTCCTTTTTATGCCATGTAGCCGTCCCCTTGTATGTGCCTCCCCCTCTTGAAAATTATCTTCTAAGTCCTTGGGAGAATGTAAGACATCATTGTGACAAGGTCTTGCTTACTTGGCATCTTCTTATTGGATGATCATTTAAGCTTCGCTTACTTGGCACTTCATGATTGGTTGAGTGTTGTCATCATTGATGACTTGGAAAAATCTGAGAATAACACTTAAACATGTGCCAAAATCATCACAAAATCATTTCCATAAATCATAAGATTATCACATAAATGTTGCAAGACAATTTTCTCACAAAATTGAGCCAAAAATTCGGCCATGCCATGCTGAATTTTCAGCATGTGCATCATTCCATTTCATTCAAAATAATGCCAAATTTAATTTGATTTTTCTTTATAAAATGAATCAGCAATTGATGGTAAATAACTTTATCACATTGGAAATGAACATGGACATCTTTATGCTCAATAATTCGGCCACTCTATGTCTCACACATGCTGAAAAAAATTTCAGCATGTGTGATATATAGAATATCACACTTTATTAATTTAAATGATATTCAAATCATTTCCATTTCTTCTTCCAATTAATCACACAATAAAAGATGACAAATTATATCAAATTTATGTCAAAAAATCGGCCAGCCTTGTGTAGCATGCTGAAATTTTCAGCATGTGTTATAAGAGAGACAAATTTTGAATTCTTACCATTTGTAGCTTCTCTCTTTAATTCACTAACATTGCATGATTGATCCTTGACCAATCAATATGCCAACAAGGCTCCAAATAAGCTCCATCTCAGCTGTAGGTGGGATTGGATATGTATGTGCATGTGCTGAAATTTATTTTTGCTAACTTTGTAAAATAATGCACATTTAATAATACACACATGTTATATTCCAATCAGCCCTTAATTTAATTTTCTAGAACACTTTAAGATGTATAACATATGTAAAAAGTGTCTAGATACGTGTCACATGATGTACCAAAAACGTTCCATGTGTTGTGTGCGTAGAAAACCGAATTTTCGATATTTATCGATTACCCGATTTTTCTCTAATTTAAATTCCAACTTTTGCACATGTTATATATATTATGTTATACATAATATATATAATATATACTTTAAATCTCAGCACTTGGCTGGTCTAAAGTGGTACCATTAACATGTGACAAAATTAAACTTGGAATCTTCACATTTTGGCCTTAATGTGGGGTGATTTGTGTGTGCCAACATGGAAAGTATTTTTGGCTGAATATACAGTCATGTGCACGAACTTTTTATCAATTTTTGAAGTATAGGGGCTGGCCATTTATTTATGGCAAGTACGTGACACGTTGGCGAAGTTTCGGTATTCGCCCGATACGACAATTTTTGGTTTAGAACCTTTTATCGTGTCGTATTTAATTTTTCATCACCATATCTTATATCATATGATATAAGACCTGAATATACTCATAAATATGAGTTTAGTGGTGTGACATTAACGTACGTACGTAAAATATATAACGTGTCGGTAGTACGTTGGAATACATGTGTATGTGCCTTTTTTCAAAAAATCTGAAAATATATGTAATATATGTGTATATGGCGTGTCACATTAAAGAGGGGAGGAGGAGAAAACTTTCCTTCCTTAGCTTTGTTGCCTTTGTGCCTTTTCCAAATGTGGCTTCCTTTAATGAACTACTTAGTTTAATAAACTAAGTACTTCACTTAATGAACTAGTTTAGTTTATTAATGGTGGCACCTGAAAATAGTATAAACACAACAAATGTTTGTCATATGATGTAAGCTTTAACGCTTCATGGCTCGTTAGTCCGGCAACATTATATATAAGCTAAATAAGGCAAGTAATAGCAAAGTATCATGCATACATGTACACGTTTGTATATATATCATGCATTTAAGTCACTTATTTTGAAATCACTCAAACCCCCTTTTCTCTACAGTCTCCCCCTTTTGATGATTTTCAAAATAACTTATGCACATGATTTAAATGCTATCGCTCCCCCTTGAAACATGCACAAATTTGAAATTTGAATTTCAAATTTCAAATCCGGCTCCCCCTTGATTTGTGCAATTAGTATCAATTAGTCTCTCTCTCCCCCTTAAATCATGTTTTTCTCTCCCCCTTTATTTTGGAAAGCAAATCAAAAGATGCCTGTGAAGATGAAGAAAAAAATCATGCATTTCATATACGTACGTTCGTAAGGGTTATTTATTCAACCCTTTGAAAATGTCCCTTTTGGTACCCAAATTTGGGTGACCTTTCTAGGTCTTCCAAAAGGTGAGAAAGGTGATGAGAACGCAACATAATAAACTTTTGGTGCAACTGTATTTGGCCTATGGCCAAGAACTCCTTTATATGCATTATATGTAGGACGTTTTTGATATGTCCTTTTGTGTGTGTGCGTAGTGCGTGGATGAAATGAATGCCGTGTATGCATCACTCTTCTCTTTTCATATCTATATGGTACAAAGTTGTATTTCGCATGATATGAAGAGGAAGTGGGGCGTGATGAGGGAATAGGCAATTTTTGCGTCATCTTAGACGCCATTTGAGGCTTTAGGGTGTCTACTTTCTTAGACACAACAAACTTAGTTTGTTTGGTGGATACTTCATTAGTATCAACGTATCCCAACCCCGTTTTGTCACTATCATGCTTTTGTGATAAGATAATACGATGCAGCATGTTAGATCCCGTGTCAAATTGTTTCACCTTTTTCTCTACATCCGCATTCCTTGATTTCAAGTTTGAAATCCCGGATTTCAATTCAATGTTCTCGGATGTCAATGATGAAATTTCAGATTTTAATGAATTTATAATGCATGACGACTCTTCTTTTGAATCGTTTAATTGAGACACAAGATCTTTGTTAGAAGATTCTAACAATTTCTTGTCTTCAATTAATCGCTTCTTTTCTTTTGCAAGAGTCTTTGAAAACTTATGCAATTCTAAATATTGACTAAATAAATCATCATAAGAATATTCAGAATCGGAATCAGAGTCGGAAGATACCTCATTTGATGCTTTAGATGTAAAGCATACTTGTGCCTTGTGTTCTTCCGTATCATCAGTCTCAGAGTCGGATGTGTCACTACAAGTAGAGACTTTGAAGGCTCTTCTCCTTTGCTTAGGTTCTGAGACGAGTCTATTCTTGTTCCGATCCTTGTCAGGGTATTTGTTTGTTTGCTTTTCTTTATTAGGGCAGTCATATGATAGATGTCCAAGTTTGCCGCATTCATAGCACTTTATTTCTTTATTTTTATTTTTATGATCCTTAGATGAGGTAGATTTTTGTTTAATCGATTTTCTCAATATTTTTCTTAATCTTTTAGCCATCGTGATCAAGTCCTCATCATCGGAATCTATGTCACTATCATCTATGACATATTTATTTGAATTAAATGCTATAGCCCTATCATTATTAGAAATGGACTCGGAATGTCTTAAAGCAAGTTTGTTTTCATATACCTTAAGTGATCCGATTAGTTCTTCCATTTTAATCGATTTGGTCTCTTTGCTTTCTTCTATGGTCGTTACTTTAGGGTCCCACTCGGATGGAAGGCTTCGCAAGATCTTTTGTACCTTTTCCTGCATAGTGAAGGCTTTGCCAAGAGACTCAAGAGAATTGTAAATGTTAGTCAAGCGTAAATCCATTTCAACAATAGACTCATTTGGCAATAATTTAAAGGACTCAAGTGTGGACATAAGCATATTAATTTTGGACTCTTTTACTTGGCTAGTCCCTTCATGTTTCATTTCAAGAATATGCCACATCTCTTGAGCACTAGAGCAATTAGACACGTAACTAGCCTCACTTTTACTTAGGCCGTTTAATAGTAGTTGCATGGCTTTAGCATTCATACTCAACTTCTTTTTGTCATCACTAGTGTATTCTTGTTTCGTTTTTGTATCCTCTAGTGTGACACCATCAATAATTGACGTCTTAGTAGGAACAAATGGACCGTCTTATATGATGGACCATAGATCAATATCAATAGCCATAAGAAAAAGTTTCATTCTTAATTTCCATTGAATAAAAGACTCACTGTCGAAAAAAGGAGACCTTACAGTTGACAATCCTTCTTGCACAGTTGTGGTTGCCATCTCACTGAATCGTTGGATTCTTTGAAGTGAGTGTTCCTGCTCTCTGATACCACTTGTAGGATCTGCAAGGCACCACTAGAAGGGGGGTTGAATAGGTGGTGTGTGGTTTTTAAAATTTGTTTAAACCTAAACAATTCAACTTCTGAAAACAGATTCGGTTTTCAGGACCAGTTTTAAAACATTTTTAAAACCAGGTTATAGGTCTCCAAAAATTATGAAATTTTGAGAGAACTTATCCTCCGATGTTATGAGGGTCCCCTAAAAATTTTAAATTAAAATTCAACCTTTAACCCCTTCAAAAACCGTTGGTAATCAGATTGCTCGAATCTGCCAGAAACGGTAGACGGTTTTGAAAAATTTATTCCTATTTGTGTGTATGTCCAAATGCTCTGAAAACTTGACCACTAACTCCTTATATACTATATTTAATTGGGTTGAAGCATTTTTGCAAAATTCTTTTGGGAAGTAGGTCAACTACAATCAAAGTCTCAACCTTTGCAAGTCTGAAAATCAGACTGCACTAGTTTCAGAACTTTTGATGTTTGATAGACTTATACTTATCCAAAAGGGTTGAAACTTGTGCCAAATTAACCCTAGAAAGTGTGAGTATATTTCTAGAAATTTTTGTGATTTTTGAAATTCGTTTACTATTTTTACGAATGCGAACGAGAAGAGTAAACTGTGCAGTAACTGAAAGTAAATGCTGAAAGTAAATGGCACCAAGATTTTTATACTAGTTCGGTTATAAACAACCTACTCCAGTCTTCAAGGAACACCTTCCTTGGTTCACACTAATCACACACACACAACGCACCTTACCACAGGATTGATAGAGTTACACCTAACTCCAACCCTTTACAAACCTTGTACGGTGAATACAATTTGCACGAACACCACCACCTCGCAAGAATGAGGATTGATCACACATTGATCAATCTTTTACAAAGATATGGAATATGTGGTGGTCTATATCAAGCATATTCAAGATTGAAAGATATGAATACAATAGGCTTACAAGAAGAAAGAAAGAAGGAGAATGTAGAAGAAGAAGTGCTAGGCGTTTTGATCACTTTTTATTTGCAATGCTTGTGCTTGTTTTGTTTGCTCTCTTCTTTCCTTTTTATGCCATGTAGCCGTCCCCTTGTAGGTGCCTCCCCCTCTTGAAAATTATCTTCTAAGTCCTTGGAAGAATGTAAGACATCATTGTGACAAGGCCTTGCTTACTTGGCATCTTCTTATTGGATGATCATTTAAGCTTAGCTTACTTGGCACTTCATGATTGTTTGAATGTTGTCATCATTGATGACTTGGAAAAATCTGAGAATAACACTTAAACATGTGCCAAAATCATCACAAAATAATTTCCATAAATCATAAGATTATCACATAAATGTTGCAAGACAATTTTCTCACAAAATTGAGCCAAAAATTCGGCCATGCCATGCTGAATTTTCAGCATGTGCATCATTCCATTTCATTCAAAATAATGCCAAATTTAATTTGATTTTTCTTTATAAAATGAATCACCAATTGATGGTAAATAACTTTATCACATTGGAAATGAACATGGACATCTTTATGCTCAATAATTCGGCCACTCTATGTCTCACACATGCTGAAAAAAATTTCAGCATGTGTGATATGTAGAATATCACACTTTATTAATTTAAATAATATTCAAATCATTTTCATTTCTTATTCCAATTAATCACACAATAAAAGATGACAAATTATATCACATTTATGTCAAAAAATCGGCCAGCCTTGTGTAGCATGCTGAAATTTTCAGCATGTGTTATAAGAGAGACAAATTTTGAATTCTTACCATTTGTAGCTTCTCTCTTTAATTCACTAACATTGCATGATTGATCCTTGACCAATCAATATGCCAACAAGGCTCCAAATAAGCTCCATCTCAGCTGTAGGTGGCGTTGGATATGTATGTGCATGTGCTGAAATTTATTTTTGCTAACTTTGTAAAATAATACACATTTAATAATACACACATGTTATATTCCAATCAGCCCTTAATTTAATTTTCTAGAACACTTTAAGATGTATAATATATGTAAAAAGTGTCTAGATACGTGTCACATGATGCACCAAAAACGTTCCATGTGTTGTGTGCATAGAAAACCGAATTTTTGATATTTATCGATTACCCGATTTTTCTCTAATTTAAATTCCAACTTTTGCACATGTTATATATATTATGTTATACATAATATATATAATATATACTTTAAATCTCAGCACTTGGCTTGTCTTAAGTGGTACCATTAACATGTGACAAAATTAAACTTGGAATCTTCACATTTTGGCCTTAATGTGGGGTGATTTGTGTGTGCCAACATGGAAAGTATTTTTGGCTGAATAAACAGTCATGTGCACGAAATTTTTATCAATTTTTGAAGTATAGGGGCTGATCATTTATTTATGGCAAGTACGTGACACGTTGCCGAAGTTTCGGTATTCGCCCGATACGACAATTTTTGGTTTAGAACCTTTTATCGTGTCGTATTTAAGTTGTCATCACCATATCTTATATCATATGATATAAGACCTGAATATACTCATAAATATGAGTTTAGTGGTGTGACATTAACGTACGTACGTAAAATATATAACGTGTCGGTAGTACGTTGGAATACATGTGTATGTGCCTTTTTTCAAAACATCTGAGAATATATGTAATATATGTGTATATGGCGTGTCATATTAAAGAGGGGAGGAGGAGAAAACTTTCCTTCCTTAGCTTTGTTGCCTTTGTGCCTTTTCCAAATGTGGCTTCCTTTAATGAACTACTTAGTTTAATAAACTAAGTACTTCACTTAATGAACTAGTTTAGTTTATTAATGGTGGCACCTGAAAATAGTATAAACACAACAAATGTTTGTCATATGATGTAAGCTTTAATGCTTCATGGCTCGTTAGTCCGGCAACATTATATATAAGCTAAATAAGGCAAGTAATAGCAATGTATCATGCATACATGTACACGTTTGTATATATATCATGCATTTAAGTCACTTATTTTGAAATCACTCAAACCCCCTTTTCTCTACAGAATAAGGTTGGAAATCGGATTGAGGTGGACTTCAAAGATGGAGAGAGGAGTCTTGGTGGCGCGTGTGCCTCACGCACTGGCGAGGTGGCGGTGCATGGACGGTGAATGGTGCGTGGTGTGCGTGTGCTGTGTGTTGTGTGTTGTGTGTGAACTGTGTGTATTGTATGGTGTGTGTGACTGTGAGTGGTGTCTATGTGGGGGTGATGGCCAAGGGGGTGAGGGAGTTGGTGGGAGTTAGGGTTTGGGGTGGGCTAAGGGAGTTATGGGCTAGGCTAAGGGAGAAGGGGGCGGGGAGCTGGAAGGCTGGACTGGGTCAGGGAGTGGAGTGTGCTGAGGGAAAGAAAGGGGAGGAAGAAAATAGGTCAGAGGGGAATTGTGCCGAGTATAAAGAAAGGGGAAAAAAGACCAAAAAGTGTTGAAAGGAGGTCGGGACGCTAGGCCAAGCAAGAGGAAGAAGAGGATTGGGCAGCTGGGCCAGAAGGGAAAGAAGAAAAAAGGGAAAAGAGGGAGTGGACTGCAGGTTTGAGCTAGGCTGAGGGAGGTTAGGTAAAGGAATTAAGGAATGTGTGTGAAGGATGTGCGTGCATTTATATAGGTGTATATGCATATGTATGTGAGTGGGCATATATATGCATATGGATGCACGAAAGTTATGGAGATTTTGATATTTGGAATTATTTAAATTTATGCATTGTGCATTTTGCAAAATTCATCTTACAAGGTGAAATATTGTTAAGCGGAATTGATCCTAAACAAATAGGGCGTCCGAGCATATTGACTATTTTGATAGGACACTCGGACATATTGATCGTCAATTAGGGTGTCCAGGCATATTGACTATTTTGATAAGGTGCTTGGACATACTGACTGATGGGGGGATCAATTTGTAGGTCTTACGGCATAAGTCATTTGTCAGGAAAGCGCGATAGGCTTTGCATTGAACTATGATTTGGAACTTTGAACCGGTTCGGAATCGGATTTGGACATTGGATTTGGACTTTGACCTTGGACTTTGAATTTTATTTTGGACTTTGAACTTTGCATTGCATCGGTTTTGGAACTTTGCGTCTTTTTGACTTTGACTAGCATTTGATTCGTTAATTCAGCGGATGTTGTGTATGTTTGACTTTGTTGACTTTGGTGCTTCTTTGATTGTAAAGGGTTTCATAGCCAATGTATTTGCGAATGGAAAACTTGATATTTTTATAAAAGGTTTAATTATGTTCTCACACTTGTTTTCCCCGTGTATGATCCCATAGTGGGTACAGACAGGCTACTAATTGGGCGATGTTTTGTCGCTCATACTACACTTGTCGATATTTTACAGAGACCAGGGGTATGATCTCGTGTTTTTCGAGGATGAGCCAGAGTGAGAATACCGATAAGATCTAGGATTTGCGTGAGGAATTATTTAGAAAATTCATTTTCAAACATTCATTTTGTGGATTTGAGATTTGATTTTTGAGACTTAAAGATACTTTATTAAGTTTATGGTTTATTTTTTGGATTTAGACATTCCTAGACTTGTACGGCTGATGATTTGAAGATTATTTCCATTGTTTGAATTTTATAACGTTTCCGTTATATCAGTCTACATCACTTCGCTGATGTGTATACGATTTGTTTCGACGTCTTGTATTTTTTAGGAGAATATGGCAGGTGAACCATTTCGAGACGGGGCCTACACAAGCAGCATAGAAGACTCTTGCCACGCCACCAGCTAGCCAAGCAACTTGACATGTGACGACATGGAGGACATGCACAAGCAATATATGACACATGTCCTTCTCCTATGGCTCCTTAACATGCACTGGTTATCCAAACCATACAAAAGGAAACCAACATCAAACAGAGACCATCTTCACCTCAATTGAGAAAAACTTCACGCAAATTCTACATAGACAGGTTTCTCTAAACTTTTCGGCTAAAACACTTCCAAATATGAATATACACATAAATGACTTGATCGTCAGAGGGTTTTCCTCGATATTTGTGCAAGGATTTTGATAACGTATTCTGTTTTTAGATAATTTCTTGTCAAAATAAAGATCTGACTTCACCATCTAGCGTTAGAAGGAGGGTCGACCAGGCCTTAACTCACACCTTTCTTTGTTAAAGTAGACATAAAATGCCTTTAAAATGGGTAAAAATACCTAGTACGAAGTTGAAGAATATTCTCACTGTCGAAGACAGAGAAGGTCTCCAACTGTCCATCGGAGTTGGACATCAATGGGCAGGCTGGGTGCCCAGATGCTACTCAAGGAGTCTCCGATGTAGAATATAATCAGACTGTGGTATATAAGGCTCAAAATATGAGTGTTTTCCAAGCCTTGGTTAAACAAATCAAAGGCCAGTCCCCAGAAGCCCCACATGCTGCTCAAGACCCCCTTTATGAACATCAAGAGAAGCAAAGGTCTCAACAGTGTTCCTCTCGACCGAGGGATCAATTTATTGCGAATGCTAAGGGAAAAGGTTAAAAAGCTACATAGGAAAACTTTGTCCCCAGTGAAGAAGCATATGGGAGCAAAGTCACGTCACTCCAAGGTCGTGCAACGAGCACTGCTGCATCATTACAGCCGATGTGATTTCAAACATGACTGCTCCTCAAACCGCCCAGATTTATGTGGGTAGTACAAGAAAGCCTTTTCCTGGAGATATTGCAGAGTACGCAGCTGTGGACAATTTCAAGGTACCCAAAATAAACACCTGTGATAACACTTTTGACCCCACAAATCATCTCTTCTAGTTTCAAACTACAATGAGTTTGAATAATATTCCTAACCTGCTGAGGTGTAAAACTTTCCATGTGTATGTGAGAGGAAAGGCTAGGAATTGGTTTTAAGAGTTGTCGTCTTAGTCAATGTATTCTTTTCTACAACTGGCCCAAAGGTTTAAGGCGCAATTTGTTTCTTGCAATCCTTTGGTAAAAACTCCACATTTGATGTCTCTAAGGCAAAAAAAAACAGATGAGTTGGTTTTGCAATACATGCATCACTTCAGAGACAAATCCTTGCAGGTTGGGGATTGTAATGATGAAGTAACGATTGCTCCGTCTACTAATGGGCTGAGGCCAGGTTGCCTCTTCTCCCAATAAGCCTAGGAGAGCCCAAAGTCTATAAGGACTTGTCTAGAGAAAGCCCACCAATTTGCCCATAGTGGAGAGGTGGACATATTAAAGAGAGAGGTTGAGTCCGCCTACTAAAAGCTAGGCCAAGGTGAATCCAGAAAGGAGACGCGCAAAGACTCCAGGGACAAGAGGAGCGTGTTTGATCGCCTGTGAGACCGACGTAAGGAAGGTTTGGCTTACTTTCCTCAAAAGAAAGGATCCTTGTTTTCACAGAGAGTGACGAATTAATGACATACCTGCCACTGCTGTAGGAGCCGAAGTCAAGGAGGAATCCTAAGTTGTACTATACATATCATAAAGATATTGGACATAATGAAGAAAAGTAAAGGCAGCTGGCGCACGCAATCGAGTGTCTAATTGAAAATGGTCTCGTACAATAGTTTTATGACCTGAGGTCATGATTGCACAATCGGTTGGATTTCTGTTGACCCCCTCCAAAAGGAAAGTACCGAGAAGATGAGTTGCATCGGTAGAAAAAAAAAGATGATGAGGAGGAGGAGGAGGATGAAGAGCTTGATACTTTATGTCAGCCTTAGATTAATTTAATAATCTATACGATTTATGGTGGACTTGGTCTCCCCATTTCAAGACCAGAGCCAGCGGCAGATGAAACTTCAAACAACTAGACTTAGAAAAAGGCAAAGCTCTCACATTAGCTGACTTACGGGCTAAATGACCCAATTTCCTTGTCAATCTTGTGCCTAATAACACTGTCGAGGGGCACGAGTTTATGCTGGTATGAGCAGTGCGGCCAACGTGATATACTATAACGTCTTTCAGCAATTGGGGCTACACAACAACCACTTCTGCTCTATGTCAACTCCATTATTTTGCTTTTCCAATGCAACAGTGCAGCCATCAGGTCTGACTATATTTTCAGTTACCTTTGGAAAACACCCCACATGTCATCACTGGTGGGTGGATTTTGTTATCATAAAGGAGAGGTCAGACTACAAGATTCTCCTCGGTAGGACAGCTTTAATGAATTTTAGGCTATCATCTTGCCACTGCATGTTAGTCTAAAGTTCCCATCTCGAGTGAGGTCATAACTATACACGAAAATATGCAGGCAGTGAAAAATTGCTCTACTGTGGCGGTGAAGGGTAAATTATCCATACCGAAGGTCAGCCTTGACAATATTATCCCTCTAACTGAGGAGAATTGGAGTTAGAAATGTAGCGCCCCATCCTGGCCTACAGCTACAGAACATTTCACCTACCATACTCTGCTACGAGAAGTACAAGGCGTCCATACCATACATAAACACATCTCAGACGAGACATAGATTAGTATAGCAGAAACATAAGAACTTAAACATAAAAGGTCCAGCAGATAGCATCATCAAAAATAGAATACACAACTGTCCAACGAAAGCTGGATGTCCATAATATGATCATCAGACATAAGATAAAGTCATCATCCTGAGGCCTACATCGCTCGCTCACTGGTCATCTCCTCTCTGCTCATCCTCGATGTACTCAACCTTGAAAGTCATGTCCTCTACAAAGTTTATATATAAACAACGGTTAGACGATATACAAATCACTAGAAAGCCCAACCCTTGGATCCGCCATGCCGGATCAAGCAAGATGAGACATGATGGTAAGAACAAAATTAAGAACATAAATAACTTTTCATGTCTCAGTTAAGTAAAATAATTAACATTACACATATCGTATATATAACAGCAAATAAATAAAACAAGGCATTCATAATATCATCACATACGGAAACTAAATCTATTCTTCCTATTCCCGTAAAAGTTCAATCGGAACATATTCATCCCTAGTTTCTGAATTCATGTCATAGTCGTCAAGGTTCCATACTTCCTTAATTGTCCCTCCTAGCATGATCATCATCTTATTTCCTACTCGTAAGGTTAACATGTTTCCTTATCTTGAATTTAAAAGTCTTCTTTAGTTATAACTTAAAACTTCATAAAACATGACCTTAAGAATGCATGACATGAACTTTCTTTAACATGCAAAACATGGCGTGACATATGATGGCCATCTCCATGTAAGAACGATACCAACGACATACAGAATAATGTCCCAAATAGTCAAAAGTACAAATATGGCTTCCTTTTGTCCATTCAAGTTATTACGCCATATGTACATATCATTAACGGGGACGTAATGACCGAGATCCCTTAGGTCCAACCCAGGTGTTACACTCGGCTCATAACATGAATATATCAGAACATAAGCTATGCCCATGACACCAATCACCCTGGTCCTGGTAACATGACGGCTGCCAACATGTCGTACACGACGTAATCATAAGATAGAAAACATAACATGTCTTGGAATTATACGTTTCGTTGATAAATTTGTTACGTGGCCTTAACTTTCTTTTGAAAACATGACTTACATAACATGACATCAAAAACATAGTCTTTATTTCAAAACATCATACTTAATGTAAATGAAACCTTTCTTAATTCGTAAACTTGAAATATAGTTTTTCTTTAAAAACATGGAATGTGATGTAAAATACTTTAGTCATGGTCTCATTAATTCTTTAGGTGTCTGTTTAGTCTCATTTGATGTATTAAACTTATGCTTAGAGAATTCCGTAATTTATTTATTCAAATATACCAAATAAGTCATAAATTCCCATTTTGCCCTTTTCCTTTGGGCTTCCGGTCTATACCCAAAACAGCCCCTATTTGGGCTAATTTCATACTTGATCATATCTTGAAATCCAACTTGCATCTTCATCACAAAATCATAGCAAAATCATTAGCAATATCAAAGAATCCAAAACTTATCCTAAAACATAACCTAAGGCATAACATATCACATATGTAACAAGACTACAATTTTCACATAATATACATAATATACATATCATGGCAATTAAGTTTAAATGAAGCAAGTGAGGTGTGCCACACCCCACCCCGAAGTCGTGAGGTAGGGGGTGTCCTACACCCCTCCCAATGCTTCAATTTTTAATCTTTTGCTTCGTTACTTATTTTTATAACTCTTATGCTCATTGTTTAACACAAAATGATGATGCTTATATGCTCATAAATATGTATGACGGTCATAAAATTGTAACAAGTTATCTATTATGAACATGCTCTCTTATTTATCAAAAAATACATGCTTGAAAGTCAAAAACACAAGAAAACATAATGGTTGGAAGAGAACATGCTAACATACCTTCTATGGCCTTCAAATGCAAAATTAAACATCTTTAGATAGGTGAAGAATCTCTCAAATAGGTTGTTAAAAAAAGCCCCTTTTGTGTGAGTTTTACATATAACGCTTGGGAGAAAAGTGATGTTCATCATACATATGAAGATGAAGTTCAAGAACTATACTTTAATGTAAGGTCTTGTTTCAAAGCTAATCAAAACTATAAGATGTCATCAAAATGGAGAATAAAACATACCAAATACTTAGGATGACATCTCATAGATGAGACATTCAAAATAGAGCAAAAAAGTCTACTTTCAAGGACATACAACATACCTTTGCTAAGAATCAATACTATATTCAAGTAGCACACATGCATGTACATATGAGACTTGAATTCAAGAACATCTTCACATGCATAATCATATTATTTAAAGTTCAAGTCTCTAATCAGAACTCTTATCATAAGACAAAAGATTTAAAATTCAACTACATATGCAGATATAATCTTTATAGTATTATGATAAGAAAATAACTTGAAACTAGTCTTGAATGATCCTATTTTACATGAACATAATTTCATAGTTTTCAAAACAGCATGGATGATCTAAGTATAGGACTTGCCTTATGAGCCTTGGGTTGAAACTTAAACAATTAAAGTTTCTTGAAATGAGCTTGATCTTGGACTAAAATTGGAGTTGTCAACCTTCCTCCTTCACCTAATGGGGGATACGGTTTTGGGCATGGGGTAGATGAGTGAGACATTCAAAATTGGGAAGAATGATATATACATAAGGACTCTAAAATTGTTTTATAAAGAATCATACATTTTTCTTGATTTAGATTATGTACTTGAAGGTTTACATATTTTGCTCCAAGCTTGAGGAGTTTTCTTCAACCCCTTCCTAGTCTACATAGGGCATGGTTTTGAGGGTGAGAAGGGTGGGTAAAAAGAGCCTCTTGAAGAAGGAATACTTGAGGAACATGTAATCTAAAACATACCTTAGATGTGTGAAGTTGTTTAATTTCTTGTTCACCTTTCTTCTCCTAGGATTAAGGAATTTTTTTCTTCTTTACCTCCTAGGGAGGGCACGGTTGAAGGCTTGGAGGAAAAAAAAGATGGAGTTGTCTTTAGTTGGAGTTGGAAGGAAGAGAGCGAACCTGAGAGATTATGGAAGATTTTGATAGGACAAAAGGAGAGGATGATTAGGCCAAATGGAAGGTTTCTTGCAAGCATGGAAAGAAAAGCATGTGAGGTGAAGCTTTTGTAAGACAATCAACCAATGCATGTAGGTGGTTGTGTTACATGTTTAGCATGCTTTAGGTAGAAATGAAAAAAAAAATCTTAGGGGTGCCTTAAGGGGGATAGGGGACGGTTTTTTGGGGGAGGGGTTTGGAGGGGTAGATTAAGAAATACACCAAGTTCTAGAAGTTTCATGTATAAGTCCTATTTCTATTTATTTTCTTTTTGGTATATTTTGTAACATAATGGTGTATTTCTATACATACATATATACATTACATTAATTAACAGATTGATAACCGTGACATAACAATGGACTCAATTTTTTTAACGTGCGCGCTTAACATGTTATCATACCATTATGCGGTTTGTTTTACCCGTTATGGGGAGCGGGTCGTAACATCCTCCCCCTTATAAAAAGTTTCGTCCTCGAAGCTTACGTACCATATATGAAGAGCTGAGGGTATTGTTCCTTCATCTTCTGCTCCGGCTCTCATGTAACTTCACGTTCAGTATGATGGCTCATTGTACCTTCAAGAATGGAATCAACCGTTGTCTCAACACATGCTCTTTTCTATCAATGATCCAAACTGGAACCTCGTTATAAGTAGCATCGTCTTAAATTATTACAGACTGCTCCTCTAGAATATGACTCGGATCATGAACATATCGTCGCAGCTGAGATACATGGAATATGTCGTGCATTTGCGACAGTGAAGGAGGTAATGCCAATCGATATGCTACAGCTCTGATCTTCTCTAAAATCTCAAAGGGTCCAATGAAGCGGGGTTTAGCTTTCCTTTAACCCCAAATCTCATCACCCCTTTTATTGGTGAAACCTGCAAGTAGACCTTCTCGCCAATATCAAACTCCATTGGCCTTCGCTTAGTGTCTACCCAACTTCTACTACGATCTTGAGCTGCCTTCAATCTGTAATGGATCACCTTGAATTTTTCTAAGGTCTGCTCAATCAATTCTAGCCCGGTGATAGCTCTCTCACCAACCTCATCCCAATACAGAGGTGGTCGGCATTTCAGCCCATATAGTGCTTCGAAAGGTGCCATCCTGATCGAACTATGATAACTGTTGTATGAGAATTCCATTAGTTTTGCTAACTTGTCCCAGTTACCTTTGAAATCAATTGCACAAGCATGCAGCATGTCTTCCAAAGTCTGAATAGTCCGCTCAGATTCCCGTCATTCTAAGGATGGAAAGCAGTGCTCATCCAGATTTCTGTTCCCATTACCCGCTGATATGCTTTCCAGAATCGTGCTGTGAAGCGAGGATCTCTATAACATACAATACTTACCGGCATTCCATGTAGACTTACAATATTATCCATATACAAGCTCACCAGTTTATCCGTCGGTGCCTGAACAGACATGGGGTTAGAAAGTGTGCTGATTTGGTGAGTCAGTCGACCACTACCCATATCGTATCATTACCACTCTGGGTCTTAGGGAATCCAGTCACGAAATCCATGGTGATGTGTTTCCATTTCCATTCTGGGATTTCTAATGGCTGCAGAAGACTGGCAGGTTGCTGGTGTTCTGCCTTAATCTGTTGGCACACCAAAAATCGCTCCACAAATTCTGCAATTTGACACTTCATTCCACTCCCCACCAGTAATTTCTTTTCAAATCTTGGTACATTTTGGTGGCTCCTGGATGAATCGACAGTCGAGAATTATGAGCCTCCTTTTTTTTTTCCGGAGAAAGGATCGATTTATTGAATATATATCGTGTCAAACTGTACATCAAAGTTACATGAGCACATTAGCCAACATCTAATTGTGGTACATCATGCTGGAGGCTTCCTACTACATATTCTGTACTTCTTGCTCTTCTTGTGATGTCGCTTATAACTGCAGTTGGAGGTGGAAGGCACGTAATGTTCCCATGCAGGAGCTGATTGCGCCAGAACCATATACACCAAATCGCCATGCGATAAAGATATCTCCACTCTCCTAGCCCATTTGGAAGCTGCCGTGAGTCGGTTAAGTTATGCGTCACCCATGCCTCGATGTTGGATAGTCGGAAGAATGTAGCCGGATTAGTAGGCGGAGGCAGATGCCGCCAAACTCTTCGTACCCAGTTGCAATCCCTCAGCGCATGTAAGCTATCCTCGTCCCTTTGACCGCATAACTCGCAGAGCCCGTTTGCATGTATTCGTCGCTTGTAAAGAAATGAAGCTGTAGGTAGTAAGTCACGACTTACCTGCCATAAGAACACATTGTATCGTCCTGGCCCCTTCATTGCCCAAATGGTATCCCATGTCCGTGTAGGAGCGTTCGAGCCAGAGGAGATCAGATATTCATAGGCGCTTGATACAGTGAACTTGCCGGATTTGGTATGCTTCCATTTCACTATGCTGTGTGGTGTCGTTGTGGCTATATCCGAAGAATCCAGGCATTCCAGCAATAGGGGACGTGCGGCTTGAAGATGTCGCCATAGTCGTGATGTGTTATGCCGCGTCCTCTCAGTTAAGAAGTCGCCATATTTGCCCTTGAGTATTTGCACCCATAGAGCATCTGGGTGCGTCACAATTTCCCATCCAATTTTAAGGAGCATGGCCATATTCATATCTCGTAAACGTTTGATATTTAGACCTCCACGCTCCTTAGGTAGGCAGATAGTCTCCCACGCACACCAGTGTAGTTTATGTGAATCTGCTGTTTCCCCCCAAAAAAATTTCCGCGATAGTTTCTCAATGTCCTCCAACAAAGTTTTTGGTAGCAGTACGGTTTGCATTGCATACATGGGGATGAGAGATAATACGCTTTGGACTAATACGTACCGGGAAGCAAGCGAGAGGGTATTGGTCTTCCATGCACTTAATCTCGCACGCACTTTATCAACGATGTAATTGTACTCTTGTCTAGTACTCCTTCCTGAGAGTAGGGGCATACCGAGGTACTTCCCAAGATTTGTAGAAATGTGTAGTCCCATTCTTAACAAGGAGGTCGGCCGGAAGTGTCCCTGGATATTTTTGGATAGAAAAATTTGGGACTTGCGCACACTTACGGTCTGGCCTGAGATGTTACAGAAGTCGAGCAATATTTTCTCCATTAACAGGCATTGGTCTTCAGTAGCCTCGCCAAATAGGAGTAGATCATCGGCGAAAAATAAATGCGATATGCTTGGCCCTAGTCTTGATAATTTCATGGGTTTCCATCGACGCTCAGAGATTGCATGGTCGATTTTTTTGCTCAAAACCTCCATACATAATAGGAATAAATATGGTGCTAGTGGATCTCCTTGACGTATACCGCGTTGTGGATGGAAAGGTTCTAGAATTTGGCCATTCCAAATAAGAGCAAGAGACGCAGATGTGACATTGAACATAATAAGGTCAACCATGGCAGGATTAAATCCGATCACTCCCAAAATGTGTCGAAGAAATGGCCAGCTTACCTTGTCATACGCTTTCTCTAAATCAACTTTGACCGCCATGTATCCCCTGCGACCTTGTTTGATGCGCATAGAATGGACAATCTCTTGAGCAATAATAATATTATCCGATGCTTGGCGGCCAGGGATAAATGCACATTGTAATGGTGATATGATTTTTCCAATCACTGATTTTAGGCGGTTGGCTATCACTTTCGAAATCACCTTGACAATAACATTGGACAATGCTATGGGCCGAAATTGTGTTGCATCTTCGGGTGGATATTGTTTAGGTATAAGTGTGATGAGACTTCTATTCAATTCAGTTGGGAAGTTACCTGTGTTGAATGCATGCATCACAAACTCTAAGACCGATGGCGCGACAATTTCCCAGTTTTTCTGAAAGAATACAGGTGGGAGACCATCCGGACCTGGTGCCTTGTACGGGCCCATCTGGAATACGGCGCTCTCTATTTCTGTTACTGTGACAGGCCGGTTCAGCCACATTCTGTCCGCTTCGCCTAGTGTCGGGATTGAAACATCACTGAAGTCCATTGGTGGATCCGATGGAGCCTGGAATAGGTTCTTAAAATGTGTTTGAATAAGGTTTTGTATAGTCTCGCTGTCGTTTGTCCACATCCCGTGCTGATCCTTCAATCGCCTCACTCGGTTAAAATTTTTACGCTTTGACATGGATGTGTGGAAGAATCTTGTATTACGTTCTCCATCACTTAGCCACTGTAATTTGTTTTTCTGCTGCCAGAATATCTCTTCTTGTGTTAAGATGGTGTCGTATTCCGCCAGAAGTTCCTGCTCCAATTTGGATAGGAAGGAGGATGGACGCTGTGCCAGTGATCTTTGGATACCCAGCAACCGGGTTTCACATCTCCGACGACGACTTGATAGACTGCCAAAGACTTGCTTTTGCCATCTCCTCATCCGCTCTGTGAATGCCTCAACTGTAGCCATCCAATCCCTTGTTGTGTCTGCCAGGCAGTTTTAAAAAAGGATGGAAACTCTTTATGGTGCATCCAGCATTCGAGAAACTTAAATGGCCGTTGTACTTGGGTTTGTGGTGTCGAATCATCGGTGCATACCAAGATGGGATGGTGATCTGATGATGTGCGGGTTAAATGATGGGCAATCGAGGATGGGTAACGATTGCTCCATGCAAGGTTCGACCACGCTTGGTCAAGGCGTTGTTCTATCCGAAGGCTCCCAATCTGACCATTTGACCATGTGAACTTCGGACCATCGTATGATACCTCCAGTAATTGGCATACATCTAACATACGTAACATACGGTCTACGCCGCAGCCACGTACCGATCGCCCTCCGCGTTTGTCAGCTTGATTGGTGACCTGGTTGAAGTCTCCCATCAAGATCCAAGGAATATTTATCTGCGGCGCCATGCATTCTATATATTCGTAGAGTTTCTCACGTGAGGAAGTGTTGGGAGAGGCATAAATGAGTGACACAATACTTGAGATAGAGTTGCCATCCAGGATGCCTACATTTATCAATTGAGATGTATAGCTTATGATGTATATTGGCATTGTAGAAGCATCCCAAAAACACCAGAGGCCGCCAGAGAACCCATGGGCTTCCACTGCCGCGAAGTTGGAAAAATGTGATTTCCGTAGGATAGATATAGCGCGAGAACTAGGAATACGGGTTTCCATTAGGAACAGGATATTAGGTTTATGATCTCCAATTAATCTTAGGATGCATCTTCTTGTTGTTGGTGATCCAGCACCCCTAACGTTCTATGCAAGTATCTTCATAATAATATCATGTGTGGGGTTGGTGACTGTGGTCCGAGGCGTCACCCTCCATAGCTTCTAGCATCATATCATTATTCACAATGTGTGGAGCATCCGGATCCTGTTCCAGCTGTGGTTGACAGTCGGTTGGATCTGGGGGATGGTGTTTTGTGAGGTCTTCTTCAACTACACCTCCAGTATCGGGTTCGAGGTTATTCTCACCCTCCGTTGTTTTTGTGTTCGTGATGTCGCGTAGGGTCGCTGTAATATACGTATATCAGATGTGGCTGCTGGTAAAGTGGGCCAAGCTCCAAATTGATAATCCATGGTATTCCTGTCTTGCGGCAAGCTAAGTGAGGGCAGTCTAGGGTTGGTTCTCTTTGTATCCATTCGTGCTTTCCCTTGTTGTCCACCTATTTTCACCCTGGCATCTCCTTTCACTTGAATCCCTTTTGCCCGTCGATCTCCTTGTTTGTTATGCTGGGATTTAGATGTTGTGTTGAAAGAGACAGAAGGGCCTTTATCTTGAATACCTCGGATTGTAGAGATTAGTGGATCATGGGCCACCGTGGCATCATCTTCATCTTCCACCGCAATTGCTGAAAATCTTGAGCCAGAAGTTGAGGGTTTATCAACATAAGATTGCTTAGCCGTTACGATGTTCGATCGAGGTCCCATGGAGTCATCAGGGGCTTTAGCCGTAGGGGGTGGAGGGTTGGCGTCGTCGTGTATTACGGGCAATCATCCATGCCCGTAGGGTTCAGCTGGCTTCGCGTGTGGGGTTCCATGTGGTCTGTGCGGGGGTTTGTGTTCACCGCTTGGCATGAGCAGTCTTCGCTTTTATGACCGTACCGCCCGCACATGAAACATACCAAGTGCAGACCTTCGTATTCAACATGTAATTCCTCACCATTCAAGACACTACAGGACTTCAGGGGTTTTGTCAGATCGATTTCAACGCATATGCGCGCATATTTTCCACGGGAAGCCTGCATCGTATTCCCATCAATCTTCACTGCCTTCCCTAGCTTTCCACCGATACGCATCAATATTTGTTCATTAAGAATTCCAGGGGTATCGTGGGATACGCACCCAGACCATGGTAGAGCGAACCGCCTCTGGCGAGGGACCAGGCGTAAGCTTAGTCACCGAAAGGTAATGTCCTTGGATTGTCCATGGGCCATCCTCAAGAGCGTTGCATATAGGTCGTCCTTAAAGAAGAAACGAACGACGTAAAATCCATCTTCCAAATCAACAATGTCTAGTTTACCCCCACATGATGTCCACATATCAGATAAACGTTGCGATAACAATCGAAACGATATGTTACGGCCTAGAGGCTTTATTACTAGGGCTCTTTGCCATGGAGTCCATAGTTTTTTCCACTCGTTTGTTGTTACGGTGATAGAAACTTTGTTTTCGTCTGTGTGACTATCGACTTCAACTTGCGAGGAGGGGGGGAATTCAGTACCTTCCATGGGGTTTTCCTCCAGTTCATCACCCGTATAGATCATAAGCCCATCTGAGTTTCGCATCCAGCCGGACTGCTTAAAGAGGTTGGCCCATGCAGCACTTCCATTCGTCATCGTGTCGTTCGGCGATGGCGGATCAGGGTCAGAAGGGGCAATGCGTTTGTATTTTTTCACACTCCGATTGATTTGGTCTACTTCCTCCACGCTGCGTTCCGTCACATCTGCATCTACATCCATCGTCAAGGCCTGTTGCAGTGCTACGCCGGTGTCCCGGCGATCAGATCTGGTGTAAAACGGTGGCAGTTACAAGGCGTACGTTACGTGATCGCAAATCGCCCGAGATTTGCGGAGCATTTTTCAGAACTCTTAATGGCAACAATATTTGGTATGAGCCTCCTTTAGGATCTCCTTTTTAAGTGCATCATCACTTGGTACACACAATCTATCTTGGAACCAAAGACTACCATCATCGGGAACCCGAAAGTCAGCCACTGTGTAGCGCCCCGGCCCGATACCATCATCGAAACCAGTGCACCCGCCGTAGTCTACTATGAGAACTACGAAGCGTCAAGCAGATCAAGTGTACATCATTCACGACGTAAGATAAATCAGCGGAAACGACATCAAATTTAAAACTTTATCATCATTAATACAACCAGAAAGTACAGCGGAACTAAAAGGGTATTCAGTCAACTGTCTAACTTATCCTCCAGTACAACATAATAAACATCGAGTTTTCCAACATAAAGAAAGTAAGCAACCATCTATCTACTTCCATGTCCATCATCCCACTGAACCCACTCGCCATCGTCTTCGATAAATATCATTTCATATTCTGGCTCACCTAAAAAAGAATAGAGTATCTGTTCTTAGCGAAATTATCGCCAGCAAGTAACCCGTCTATACACCTTACGGGATCACACACGACAAGCCACCAGTGTACAAGTCATTGCCCAAAATAAGGTGCTCGGGTTAGCAAATAGCATCTTCATAAGAATTCCTCAAACAGATAAAACACATAAATGATACACGGATACGAGAACAAACATGTACTAAAACAACATATCACATAAGCAAGTCATAAGCTAGTCACATTTCTTACATGTCAAATCATATGCTTCGTGTAACATGATGCATGAACTTCTTTAAAACCACACAACACCCATGCATAAGTCTTCTTTCATAAACATGTCATGCGTGTCATTTCACAAACTTTTCATAATACTTCTTATCATATTCTTCGCGTAGCAGAACTTTATACCCTGTGGGTGATCAGTCCACAGCAAACAGAACTTTATACCCCGTGCTGAAAGGTCCACGGCCCCATAACATATAACTTTATACCCCGTGCTGAAAGGTCCACGGCCCCATTACATATATCATATATCCGTGCTGAAAGGTCCACGGCCCCATTACATATATCATATATCCGTGCTGAAAGGTCTACGGCCCCATAAAATAACTTTATTTTCCATGCTAATAGGTCCACGGCCCCATAAAATAACTTTATTTTCCGTGCTGATAGGTCCACGGCCCATAAAATACTTTATACCCTGCTGTTGATTCGCATATCACGCTTTTATACCCTGCTTTCGCAGGCGTGACTTTTATACCCTGCGATCAACCAGCAGCCATCTTGTCTTTCGAAAACTTCAAACTTTTCTTGTAAACACATGTTCTTTCGCAAAGCAATTCTCGAATCAAGTGCAAGTGCCCATGTCATGATGCAGAATGCTCATGTAACATCATATCAAACTTGTAAACATGCACACACACTCTACATATCAAGTAAAAGTCCTGAACCCCAATCACATTCTGCTCGTATCATTTCATGTCCCTTCATATTACGAAATCATCTTGAGTTCACACTTAACCTTGCTCGTTCATACTTCCTCAAACACACCCTTTTCGTACCATTTTGTGCTCTTTCATATTACTAACTCACTTTGGATTCATACCTAACTTTACTCATTCACACTTAACGTTTACTACTCAAATACACCTCATTCATACTAGGGGTGTACATCATTTTTAAAAACCGGCCGAACCGTACCAAACCGGCCAAACCAAACCGTAAAAAACCGGACCATGGTTTTACGGTCGGTTTAACAAATGCTAAAAACCGGACTGTTTCATTTGGTCCGGTTTCCGGTTTTAAGAATTTCAAACCGTATAAACTGGACCGGACCGGTTATATTAAATATATATAATTTTGATTATACGTTATATTTAATTATATTTTATACATGATAGTAGTATTTTAGTTATTTGTCTATGTTGCTTGTGATTTTGTTTTTTATTGGATGTTTATGTCTCTGTTTCCTCGGTATCCAACGGTTGCTTCACTAAATTTTTCAAGTGCAATCTCGTTAGCAATGTTAGCCCCCATGAGTACACAACAGTTGATCCCGAGCTGTTCAGAGATAAGAGTCGAGATCATACAAGGACCTCCCTTCTTGACCTCCATCCCTTTTATGAGCGAAGTTGCCTCCGCATCTGCCCTTATCTTTCCTACTAGCTTTTTGCATATTCCCTCCATGAACTGATGAGGAGTGACAAACACCAGCATATTGGAATCCCTCACTGCATTGATTCCTAACCAGATTGTTTGAAAATGTACATTAAGATCCAGTGACTCTCTGGTTGTCCGACAGAATGAAATCAAAGTTTTCTTATTTTCCTTTGGTAGTCCATTTTCTAATTTCCAAGATAACGTCGGTTTAATACTGATTGGTAAATATTTTTTCATCTTCAGCCTCATTGAAGACAGAAGTTTTTTCAGTAAAACATTAAACACGTCGCTTGGATTATTGTCTACATCTTTTTTCTGACTCGGTCTTCTAGCGGTCCTTCCTATTGATTTCACACTTGTCTTAAAATTAAGGTATAATAATATTCTATGATAAATTAAGGTATAGTATTCTATGATAAATTAAGGTATAATAGTATTCTACTAAGGGAGTATAGTTTTATTTTTAGTTTGAGAAAAATCCTATCAGGAAGAAAACTTGTCCTCAATTTTGATTATGAATTTCGATTTTTTTAATCCACGTTATCAATGCTTCAGGTGAATAAAACCGGAAAAAACCGAAACCAAACCGGACCGGACCGGACTGGTCAAACGGTTTGTTGACTGGTTTGGTCCGGTTTTTGGTTTTCTGTTTTCCAAACCGTAACAAACGGTTTGGTCTATAAGATTCTCAAAAACCGGCCGAACCGGACCATGTACACCCCTAATTCATACCACTTCATGCCCTTTCGTATCACGAATCCACTTCGAATTCATACTTAACCCTACTCATTCACACTTAATGTTTACAACTCTAGCACACTTTCAAAACACTTTGTAATTTATGAGCAATGGAAGATAATAAAGGTATCTCACACACACATCTTGCATATCAAGTATACGGCCTTGCACCTCAAACACTCCCTGTTTATATCTTTCTAAGTCCGTTCGTCTCACCAATTCCCTTGGGAGTTAATCTTATTCTTACTTAGTCAATCTTACCATCTATTCCTCAATTACACCTCAATTACCCTTGCATCTTATGTTCAAAGGAAGTGTATAAAGTTGCTACACTTACATAGGGCACTTAAAGGGTCAAAAAGACTTCCAGTATACTTGGAATGCCACATGAGGCGCCTAAAGTGACATAGAGCGCCTATACTAGGCGTTCGAAGTGTTCGGAGATGTGCCGTAGACATTGAACGCCTACATGAAGCGCCTAATGTGACATTGAACGCTACATTAGGCGCCTAATGTGACATAGAGCGCCTAATGTAGGTGTTCGAAGTGTTCGGGGATGATTCAGGACACATTGAACGCTACATTAGGCGCCTAATGTGACATAGAGCGCCTAATGTAGGTGTTCGAAGTGTTCTGACGGTTCTAAACTGCAGTTTTTCTGTACGGGAAAGCTTCAGGACACATTGAACGCTACATTAGGCGCCTAATGTGACTTGAAGCGCCTAATGTAGGCGTTCGAAGTGTTCTGACGATGCCAAACTGCAGGTTTTCTGCAGTAACTTCCTCCCATCATCCTCCTCCTTCAACCCTTTCATGTTAAACCTCTCAAGATCCATCTTACCATCTAGATTCATCATACTTAACACACATCTAATCATGAATTGATGCTTAGTTATGTCTAACAATATCCCCTCTTAACCTTCAATCATTCACAACCTTCAAAAGATATCATCAACATTCCCAACACAACAAGTCTACAACAATGCCATCGCTCATCCTTCAATTCCCTGCACTTACTCCCAAACGTCTAAGTGTAGACAATCAACATGAGAATAGAACAAGACAATAAGCACATCAATATACACTTTCATGGGCATGCTTGACAAACAACAAAGCACACGTAACTACTTTCAGAAATATGGCCCAAAGAACAAGACTTTACACAATCATCAACAACAATTACATGTATAGTAAAACATTTAGCATAGACAAATCAAAACTACTAATGTGTGATCCAAGTTTTCTCTTTGTAAGAACATAGGGCCTAATGTATCAAAATTTGCGTAAAGCGTATAGAAAGATTACTTGCCTTTGTTTCTAGTTAAGCTTACGGATTTACTGCAGAATTTCGGTAAGGATTGCACCTAGATTGGCCTCCCTTTCTTCCTTTCCTTCTTCTTCTCTTCTTCTTCTCTCCCTTTCCTTTCTCTCCAGCGGTTTTGCCCTCTCCTTATGATGTTATAACCGACCCTCTCAAGATGATGGGGAGTTATACTAAGTATTGTATAACTCCCTTATCTCTTAGTAGGGACTATTTCGGTAATTTCTCTTAATTACCTTTAATTCTACTTTTAGCCCCTTCTTCTTGTTTTCCTATATTTTATGTAACTAAGTCTCAATCCTACGACATTACTTAAATTGCATTTAAGGTTGACCATTAAATACTAAAAGTCGTGCTTAAAAGTCACGGGGTATGACATTCCACCCCCCTTACAAAAAGTTTCGTCCTCGAAACTTACGTACCTTAGTCAAAGAGTTGAGGATACTTCTCCCGCATCTGTTCTTCGAGTTCCCAAGTGGCCTCACGCTCTGTGTGATTGCTCCACTGGACCTTTACATAAGGAATCACTCGCTTCCTCAACACTTGATCCTTTCGGTCCACAATTTTTACGGTATCTCCTCATATGTAACATTGTCCTTGAGTTCCAAAGGTTGAGCTTCAAGTACATGACTTGAACCCGCCACGTACTTTTTTAATTGTGACACGTGGAATACATTGTGAACTTGCGCCAACACCAGAGGTAACGCTACCCTATATGCCAAGGCTCCCACTTTCTCAAGTATTTCGTAAGGACCAATAAAACGAGGGCTTAGCTTGCCTTTTACTCCAAACCGCATGACACCCTTTGTAGGTGATACCCTCAAGTAGACTTTTCCACCTACATTAACTCCAAAGGCCGTCGCCTGGCATCCGTCCAACGTCTGCTGCGGTCCTGAGCCGTCTTAAGTCTATCTTGAATGATTTTCACATTTTCTAACGTCTTCTCAAGTAACTCAGATCCTGTGAGGGTCCTCATCAACTTCATCTAATAAACGAGGGACCTACACTTCCCTCTATACAACGTTTCGAAAAGAGCCACGTCACTTGCATGGTGGTGACTTCTTTATACAAGAACTCCATTAATTTAATCATTCCATAACTTCCTTTGAAGTATAGGACACAAGTCCCTAACATGTCTTCTAGGGTCTGAATAGTCCGCTCAGATTGTGTATTGGTTCGGAGATGATACACTGTACTTAACCTTAATTCCGTCCCATGGCTCTCTAAAATATTGTCCAGAGCTTGGCATAAACCATTGGTCTCGGTTAGGCGTTATGCTCATGGGAACACCATGCAGGCTGACAAATGTTGACCATATCCAAATTTACCAACTTATCGAGAGATGCTCCCTCGAGACAGGTAGAATATGTGTAGACTTGGTCAACCGATCCACAATCACCAAAATCATGTTATATCACTTATTGTTCTCGGTAAACCAGTCACAAAGTCCATTGTGACACATTCACATTTCTACTCTGGAATCTCCGACAGCATCGATAATCCACCAGGTCGTTGGTGTTTATCCCCACTTACTGACGCACCAGACATCCCTCAAATCTCCACAATATGCCTCTTCATCTTACACCACCAATAGTATTGTCATAGATCCCTGTACATTTTGGTGCTACTAGAATATATCGATAACCTTGAGCTGTGAGCCCCTTGCAATATTTCTTTCCTTAGCTCATCTAAATCAGGCATACACACATTTTTTTCTAAACATAAGCGCCCGTCCTCATTGGTCTGAAATCCATCAACCTGACTATGCCTCAGTTTCCAAGCAATATCACCCACAGTCTTATTCTTTTGAGCTTCTTTCACCTAATTCATCAAACTTGAGATGACGGTCTATAATGCGAAAACATTAACCATAGAGTCAACCAAATTCAAGCCAAATTCTTCTATTTCTCTCTCAAGTGATGAGTGTCGCGCATGGTTAGATTCTCTGCTTAATACATCTACCACTTTATTAACTTTTCCGGATGGTAATTAATGGTCATGTCGTAGTCCTTTAGTTGTTCCCACAATCTTCGCTGCCTCATGTTTAGCTATCTCGAAGCAGCGATAACTCATTCGTGTTGTACCAAAACACAACCTACAAGTGAAGTATCAAACTAAACTTGATTTGGATGGAAACCTATGTTACAGTTTACGTACCTAAGCCCTTTTTTTGGCGCATCACTATAGGTCACAAACCCTTCAGTTCCAGAGGGTTGAGCCAATACTGGGGATGTGGTTAATCTCTTATTAAACTCCGTGAAGCTTTTCTCACATTCCGTCCACTCAAGCTTGAACTTCTTTTGAGTACGACTGAGAGGCATTGCTACTATCGAAAATCCCTCGACAAACCTCATGTAATTACTAGCTAGACCCAAGAAACTCCGCACATCGATGACATCCATGGTCTAGACCAATCGGTGGTAACTTCAACTTTCTTTGATTCAACGGCAACGCCAAACCCCTTCAAAGATTACATCTTCCATCTCATGATTCTTTCCTGACACTTGCTTCAATCGATAGTAAGTGTTGTGTAAAATCATAATTTGTTCTTGGGTGCTTGGACATGGTACTGAGTTTCTAACTATTCCGGTGAACCATAAAGGCGCTTAACGCATCCGTTTGCCATGAAAGAGTGGTTCACTCCGCTATTGCAAAGTACATTGGCCAATATCTTATTCACTAAAATTGTACCTCATACTCGTCGATAGCTTCTTAGTTATCCGCATCAGTCATAACATGGACGCGGTATTCGTTCTCGGCTGCTGAGTCGCCTCTTCCCGAGCATTCTTCCTCATCTCTGGAAATCTCTAATGAGACAACCCACCGGTCTGTGTTGGTAACATACTCTTGCCAACTTCCCACATTCCCATCATGACTCTTATTGCAATGCAGCAACTCCTATGGCCTGTCACCAACTCCACTCTCCTCTTTTGATCTCTAACCTTTGTCAGAGTATCCTGCATCGGCCATCTCCTGCCGCCACTCTGCGGAAATCACTCTCGACGTGAAAGCACGTGTCCATCATGTCCTCTTTGGTTCTCCTCCCAGCACTTACAATTGCGGACTGGATTCTTGAGAACAAATCTCGCTCGAACTTCATCATCTCTAAGCGATTATCTTACATAATCGTAGGAGCGAATTAACCCAACGCATGGAAACAGTCGGCATACTCCGACACTGTCATCCGACCCTATTTCAGCCTGTCGGACGCCCTTATCTTGTCTAAGCTTGCTATCTCGGGCACGTAATACTGCAGAGAGGCATATCACAGAATTGTGTCCCAGAGATCAATGGGTCTGAAATTTAAATTATTATAGAAATTTAAATAATATACGCGCTCGCACACACCCAACCCAGATCATACTTATACTCTAGGAAATCATCATATCTAAGGGTCAACTTAAGGGAAAATTACATCTTAATTTGCTATAAGATCATGAACCTAAGTTTCCGAGATAGATCTGAAGCCTAGGCTCTGATACCACCTGTAGCGCCCCGGCCCGATACCGTCATCGGAACCAGTGCACCCGCCGTAGTCTACTATGAGAACTACGAAGCGTCAAAGCAGATCAAGTGTACATCATTCACGACGTAAGATAAATCAGCGGAAACGTCATCAAATTTAAAACTTTATCATCATTAATACAACCAGAAAGTACAGCGGAACTAAAAGGGTTTCAGTCAATTGTCTAACTTATCCTCCAGTACAACATAATAAACATCGAGTTTTCCAACATAAAGAAAGTAAGCAACCATCTATCTACTTCCATGTCCATCATCCCACTGAACCCACTCGCCATCGTCTTCGATAAATATCATTTCATATTCTGGCTCACCTGAAAAGAATAGAGTATCTATTCTTAGCGAAATTATCGCCAGCAAGTAACCCGTCTATACACCTTACGGGATCACACACGAGCCATAGTGTACAAGTCATTGCCCAAAATAAGGTGCTCGGGTTAGCAAATAGCATCTTCATAAGAATTCCTCAAACAGATAAAACACATAAATGATACACGGATACGAGAACAAACATGTACTAAAACAACATATCACATAAGCAAGTCATAAGCTAGTCACATTTCTTACATGTCAAATCATATGCTTCGTGTAACATGATGCATGAACTTCTTTAAAATCACACACAACACCCATGAATAAGTCTTCTTTCATAAACATGTCATGCGTGTCATTTCACAAACTTTTCATAATACTTTATCATATTCTTCGCATAGCAGAACTTTATACCATGTGGGTGATCAGTCCACAGCAAACAGAACTTTATACCCCGTGCTGAAAGGTCCACGGCCCCATAACATATAACTTTATACCCCGTGCTGAAAGGTCCACGGCCCCATTACATATATCATATATCCGTGCTGAAAGGTTCACGGCCCCATTACATATATCATATATCCGTGCTGAAAGGTCCACGGCCCCATAAAATAACTTTATTTTCCGTTGATAGGTCCACGGCCCCATAAAATAACTTTATTTTCCGTGCTGATAGGTCCACGGCCCCATAAAATACTTTATACCCTGCTGTTGATTCGCAGATCATGCTTTTATACCCTGCTTTCGCAGGCGTGACTTTTATACCCTGCGAACAACCAGCAGCCATCTTGTCTTTCGAAAACTTCAAACTTTTCTTGTAAACACATGTTCTTTCGCAAAGTAATTCTCAAATCAAATGCAAGTGCCCATGTCATGATGCAGAATGCTCATGTAACATCATATCAAACGTGTAAACATGCACACACACTCTACATATCAAGTACGAAGTCCTGAACCCCTATCACATTCTGTATCATTTCATGTCCCTTCATATTACGAAATCATCTTGAGTTCACACTTAACCTTGCTCGTTCATACTTCCTCAAACACACCCTTTTGTACCATTTTGTGCTCTTTCATATTACTAACTCACTTTGGATTCATACCTAACTTTACTCATTCACACTTAACGTTTACTACTCAAATACACCTCATTCATACCACTTCATGCCCTTTCGTATCACGAATCCACTTCGAGTTCATACTTAACCCTACTCATTCACACTTAATGTTTACAACTCTAGCACACTTTCAAAACACTTTGTAATTTATGAGCAATGGAAGATAATAAAGGTATCTCACACACACATCTTGCATATCAAGTATACGGTCTTGCACCTCAAACACTCCCTGTTTATATCTTTCTTAGTCCGTTTGTCTCACCAATTCCCTTGGGAGTCAATCTTA
>AP025043.1:11012033-11581743 GCA_036186865.1 Eustoma russellianum | reverse complement strand
TAGGTTTACTAGGTTCACCCTCATCTTGTTCAAATGTTTCATTAGTGTGATCATTATCGTATACAATTGGATCATCTTGCGAGTTAGTTGTGTTATGTTCCAATTACAAAATTTCTTCATTTATTTCACCTAAGGGTTCATGCATATCTTGTTCAGGGGGAGTCGGTTATAGATGATCATGTATTGGCTCAAGTAATACGTCATCATCATCAAACATATTTTCGATATTATTCTCTTGTTTATGTTGAGTTTTATCACTGACTTCAAAATATGCGTCTCAATGAATTTCACATGTATGGATTCAATTATTTTTTAAAATGCAGGATTATAATACCTATATGCTCTTGAATTAGTTGAATAACCAACAAATATGCATTCAATAGATTTTTGATCAAACTTGTCTAGATTATCCTTAGTGTTCAACAAAAAACACTTACAACCAAAAACTCTAGGATAATCTACCTTAGGTTGTCTATTGTTTAACAATTCGTAAGGTGTTTTATTTAATTTTTTTCTAATAGAAAGCCTATTTATAATATAACATGCACAACTAACAGCTTCAGTCCATAAATATTTTGGTACTTTATTTTCACATAACATTGTTCTAGCAATTTCTTGAATTGTTCGATTTTTACGTTCAACAACTCCAATGAGTTGTAGTGTTCTAGGTGGTGAGAATTCATGTTTTACTCCTTGTAATTCACAAAAACTTGACTACATCTTTGTTTTTAAATTCTCCACCTCTATCACTCCTAATTCTTTAACATTTTCTTCGTACTGATTTTCAAGTGGCTTAATAAGATTTTCGATTGCCAATGGAGCATCGTCTTTCTGTGTTAAGAACAATGTCCATGTGTATCGTGAGTAATCGTCTACTATGAGACACACATAGTAGTGTCCACTTAGACTTCTTGTCCTACTTGGACCAAATAAGTCTAAGTGAAGCAATTCTAGTACATGACTAGTACTCACTTCATGTTTTGGTTTTAATGTTTCTTTAATATGTTTTCCTTTAATACATGTTTCACACATTTGAAAATTATCTAAGTCTAAATTAGGCATGCCTCTAATTAAATTCTTCTTAGTTAACTTTTCAATAGTTGAAATTCCTATATGGCCTAGTCGTCTATGACATAAATTTACATCTAAGTCATATGATATTAAACACTTAACCTTAGCATCTAACATGTTATCTAACGAAAAGGTATATATGTTACCATCCCCATTTCCTTTTAATATAATGTCTCTTATTTCATTAGTTATATCACAACAATCAGGGAGAAAAGAAACATGATAACTGGAATCTATAAGTTGCGATATGTTTAATAAATTATAAGAAAGATTGCTTACTAACAACACATTTCGTATTTGAAATGTCTTCGGGTCCCTAATTCTCATTTTTTAATAACTTTTCCTTTGTTGTTATCACTGCATGTCACCTTTCTTCCATTCTCAATATGTTCAAGTTCGGTGAATAGTTTGGGGTTGCCCGTCATATGTCTTGAACATCAGTTGTTTAAAAACCATTTGGTTTTTAGATTCTTTGACTTTGCCTCCTTCTTGCATTCCTTACATTTTTCCTCGTCGGATACGAAGCAGATTTGAGCTTCTTCAGTGTCAGATTCTGAGTCGGCCGAGTAGCTCCACATGCTTGCCTTCGTTGCTTGTTTGACTCTTCTTGACTTGGACTCCTTTGCCTTAGGCTTTTGCATCTCCTTGTCTTGTTTATTGTTGTTGTTTTTTGTTGGCAATCATATGAGATATGTCCTTTTTGACCACAGTCGTAGCATTTTAACTGTTTATCATACCACTTGTTATTAGAGTTTTTCTTAGGTTGAGAAGAAGTAGAAGAAGATTGTTTTCCATTTCTATTAGAACGTGAAAAACTTTCTAAGTTTTCTAGCTATTAATATTAAATCATCGTCTAATTCATTATCACTATTACTATCATCATTATTTATATGTGTCTCAGTTGATTTGAAATCAATAGACTTACCAGATGATTTAGATGACTCGGATTTTCGTTGGTTCAGTTTTACCTCTTAAACTCTAAGTGAGTCGGTCAATTCATCCATTTTAGTGATTCAATTTGTTTCCTCAATTGCTGTCACCTTCGGATCCCATTCAGCAGGAAGACTCCGTAACACTTTTTGAACTTTCTCGTTGTTGGTAAACGATTTTCATAAAGCTTCAAGTGCATTGAAAATGTTAATAATCCTCAAATCCATAGATGTTATAGATTCGTTCGGCAACATTTTGAAAGATTCAAGTTCAGACATAAGCATGTTTATTTTTGACTCTTTTACACCGCTAGTACCTTCATGCTTTAATTCTAGAGATTTTCACGTGTCGTGTGCACTTGTGCAATTTGAAACATATCCTGCTTCGGAAGTCGTTAATCCATTTAAAAGTAATTGTATAGTTTAGCATCCATAGACAATTTCTTTTTATCTTTGCTTGACAATTCACTTTTATATTTTTCTACTTCTTGTGTTACACCATTTACTTAAACAACTTTCATTGGAATATATGACCCATCTTCAACTATAGACCATAAATCGATGTCTATAGCCATTAAGAATAGCCTCATTCTAAGTTTGTTTCCAGTGAACAAAATTATTACCATCGAAAAGAAGAGGGCGTTGTATAAACATACCTTCCAACTCACCTTTGTGAGAAAAAATAGCCATTTTATGTACCTTTGATTTGAGATAAGCAGGCTACTACACCTGCAGTAAACGCCACTAAAGGGAGGGTGAATAGTGGTTAGCAGAAATTACACAACTACCATTGATTAAAATCCCCTTTGAAAACAGAATCTGAGACCTCCTCAGATTCAGTATCCATTTTTGAAAAATTAAAAAATCAGTGTACACAACTCTACAAATTATAAAACTTTATAGAAATTAACTTCAATGTCTTGACTAGATTCTGTCTAAAAATGAGACAAAAATAAGATTGTTTGACCATCCAACCAAATACAAAAGAATCAGATGGTCAATCTGGACAGAATTCCACATAATACTGCTGAACTTTGAAAATGTGTTTCTCTTTGATTACTTAAACAAAAAGATTGATCTTTATATCAAACACTCCTTAGAATATCTAGTTTATGTTTCCAAAAGACCATGACCTTAAACTATTCTTGAAAAATTCAGAATGCAAGTTTTCTTGAAACTGGTCAGATTGCAGCCAGAATGGAGCACTTACCTTGCAACGACTGAAAGACTAATTTTTCTTTGTTCAAATCAAGTGATTCTTGTTTCAAATAAAAGTTAACCGTCTGAAGTATAACTCCACCAAAAATCATGAATTTTGAAACTGTTTTGCTATTTTTTCAAGATGTGTAAAATTGAGTGAAAAATACAGCAAAAACGGACAGAAAATCAGAAAGGTAGAAAGAAGACAAGAACACAAAGATTTATCCTGGTTCGGTCAATGTGACCTACTTCAATCTCAAGGAACACCTTTCCTTGGATTTCACTATGGTATGGACACAAGTACAATAAGAACCAAGCTTGATCCTTGGGTTACACACCAACCCTATTCAAGACTTGGATAAACACCTCTATGCAACTCTTGATTGCAACACCTTTACCACCTATTAGTGTAGGTGTAGCCTTATAAATTTGGCTAATCAATCTTACAAATGAGACACAGGAGGCATGTAGCTACTTAACTAATATCACAAGAACATGTTGGCTACACAAATAATGAAACAAGAATGAAGAGAAGAAGACAGCAAGACAATGAGCTTCAACTTTTTGCCTTCAAGTGTGTGTTTATCTTCTTCACCTTTGCCTCCTATTTATAGTGTGAAATAGGCCTTGAAGATAAGAACTCCAATGTGTCAGTGTCTTCATCATCAATGCTTAAGTGTCTTCACATCATTGGTTGGCCACATAAACACCTTGTACACTTAGCATAATGAAACAACACAATTGGCCCACCTTGGAACACCTTATGGCCGAAATTTTGTCTTCAAAAATTATATAAACAATGTGAAGATAATACCCAATGATAAGATCACATATTCCTTCATTATACCCTCAAATGCTTGGCAGAAGAATAGGTCATGAGAGCTGCAGAATTTTTGACCACATCAGCCCCATTTTCAACCAAACTAGCAGTTGGTTTCAAGATAAAATTTTCCAAGTTGGTAACTTTGCCAATTAGCTTGTTTTTGATTGGTCCACCTATCACCAAGTCATAAAATGAGTACACACGTTTCAAGGGCTGTATATATGAATATCAACTAAGATTTTTGAGGAAAAAATGATATATAATAGTTGACAAGATTATGTCAACATATAACACCAAAATTCCCATTTTTTCTCCTTTGTATGTTGCAATAATTATTGCACCAAGAACACCTTATAATATCTGAAAAATCATGATTGAGAGCTCCAATAATATATATAAGAAGGTCTTCAAGAAAAAATAGAATGTGACATCGAATACCGTCACATATCCCGCTACTATCGATAATGTCATCACATGGGAGAATATAATAGAAAACCATCAAATAATCTTCAAGATAATCATAAATAAACTCCAGAATGAATATAATAAAATACTCAAGAGATTCCTTGAGTAAAAATACCAAAACTGGCCTCAGGGGTAAAATGACAAAAATACCCCTGGTGAGAGAAAGCTCCAAAAATGACTCCGATGGTCAGAAATAGATATAATAACACCTTTGTGATGATAAATAAGAGATGAATGTGTCCTTGAAACATCATGCCAAGTACCTACACAAACTCAAAATACTAATTTTGCCCTTTTTGGTAAGTTGTAGAAACTTCCAAGGCATGTTAGTCACAATGCATAACATTTATCAAAATCACGTAATAACAACATGATAAATATATATGAATCATGTACAAATAAAAACAACAATTTTATCACATTTTAAAGAAATATTTCTAAAACCCTAGACATTGATCGATCGAAGTGTCTCCGCTTCAGAGATCGATGTCTCATAGTGAGTTTCAGAGTTTGCCTATGACCTACATCGATCGATCAAAGTGAGGGTTCTATGTGTACATCGATCGATAGATGTGTCTCAGGTTTAGATATCGATGTCTCACAGTAAAGTCTTAGTTTTTCTCTGCCTTACATGGATCGGTCGATGTGAGGATCGATTGAAGTGCAATAACTTGAATGATCAATGTCAGTTTTCTTTACTTTTTCAAATTTTAATCATTCATAACATTATGTATGGCATTTTTAAGTATCCATTACTTAAAATCATGACCTTGAAAATTATCTAAACATATTTCTCAACACAACGGTTAGGCGACATATAAATTACCTAGCAAGTCCAACCCTTGGATCTGCCATGCCAGATCAAGCAAGATGAGACATGATGGTAAAAACACAATTAAGAACATAAATAACTTTTCATGTCTCAGTTAAAGAAAATAATGAACATTACACACACCATATATATAACAGTAAATAAACAGAAGAAGGCATTCATAATATCATCACATATAGAAACTAAATCTATTCTACCTATTCCTGTAAAAGTTCAATCGGAACATATTCATTCCTAGTTTCTGAATTCATGTCCTAGTCATCAAGGTTCCATACTTCCTTAATTGTCTCTCCTAGGATGATCATCATCTTATTTTCTACCCGTAAGGTTAACATGTTTTCTTATCTTGAATTTAAAAGTCTTCTTTGGTTATAATTTAAAATTCATAAAACATGATCTTAAGAATGCATGACATGAACTTTCTCCAACATGCAAAACATGACATGACATATGATGGCCATCTCCACGTAAGAACGATACCAATGACATACGGAATAATCCTCCAAATAGTCAAAAGTACAAATATGGCTTCCTTTGTTCCAACCACGGTATTATGTCATATGTACATATCACTAACGGTGACGTAATGCCTGAGATCACTTAGGTCCAACCCAGGTGTTACATTCGGCTCATAACATGAACATATCAGAAGATAACTTAAGCCCGCGACACCAACCACCCCGGTCCTGGTGTCATGACGACCACCAACATGTCGTACACGATGTAATCGTAACATAGAAAACATAACATGTCTTGGAATTATCCGTTTCATTGATAAGTTTGTTATGTGGCTTTAACTTTCTTTTGAAAACATGATTTTCGTAACATGGCATTGAAAACGTAGTCTTTATTTCAAAACATCATACTTAATGTAACTGAAACCTTTCTTAATTTGTAAACTTGAAATATAGTTTTTCTTTAAAAACATGGAATGTGATATAAAATACTTTAATCATGGTTTCATTAATTCGTTAAGTGTCCGTTTAGTCTCATTTGACGTCTTACACTTATGATTAGCGAATTCCGTAATTTATTTCCTTGAATATACCAAATATGTCATGAATTCCCATTTTACCCTTTTTCCTTTGTGCTTTCAGCCTATACCCCAAAACAGCCCCTATTTGGGCTAATTTCATACTTAATCATATCTTGAAATCCATATTACATCGTCATCCTAAAATCATAGAAAAATCAAAGAATCCAAAACTTATCCTAAAACATAACCTCAGGCATAACATATCACATATGTAACAACACTAGAATTATCATATAATATACTTAATATACATATCATGGCAATTAAGTTTAAATGAAGCAAGTGAGGTGTGTCACACCCCACCCCAATGCTGTGGGGTAGGGGTGTCATATACCCCTCACAATGCTTCAAATTTTAATCTTTTGCTTCTTTACTTATTTTTATAACTCTTATGCTCATTGTTTAACACAAAATGATGATGCTTATACGGTCATAAATATGTAGGATGGTCATAAACTTGTAACAATCTATTATGAACATGCTCTCTTATTTACCAAAACTACATGCTTGAAAGTCAAAAACACAAGAAAACATAATAGTTGGAAGAGAGCATGTTAACATACCTTCTATGGCCTTCAAATGCAAGATTAAACATCTTTAGATAGGTGAAGAATCTTGCTCAAATAGGTGGCTAAAAACAGCCCCTGTTTGTGTGATTTTTACATAAAACACTTGGGAGAAAAGTGATGTTCATCATACATATGAAGATGAAGTTCAAGAACTATACTTTAATGTAAGGTCTTGTTTCAAAGCTAATCAAAACTATAAGATATCATCACAATGGAGAATAAAACATATCAAATACTTAGGATGATTCATCTCATAGATGAGATGTTTAAAATAGAGCAAAAAGTCTACTTTCAAGGATATGCAACATACTTTTGCTAAGAATCAATACTATGTTCAAGTAGCACACATGCATGTACATATGAGACTTGAATTCAAGATATCTTCACATGCATAATCATGTTATTTAAAGTTCAAGTCTCTAATCATAACTCTTATCATAAGACACAAGATTAAACATTCAACTACACATGCAGATATAATCTTTATGGTATTTTGATAAGAAAATGACTTGAAACTAGTCTTGAATGATCCTATTTTATATGAACATAATTTCGTAGTTTTCAAAATAACATGGATGATCTAAGTGTAGGACTTGCCTTATGAGCCTTGGGTTGAAACTTAAGCAATTAAAGTTTCTTGAAATGAGCTTGATCTTGGACTAAACTTGGAGTTGCCAACCTTCCTCCTTCACCTAGGGGGAGTAGTTTTTGGGCATGGGGTAGGTGAGTGAGACATTCAAACTTAGGAAGAGTGATATATACATAACGACTCTAAAAATAGTTTTACAAATAATCATACATTTTTCTTTGTTTAGATTATGTACTTGAAGGTCTACCTATTTTGCTCCAAGCTTGAAGAGTTTTCTTTGCCCCCTTCCTAGTCTACATAGGGCATGGTTTTGAGGGTTAGAAGGGTGGGTAAAAAGAGCCTCTTGAAGAAGGAATACTTGAGGAACATGTAATCTAAAACATATCTTAGATGGGTGAAGGAAGTTGTTTAATTTCTTTTTCACCTTTCTTCTCCTAGGCTTAAGGAATTCTTTTCTTCTTTACCTCCTAGGGAGGGCACGATTGGAGGCTTGGAGAAAAAGGATGGAGTTGTCTTGAGTTTGAGTTGGAAGGAAGAGAGGGAACTTAGAGAGCTTATGGAAGATTTTGTTAAGAATTGGCAATGGATACAAGCCTAAGTTCTTCCTTCCCCCTTCCTTTCAAAAAAACGCCTAGCACCATGGAAGAGGTGGTGCATGTGGCTTGCTTGGAAGTTTTGGTTTGATAGGATAAAAAGAGAGGTGATTAGGCCTAATGGAAGGTTTCTTATAAGCATGTGAGGTGAAGCTTTTGTAAGACAACCAACCAATGCATGTAGGTGGTTGTCTTACATGTTTAGCATGCTTTATGAAGAAATGAAAAAAAAAACTTGGAGGTGCCTTAAGGAGGATTAGGGACGGTTTCTTTGGGGAGGGGTTTGGAGGGGCAGATTAGGAAATACACCAAGTTCTAGAAGTTTTATGTATAAGTCCTATTTTTATTTATTTTCTTTTTTGTATAATTTGTAACATAATGGTGTATTTATATGCATACATATATACATTACATTAATTAATAGATTGATAGTCGTGACATAACTACGCACTCAATTTTGTTAATGTGTGCGCTTAACATATTATCATACCATGCGGTTTATTTTACCCATCACGGGGGCGGGTAGTAACAAGACAAGATGGTCAACGACTTCATTTTAGATCATAAAAGGCCAGAAAATGTGATCAAGGTTGAGACTTGGATGTCTGCCGAGTTGCTGAGGCAACTCTAGAACTTGTTAAGAGAATTTGTGATTACCTTTTTCTGGACACCCGAGGACATGCAAAAAATTCCAACAACTCTTGTTGAGTACAATCTTAATGTAGACCCTAGCGTTAAGCCTATTAAATAGAAGAAAAGAAACTTCACTCCCGAGAAGAATATGGTAATTGATGTAGAGGACGACAGCTGTTTGCTGTCAAGTTTATAATAGAGCTCCCTTATCCAATTTGTTTAGCCAATCTTGTAGTCGTGCCGAAGTCTGGCAAAAGTTGGAGGATGTGTATTGATTACACTGATTTGAATGAAGCCTACATGAAAGATTGTTATCTGTTACAAAAGATTGATAGGCTAATCGATTCAACAATCGGGCATGAGGTCTTTGGCTTTCTTGACGTTTTTAGGGGCTATTGTCAAATGGCCGTAGCTAATGAATGCCCGGATAAAACATCCTTTATTATAGAAGAAGGAAATTATTATTATTATGTAAGCATGCCTTTAGGCTAAAAATACAAAGCCACCTATCAACTGTTAGTTAATTCTTTGTTCAATAGCCAGTTTGGCCGCTTCATGGAAGTCTACATCGATAATATGCTCATCAAGAATACTCTTGATATGTATATTCAGAACTTAAGAGAGTTTTTCTTCAACCTCGGAGACTCCAAGATGCGTTTAAACCTCAAAAAGTGTACTTTTGGGGTCCACAATAGAAAATTCTTAGGATAAATGATTTCCAAAAGAAGGGGGTTAGACTAACCCCAACAAAGTTGAAGTTTTGAAAGCTATGCACCCACCTCAGAATATCAAAGAGGTACAGAGACAAACTGAAAGGATCGCGACACTCAATCGATTTCTGTCTGGCTTGGCATCACTCCCATTCTTCTAGACTTTGAAGATGAAATCCATGTTTTAGTGTGATGGAAAGTGTCAATAGGCTTTTGATGACTTGAAATTTTACTTGGTAGAGGTGTCAACATTGACTTCACCCGTTCCAAAAAAATATGGCCGTCTGTCACAAAACTGTTAGTGCTATTATGATCAGAGAGAAAAACATGTAGAAGCCAATATATTTAGTGAGTAAAGCATTGTATGGACCAGAGGTGAGACATATAAATGCTGGGAATGTGGCATGGCATTGGTTATAGTTGCCAGAAAACTCAGGCCCTATCTTAAAGTTCATCATATTGTGGTCGTTACTGATCCCCTTAAAGCAAATTCTATCAAAACCCAAGATATTGAGCCGAACAACCAAATAGGTCGTAGAACCAGCTGAGTACGATATCAATTATCGACCTTGGAGTTCTATCAAAGCCTAAGTGATGCGTTCTTAGGGCGCACAAGAAACGATCTTTTACTATGTTCTATCTTTTTTCCTCAAGTAACCTTATTCATTTCTTAAGAACGAAATTCTCCACCCTTGGCCATGTGCGATTTGATTTGGATTGAGTAAGATCCTTCAACCATGCATCTTGTTTGTCATAAAAGAACAAATTCTTACACTTGGAACATATGTTCAAGACTAAAAGAGTTGACTCCCCCACAACGTTTGCTCAAAACGTTGATATAGATTTAATCTCAATCAATGATCAAGAACACGTTAAACTTGTAAAGAGGCTCTTGGTCAAAATTTCAATATGTTATTGAGGAAAAACTGTATAAATTTGGTGCATACAATGTCTTTAAACAGGCACCGCCTAAGCTAGAAAAAGAAAAACAAGAGATTCCTAATCAAAGTAGAATTCTGAAATCTAGACTGGCATTGCTCGCGGATTCTTGACCTTCTACATGTCGAATCTAATGTTGAGCTCTTCTTATAATTTATAGATAGGGATCCTAGCTTTCCATAAGATTTCAAATCACGTCATTCAAATATCCGTGGCCCAAGATATGCTCTAGATAGTGACAGCTGGTCATGCAATCACAACCCTAGTTCCTTCGAAAAGGAAAGTTCCTTCCAACTACTCTTACATGATTTTAGCTTACCAAAATGACTCCTACATGGTTTTAGTCATTCCAAAATTTCCTAGAAGCTATTAAAAGACTCTAAAATTGAATAACAAAGTTTACAAGCCACATAGGCCAAAAATAAGGTAATGCAAAATCAGTGTACGTGAGACTCCACGAGCTTATGAAGATGACCAAGCATGCTCGATGTCTTGTTAATGGACTTTGAAAATCATCATTTGAACACCATTGAGTCCTTCCTTACTCTCTAACCCGCTGAACATTCTCTCCATGTGTTTTGGCTCCTTGAATCTCATCACTAAACCATGTTATAATTTGTTGCTGAAGAGATTTCCGTGGAGGATGAGAAGCTCTATGAGCAACAACGGACCACTTATGTTGATGGGTCTTCTTCTCATGATGGTAGTGGAGAAGACCTCCTAATCATAAGTTTAAAAGGATGAAAAATCGAATATGCACTTTGATTTGGCTTCGACATTACAAACAACATAACCAAGTACGAAGCCCTGATTGATGGCTTGAGCCTTTCAAGAAAGCCAGGGGATCATAAAATCATATCACACAATGATTCTCAACATTTTGTGGCAAAGATGAAGAGATTTTCCTAAAGGTCTAGTGGCTCAAGGAAATGTTCGAGACTTTTGAAATCGAACATGTTACCAGGTCAGCCAACAAAAACACCAATATACTTCTTCGTCTAGCATCATCAACTCCAACGGTGTTAGGCAAAAAGAATGTGGTGAAGCTCATCAAGCACCAATTTTATGACCAGGCCAAGGTGCTCCAAGCTAACTACTGCGACACTTAGATGCTTGAGATTGTTAACTTCTTAAAGCATGGTATTCAGCCGCAGGATCGACATGCAACAAAAATACTGCTCATCAAAGAAGTATGCTCTATTCAATGAAGTCTTGTATAGGAGATCATTCTCTTTACGATGGCTGAAGTGCGTCTTAAAAGATGAAAGAGATTATAATCTTTGAGAGTGCGGGATATGTACCACAACATGCACTATGAGTTATCCTCCATGTAGCCGGGGTAGGGCTGCCCTTCCACTATACTAAGCCAGATACTACTGGACCCGAGACGTATAGTCTATTCCTGTAACACGTCTCTCACAGTGATACAGCTCTATACTTGCATCAACAGTAGCAGGCACTCCCTGTGCCAGACCAAATCGTCTCATCACCCTATCAAGTAAATACAACTTAAGTATCTCCTACAGAATGAGAGGCGCTCGAGCATGCCATAGCTCCGATCTCTATCGACAAATATTTGGCATGTCCTCAATGATATCACCGGTGTAGGGTTGTTGTATAAAATCACCCTACACCATGCTATCCAACTGATCACGTACTGCATCAACTGTGTCTACTATCCTATCTAAAATCACGTTTCTTGAGCCACCACGTTGTGCGACATGTATCAGGTGCAGGAAAAGCAACTGTAGGAGGCCTCTTAGGTAGTAGGATAGGACATAGTGCGGGAATCTCTCCCATAAATAGTACTGTAAGAGGTGCATCTGTCCTGAGATCACGTGCACACACAACACATAGCGGGATTGCATAGGCTACGATACAGACACACAAGCGCTACGTTGCCCCAAGAACTAGTTGTAGCCATCTGAAAGTCTGTAAGGATATGTAAAATACCATCTACATCCAACTAGTAGCACAATCACATAATAATGTAATGATCTTTAGGAATATCAATGCTTGCGTCTTCCGCTCAACCTGTACGACATTCGCATCATATGCTATGGGGTTCTTAAGTAACCACTAAATTAGCCCCTTACAATGTTTTTCCTGGAAACCCTAATGCTCAAGGGTTCAACCCGACAATATTGTACATATATCTTGCATCCCTCCATAGTGTACCTCGGCTCTGTTTCCGTAAGAGATACACCATCAATACACAAGCCCAGAGAATCTGTACGTCCTAGATCGTCATAGTGACTTCATGTATCGGTAGGTGAAATGTTTGAGTCTCATGTCTCCACCTCTCAAAGAACACCGTGATCACTTCATGATCAACCTTAATCCTACTTGAACTCGTTGGCCTACTAGACCACAATCACACTTCAGCATGTAGCCATGTCGTTTGGCCTTCACATCGATGGTGCTGCGGTTACAGGCGAGGAGTCTCCATACACTACAGTGCAGTGGCACCATCTATGCACTGAGTTGCTTGAATGGACTATGGACATACCGTATATATTAGGCGACTGTGTATCAAGGAGTAATTTCATGAAGTGTTTTGCCTGTACGAGATTACAGGAACATTCATTCAATGAGCAGATTCAGTAGGGGGCTACTGTACACATCTTCTTCTTGCTATCGGATTTGTTATATGGCATATACAATGCCACATGTTAGCTGGTCTACCTCTATATACTTTGGGACTTTGCCGGTTTATGTAGATAATCCTTGGGGGAACCGTCATCATATGCTTGTATCAGAACCTATGGAAAGACGAAGAGGCATTAGATTATGGAGCCATTACAGTTGATGCAGTTCTGGATATGAGGGAGGTTTGCCATCTTCCTTCCTTTCTGTGTTAGGAGTCATCGGGAGATGAGGCTTGGTGCATCCTGTGCAGCCTGGTGGCCTAATGAGCTCATCTTCTGGGATATCCCCCGCCTCATGGTGGATACCGCACGCAATCAGCTCGACAGACTAGTAGAGAAAGATCTCCTGTCGGTGCCTTATGGAACGTTATTGCAAGCTTTCCACCGGTGTACACACAGGATGATCATCTATGGATTACTCAGGTGCCACTGCTACTATGAAACATTATTAAGCATCACCTCCTCCCACTAAGTGATAAAGCAGTTTAGGCTGATGCAGGGGATGCCTCCTAGGGTATTCGATTTATGGGGGTTGTCATCCATCATATGGTAAAGAGGATTGGGAATGAAAACTATACACAGACGCATGCCATATTCTTACGACAGTGACATGACCGAGCGCAGCGGTCAAGAGATCTATGTTGTGGTCTAACGTACTGAGGATGACTCATTGTGCATGATGTAGTGCAGATATCTGACACTCCTAATGCTTGGTCATCCTCGTGTTAAGTGCATAGATGATGACGGTTTCTGTGGTTCCACATCTAGCCTCATTCGGCTGGTATGTATACATCTTCTTTTTTATTTAATTTTCCATTTGTATGTTAAATATTTACTGATGTTTCTATTATTTAAATTATAGGTACATTGTATTGCTCGCATGTACCATCATGCGGCAACAATCGGAGATGAAAAAGACATAAAGATTGCCTCGGAGGGGCTCAGAGAGGATGACATCAGACATCTTTCCAGAGACCCCCCAGTAGAAGCCATCTAGAAGATTACGGATGCATGTCATTCACAGTTTTCTGTGTTTCGGTTGGAAGAGCCGTCATCTGCACACATGTATGCTGGACGGTCACATCCAATGGGTCCCTCGAGGAATGCATACGTTGGAGGATGTACGAAGCTAGGCACATCATTACAGACACAAGCCATCGATAGCAAACATGCGTTTAGCCAAGAGGAAGACATGCTTGACATTGATGATTATCTCCCCCTTATGATCCTAATGACATGCAGTTTGCCGAAGAGTTGTAGTGCGATCTAGAGCAGGCAACGACGCAGATACCGATAGCAACTTAGGGGCGATATGTCGCCACCAGAATCACAGTCATAAATGCAGTTGCCAGAAGATTTAGGCCCATCCAAACATAATGTAGTTGCTCAGAGACGGCCTATACATGAGAGGAATTGTCTTATCGGCAGGAGTCTCTAAGATTTATATTGTATTTGTATTATGTTTATCACATTTTGCATATTGACATACATTTGTATAGTTTTGATCAATTCTTATTTTATCTTACTTTATTCTAGTTTCACTTGTTCGTATTTGCTCTGTTTTTCTTCAAAAATTGAAATATATTTTAGAAAATATGAACGCAAAAAAAAGTAGACAATTGTCATTTTATCTGACTAAATTATAAAAAATTATAAATTGAGAAAATGTTTGTGTTTCTGCATAAATTATACGTTTGCACAATTGTAAACTTAAAATGGATAGGAACCTGTTATTTTTTTTTTTTTTTGAAAATTAGTTTTTTTGAACAAATACTGAGCAGACTACGGTTCTTTCAGAACCACGAATGCCAAAAGTCAAAATAGAACACCGCGGTTCGATTGGCACTGCAGTTTTCAGAGAAATGGGGTGCGTAGTTTTGGGTTCTTTCAAACATATAATAAAAATGTATTCTCTTAATAAACTAATATTTTCTTTCTCTCTTGAAAATTATAATTTTCTATCCATACATGCAGATAAACATTTATCATGTCTCTGTGCATGTCTATATACAAAACAATTTCTGTACAGACAACTACAGAAGATGGAAGTGGCAGAGATGAAAATGTTAAGATGGATGTATGGACATACAAGGCTAGACCGGATCAGAAACAAGGTGTTTCGAGAAAGGTTAGGCGTGGCTAGTATAGCCGATAAGATAAGGGAGGGAAGATTGAGATGGTTTGGGCATGTCAAGCGGAGACAGACAACGGCGTCGGTCAGAGCAATTGAAAGCCTAATTGTAGAAGGAAACAGGAGTAAAGGCAGACCCAAACTGACTTGGGATGAGCAGATAAGACACGACTTACTAGATTTGCACCTCTCTGAGGACATGGTCCAGGATAGGAGTTCATGGAGACATAAGATTAAGGTTAACGAGGTATAATTCATATATAGGGACACTTTAGAGTATATTTAGGGACATAGATAGGTGTAGACACTATCTACACTTTAGGTTGACTTTCCACTTGGTGGCGTATGTTTTACCATTGTTTCACATTACATGTACATATATACGTGAGGTGTATTTTAATATCGAAAGGCCTTTATTTGTATTTCTTGAATTTACTCACTAACACACTAGCACAACATATCCTTATTATCATGTCATTTATGCAGATAGAGCCGGGGGTCTCACTGGAAGCAGACTCTCTATCCCTTGGGATAGAGGTATTGTATGCCCACCACTTACCCTCCCTAGATCCTGACGATAGCTTTGGCTGTCGTTGGGATATACTGGGTACGGATGATGATGATGATGATTTGTGTGTGCAAGGAAAATGGTACTTGTTTGTTATAAAATCATTCACAGTATACCATAGGATCAAATACAGTTATCATTTCCGTATTGTAATTATTCCTTTTTTTTCGTTCAATCATTTTAAAGTTTAACCATTTTAATGTTCCACTATAAAGTTGACATATAATGTGTTTCAGAAGAAAAAAAAAAGTTGACATATAACTTCGGTGTTATACAGCCAAGAATTTAACTTTACAAATTAACCCTAACAAAAATGTGCTACATGCATGAAAGTTTATTACGAATAACATTTGAAAAATAACATAATTAGCCCTATACGTGGTTTTCTGAGCAGCCCCTGTAGAAAAATACACTATATATAATAAATGAAGGTGTACAAAATACATAGAGCCGTTGGATAGAGCCGTTGGATGTAAATATAACCGTTATGGAAGACCTTCTTCCTCTTTTGTATATATAGTTGCCTAGTTGTAGTATTTTACTCTTAAGTAAGAATTCAACAATAAAATTGATTCTTCTTAAAACCTTGTGTCTATATTGATCGTCTTTATTCAGATTTCTCCTTCTTCTTCAGTTTGTTGTTCACAGTTCATATTCCTCTTCTTCCCACATGCTTCTCTCTTCTCTACTTCCTTCATGGTCATTCCACCTCTAGAATTCCTACATGGTATCAGAGCCCTCAAAATCTGGAATCTTTCATTAATCGTGCTTCTCCTCCGCTGTATGTCACTGAATGTTTTGACCTTACTGCATTTGCCTTGTCACTGTTCTTTCCATCTTTCGGATGACTGTTGGAAGGTGTAGCATCTTTTCTTCCTCCAAGCTCTTGCTCCACCTCATCTTCCTCTTTTTGATGTCATTTTCCCGATTTCATTCTAAATTTCAAAGCCTAAAGTCTTCCTGCTGATTTACTGCAGCAAATATTGAAAAGGAAGCTGAAGAACAAAACTTGCATAAGTCTTGAAACTCTTACAACGCGTACCTCGCGTACCTTGAAAATTCGACAATCAGCTCTCCAGAACAAAGATAATGCAGTTCCTCATATTCCATCGGAAAAATTCTGATTTTGCATCCATCATCTGTGTTTCAAAGCGGGAACAAACATTCTTCCTAAATTTTTCAAACATTCTCTATAAATTTCTCAAACCCATCTTCGACTGGAAGAAGTAGGAGACTGCAAGGAGAAGCGGGTATGCAGAAATTGTATACAGAGTAGGTCTTGCTACAAAGAAGAAATAGTAATTTTATTTCAGTAAAAACTGTAAGGATTTAACGAAGTTGACCCTCTTGACTAGTGGATAACAAATTCCACTCATTACTCGCCACGTGTTTTGACACAAAGTCGACACAACACTATTTCTTTTCCCGGATGGTTGACAGCTGGTTTTTAACACAAAAAAATTTTCAACACAACTCGCTTTTCAACACCCGTACACATTGTATTTATTACATCTGTCCACTTTATTTCACTATCCTTCACCGTCTATTCTGCAATATCAAAACTTCACTCCACCACGTTTCATCATTATAGATTCTCTCCTTCCATCAAATCCTTTTGGGCAACTCTTCTTCTCCGTAAGGCTCACATTTCATTTCTTCTATCTGCTATTTTATTTACTTTATCTGCCCTAACACTTCTTTGCATAGCCGATTCTAGCAGCGAAATCACTTCATCTGGAGCAAAGTCCTCTGGTTCTGCTGCCATTGTTTCTGTGATAAATCAAAGTTTTTTTTCAATTGTTCTTTCTGAGAAAGTTTGTGATCAAATTACTGATTAAATTTCTTATCAGATGTGTCTGGGTTTGTTTTTATCCTAAACCTTGGTTGATCTTTATCTCGATTCATCGAAATCATTCAAATCTGGGATTACAAGCTGTTTCACTATCATCTCTCAATTTACAAAAATTGGGGGTACATTTTGCCTCACTGTTTTTTGTTTTTAACTGATTTGAAAGGAAACTTGATAGTTTATGTGTTGGTATGCAACGTGAAGTATTTAGCCAGCGACATGTCTCTTCAGTCTTTATGGGAAAGGTTTTTTATGCAATCCAGGTGGCTGGCCTGACCTCAAAGGGAAGTTATTTTGTTGTTTTATTTATTGTTCCTGTAAACTTCTCTTTATGCATGCTCACGGCATATGTCCTAGACAAGTTTGCAGTAGACAGCTAAGGGAATGTTGTTGATTGAAGCTGCACTCATGTTGGGTGGCTGATCTTTGGGTCATGCTGCTAGAATTCTTAAAGCTTTCACTAGGTTTTTATTCGACTGTCAAAATTCTTACAATGTTCGTGGCTATTAAGTTTTCAAAGTTTTTCAATAGGCTATGAAGAGCCTTAGCCCATAAAGCCAGAATCTTTTTAGTAATCTCTGAAGAGTCTTGGCAATATAGCTGAAATCTTCTCAATTTACCTCTCTATGAAAAGTCATAAATTTCTAAGGCCATGTGGTCGTCCTCAAGGCCACTGTGTCATCATTAAAATTCCGTCAAAGGCCATAGTGTCATTTCTTCACGACCATTATGTCTATAAACTTCAAAAAGGCTATGAAGAACCTTGGTCATAAACCGAAATCTTCTCTTTGAATGGGCTATGAAGAGCCTTGGCTATAGAGAGAAATCTTTGATAGCTGAAATCTTTGTTTGGAAGAGCCTTGGTGCTCGTATACGAATATGTGATGTTAGATTTCCTGGAAAGTTGCTCGACCTGAAAAAGTGGTTCTTTGCTCAAAATCAATTTGAGGTTTTTTTTAGTACATGCAGTCTATAAATCTGAAGTTTTTTTCTCTCCAATAATTAAAAGAATCTGTGTTATTTTGAGAAATTGATTTGTTGGAAAAATTGTCCTTGTTTGAAATCAAAGTTATGCATTCAAACTTTTGATTGCATGTTGTTGATTCTTGAGTGATTCTGGAAAAGTAATCTTTTTCGATTATTGCTTGTATCTAACTTTGTTGTTCATGATCTGAGAATTAATTTTGAAACCTCTTTTGTTGATTTCGATCTGCTAAGAAAGTGATGTATCTGAAAAAAATATGTTTCCTGATTTCATCGTGAAAATTGATTTAATAACATGTGGGTTTTATTCTTTTGGGTTATTCAAGTTTCTCTTTTGGTTGAAGGTAAAGTTTTCTCGGTAGACTGTGTAACCTAACCACATGCGGACCAAGTGTTTGATTCGAGTTCTCAAAGTGCCAAGTAACAAGGTTCCATTTCTTTTCCTTAAATTTTCGTGTGTACTGATAATAATTCTGTATCAAGTGTGATGCGATATAATTAGAGTCTTGGTCATGATATCACTTGAGGGGTAGCATGTGTTATGATCAACACAATGTTGTGGACAGGTGTTCTCTTTCCAAGTAATATATTGGCACCTATTGAATGAATGTTATGTGTATATAACTCTCTTATGTATCTTCCATAATCGATTGTGATATTGTGTCTAATGATCAACTAGAGGAACATGTTTAGTCAATTGATAATTCAAGCTATGTTGGTTATGTGGTTCATATCGTGTTTGGAACCTATTTGCTCTGTTTCTGATGTAAGTTTATTCCTGATTCTTCTTGTTGTTCTTAATAAGTTTCTTGGTGCATTGGTCGGTAATTATCATACGTTTCTGTTGGTTCTGACTATTGAAACTATTATTAATAAAAGAAACAGTGAGGCGTTGGTAACTGGAGTATGTGAGGATCATCACCGTTAAAATGGTTGTCCTGTTTTGTTTTTTGGAAATCTTGGAGTTATATTTATCTCGTATGAGCATGTGATGCCAAGTTGTGGGGTCGCAAACTGGTTTATATATTGGGATCAGTTTTAAATTGAGTCAAGTTCTTTAATAAAATGCATAATCTTGGCAAGTTGTTTGGTTGAACCCAAGTGTTGATTATTGTTGACATGACTTGAGAATGAATATTTGAATTGTAAAGCATATCAAGTGGAATGTGATCATAAATGCTAAAACTATGAGAAGCGTTTTACATGTTGATATAAGGCATCTGTCCTGGCATTCAGTTTAGTATGGTGGCCATTATTGCCGTTACTATTTGAATGGACAAGAGTCCCTCTGAACTATGGACACGAATAATCTTGAATTATTCCTCTGAGCCATAAGCATGAACTCCTCTGAGCCATTTTAAATTAGGCTAGAAGAGCCTTAGCTGTAGAGCCGAAATCTTCTTAAGAAATTCCATTATTGAGGCTGTAGTTGCCATTTGCATCTTTATTATTCCGGGTGCCATGTATGGTCCTTGTGTCGCTTGTGAGACATTGTATCCTAAATACCAAGGTTGTATTCTCAATAGCATTTCTGGTTCCCATATTTGGTTGACAAAATATTGTGATTATGAAAAACATAATAACAAACCATGGAATTTCATGTATGTTGTCTGATTGTTTAAATCTGGTAACCTTGTGAATTGTTTTCTTTGTTTCTCTCTCTAAAGATATCGTGTCTGTTTAATTCTATCAGTGATTCAGTGGACCTTTATGATCTCCTATGTGCTTTGTATAATTTGTTGTTGAGTTAACGACTTCTGTCATGAGTGTCTATCTAGTGTCCTTATTATATAGTCTTTGACATGTTAAATGTTATGCTAGTATATTCTCTGAAGTTTTTTGTTTTCTTAGCTGTGTGGATTGTATTAGCAGCATTAATGTTCCCAATCTTGTAAACACCATATTAACTGTTCTCCTTTGTTACGCATTTAGCTGTCTATCATATATGTGTTTCATATGTATAATTGTTGTACTATCATTTGTTGGTCAAATGAGATTGTGGAAACCATCCTGAGTACATGCTGCCTGATGAATGAAGAAAGTATTTTAAAATTTATTCGTTCTTCCTCTTATATTTGGTTAAGCTCTTCTAAGTATATAATAAGTTAAGGATTGTCTACTGTTATAGAAACCTTTCAAATTAATTGTTAGTCATGTGTTAGTATGCTTGCAGCATTTAAGGATTAAGTCTCCATTTCCTAGGAAATTAGTTTATCTTCTTTCACATCTCTTCTTTTGAGTCATTTTGATATTATAATACATTTTGCATGATATAAAGTTCGTTCTTGTTCTCTGTACTAACAACTTTTTCAAGATCTTCCTTCAAAGGAAGATTTGTTAACTGCAAGTGATCCTATTTGATTACAGGAATTTCTTTGACTAACACTATCTTGCAAGGTGCCCAGAAACAAACAGAAGGATTTATTTTCACTAACACTTGTTTGCAGGTGTTACAAGGATCACGGGTCTTCACTAACCATTGTCTACAGGAACATGGATTGCTTGAATGTTTCATGTGCAGGAAATATCGAAACAACGGGAGTTAAAATGCTTTATGGTGGCTGTCCGCCTTGGATCAAAAGGAAGATTATGCTACCTAGCAAAGAGGAGAGGTTGTTGACCCATTGAAGGCTTCCCTAATTCAAGATATACACAGTGCAAACTTAGTTGCATCTACCTATGCACTAAGTTTGAGGGAGAGTGTAGAAAATACACTATATATAATAAATGAAGGTGTACAAATTACATAGAGCCGTTGGATAGAGCCGTTGGATGCAAATATAACCGTTACGGAAGACCTTCCTCTCTTGTATATATAGTTGCCTAGTTGTAGTATTTTACTCTAAAAAATTCAACAATAAAATTGATTCTTCTTCAAACCTTGTGTCTATGTTGATCGTCTTTATTCAGATTTCTCCTTCTTCTTCAGTTTGTTGTTCACAGTTCATATTCCTCTTCTTCCCACATGCTTCTCTCTTCTCTACTTTCTTCATGGCCATTCCACCTCTAGAATTTCTACAGCCCCTACTTTCCCCTACCCTAATTAGGCATAATTTACAGCCAAACACAAGACACTAACTTAAATGATCACTTATATTTCTCAAATAAGATTATAAAACTTGAAAACAAATTATCATGCCACTCGATATAACACCGTTCGACTCCTCTGGCTCTGTGGTAGCATATAGCAGCTAAATATCTGCTTTCTTCTCCACTTAACACAGTAATATGAACAATGAAACATGAACAGAGCAGAAAGACTAGTGAATGCAAAATAGAACATTAGGAAAGGGGCCAAAGTCTTGTGCTAGTGCAGTTAAACAATTAGGTTCAAACATAGGACAACAACTTCCAGTAAACATGGAAGTCCATTGAAAGCAACAACTACAAGCAGACATAACTGAGCAGCTCAAAAGCTCGTAATCTCTTCCCCTTACTGGCTTTCTGATAGAGGCTTTCGCACCACAAAGAAGTACATGGGAGTAAAAATGTTTTTCCTGAAAATAAATAGCATCAGTAATCAAGAAATCTGGTAAGCTGCCAGCCTGAAAATTAGGAAAGAACGCGAATTGCGTTATTGATTCTGGGCTGGTAATATTAGTTTGAGGTTCATACAGGAAGGTTTTTCGTTCTACCTCCTACTTTTGTATAATTGTCTGGCGAACACCTCTTGTAGTGAAATTCATATTACTTGCACACACATATACACACAAAAGGAAGTAGCACCTTGCGAGAGCTAATTTGCTTTCCCATTTGGAACACTTAAATACAGGAATATATGACCTCTAACATGTCATGTGTAAGTAGCACTCGAAAAGACACATAGGATAACATCTTCCAACGTGTTACATAATACATTTTTGCTTTTTTCCTGGAACCCGTTATTTGCTTCTACTTTGCTAATCTTATTACAGTTTATGTATGATAAAGTTTCTAATTCCATGTATATTCCAATGTACCAATTTTCACTTCAGACACTTGCAGCTCTAAACTTTCCGGGATGGAAATATTACATTTCGATCAGCACATGCATATGCATCGAGTTACTGAACGCATAGAGCTAAACCGTAAAATGAATTTTGTTAATGGAATGTATCATAAGAAATTCTAGAGATAGCTTTTGCTGTTGTTGAGATATACTGGGTATGATTGTTCTTGTTGTAATGTATCAGAAGAAAAAACTTACTTTCCTCCGGCCACAAGTCCCTCAGCAGCTTTCTCTAAGAAATCTTGAACCCTTTGGCTGCCCTTTGGAGCCAGTCCTAGACTTTCCAGACCCTTGACCTACAAAAGGTACGATCACAACACATGGAGCACATCAATTAAGCATGAACATGTAGCTTTACTCCTGAATGATACTCGTACATGAAAAAAAGCAAAAGAATTGACAAGATACTTGACATATATTACCAAGGTTCTTGTAAAAAAACGTCCAATTGCTGTTAGTCGGAAGTTGCTCAATGAGAAATGGTCTTTATCCAGTGGCAAGTACCAAGGGACAGCCGTGTCTGCCGCTAGATCTTTCTCCCAAATAACCTTCATGTGCCAATATGTTTTATCCATTTTCCAAGTTAGAGAGCAAGCAGCAATGATGCTATACAAAATACAACCAATAAAACCATGCTGACTCACTTCAAAACCGGCTTTCTTCAATGCTTCAATGCATTGGGTTGTCAACCTTATTTCTGGGAGGCCATTGCCCAGCTCAATTTCTGCCTGCATCCATGAAATGCGAAATAAACCAATCAGCTGAAGAGGATAGTGTTACAACAGGCTCAAACCAACTTAGCAGGACATCTCCAACTACCTTTATCTTTTGATGTTCTTTGTTTTTGGGATCAAAAGATTCAGTCATACACCACTCGTACGCAGCAAAACGTTGGCCAGGTTTTAGTACACGGTATATCTCTTTATAGCATCCAACCTATAAGGCAGGAAAGAAAATCAGTAAAGAAGAATAAGCAATTTCACAAACACAACGGAAGCAAGATCAATACTTGCATCCATATCACATCCAAGTCAAACTAGCAGAAATCTAGTCTATAGCTAATTAAGAGGCAAATGTAAAACAATGATTGATATGCTCTTTACACACCGCATCTGGAGCATGACAGGTAGCTTCTATGGCATAAACTGCATCAAAATGGTTGTCAGAAAACGGCATGTTCATGAAATCAGCCTGCCACAGGAAGAAGTTTTTTGAGAAAACAGAGAGCACTTAGTATAATATTACTTTACCACGTTTACTTACTTTCACAAAGTCACAAGTCTTGTCAACTCCTGCAACACGATTCAATACCTGTAAGAGTAAGTTGTTAAAATGGCAGGACTTGCATCAGCTGGTACTTCCAGAAGGCAACTATAGTATGAAGATAAAAAGAACACATGGAAGCTGATAATTTCACAATAAGACATTGTGCTACAGCTCTAAGTCAACATCAGCAAAACGAAAAGGAACACGGGTATGCAAAATACACATATGTAACAGGGCAATGCCAAAGTATGTACCCTTCCTCTCGCTATTTGATATTCATTGTTGTTCAGACCTGTCACTGACGTTAAACTGCAATATATTGACATTCAAGTTAGAGTTTAATTCAATAAAAAAAAAACAAGAAGACGAACCTAGAAGAAGAGGAAGCCAAGCTGGCAATTTCCTAACAGAGCAATTACACAAGAAAACACTCCCTGCTATATAGAACAATTTGGACATCTCACAGGAAACGCTTTCATGCAATAGAACAACAGCACAAACAAGATCTAAAATAAATCTGATGCGGATTAACATGTTTAAAGATACAAATGATAGACTTTGGTGAATCCCCATGAACTAAAGGTTATCCATTATAGTTGTAACAAAATTTAGAAATGGAAGTGTCTGGGAGACTGCGTGTGGATGTATCTGCGCATGTAAATATACATCTTCCTATTAGCTTCTTTGAACAAAAAAGGGTGTTCGTTAAGATGGAGAAAACAAAACTCAGGACTCATAGTACCCTGCATAAGGCAGGAAGGGTCTACCAGGTTCAATAAGAGTACATCGCACATAATGAATAACAACAAAGAAAATTTTATTCACCTGAAACGAGCAATTTCCCTCAACGGGCCACCAATTCCACATCCAACATCCAAAACCTACAATACCACAAGAGAGCCATATAATCTTCGGAATCCATACTTGGTCATTATTAAGGTACAAGTTCTTTTCATTTATAGTGTTCACTATGTCTGAGTTAGTGAGAAGACCTTGTCCTCAGGCCTCAGGCCTAGTTGCAATGCCAGGAAATGCTCATGCCTATTTAAGCTCTCCTGTAAGGATTCTCCCTTCCACCTGTAGGTATATGTGTAGCAGGCTTAGCAATTTATTATAGGAGTACTATAATGCTAATACAACACATAAAACTTAAGAGATAATGGATATTGGCAGTATATACCTTGGTGCAAAGTGGAACTTCTCTCCCCAACCATATTCATAGAAGCTAGTCACAAGGTCATAGTATTTATTGACCTTAAAGCAGAAAAGAAATTGCAATCAGAACATAAATCCTACAACGATAGTGGATCATAATTAACTAACATATTCTAATATTCATTTGAAGAAAGAAAACACTAGCAAATCAGACACAAAACTATGACCTACTTAACCATCAAAATATAAATTTAGTAATTTCTTTCCCATTTTCCAACAAAATATTTTAAAACAGCATACCATATGAGACATGCAGGGTTAGTGTAGTTAAGTCACAAAATATACTTGTTAAGTGGCATCGAAAGTGGGAAACAACAGTTAGTGTAGCAAGAGATACGTTAATCACTTTTGAGTCATTGCCACAGCCTCGTTACCAGAACAATATATGTTTTCTCAACAGATGATGAATTAAATTAGTCGTCATTTTCAACTGCTTCGCATAAAAGAATGAGAATATTTTTGTTCTGATCAAGTACATGACTAAAGCAGGATCTGCAATCCTATATCCGACCACCAAATACTACAAGCTAGAGGATCTCCATGATCTTGCAAATCAAACTTGACCGTTAATCTTGCGATAATTTTAATATGTACAGTGTATTTATAATGACTCCCAAATCATGCTGGTGAACTTACTATTTACCCACTTCACGAACCAAAAAAAAAAATGTGAACTCAAGCAATTGGTAAACCTTTTCAAGATTTTATCAAGAAAACGCAATCCCAGCTTCATGTGCTAAAAGGTATTGCATGAATGCTTCCTCTAAATACACAAGCTGGAATAAAGAACGTTTTGCCTGCACCAGTTCTCCACTACTCAGATAATTCAGAAGACAGAGATCAACTGAGCAATTAATCTCTACTTCAAACTACAGAATTTACAAAAAAAAACATACAGAGAGAAACAATAGATGCAATTGACTAAGGCATACCCCAACTAACTGAAAAGGAGAAAAAATTTGACAAGCAAATATATGTTTTTTTTGGTAATCTTTTGACAAGCAAATAAATGCGTATTAGAAGAAAAATGTGATAACCAAGTTTTCTAACCATGTCAGTGTAGTTTGCCTTTCGCTCCTCCTCTTCACCTCCATAATAACCATGATACTTCTCATACCTGACTCAAAGCAATAAGCCAGATGGGATTCTTAATACATACTCAAAGGATATGATCTCCCAGACCAAAAGAAAATAGACTTAGAGGAGCGAATATAAGCGTTTAAACAAGTGACATTTTCCTACATCAACCACTCATACCCTTCAACTAACTGTCACTAGTCCAGCATTCCACATGAAAAGATCACATAACAGCAGAAGCAGTTTAACTGATTCATGCAGTTTACGGATTTCAGATTATAATCCAGTAAAAATTAGTAAACAAATTACTAACTAATACCCCAAGATATCAGTAAAACTAACACATCACAACCAACTGTAAATAATACCCTTTGCCTTAACTAAATTGCGAAACAAACTTATACCAAGATTCGGCCAACAAACAGATCAACATTTGAGATACCCTTTTTTAAGTTTATATACCTCGCTCAAATTTGAAATGCCAACAGAGCAGACAATAGAAAGTCAATCACCAATAGTATTAATTGTTAGTAACAGAATATTTACGCGGCCACCAAAACAAAAATCCAAATTGATCAGTAAACTAACAACAATAATTGCATGAAGCAATACACATGCATGACACAGAAAATATATGAACAGACATACTTATCAACGGCTGAAAGAACATCATGTTTTGCAATCTTTCCACCAACCCCAGAAGCCAGATCCAATGCACCTTGCTTCGACATCACTTTCTTCAAATTTCTGCCTCCACACCACCAGAGATCTACACGAAACAAGAAGGAAAAAAAGACAGCATCCCTTTATCATATAAAGAAAACAACAACAGTACTCAAGAAAGGAAGCAGAAAAATGCTTACGGCAAAAAGGCAGAACCAAAAAGATGAAAGCTTGCGAAGGGTGAAGAAAGAAAGAAGGCCGGGAATCTGGTTGGGAGAAAAAATAAAGCAGAAAAAAGGGACAAATTTTTAGCGAGATGGAGGTGTTAGAGTTGCTGGAGGGGCGATTTTAGAGCCAAGAAAATAGGAAGCATAAAGGAGAGCTCATCTGAGACGGCAAATTGTTCTCAAAACAAAAGTAAGACGTACAAAAGAAAATGAACCTCAGTTAGGAAATGTGTATTCCGTGACTTCATTCATATCTTCTGATTATATTTATTCAAATGCTTATCGTTTTTTCTCATAATCATTTACATCTTAAATATTTATAACGGTCATCATTTTTGTTACACAGTGTTAGAAAAAGTACGTTAAAGTATCTTTCCGTGTGCTCCAAACTTATATAGAATGTATATGAGGTTGTTTGGGAGATTGATGTGATGGGTTGCATTGTTAGGAACTTTCAGTCGGACGTAGAACTCTCACGTGGATCGATCAACGTACGTCGATCGATCGACGTGAGAGTTCCATGTTGATCTGAGGACGTCGATCTCTCATTGAGAGATCGACGTGAGAGATCTATGTTGATCTGAGGACGTCGATCTCTCAATGAGAGATCGACGTGAGAGATCGACGTGCCAGCGGACAGAACCTTTCATTTTGGGTTGCAACTTTTGATCCAAGGATCATCTCCTTTCACCTATGAACGGTAATCAACTGCCATAACTGATAGAAAAACTGCTGAAATGAGTTTCAAACATGGTTTTTAACACAATCCAAGATCTATATATATGAGATCTTGCTATCTTCAACAAATACAACATTCTTGCAAAATTCTATAGAAATTTCAGCAATCTTTCTACCATTCTCTTCATTATCTTTCTCTTATAAAGCAAGTTCGATCTTCTTCTCCTAGAGCAAAGGAAAAGAAGACAGCCGTTATATCTTAAGAAGCATTAGTCTTGTTGTCTACCTTGCTCGTTGGTAGAGACTAAATTGCTTTAAGGACAGAGTCATCTTGAGACTCGTCTCGGCTTTGTTTGATTACATCTACTTGCTTGTTTGCTGTATTTTCTAACAATCTTAAAGCAATTTACAATGGCATCCAAGCAAGCTTTGCCGGATATGTCCAAAATGGAGCCGTTCGATGGCAAGTTCTATAAGAGATGGGCAGCAAAAATGTTGTTCTTCTTGGAAATGCTCTCAGTTTCATATGTACTCAAGATGGATAAGCCCAGTGATGAAACTAAAGCAAAAAAATACGATGCAGACAACACTACTTGCAGAGGCCACATTCTACATTTCCTGGCCAACTCTCTATTTGACATTTATGTCAAATTCACATCTGCAAAAGAGATTTGGTCAGCACTGGAGAACAAATATAGTGCTGAAGATGTGGGCAAACGCAAGTATGTGGTGAGTGAATTCTTGAAGTTCCAGATGGTTGATCATTCTCCAATAAATGATCAAATCCATCAATTCCAACAACTAGTGGATAATCTGGAACATGAAGGAATAAAGATCGATGAGACGTTCCAGGCAGCGGCGTTGTTGGAGAAGCTTCCACCTTCTTGGAGCAAATACAAGAAGAGGGAAAAGCACGACGATGCAAAGTTGTCTCTAGATGCCGTAATCAAACATATACGCATCGAAGAGAACAACCGGTTGGAAGATGAGTCTCACCGTGAAGAGGGAGTCAAGGCCAACGTTGTGGAGCATGCTGCAAAGAAGCCCAAGTTTCACAACAATGGCGGCGGCGGCTACAACAGTGGAGGAAAAGGTAAGAAAGTTGTTGTGCAGGGCCAGAACAAGATGAAAGGAGTTTGCTGGGTGTGCGGGAAACCGGGACACCGAGCCGTCAACTGCAGGAAACGGAAGGGCCAACAAAGCAACCAGGCAAACCTTGTGGAGGCCAAAGGAGCAGCAGACGACATCATCGCAGCAGTCGTCTTAACGGAGGTAAACCTTGTTGGTGGCACTACAGAATGGGTGGTAGACAAGGGTGCTACCAGGCACATTGCTACCAGTAAAGACCTATTTTCTGAATACAAGGAAATAGGCAGTGATGAGAAAGTCTTCTTGGGAGATGCACATAGTACCCAAGTCCTCGGAAAGGGTAAGGTGCTTCTCAAGTTGACATCTGGGAAGAAACTGGAGTTAAGCAATGTGCTACACGTTCCTGCCATGTGTAGGAACTTGATCTCCGGAGTGCTGCTAAACAAGGCTAATATTACACTTGTTTTAGAGTCTGATAAACTTGTTTTGTCTAGAAGTGGAGAGTTTATCGGTAAAGGTTTCTGTAATGGAGGTCTGCTTGTACTCGATGCTGTTTGTTGTGTTAATAAGGATGCATCTAGTTCTGTTTATTTTGTTGAGTCTCTTGATATGTGGCATGCTAGACTTGGACATGCAAATATAGGAGCAATAAAGAAACTTAAAAATATGAATGTGATTTCTTATGATGAAGATAACTTCAACAAATGTGAACATTGTGTTGAAGCAAAACATCATAAGAAACCTTTCAAGAAACTTGATAAAGTTTCACAAAAACTTGGCTTGATTCATAGTGACTTAGGTGATTTTAAGAATCACATGAGTAAAGGTGGTAAAAGGTATTATGTTACTTTTATCGACGATTACTCTAAATACACAAAAGTGTATTTGCTAAGTCATAAGGATGAGGCCGAGTCTAAGTTCATAAGTTATAAGAACGAGGTTGAGAATCAACTAGACTTAAAAATCAAAAGACTTAGAACAGACAGAGGTGGTGAATATAGCACAGACTCTTTACAAAAGTTTTGTGAAGAGAATGGCATTCATGAAGTCACACCTCCATACACACCCCAGTCTAATGGAGTAGCCGAAAGGAAAAATAGAACGTTGAAAAATATGATGAATGCCATGTTGGTTAGTTCAGGATTGCCGGACAATTTATGGGGGGAGGCAATCTTGACTGCTTGTCATGTTTTGAACAGGTTACCTCATAAGAAGTTAGATAAAACTCCTTATGAGTTTTGGAAAGGCTATGCTCTCAACTTAAATTACTTGAAAGTGTGGGGGTGTCTAGCCAAGGTTGGAATTCCAGATTTTAAGAAAAGTAAAATTGGATCCAAGACAATAGATTGTGTATTCATTGGGTATGCTCAAAATAGTGCAGCATATAGATTCATGGCTTTAGACAATAGTTCTATATTGGAGTCTAAAGATGCTGAATTTTTTGAGCATATATTTCCCATGAATAGACAATCCGAGCATGTTTCTAAAACTGAAATAGGTGAGTCTAGTAAGTCCCTAGTTAATCAAGAAGTTGATGAACGTAGGAGGAGTAAGAGACAAAGAACAGAGAATTCGTTCGGAAGTGACTTCATAACAGCCTTTATTTTAGAGGATGATCCCAAGACTTACGGAGAAGCAATTAAGTCAATTGATTCTAAGTTTTGGAAGGAAGCCATAGATAGTGAACTTGAGTCTATTTTAAGTAACAATACTTGGGAGTTAGTGGACTTGCCTAGAGGGTGTAAACCTATCATTTGTAAGTGGGTCTTTAGGAAGAAACTAAAGGCAGATAGAACAATTGATAAGTTTAAGGCTAGGCTTGTCGCAAAAGGGTTCACACAACAAGAAGGTATAGACTTCTTTGACACTTACTCACCGGTTGCTAGGATCACTACGATTAGAGTCTTAGTAGCACTTGCCTCTATTCACAAGCTTGTTATTCACCAAATGGATGTGAAAACAGCTTTCTTAAATGGAGACTTAGAAGAAGAGATCTATATGAAGCAACCGAAGGGTATGATAGTCAAAGGTCAGGAGCACAAAGTGTGTAGGCTTAAGAAATCTTTGTATGGTCTTAAGCAAGCACCTAAACAATGGCACGAGAAGTTTGATAACGCATTAGTGTCTAATAGCTATATAGTAAATGAAAGTGACCGTTGTGTGTATAGTAAGTTTAATGATTGTGATGGTGTCATTATTTGCCTTTATGTTGATGATATGTTGATATTTGGTACCAACGTAAATGTTGTTAATTATACAAAATCATTTTTATCTACTTTGTTTGATATGAAAGACATGGGGAAGGCGGACTTAATTCTTGGTCTTAAGTTAATAGAGAAATGTGGGGGTTATTTACTTTCTCAAGAACATTATGTGGAGAAAATGTTGAGAAAGTTTAATCACTTCGATGTAAAACCTGTAAGTACGCCTTATGACTCGCATGTTACTTTGACTAAAAATAAATTTGATAGTGTGTCACAATGTGAATATGCTAGGATAATTGGTAGTGTAATGTATTTGATGAATTGCACTAGGCCTGACATTGCATATTCTGTTAATAGGCTTGCACGATACACTCATAACCCAAATGAGAGTCATTGGTGTGCATTAAGACGTTTATTAAAGTATCTTAGAGGAACAATGAATTTAGGACTCATGTTTACAGGGTCACCTGCTGTTTTAGAAGGCTATTGTGATGCTAATTGGGTGACCGATAATGATGAAATAAACTCCACTAGTGGATATGTTTTCACATTAGGTGGTGGAGCTATTTGTTGGAAATCATGTAAACAAACTTGTAGTGCTAAGTCTACAATGGAGTCTGAATTTATTGCCTTAGAACTTGCTAGTACAGAATCCGAGTGGTTAAGGAATTTACTTGTTGATATTCCTTTATGGTCTAAACATATGCCTTCTGTGTCTATTCATTGTGATTCTCAGGCTGCGATCGCACGTGCAAGGAACAAAATATACAATGGGAAAAGCCAGCACATACGTTTGAGGCATAACATTGTGCGTGAATTGATTAGTTCAGGAGTGATAAACTTGGAGTTTGTAAGAACCAAGTTTAACCTTGCAGACCCCTTAACTAAAGGGCTAAACAAGAAGTTGGTCTACGAAACATCGAGGGGGATGAGACTTATTCCATCTGTAGAGAATTCTTCATGATGAGAACCCAACCCATTATTAGTAGAGATCCTACGAACGGGGTTCAATGTGGTAAGAACAAGTCATGAAAGAATTCTATGTTGCGCTATCTAAGTGTCTCTCCCTATGGTGTTGTTGTTGATAGTGCTCACTGTAATGACTTGAGGGTGAGATTTTAAGAATCTCTTAATGAAAAATTCATAGCCATATTGTTTGGTGGTGTGAACAATGCACACTTGATGAATTTCACCTATATAAGCTTGGAAGTGGTGCCGCTTCCTGTGAGAGCCTGGAAAACTCTCTAGAGAGCTTATGAATCCTGAGATAGGTGCATGGCCGATATCGCACCAAAACCACGAACTTGGAGAAGTAGATAATGATATATCTTCTTGTTGTTCATATAAACAATAGTGGAGTAAGATTCAAGACGAAGTTCATCTTACTTCCGTTTATATAACTCAAGTTGTACTACCGGCGATTCAAGGCCACAAGTCATCGTATCCGTTATGTGTCATTATCTTCGATTAATAATGGAGAGGTAAGTTGCTTAACGTTCGGAAGTTGTCTTTATATAAGTTTGGATCATGTGGGGGATTGTTGGAAAAAGTACGTTAAAGTACCTTTCCGTGTGCTCCAAACTTATATAGAATGTATATGAGGTTGTTTGGGAGATTGATGTGATGGGTTGCATTGTTAGGAACTTTCAGTCGGACGTAGAACTCTCACGTGGATCGATCAACGTACGTCGATCGATCGACGTGAGAGTTCCGTGTTGATCTGAGGACGTCGATCTCTCATTGAGAGATCGACGTGAGAGATCTATGTTGATCTGAGGACGTCGATCTCTCAATGAGAGATCGACGTGAGAGATCGACGTGAGGGTTCGACGTGCCACCGGACAGAACCTTTCATTTTGAGTTGCAACTTTTGATCCAAGGATCCTCTCCTTTCACCTATGAACGGTAATCAACTGCCATAACTGATAGAAAAACTGCTGAAATGAGTTTCAAACATGGTTTTTAACACAATCCAAGATCTATATATATGAGATCTTGCTATCTTCAACAAATACAACATTCTTGCAAAATTCTATAGAATTTTCAGCAATCTTTCTACCATTCTCTTCATTATCTTTCTCTTATAAAGCAAGTTCATTCTTCTTCTCCTAGAGCAAAGGAAAAGAAGATAGCCGTTATATCTTGGGAAGCATTAGTCTTGTTGTCTACCTTGCTCGTTGGTAGAGACTAAATTGCTTTAAGGACACAGTCATCTTGAGACTCGTCTCGGCTTTGTTTGACTACATCTACTTGCTTGTTTGCTGTATTTTCTAACACACAGTTGCAATGGAATAATTTCGATAATGGCAGTAAAGATGGAGAGTTCGTCGGGACGGTTTGTTATGCCCGTCCCGCAAAGGAAAAAGAAAAATAAAATAATGGGAAACAAAAGGAAAAACCATATAAAAGTAAAAGTTATAAAATATAAATATTAGAAAATAGTTATGTTATGTTATGTGATAGAGATAGAAAATGTATGATAATGTTGCAAGTTAGGTATTTACCTTAAATATAATAGATCAAACCTAATAGAAAACTAATTAAACATATATCTATATATATACATACATCCCGCTAACTACAACCCACACCATATACCTTATTCCTCCAATAAATCGGCAGCCTCCCACACTCCATACTCCTAAGTCCAGCCGGCCACCTTGAGGAGGAAAGAAAAAGAAATTTTACCCAACAAAAACCCCATTTATTTTTTTAGTAGAAGGACGGACGGTACCGTCTAGTATTTTATTAATAAGAGAATCCTCACTTGTGGGACCCAATCATACACACACACCACCTAGCCAAAAGCTAACCCTACACCATAATATACAAATCGACCACACCTCCCCTACACTAACAAAGGATTCGGCCAGCACCATTGGAGAAGAAGGAAGGGTGGTTTCATCGACCAAAACCCTAGTCGATATTTCGGTGTAGCAATTTTTTACCCAAGTAAGATCTTTCCTGTATTTATTATGATTTGTGAATTCCGTAACTACATTTTCCTATCTAATCATGGATCATACATAAGTAGATGTGATCGCATAATTAAATGTATATATGTATGTGATAAATAGCCGATGTGTAGATATGTGTGTGTATGGATGTAAACTTTTGTATTTTATATGAACAAAACCGAAGATATAAATATATATATTATTACCCAAGCCGCTGGCCAAGAATTATTTTGGATACAAGAAATTCATATAATTCCCGTATGTAAAGGATTTATAAACTATGAATGTATGTATGTTTTGTTGTATGTATATATGTATATGAAGATGGGAAATTATGTGCCAAATGTAATGCTGAAAATAGATATAAATATGCAGCAATATATACATCCGGTCAAAACTGATTATGGTGGGGGAATATGTATAATTTTCCTAGGTATGTGATATATAGTTTATGACATAAGCTATGATGTTATGTGAAATTAAATTGGAAGTTGGTATTGATTCTGGAGGAATTTGATAGTGGTGTAAGAAGAGATTTTGTATGTTTTGATGATAGAAATAGGTCAGAAATTGGAAAAGGAGAATTCTGATGATCGAAGCCGACGGACAGCGGCGGTGCGTGGCCACACGCGCCAGTGAGTGGCTGGGCATGGCGGCACGTGACGAGCGCGTGTAGAGTAGTATGTTAGGCATGAATTATGCTTGCTGCCTGAGGTATTAGAAGTAATAAAATATGGAAGGTGTGTGTTTCAGAGGGTGAATGAGGGGTAGGAAGTAAGGGAAAATGAAATTAGGGTTTGGAGAGAAGGGGATGGTTGACGGAGTCGGGTGGCGCAGTGCTGATGGGGCCGAGGGTATTAGGTGAGGTGTGAGTAAGTTGGGTAGTGGGTTGGGAAAAAAACTGTGTCGAAGGAGGAGCGCGTATGTATATACGTGTATATGCACATGTATGAGCGTGGGCATGTATATGTATATACGTATCGAAATTTGATATGTGGCCGTATTTGATATTTGTGTATTGGTACTTGGATGTGATCGGAATTGATTGGAATCAATCGATTGGAAAATATTTGAAAAACATCGACATTCGAAATCGTATTTGGAAAAGCGTATCGATATTTGAAAATCATTTGAAATCATGCATATTTCAAAATTCGCCATTACAAGAAAAATATATCAGTAAGCCGGGTTGATTCCTATTTATCGAGCGCTGCAGATGTAACTACCTCGTCTGGGACAGGGTTTCTGTATGCATATTCGTTATCAAGCACTGGATATATAACTACCTCGTACGGGATAGGGCTTCTGTACACATATTTGGAGGATAGGATGCAAAGGCACATATTTGGCACTATAGACGTAACGACCTGGTCTAGGACAGCGTGTCTATAATATATCATTTATTGAGGAATCAACTCATAAGACTTACGGTATAAATCACTTGTAATGAAAGTGTTATCGCCATTGCATCAAAAATTGTTTTGGTTTTGATATCGTACCGAGTTGGATCCAGATATTGAATATTGGTATTTGGACCAGTTTGGAATCGGATATCGTAGTTGGATTTGAATATCGTATCGAAAATCGCATCGTATCGTATCGACATTTGAAAATGGATTTGGAAATCGAAATTGGCTTTTGGGAATTGCATCGCATCGATTTGAACATTGCATCATTGATTTTGATTGTACTAACACTTGATAGGTTATCGATTAGTTGACATGTTAATTGTTGACTTTATTGTTTGATTGTTATAAAGGTATTATAATAATTTATTTGCGAATGGAGACATGCTATTTTATATATCGTTATTTATTTGATAACACTGTTTCCTCATGTATGATCGCATGGTAAGTTCAGTGAGGCTACTTCCTGTGCGATGTTTTGTCGCTCATACTATACCTAATCCTTTTTTTTTGCAGACAAACAGGAATAGGAGTTAGTATACCTCGGCGATGATCAGGAGTGGAGATATTGAAGTTCGAGGATATTCTGATGAGGCTCGTGGAGGACTTAGTTGAGATAAATGTTTTTGATATTCGAGGTTTATGTATTTTGTAGATTTAGTATTTATTATCTATGTTTTACATTTGTATCGATTTGGATTTGCCTAGATATTGATATTAATGACGATGATTATTTTATTGAGGATTTTTTTATTTATGACTTTTGCTTACATCAGTTTATGTCGTCCTGCTGTCGTGTAATTGATTTGTATCGACGCCGTATATTTTTCTTAGCAAAATACGGAGTGTGAATCGTTTCGAGTAATAGGGCTCGGGATAGGTCGCTACACTGTTGGATGGAGAGGCACGATGGGAAAGAGGGGAATATAGCGGGGGGACGAGATTGGAGGGGAAGAAGGAGAGTTGATGGGGACTTTTGGATGAAGTGGGTCTGGTTGAGGGTGTGGCTAAGAGGTGGCAGGGTATTTTTGACAGGCAACATAGGAGGAGGTGGTGGCTGGGTGGAGCGACCGGATGGAGAGGAGGAGGTGGTAGGTGGCTGAAAGGTGCAGAGGGTGATGGAAATGAAGAAAATGGAGTGTCAGTGGAGTGTAATAGTAAATTCACATTTTTATGATTAATTGAACTTAATTAATCAATTAGATGATGTTTCTATGTTATTTTTAAAACCAAAAAAATCTAAAAATCGAATTTTAAACTAAAATTTGAAAATATATATTTTAAAATGTAATGAAGGGGGATGAGATCTCCTTACCCATCCCTTATTCACTCCTATTGTGACCGCCCGACACTTGTCTTTCTCCATTAAAAAAAATTTCCCCCAGCAAACAATCACGTGGCCACATGCTTCGTCTTTCCCCTTTCCCAGACATCTCTCTCTCCTTCCCTTTCTTCTCTTCCTTCTCCTCCCCTTTCTTTTCTTCCTTCTTCTTCCCCCCCAGCGTTCCTCCACACGATCGGCTGTCCTTCCACTGGAGCTACCTTCTTCCTCTTCCATTCCTCTTCCATTTTCCACCGGAGGGCATCCCCCCTTCCCTCCCCTTTCTTCTCTTTCTTCTTCTCCTTTTCCCCCACAGCGGTCCACAGAATCTGCATCCGGTTTCGAAAGCAATCCAGCAGAGCAAGTAAGTTTTTTTTTGTTAATTTAATCATCCATTTCTTTTTCTTTCTTTCTTTTACTCCCATTTTTCCTTCCTTAAATAGACAGCCTCTAAAAGCGTTCCTCCCCCACAGCGGTGCACATATTCTATAGACAGTTTGAAGCCAAGCAGTTCATTGTCTTTGACAGCTATTCTTTATCTAATGCTTATTTTTTCCTTGCTAGTTAGATTTTTCTCATTTTTTGATTGTGAGAAAGTATGTTTTTAGTTGATGAGCAATGGTTATGGGTTTGTAGCCGTGGTTATGGGAGGAACGCTGGGGGTGGGGGGAAGAAAGAAGAAGGAAGAAAAGAAGGGGGGCAAAGGAAGAGAAGAAAGAGGAGGAGAGAGAGATGTATGGGGAAAAGGGAAAGACGAAGCAGATGGCCACGTGATTGTCTGCTGGGGGAAATGTTTTTATTTTTATAGAGAAAGACACGTGTCGGACGGTCACAATAGGGTGAAGAAGGGATGGGTGAGGAGATCCCGTCCCGTGATTCACATGCAGAGGAGGAAGAATAGTATCAGGAAGAAGAGGATATGAAGATGATGGCAACTTTAAGGAAGAATGTGGGATGTTGGAAAACATAGTAAAAATATATATTTTTTCCATTTTTCTGCAATTTAATAGAGAAAATACTACATTATCTTTGATATCAATCCATGTGACCAAAAATTTTATCGGAATAGGTGAAATATAAATGTTTTTAAAAGATGAGTGAATGAAATATTTTAAAAAAAATTATATAGCCAAAATGTTCTATTAAAACTTTTGATGGGGTTGTTGATGGCAAAGCACGTGCAGGAGGACTTAGATTTGACCGCATAACATGAGGAAGTTCAAATGTTTAAAGTGACAGAGAACAAGGCAGAACACCACACACCTCGAGATAAATACGGTCAGTATTCTTTTAAGCATACAGTGATCATGGCGGCCGTAGTGCATTCGAATTAGAAAAATTGTAACTAGAAGACCGCAGGTTCGAACGAAGAAATGCTTAGGTGTAATACTGCTTTTTATGTCAGTAATAAATTAGGTTGTTTTATCTAATCCAATTGAATTAAAAGGCTGCTAATACAGTTTGCGGTGGACGTCTTGTGTTGATTTCTACCAACCTTAGAAACTAGTAATTCCTTAAGTTACATTCTCTACACAATTAAATAAAGCTGGAATAGTGAAGGTTCCAACCCAGAAATTTGGCCTTTTAAAACATAAAAAAAGCATTAATTTGCTGACAGACAGCGGTGCGACCTCCGAATATGTTGTCCTTGCATGTGTGCAATATAATATAATTCATATCATAATAATTTGGTGCTACGGATAAGTTTATTAGCATACTTTTCTCATAATAAATATAATATATACCTTGTGGCTAAGAGTCAAAATTAACGAACAAAGTATTTAGTACTATTTTATAATTTAACTAAGCTTGATTGGAATTATGTTTTAATCAGTAACTATGACTAGACTCTAACAATTATAATTAAAGTCCAATATTTTTACACATTCAAAAGGATTACAAATTTACACATTGACAAATCCTAAATTTAATCAACATATTATCTTTAACATCTTCATCGTAAAACTATAAGAGTTTGAACCAAAGCAGAACGCCCTTCTAACAAACCAAACAACTTTCACCACAAAAAGAATTTCATTTACCGACGAAAACTTCACCGACGAACCACGGTTCGTCGGTGTTGCGTCGGTACTTTGCGACGCAATTGCGATACACTCATTTTCGTCGTTAATTGCGACGAAAATACGATGAAAAGCATTGTCGCTAACAAAAAAATAGTCAGGTTAATATGTTCGTTGGTGTTTTGTCGGTGGTTCGTCGCTATTTTGTGTGTTTTATTCGTCGCTATGTAGTTTGTAGCGTTACGTCGCTATATCGTCGCTATTTTGTCGCTAAAATTTCAGAACACAGATAAAATAAATTCGCCGGTGAGTCGGTTTTTTTGTCGATGAAACCCGCGTGTCGCAAATGTTTTGTTTTACTTTTCGTTCGTATTCTGATTTGTCGTTGTGTCGTCGCAGATTCGTCGAGAATTAAACACGTGTATTAATTAAGGAAAAAGAAAGCGGTGATTGGAATTTTTTTCATTAATTTAATAATAAAAATTTACATTATGAAACGAAAAATTAAAAAAAGAAATCTAAAAGAGAGGCGCAGAGGGGTCGTTCACTCTTCGTCATCGGAAGAAAGAGTGGCCGCCACATTATCTGCGAACTCTCTGAGGAGACGCTTCAGCTTGTAATATCTGAATTTCAACTTCCGCAGCCTTCTAGTCATGCTGTGCAGTTGCCTCGACTGCTGTTGCATGTTTGCTATCAGCATACGGTAGTCGATATCCTGTTCCGGCATTTGTTCTTGAGCATCCTCTCGTGGTAGTGGGCCATACACAGATACGAAACCCTCCCACTCAACCGATGGTGGTTGGGGAGGAGGCCCTTGTGGCGGGGCACTGTTTGCCCCTCCACCACGCCTTGGAGTTCTTCTAAAACGACGCGGCATATTTTGATGTTTTATAACTTTGTATGTGTGTATATATATATGTGCGGATGTTTGGGGTATAAATAGGTAAATTTAGCGACGATATAGCGACGAACTTGCGACGCATTTTTCGACCGTTAACCAAGATGGGAATATGTGCGGGTGTGACGCTTCGTGCGAATTAGCGACGAATTAGCGACGTAATGTGTACAGGCGTGACGGTTCGTTCGAATTAGCGAAGCACTTAGCGACGAATTAGCGACGTAAACACGTTCTAACCGTTGGGAACTGAACGGACACTGGAATAGCGACGCATTAGCGACGAAAAGCGTCGAATGGTGTGAAGATGTCGTGCGTCGCTAGTTCATCGGTAACCCGTCGCTAAATTCGTTGATAATATCAGCTCAGCTGATGAAGATAATATCGTAATATCGTACGTTGTAACCGTTGGGAACTGAACGGAATAGCGACGCATTAGCGACGCCGTAGCGACGAAACGCGTCCAATGGTGAGAAGAGACGTCGTGCGTCGCTAGTTCGTCGGTAAAGCGTTGCTAAATTCAGCACACCGACAATAAATTCGCGGATAATAGGTTCTCGTCGTTGTATTAAGTTTCGTCGATATGGTTAGTAGGTTCTCGTCGTTGTATTAAGTTTCGTCGGTATATAGTTGATGTTTAGTCGGTGAATTAGTCGTCTCAAATTTTTCTGAGCCACATTTCGTTTGTATTTTAGCGTCGTCAAGATTTGTAAGAGATTAAACACGTGTTTAAATTAAGAAAACGAAAGCGATGATTAGAAAAATAAAACTTCATTAATATAGAATTATAAATTATAAAATATACTAGGACAATAATGCAAAAACAATATAAATGAATAGCGGAGAGGAGCCATTCACTGTTCGTCATCCGAACAGAGAGTAGCAACACTCTCTGCGCACGCCTTCAGGAGGCGTCTCAGCTGTGCAGCTTTGGATTTAATCCGCATCTGCCTTGTGTCCAGGTATTGGAGACGCTCATCCTGGTACATAATATGCTCCCTCAGGTCATCCACTGTTTTCCACAGTTCTTGTATTTCTTTATGGAGATCGCTAATTTGGCTGTTGGCGGGAGTGGGCTGTGTGCGGGGTGGGCTGTTGGCGGGAGTGGGTGGAGCGGGCGGTGGCTGTTGGCGGTGGGTGGGGCGGGGGGTGGCTGTTGGCGGGAGTGGGCTGTGTGCTGGGTGGGCTGTTGGCGGGAGTGGGTGGAGCGGGCGGTGGCTGTTGGCGGGAGTGAGCTGTGGGCGGTGTGGGCTGTTGGCGGGAGTGGGTGGGGCGGGGGGTGGCTGTTGGCGGGAGTGGGCTGTGGGCGGGGTGGGCTGTTACAAGTTATCTATCATAAGTATGTATAGGTGATGTACCGAAAAAGGGATGTTGGTGACTAGGGTGCGTATGCACCAAAATTGTTGTTAAGGTTGAATTAGTAGAAATGTGGTGTGCTTGGCCAATGAATGATGCAAGTACAAACTGTTTTGTAAGAGGTTTGCATATGATTTTCGGTATGATACTAGTTCGGAGTGTTTATTAAGCTCGAGAGCTGGACATACATTTGTCTTTGGAGAGGCCGTTAAGGCCGGGAAACCTATGATAAACGAATAGGTCATGCCGAAATTTTCAAAATTATTAATATCTTGCATTAAATGTATGCAAACACTTGTCATTTTTTGGACATCTTATTTGTCTGGCCAACCAACCCTAAACTCGTTGAATGTGCCTTTTAAATTTTTCACCCTTGCAGATCTGATGGCTAGTGAGGGTTTACGGACTCGATCTACACATGACATCTCAGGAGAGTTTAATATGTTCCTCTCTCAGCATGAGCATCTTGGGTCGGTTTCGACCGCAGCTCTTGCTGTGGACGCAGACCTTTTAGGGTCTGCCGAGAGGTCCGCACCCCCCGATCTACGCCGCCACCCACACCTACCGGTTCAGCACCTCATCCGGCGTCTGATGCGGCATCGGACGAGGGTGTCATACAAGGGCGTCGTGCCCTCCCTTGGTCACATGATACCCATACGTAAGTAATAATTTATTTTTTTTAACACGTTTTCAAATATATTTCACGTGTTATTTTTTCCTAACAACTTCACCTCTTTCAGATTTGCAGCGGACTCGGGCTAGATTTCCGGTTGCATCACTTGGTCCTTCCACCTGAGGCAGGACCCAGCTGGATATGCCTGGTCCCGTGTCACCATGCAGACACGTAGATTCTACTGGGATGAGTTTCAGGTATTCAAATTTGGTGAATTTTACTTTTTGATACGTAATCGATCATTACTTTTCTAACTACGTTTTTACTTTTCCTCCGTATAATAATTGCAGAAGGCGTACAGCTGGCCAGCTGACATCGCCCACGACGTGGAGCAGGCCTGGCGGCATAGGCCGCCAAACGCTACAGGGACTTCATCAACTCGCACAAGACCAAATGGGAGCGTGACCCCAATTATGCCAGGCCTTCCTACATATCCGAGGCCACCTGGGCGGGGTCGATAGCAGGTTGGATGGACCCTGCTACCCAAGCCCGCAGCGCCTGGAACGGGGCGAACCGGCGCAGCGTCAATGTACAGGGATTTCATTGGATTATTTAGATTCATTGATTTAAGTGGATTATTTACATTCATTGACTTAAGTGGATTATTTATATTCATTGATTTCTTATGTTGCGCTGTTGTTTTTTTGGTATTCATATATGGTTAATTTAAGTAGTATTTGTGTTCATTTGCCTTTTTCCTTTTATTTTTGCTTTGACTTGGGAGAGGCCTTTAAGGCCGGGATACCTCCAATAAACGAATAGGTCATGCCAAAATTTTTAAAATTATAGATTTCACTAACATATTTTATTTCATTCTTTCAGCAGGAGGAGACGGGGGAGTGGCCAGCCTCCTATGATCTCTTCTACAAGACGCATCGGAAGAAAGCCTCCGACGGAACGGAGGACTGGATCACGGCGAAGGCCCGCGACATCAGTGTAAGTAGACTACGATATCATTTGTTTTTTCCTTAGTTTGTTTTATTGCTAAACCCTAACAATTCTTATTCTCATTTCAGGACGAGTACAACTGATTACTCGCACTTAGGGGAGAAGAGGCCGACAAGAACCGCACTTATTGGGATGCGGTTCGGACCGTCGACCCTCAGAATAAGAAGAAGAGGGAGGTGTACGGGGTTGGATCAGCAGCGCCGCGATTATTTCCCGAAGTTCTGCATCCAGGTGCTTCCTCTGAGGCTAGCACCTCCGCGCCTTCTACGGCCCCAGAGAGTCTTTCGCGCCTGGAATCAGAGCATGTGGCGCTGCAGCATGAGGTGGAGACCATCAGGGCGCAGCATGAAGAGAGTGTACAGGCAATGCGGTCGCAGCTCAGTCAGACCCAGCAGGTGCTGCAGCAGTCGGTTCAGCAGGCGGTTGAGCAGGCTCTTCAGCATGCGGAGCAGAGGACGATACAGGCGCAGCAGGAGACGAACTAGCAAATCTCGCAGCTATCGCAGATCCTCATCTCTTTCATTTCCAGCTCCTCGCAGCCTCAGCCTCGCCCTCATGATGGTCGCCCTTCTCCGCATGATCCCCCTCCATCTTTCTCTGCATAGTATTTCATTTTTTGATTTTTCGTACAGTCTATTTCATTTATTGTCTTAACATATTCTTTGTACTTTTATATTTTATATGACATTTATACGGATTCTATTTCGTTTGTGTTGTTTAATTATATGAATTTCAATACGCAAGTACTGTATTTCTGTATAACATTCGTACAAATGATTTAATATACAAAATAAAATATATTATAAAAATTAAATAATAATAAAAACTATTTAATTAATAATATATTGTATTATTTATAAATTAAAAATATTTATTATTTAATATTAAATTAATATTAAATATTAAATTAAAAAATAGCGACGAACCTGCGACGAAACTGAAATGTCGCAGATCGGAAATAAAAAAATCAAAAATTTAAAAATAGCGACGAAAAAATATACCGACGAAACTTTGCGACGAAATAATATGTCGCAGAAAGGAAATAAAAAAAATAAAAAATTATAAAATAGCGACGAAAAAATACACCGACAAAACAACGACGGCAATAACAAGTCGCAGACCTGACAGATTTTCGTCGCAACTGTGCGACGAAACACCGACGAAATTTTTCCGTCCCAACATAGCAGCGCTTCACCGACGAAATTCACTTTGCGACAAGCCGTATCGCGACCTACTTTTTTCGTCGCTATTTCGTCACAATACGCCTGTAGCGACGAAATAGCGACGATTTTTGTCTGTCGCTATATGTCTTTTTTTTTGTGGTGTTTCCTTAGAGCATAGAAAACACAACATTCTGATTTACATTATGCTTATTAATTATTTGGTTAGAAATCTATCTTATCTTTTTATTTGTACCTTTACATTATATATGGATGGTAACAATCAATTCAGTGGGGAGCCAGAGTCCCTTCTTGGAGGCATTGACAGACTTCGCTACAGAAATACCACCGGTCACCGTTTCGGACCAGAAAAACTGACAAAATCTTTTAGACATACTTTTGTAAACAATATGCGCATCATAATTATTAAATGAATATAGTAATATACATCAATATATGCGTTTTATTTGCCTGTTATAGGACGAGAAGGAGTTGTCAAGTGATGCAAAAAGGTTTTTCGAGATGATATTGATTGAAATTGTTGGATAATATCTTCATCTTCAATGGTGCTAAAAATTTCATGCTCAAAGTAACACAATAAATAATCCGATAGTACGTCATCCCACAACCGGTTGCGTAGATCAGTCTTGACGATATTCATTGCAGAAAAATTAGAAACAAACAACTGTCACAAAAGCTAGTGTTTAACAATGGGCATTTAGAAAAGTAGGTTATCTTGTACAGTTTACTGTCTGAATGCTGAATCAATGAACCAATCATATATGGTGTATATGATTGCCTGGAATGCGTAAAATAGTTTTCGCACCAGCAACAGCCAACACTAAAAATTTGAATACAACCTAAAGATATGTGTAGCTCTCAACTTTGAAACGACTTTAGAACAATCAAATAAAATCACAAAAGCTGTGTAATTGTAGCATCTTCCCCCAACGGATTGTCGCAACCGTATGCCGTTTTCAAATTAATATGTATCAACTATCAAGCATCAATCTTCACAAGGTTTGTAAGATTAGCAACCACATAAAAGAAACTTTCATCTTCATAAGCAAACTAATGCAAAGAAGTCTACTAGTTTTCAACGATTACCATATGTAGCACATACTAAACCGATCTTAATTGCAATGGAAAACCATCAAACCAATTGCAGAATCCAAACAGCCAACACTGACCACAAGATTTACCGTTTGAAAGAAAATGTAGGTTTGAATATTTACCTCTTAATGAATTATTATTAATTTTGCTTGAGAATTTGATTGTAAAAACGTTTGTTCTTGCTACCTTTCTTGGCCGACATTCAGCTCCATCTAAACACCCTAGAACCGTGCATAAGAGAAAACCCTAATCAGTAATCATAAAACCGTTTGGGAGTCGAAAAAGGAATCCACCAATTTGTATTCCAAGATTATCTAAATCTTGAGTCTTCCTTCTTGGCCGATTTCAGCTTCCAAAATAAACCAAACCTTCCGAACAAAAGGAAAACACCAGCCGACGCAGTTCAAATTACCAAACCAGATCCTATTCCAACAAGGAAAAGCTTTACAGCCGAAGATAAACTCCAAAATGTGTGGGAGCTGTCCAAAATGTGTCTAAATGATGTGAAAAACGTGTGTGAATTGGATAAAAACCACCATCAACATAAAAAACCTAGCTATTCAAATTGCTTGGACAACAACCGCAGGGACAACTGAAAAGTCAATGGGATTTTTTAGTTTTAATCTTTTTGTAATTTTTTTAAAAAAGTTTTAACCCTTTTTAAATTTTTTAATATATTCAAGAGACCAAACTTCCGGTAAGTTTTAGACACATTTCAGTCACTTGGCAGAGAATTGTCGAACGCTAAACACTATGTACGTAACAGAGATTTAATGTTCTGTCAAACAGGGACATGCTTTGAACTGAATGACCAAAAATATAGTTATACCTACCTACCTATAGGATTTTTTTGTCGACGTTGGGGGGGCACGTGCCCCCCATGCCTCCTTTCCCTCTGCCCCTACATATCAATATGAAATGTATTTAACGACGAGCGACTCAGCTTCTAATATTATATTGTGTGTACAACGAACAAGAGTGCATTCTATCTTTTTTATTTTTACTATAAAATTTGTATATATGTTATAATAATTTGGCAAGTTATCCTTGCATAGTATGAGATATACAAGAGTACATAGTATATATATTGCACTTGCAAAAGTAAAAACGATTGATCCATATAATTAACCAATATTGCTCTCAGTCTTATAAGTAGAGTAATATAATATACGTCTATAAATAGAAAGGCATCTCATTACTTGGGTGAGATGCGTATCTTTGAAGCTGAGACACGTGGAAGACATTATGCACTTGCGATAACGCTGAAGGTAGCGTTAATCGAACCAATGTTCCAATCTTCTCGAGCACCTTGTAAGATCTAGTATACCTAGGGCTTAACTTGTCCTTCTCTCCAAATTGCATCACTCCTTTTATTGGAAAAAACTTCAAGTACACTTTTCACGCGCTACAAATTCCAACGGTCTTCTCTTGGAATTTGCCCAACTTTTGCTGCGATCCTAAGCAACCTTGAGCCTTTCTCGACTAATCTTCGCCTTGTCTAGTGTCTACTCAACTAATTCAGGTCCAGTGATCGTTTTCTCTCCAACTTCATCCCAATATAATGGCGATCTATACTTCCTTCCATAAGGGCTTCAAATGGCGCCATGCCAATCACGCTATGGTGACTGTTATTATACAAAAACTCCATCAGCTTCACCACACTGTCCCAATTTCCTTGAAGTATAGCGCACAAGCTCTTAGCATATCCTTGAGAGTTTGAATAGTCCTTTGTGATTGTCCATCAGTCTGAGGATGGAAAGCGGTACTCATTCTCAACTCGGTCCCGTGACTCTTTGATATGCTGTCCAAAATCCTAATGTGAATCTTAGGTTTCGGTCCAACACAATGCTCACTGGTACTCCATGTAAGCTGGCGATGTTATCTACATACAATGTCACCAACTTCTCCATCGTAGCTTCACTCGATACTGGTAGAAAGTGTGTGGACTTCGTCAATCGATCCACAATCATCGAAATTACGTCGTTTAGAAACCCTTCTAGACGTTGATGCTCGGCCTTACTTGTTGGCATACTAAACACCGGGCAACATACTCATCAATCTCACGCTTCATTCCACACCATTAATAATTCTTCTTCAAGTCCTTGTACATCTTGATGCTCCCTGGATGTATAGAAAGTCTCGTGTTATACACCTCTTTTAATATTACCTTCTTGAGAGCTTCGTTATTCAGCATGCACAATTTCTCTTGGAACCAAAGGCTTTCATCATCCAGTACCTGGAGTTCTTCGACTTGCTCGGCTTGGAGTCGGTCTCGAATACCTCGTAGATTGGCATCATCTTTCTGAGCCTGCTTAATTCTGTCCACTAGAGTCGGCATAATAATTAATGCTGCCAAGATATTCGCCATAGAATCAATAATATCCAAGCCAAATTCTTTAATATCTCTCTCTGCAGTGGAGTCTATCTCGAGTGGCTCGACTTCCGGCTCAATGCATCCACCACGCTATTCGTCTTTCCAGGATGATAGTTGATGGTTAGATCGTAGTCTTTGATTATCTCTAACCATCTCATCTGCCTTATATTTAATTCCGTCTGCATGAATAAATATTTGAGGCACTTATGATCCGTGAAGACTTCACACTTTTCTCCGTATAAGTAGCACCATCATATCTTCAATAAACACCACTGCGACAAGCTCCAAGTCATGAGTGAGGTAGTTCTGCTCGTATGGCTTCAACTGCATTGATGTGTAACCAATCACTCTTTCTCCTTGCATCAGTACGCATCCTACAATCAAAGTGTTAGGCCAAAGTTTATATGTACATAATCACAAAATGAAATTGATATACATATACCTAGGCCATTTTTCGAGGCGTCACAGTAAATCACAAACCCTTCACTACCGGAGGGTTGTGCCAAAACTGGTGTAGTGGTCAACCTCTTCTTCAGCCGATGAAGTTTTGCTCGCATCCCGAGGTCCACTCAAACTTTGTCTTTTTCTAAGTCAGTTTGCTCAGTCGAACCACGATCCTTGAGAATCCTTCGGCAAATTTCCAATGGTATCCTGTGAGAACCTAGGAAACTTGTCACCTCAGTAACATTTGTAGGTCTCGGTCACTCGATAATCACCTCGATCTTCTTTGAATCCACTGAAATTCTTTCCTCTTAAATCACGTGACCTAGAAACATCACACTTTTCAACCAGATCTCACATTTGCTGAAGTTCACTTGCAGTTTCTTCCACCTTAGAATCTCCAGCACATGTTGTAAATGTGCACCATGAGTCTCCTCATTAGGCGAATACACCAGAATATCGTCGATGAACACTACCACGAACTTGTCCAACTGCTCCCTGAACACAATGTTCATCAAGTCCATGAATGCTGCAGGGGCATTCGTCAGTCCAAATAGCATCACAAGGGATTCATAATGCCCGTATCTGGTGCGGAACATGGTCTTTGTAATGTCCTCTGCCTTAATCCTCATCTAATGGTAACCTTACCTGAGATCAAGCTTCATGAATACTTTTACACCCTGCACATAGAGGCGTATTGTTTACGTTTACAGTTGCGTTATGTATGTCTTGCTGAATTAGAAAAGACTCTTACCTTCAGTGGTCAAACAAATGATCGATCTTGGTAGAAGATATTTGTTCTTGATCATGATCTTGTTCATCTCACTGTAGTTTATGTATAGCCTCATGCTACCATCTTTCTTCTTCATGAATAAGACTGGTGCTCCCCAAGGTGAGACACTAGGTCTTATAAACTTCCAATCTAGCAGCTCTTATAATTGCTCCTTAAGCTTCTTCAACTCTGCAGATGTCATTCCGTATGGCGCTTTCGAAATCGGCTCCATTCCCGGTATCAAGTTAATTTCGAACTCCACTTTCTTGCTTGGTGGAAATTCTGGTAACTCGTCAAGGAAGACTTCCTTGAACTCTTTCACCACAGGGATCATCGATAGAAAGCCCCTCTTAATTGGCGTTCAGTGTGTATACTAGGAATCCCTCATCTTCTTTTCTCATCGCCTTATACGCCTGTGCTGCGGTCAGATAAATATTGTGGGGCAACTTCTTTAGCTTCGTGTTCCCCTTGAATGCGAACTCCTCCTTAGTGGGGTCTTTGAACACCACTAGTTTCTGACGGCAGTCGATATGAGCATGGTATTTGGCTAACCAATCCATCCCTAATATAACATCGAAATCGCTCATTTGGATTGGTATAAGTGCAGCATCGAAAGTGTGGTCCTCCATCTCCAGCTTACAATCCTTGTACAAATAATGTGAGATGATCACCTGATCTCCACCTTCTAGCACACGGTAAGGGGTGTCTAGCCATTCAGGACAGCTTTATAGGTTCTGGGCAAACCTCTTAGCAACGAATGAGTGGCTTGCATAACTATCGTATAGTACATGGACTTTATTTAATAACATAGCACTTATAATTTTAGGGGTTCAAGCACAGAGTTACACATATACAAATATAATCAAGTAAAACTCAGAACTAGAAGTACATGTGACCACATCATTTGATCCCTGAACACCGGTGTCAGTCATCATGTGGACTCGATGTTTGTCTGTGGCCGTCCCTTTTGGGATCTGCTGTGGGGCAGCTTTTAGAGGCACTTTCCTCGGTTTAGGGAAGTCTTTCACCATATGCCCTACCTTTCAAAGTTGAAGCAGGCCCCATCCTCCTCCAGGACTCTCCGGTGTGTCGACAGTCACATGCCGGGGAAATAAGAATCCTACTCTGCATATTGCTCCTAGGTTGCTATTGCTGCTGCGGAGGTCGCGGCTGACCTGCCTGGCCCCTCCTCGGCACCTTGACCCATCTCTCGGGTCTGCCTCCAGTCACCTCGCAGGGTCGCTTGCCCTGGTTCTCCTCATCACGCCTCTGAATATACTCTCGACTCGATAGCATGCATTGAGCAGCTCACTAAAGTCTCTACTGTTCGCATTCGCCACTACAGTGCGAATGCGTTTGGTGAGGCCCCTCTCAAATTTGAACATCTTCAAGTGCATGTATGCCATAACAGATGTCACAAATCTCCCTAGAGCGTTGAACTGGTTGGCGTCCACTGACATCCCTGGCCCCTGTCTTAGTGATTCAAAAGCCCCAATCTTCTGTAACATCACTGCATGTGGAGTGTAGAACTTGCGGAACTCCCTTAAAATGGGCCCAGCTAACAGGTTGTGGCAAATCCATCACCACTGTGGTCAAACACTTATCAGTTTCCTCGATCAAAAATGACCGTATCACCATAGTCTTCATATCCTCCAGCACCTGCAAGAACACGAAATTGTTCTCAACCTCGCTCAACCACCGATCAGCTCCGTCCAGGTCAGTGCCACCATCAAAGGTTAGGACGTGAACCCACTTCATCTCCCTATGTAATAGCGAGTCCCCTATTGTTGTGGCTGTGGGGCCGCCCGGTTCACCTCATGTCCCATCTGTGCCAACGGATCGACTAGTCTCTAGGGTACGACATTCTGGTTGTTGCCATTTCCATTGCCGTTCGTGCCTCTTCTTTGCAGCATTGTGCTGTAGCATTACAATTTACATAATTTTTAAATTTCATAATAAATGATTAGGGTCTATAGTGTCTGAGGGGATATACAAAAGGACGAAAATCAAAACTTAAATAAGGCCAATAAAACCGACTAGTATATCCTAATTACATTTGTCCCTCACCCGATCATCTCTTAAGTCTAAAGTCATTTCTCGTTTCTAGAGTCAACACTTAGTATCATCATTTTTTAAGTCTAAGATCGTGACTTATGGCAAGGTTATCACTTAGTTTCTACGATCATGGCCTAAATCTATGTTTCCGTCGTGGATCTAGAACCATACTCTGATACCACCTCTAGCGATTCGTCCCGAGCCCTAGTACTCGAAACAACTCACCCGTCGTATTCCGCTAAGGGAAATACAAGGCGTCAATACAAATCAATTACACGTTAGCAAAATGACGTAAACTAATGTCAGTGAAAGTCATGAAAGAAAAATCCTCAGAATAATCATTAATTATAAAATGTATAAGCTCTAGGCAAAACTAAAACAAAACAATGTCATAACACAGATAAAAGTACTAAGTCTCCGAAAATAAATAATGTCAAATCCACATAAATGTCTCCACTAAACCATCATCAAGTCTTCTCAGAAAGCCCTCGTGTATCAGAATCCCTACTTTGAATCCTCCTCTACGTACACTAGGTCATAATCCGGCTAATCTGTAAAATCATGATAAAGTATCGCATGAGCGACAACTTTGCCTAATAAGTAGCCTCATTGTAATTACTATGAGATCATACACAGGAAAACAAGTGTTATAAAATAAATAGCACTATGCAAAATAGCAAGTTTTCCACTTGCAAATAAAGTTACTAATTTATCCTTTGAACAACCAATCAACAAAGTCAAACAACTCCCATCATCAAAGTCAATCAAGTCAATATCCAATCAAATGTTAATCCAAGTCAAAATCAATGATGAAATTTCCAAAATCGATGAATGCAAAGTCAAAGTCGAATTCTAAAGTTCAGAACCAAAGTTCGATTCCAAATCCGGTCCAATTGTTCCGAAGGTCAAATTACCAAATCCGAATCCAACTTGGTACCAAATCCAAATTCATTGCAATGGCTATATCACTTTTCTTACAAGTGACTTATAGCGCAAAACTTACGAATCGATCACTCCAATAGTCAATATGCCTAGACGCTCTATCGAAATAGCCTATATGCCTGGGAGCCCTAATGGCGGCCAATATGTTCAAGCGCTCAATCAAAATAGCCAATATGCTCGGACACTCCATTTATTTGGGATCAATTCAGCTTAACTATATATTTCCCCTTGTAAGGGTGAATTTCGAAATATACAATGCAAATTTTCCAAATATTTTCAAATATCCATTCCAAAACAAAATATTTTCCATGGTGCAGATATTTTCCATATGCCAAATGTACCAAACACCAAACACAAATATACCAAATAATTCTAATATACCAAAATGACTCATCCCATCTGTGTATATATATACATATACATGCCCATGCCAATACATGTGTAATACACGTATATACAAACACGCACCTGCCTCGACCCATTTTTCTCTAGCCCACTATCCAACTCACCTCATCTCTGACCCCATCACCCTCGGCCCCTGTCACTGCCCACTGCCAGCACCTGAACCCCATCCCCAATCCCGCGGCCGGCCCCTTCCATACTCCCCAAAACCCTAATTTCACTCCTCCACACTTCCTAACCCTCGACCTCCTTCTAAAACCCACACCACTCATATTATCTCACATCTAACACCTCAGACAGCAAGCACAGTCACGCCTAATACTCATCACCCGCGCACGCGCCGCCACTTAGCTGGCGCGTGAGGCACGGACATTGCCTCCGACCACCAAAATTCGTCTTTTTTTATTTCCAACTTTATTCCACCCTCTAACTGTACGAAATCCAGAGTTTTTAGCAATTCAAATTTGTACAAAACCCAGTCAAAACCGCAAATTTATACCACATAAAATCATACAAATTTCATGGATTACAATTCATACACTTATCCAAATTGGATCAAAACTTATGCCTTAGGGTAGCCTTGGCCGAAATACATAGCCCCTCCCAAACCCCAGATATGTCTCGACCACAAACATACACATCATAAAACACACACACACACATACAAATATATATATATATATATATATATATATATATATATATATATATATATATAGGACTTACCACCTCGGCCGCCATCTTCCATAAGAACTAGAAGTGCAACACATAGTCGTTTGGGCCACTCACAAATTGATCATGATACAGTTTCCCAATGAAGGTTATCACTTGGAATGTAGGAGGTCTTTGTACCCCTTTAAACTGGTTGCTTTCGATGTTACATACTCACCGTGTGAATTTATTGATATTAATAGAGCCCAAACAGCGACAACAGAAGCTCATATACTATCGATTGAAGTTGGGGTTTCAGCACTCCCTCTCCACCTGCGAAAATAATATTTGGCTCTTTTGGCAGGCTACTACAATTCGGTTTAATAGTATTGAACATGGAATACAAGCTTCATTATTTCGCTTTATGTGGATACCACTTAAGCAAGACATCTCATGGTCTATGGTTTATGGTAAGCATACAATACATGATCGCAAACCCCTCTGGGAAACTTTATTACTGCATTCTAAGCAGACAATAGATCCATGGGTTATAGGAGGAGATTTTAATATGTTTTTACGTCTGGAGGAGCGTAGAGGCCAAACATCCCCTATATTACGATCCTTATCAGATTTTAATGACTGTGTGAATCATTGTCATTTGAATGAACTCCCTATCCTAGGACAGATTTTTATTTGGTCGCGAGGAAGTGGCGCTCAGCGGGTACAAAAACGATTGGATAGGTTGTTTGGTAATGCATCCTTTCTGGATCTGTTTGCTGATATCATTGTCCATCATTTACCACGTGTGTCGTCTGATCATTGTCCCTTCTGTTGAAATGCGATCTTGGACAGGAGCGTGTACATGTTCCATTTTGTTTTCTTAATGCATGGGCTAAACATCCGGACTTTCTAACTTTTGTTACTGCCACATGGAATGAATATCCAACAACTGGTGGAATGCGAGGTTTATACAATAAGTTGCATATGCTAAAACGAGATCTTCGTCGGTGGAACAAACATATTTTCGGTAATATATTTCAGCTTTCAGAAGAAGCAGAGAATGACTATATTCGTAAGGAAGCGGCATATGATACATTACCTAGTGACGAGAATCACACGGCACTATCTTTGGCTCAAGCAAATCTGCTGCACTGCACTTCGGTACAAACTGATTTTTGGGCGCAAAAGTCTAGATTACGATGGGCTTTGGAGGGTGAGTCTAATACAGCCTATTTCCATGCACTGGTAAAGGATCACTATCGCTGTCAACGAATTAGCCAAATTTCTGCCACAGATGGGACCATACATATGGATCAACAAGAAATCGGTAACTTAGCAGTGGATTACTACAAAACATTATTTGTGCAGGAAGATATCCAGGATCCTGAAACATCGTTGTAGCATATTCCAACGGTCCTTACACAAGAAGACAATAACGCATTGCTTAGTCTACCGACTTTGGAAGAGACCAAAAAGGCTGTGTGGAGCTTAAACCCCAACAGCGCATTCGGGCCAGATGGATATAATGGTTTCTTCTTTCGCACTTGTTGGGACTTTCTGCAAATGGATGTTCTCCTAGCGGTGCAGGAGTTCTTTTTGGGTATTACACCCCCGCAGTCCATGCTATCTTCTATTATTACATTGATACCAAAGATATCATAGCCACCGACTTTTGCAGACTTTCGTCTGATTTGTTTATCTAATTTTGTGAGCAAACTAATGACGCGCATTTTAGCTACCCGGTTGGCTGATTTTTTGCCTCGACTAATATCTCCGGAACATATTGGATTTCTAAACGGTCACGACTTAAGTGAGCATGTGCTTATGGCGAATGAGATGGTTCATTATTTAAATAAGACATTGCGGGGTGGTCATGTCATGCTAGAGCTTGATATGGCCAAGGCTTTTGACAGGGTGAGTTGGCAATACATGCAAGGTATCCTCATTCGTCTGATTTTGAATACGATGGTATACTCTAAGCTTTCAATCTCTATCAATGGTCAACAATTCGGCTTTTTTACACCATCGTATGGGGTCAAGCAAGGTGACCTGCTATCGACTATACTTTTTATTTTATGCTCAGAAGGTTTCAGCAGGGGCATTAATCATCTTTATAATACTGGTTTTTTAAGAGGATTTAGTATGGTCCGTGTAGCAGGCGTGTCTTATTTGGATTATGCAGACGATCTCCTCATTTTTCTCAATGGTGTGCTTCCAATCATTTTTGCACACTTATCAGTGGGGTATCGGCCAACTAGTCAATTATCATAAAATTCAGTTTGTTGCTAGCTCCAATATATCTGCTCAACAACTGACGGCTATGGGAGTCGTACTCAGTATACCCTTTAAATCTCTACCCATTAAATATCTTGGATCCTATCTTTATAGGGGAGTAAATAGGGCGCAATATTTTCAGACACTTCTCAATCATTTTGATTCAAGATTAGCAGGCTTGGCTAGTAAATTATTATCACCTGGAGGCCGATTGGTCCTTCTTTAATCATTCTTAACATCTATTCCTTTACATATTATGTCTGCTGCAAGATTACCAGAAAGTGTAATTCATGCTATTAATCAAAAGATGTCATCTTTCTTTTGGGGTGATCGCCATCATTGGATTTCTTGGACGAAACTCCGTCGGCCACAACAAGAGGGTGGATTGGGTTTACGCAATCTTAATCACTGCAGCAGGCATACGACTATAAGGTATGGTGGAATTATCACTGCAGCTCATCGCTATGGGCATCAAACATGAGGTTGCGGTATGGAGATAAAACTGATTATGCACCATGAATTTATGACTCACCGACCTGGAAGCGTATTGGTTCGACCCACTCTTTTTATTTGACATACTCACTGACTATTTCTTCACCCATGGTATGGACATCCTCTTCTACGAGTACTTTCACATTAAGACAAGGTTACGAAGATAGCAGGGTACACAACTCTACACAGTTATCGCACATGTTCATCTGGTGGTCTACTTTGCCAAAGTCATCAAGTATTTTTATGTGGCGACTACTTCAGGGGGCATTGCCCATGGAAGATCATTTGATTCATTTCCTCCAGATTCATCCCACAATCTGCCCTTTTTGCCGCAATTTTTCTACCACAATTACACACATCTTTCTTCAATGTGAGCATATCAAACACATTTGGACACGATTTGCTCTTCTCCTGAATGGTCCGATGCCGACGACATCAATCTTTCAGTCCTACTTAATGCGGTGGTGGCTTTCTTCAACAGTGAAATCCTTCTAGGCCAATTCCGTATTGTTGCACCCTCATTCATATGTTGGTCTATTTGGAAAGTTTACACCAATGCAATATATGGTGATGCCAACCTCTCTCCAAACAGTATCTACAATATTGCCAGAAAAATGTGTTTCACTTGGGCTTCAATGCATTCGGGGGAAAAAACTTGCGGAAAATATACCCTCACTCATTGGTGCTGGTTTGACTCCGCACTTGCAAGTGTCAAAGGTTAGAATTATTAAGTGGTTACTTCCGCCAGCAGGTAAATTTAAATTAAATGTTGATGCGTCGGTTGTGAGAGAAATGGCATCGGCAGGAGCCGTATTGCGAGATTCATCAGGATTGATGCTTGGAGCCATATCCTACGCTTTACCTCGCGTACCACATTTGATGGCTGAACTACAAGCTGTCCTCTACAACATTATCTACTTTGGCCAATTACATCGCAATTTGTTGATAGAAACTAACTGTTGGACATTGCTTCACCCTCCGCAGGATTTATATGGACTATATACATACCATTACAATAGATTGTAGTCACTTTTGACACTTACAAGTAGTTCACTGCATCATATTCTCTGAGAGGCAAACATGGTGGTGCATTATATGGCTTTGCATGGCCGAATGTTTCCCATCACCACATTTTTCTCCACATCATCATCACTGCCACCCATAGCTAGAGGGTTTCTACTAACGGATGCCTCAACGTCATCTTTGCGCTTCTAATATCGTTTCAAATGTTGCTTGACAAAAGATACACTTTTTGGTTCTGGTTGTTGCATGTATCCTCCTGGTACAGGCAACAGTGGTATGATCTATTCTTCTCCCTCATTCGTTATTCTGATTTATTATTAGCGCAACTTACTAATAACTTCGTCTTCTCATGCACGTTCTGGAGCTGTTGCGATTCGTCTCACAATGGCTGCAATGTTGCCGTTGTGCCTCACGACATCTCACTTATTTCCGCCTGTGTTCTTTTAGAATGCAGGCGGCTCTGGTATGACTTCATTCCATTGTTGCACTGTCTGCATCCTACTTATACATGGTCATTTACTTGCATTCTTTCTGGTTGCAACAATCACGAAAACGATGAGTATCAAAGGCTCAACTATCGGCTTTGCAAATTTCAAGATAGCAAACATCCACGACTTCATATTAGATGTGCTTTGCTTTTTATTCATTGTAACTGTATTGTGTTCATTTATCTTTTATCTTACATTTCCTATCTTTTTCGATTTGGGAGAGTCTCCCGTGCCATTCATAAATATAACCACGGTATTCCTCCGCCACAAGTGAGGGACATATATTAATAAAATAATGAACGGTACTGCCCGTCTTTCGCTAAAAAAATCATGTTCGTGTGAAAGTCACCTCTCCATTGAACAAGACGAAACTCTCGGCAACTGCCCTACGCAATTTATGGATAAACTATGATACAACTAACAAGTCATATGTACATACATGTATATAGAAAATCGGCCCCACACACACACATATGCATATATAAATCCATCCATCTATGAAAACAAATATAAGCATGCAGTATCCAAAGTTGCTACCGAAAATACAATCATATACTTTGCAAAATCATAGCAAACACAGGCAGGGCACTTATATTGATCCGTCCATACTATACCGTAATTTGATTATGGTTGATTGAAGCCAAAATTTTCTCTTCTTCAGCTAAGTTAGAAGCGGCAGGTTGTGTGGGAGAAGAAAAGGGTGCTGTCGATTTTTCTTTGTTTCAGCTGGAGGGTGGCCGATTGGTAGCTTTTAGGGTTAATTTTTAGTGTAGGCTAGGTATATATACATATAGATAGATGTAGTTATAATTAATATTTTTCTTATATATAGATGTAGGTAAGTAAGGTTAATCCTTTTAGGAATTTAGTTGCTACCCATCTACTCCTTTCCTATTCAATCTCCTTATGGTATATATCTAATCCATGTAGATCTTTTCTTTTTATATATTTCTCTCTTATTTATTTTGTTTAACTATGTTTATTTTATTTTTTTTATCTTTTATTTTTCTTTTTCCCCCGGTTACACATATATACATATTATATTTTTGTTTCTTTAAAAGAATGGCGGGATGTAACAGATCCATTGCTCAACATCAAAAGTTAAGGAAGAAAGAAAAAATTTAACAAGATTTAAGAAAAGTTAGAAAATTCACAGATCCAGATCAGGTCAAAAGTTTGTAGTGACATGCATAAATTGCCATTTTGGTTGAGGAATTATATCTTATGGCGCAGCATAGAGTGAGTTTTTTATTTTCTTTTTTGGTAATAATTGCAGTATGGGAATCGAGAAAACTGTGAAAAGAAACAAGAGTAAAAAGTTCATCACATGCAGTCTGTCCATACGCAAACCGAGATACTCAAACACACAGATAATTAAGAATATTATCAGTCACCTAATAAGACAAGTACTCCAAAGAATAACAAAATCAGCTTTGAACTTTGTCTATTTCTTTAAGTAAATACAAAATCACTCATGTGCAAGCGCAATTAAGATAATCATTGGACGAAAGTAAATTGTTTCCATTTCTAATGGAGTCAAAAACACGTTCTTCTGTGACTATAAAGAAAAATGACTCACTAAATCGGCTACGCTTCTTATATTGTGAAGTAGCAGTTGATCGACGCAACTTGACGCAATTTTCATTATGGGTTATTTGAAAACAACCTCTTTGTGTTTCTAACATATGAGTATGATTGTATAAATCCGACCATCTCATATCCTGCTATAGGTGGTGGCTTCTAAGGCAATGTAGTAACGTTGTTGTTGTATTGGACGAAAGTAAATAAAAAACGTATTCAATACAATCGTGAATCACGAAAAGACATCTTTAAAATTTTATAAATCATGAAATGGCATCCTTAAAATTTTCTTTTAAATGGTAGACATTCTTAACTAAAGATGCTAATAGACTACATTTATAATACCACATTTTCCATCAAAAGCAAAAAAGATAGCGTAATTATGATCTAGATGATGGTGATATCTGGTTAAACAATTAATACAATACCATGTATCACATTGGAAAGAGAATAAAACAAAGTACATATATACGTATGAATTTATATTTTTTTAGATGTCAACTTAGTTAATCATGTCTGAAAGGTTGACATTTAATCTTGCATGGTCAATAATAGCACAGTTAAGCCCAAGTCTCGAGACGTTACGTAATGAGAAAATTAAGTCCAACTACAAACGTTGGAGACAAACTTGCTCTATACCTAGCGATCTTTTTGATATTGCTCCAGACTATATTTTATTGCCACTTTTTTTTCATCCCCAGAAAACATCCTTACAAGAAATAGCAGTAAACTAGACATGCGTGTGCATGTGTTTATGTCCATATATATATATATATATATATATATATATATATATATATATATATATATATATATATATATATATATATATATATATAGACACATATATACATATATATACATATATGTATTCTACTCTTTCCTCGTTTATAATATTGTATCTTTCATGCTGTGATTTTCTCCATTGTTACCAGCTTCCTTTCTTCCTTAAGTGACTTGTTTTCCGCATTTGAAATTCACTACCGAGAGTCTGGCCATGGTTGTATTGGTTCATGGTGCTTCAGAAAATAACCATAGGATCTCGCTATTATACACCACAAAAAAAAGATAGATAGCGACAGACAAAAATCGTCGCCATTTCGTCGCTAGAGGCATATAGCGACGAAATAGCGACGAAAATAGTAGGTCGTAATACGGCTTGTCGCAAAGTGAATTTTGTCGGTGAAGCATCGCTATATTGGGACGGAAAAATTTCGTCGGTGTTTCGTCGCACAGTTGCGACGAAAATCTGTCAGGTCTGCGACCTATTATTGCCGTCGTTTTTTCGTCGGTGTATTTTTTTTCGTCGCTATTTTATAATTTTTTATTTTTTTATTTCCTTTCTGCGACATATTATTTCGTCGCAAAGTTTCGTCGATATATTTTTTCGTCGCTATTTTTAAATTTTTGATTTTTTATTTCCAGTCTGCGACATTTCGGTTTCATCGCAGGTTCGGCGCTATTTTTTAATTTAATATTTAATATTAAATAATAAATATTTTTAATTTATAAATAATACAATATATTATTAATTAAATAGTTTTTATTATTATTTAATTTTATAATATATTTTATTTTGTATATTAAATCATTTGTACGAATGTTATACAGAAATACAGTACTTGCGTATTGAAGTTCGTATAATTAAACAACACAAACGAAATAGAATCCGTATAAATCTCATATAAAATATAAAAGTACAAAGAATATGTCAATACAATAAATGAAATAGACTACGAAAAATCAAAAAATGAAATACTATGCAGAGGAAGATGGAGGGGGATCATGCGGAGAAGATTGACCATCAGGGGGAGGCTGAGGCTGCGAGGAGCTGGAAATGATAGAGATGATGAGATGCGATAGCTGCGAGATTTGCTGGTTCATCTGCTGCTGCGCATGCTCAACCGCCTGCTGAAGCGACTGCTGCAGCTCCTGCTGGGTCTGAGTCAGCTGCGACCGCAGTGCCTGTACACTCTCCTCATGCTGCGCCCTGATGGTCTCCACCTCATGCTGCAGCGCCGCATGCTCTGATTCCAGGCGCGAAAGATTCTCTGGGGCCGTAGAAGGCGCGGAGGTGCTGGCCTCAGAGGAAGCACCTGGATGCAGAACTTCGGGAAAGAAGCGCGGCGCTGCTGATCCAACCCCGTACACCTCCCTCTTCTTCTTATTCTGAGGGCCGACGGTCCGAACCGCATCCCAATAAGCGCGGTTCTTGTCGGCCTCTTCTCCCCTTTGTGCGAGTAATCTGTTGTACTCGTCCTGAAATGAGAATAAGAATTGTTAGGGTTTAGGGTTTAGCAATAAAACAAACTAAGGAAAAAACAAATGATATCGTAGTCTACTTACACTGATGTCGCGGGCCTTCGCCGTGGTGCAATCCTCCGTCCCGTCGGAGGCTTTCTTCCGATGCGTCTTATAGAAGAGATCGTAGGAGGCTGGCCACTCCCCGTCTCCTCCTGCTGAAAGAATGAAATAAAATATGTTAGTGAAATCTAGAATTTTAAAAATTTCGGCATGACCTATTCGTTTATCGGAGGTATCCGGGCCTTAAAGGCCTCTCCCAAGTCAAATCAAAAATAAAAAGAAAAAGGCAAATGAACACATATACTACTTAAATTAACCATATACGAATACCAAAAAAACAACAGCGCAACATAAGAAATCAATGAATATAAATAATCCACTTAAGTCAATGATGTAAATAATCCACTTAAGTCAATGAATCTAAATATCCAATGAAATCAATGAATCTAAATAATCCAATATTAAAATACTTACCATAGAATGCATCGTGGTGGCGTGGGAAACCGAACCACCTGAGTGTGTGGCAGGTGCTGGGCCCTGTACATTGCCGCTGCGCCGGTTCGCCGCGTTCCGGGCGCTGCAGGTTTGGGTAGCAGGGTCCATCCACCCTTCTATCCACCCGGCCCAGGTGGCCTCGGATACGTAGGCAGGCCTGGCAGAATTGGGGTCACGCTCCCACCTGGTCTTGTGCGAGTTGACGAAGTCCCTGTAGCGTTTGGCGGCCCTCTGCCGCCAGGCCTGCTCCACGTCATGGGCGATGTCAGCTGGCCAGCTGTACGCCTTCTGCAATTATTATACGGAGGAAAAGTAAAAACGTGGTTAGAAAAGTAATGATCGATTACGTATCAAAAAGTGAAATTCATCAAATTTGAATACCTGAAACTCATCCCAGTAGAACCTACGTGTCTGCGGTGTGACACGGGACCAGGCATATCCAGCTGGGTCCTGCCTCAGGTGGAAGGACCAAGTGATGCAACTGGAAATCTGGCCCGAGTCCGGTGCAAACCTGAAAGAGGTAAAGTTGTTGGGAAAAAATAACGCGTGAAATATATTTGAAAACGTGTTAAAAAAATAAATCATTACTTATGTATGGGTATTATGTGACAAAGGGAGGGCACGACGCCCTTGTATGACACCCTCGTCCGATGTCGCATCAGACGTCGGATGAGGTGGTGAACTGGTGGGTGTGGGTGGCGGCATAGATCGGGGGGTGCGGACCTCTCGGCAGACCCTAAAAGGTCTGCGTCCGCAGCAAGAGCTGCGGTCGAAACCGACCCAAGCTGCTCATGCTGAGAGAGGAACATATTAAACTCTCCTGAGATGTCATGTGTAGATGGTGGGTAGGTGGATCGAGTCGGTAAACCCTCACTAGCCATCAGATCTGCAAGGGTGAAAAATTTAAAAGACACATTCAACGAGTTTAGGGTTGGTTGGCCGGACAAATAAGATGTCCAAAAAATGACAAGTGTTTACATACATTTAATGCAAGATATTAATAACTTTGAAAATTTCGGCATGACCTATTCGTTTATCGGAGGTTTCCCGACCTTAATGGCCTCTCCAAAGACAAATACAAATCCAACTCTCGAGCTTAGTAAACACCTTGAACTAGTATCATACCGAAAATCATATGCAAACCTCTTACAAAATAGTTTGTACATGCATCATTTATTGGCCAAGCACACCACATTTCTACTAATTCAACCTTAACAACGATTTTGGTGCATACGCACCCTAGTCACCAACAGCCCTTTTTCGGTACATGCAAGGCAAAATAGTATGTAATATCCCAAACTTATTCATTTTCATATCTTAACATATATATTATACATATATACATGTGTACTACATAATAAGGTTATTTTTTCATAAAAGGCCTAAGGGCAAAAAATAAATAAATCATTTATATATACATTTATATATATTTGTCTTATAATATATTATATACATTCAATTTTAGTCATATTTCATCACATATTATATCTTAACTATTGAAACATACTATTCATAAAATTAAAGTCAATTAAGCCAAAAATTACTTAATGGCCGAATATATATATATATATATATATATATATATATATATATATATATAATACATATATACACCGAAATATATATATATATAATACATATATATATATAATACATATATACACCGAATATATATATATAATACATATATACACCGAAATATATATTTTGTATATAAATATATATAACTGCCGTATATATATATATATGTATATATATATATACTTAAAAAAACAGTGAACTATATATATATATACATATGTGAAACCGTATATATGTATACGGTTTATGCCACTACGCGGATGAATCATTATGGCTCCTGAACATCCCCGCTATACTATTTTACATGCTCAATGGAGTGGTTTTTTTGCCGCCATGTGGGTCTACCATTGCCGCACTTTTGCAGGGCATCGCATGTGTTTCATTTGCTGCCGGCGCATTCGTTTGTGCTGGTAGACGCGGTATGATCTTAATCTGCTTCTATTACAGCATTCCATTCACTACAATATCCCTGCTTTACTCAGCACTTCATTTATTTTCTGCATGGTTGCGATCTCGGTTTGGCTCGGAGGCATCACTTGCTTGTAGGATAGCGGCGCAGACAACGGCTCATTTTTGGACATACTTGCTACTTACGTTCCTCCTTCTTGCGCATTGGTGTGGCAGGCAGACATATTTTCTATTTCTTTTATTCGATGTTGTCGATCAACCATTCACAGATATAAATATGTACGTTTTTCCTTCGCCAAGGTTTTATCCACAAGGGTGGTTTTACTTGGCAAGGTTTTAATGCGGCATATCATATATCTTTTGGATGTTGATCATCACAAATTGTTTTATTTCTGACCAATTCTTTGTAATAAGGTTTTCATCCGCCACAAGTGAGGGTTCTCTTATTATATATATTTTATTATAAAAAAATATTTATAAAAAAACAGTGAGATATATATATATATAAATGTAAAAACCGTATATATATAATATATGTATATATACCTAAAACAGTGAAATATATATATTACATGTATAAAACCGTATATATGTATATATCAAAAACCGTATATACATATATATAACTGCTGTATATATATATATATATGTATATATATATTAAAAAAACAGTGAACTATATATATATACATATGTGAAACCGTATATATATATATATTTATAAAAAACAGTGAGATATATATATATAAATGTAAAACCGTATATATATATATATATATATATATATATATATATATATACCTAAAAACAGTGAAATATATATATATATACACATGTATAAAAACCGTATATATGTATATATCAAAAACCGTATATACATATATACCCATATATATATGTATATCCGTATACATATATATATATATACCCATATATACATGTATCTACCTATATATTTTATAAAATACACCGAGTGTGTGTATATGTGCGTGTTTATATATATATAATGTATATATGTAGTGTGCGTGTGTAGTGTATATATGTATAAAACAAAATATAACTAATTAAAATCATTAAAAACGAAATAGGAAGAAAAACTAACCGGAGAAGGGAGGTCACCGGAGAAGAAATGGGATTTCGCCGGGGGAGGAGAGGGGATTTCGCTAGGGGTCTGAGAAGGGAAATCGCCGTGGGGGGTGGGAAGAAATTGCGGGGGAAGAAATGGGGAAGAAGAGAAGGGTTTTCAGCTTTTAGTCGAAAATTTTGCGACGCACTAGCAACGAAAGTCCGTCGCTATTACTGTGGCGTCGCTATTTCATGTGTCGTAGTTATTTCAAATTTGCGACGACAGGTTTCGTCGGTAACTTGTCGGTGCCATCAGTATTGAAAAAAAAATAATACAAAATATAAAGTACTTACAGACACACATTATGTATATACATGTGTATAAGTACATCAACACATACACACTTTCGCCTAATGAGGTACATAAAAAATTGTGACTAACCTCAATCTTCATTGTCATCCGCATCCTCATACGCATCTTCATTTTCATCCTCATTTTCATCTTCATTTTCGTGTTTGAGGTCGCGCATATCAAGTCGTGTCTTCAAATTGTCTTTCGTTTTTCCAGGCACATTCAGCACCGTATTGAAAATGTTGTCAACACGTTCTTCTCAATGTGCATGACATCCAGGTTGTGTCGGATCATATTGCTCTTCCAATACGGAAGCTCCCAGAATATGCTTCTCTTCTTCCACCCGATACAGTAACGGGCCAGGTCCTGCGTTGTGGCTGCCGTCCGGATCATCAGCGACCCCACGAATCCACAACTGTCTGTCTCCTCCAACACCTCCGCACCCGTGAGAAGCTCGGGCTTCGTGTCATTCTCGACGATGCCAGGCATGAACGACGTCACGTTCTTTCTGTACAAATGACGTCTGGGCAGGAACTTCCTATGGTTGTCGAACCAGCAGATCTTACGTCCATGTTTCAAGGACATCGTCTTCGCTTGCTTCATGCAGCAAGGGCAAGCGTATTTCCTCGCTGCGCTCCACCCCGACAACATAGAATAAGCCGGGAAGTCGCTGATGGTCCACATCAGCGCAGCGCGTAGCTGGAAGTTTTGTTTAGTCGATACATCGAACGTCTCCACGCCAAACTCCCACAACCACTTCAGCTCATGTATCAATGGATGCAGGTATAGGTCGATCTTCTGTTTCGGATTCCTAGGCCCCGATGCGATCACAGTCAAGAACATGTACGGCTTCTTCATGCACATCCAAGGTGGTAGATTGTACGGCGTCACGATTACAGGCCACGACGAATACTGCTTTCCCGACTGTCCGAACGGGTTGAACCCGTCGGTGCATAACCCCAACCTAACGTTCCTTGTCTCCGACGAAAAACCCGGATATGTCGCATCGAACGTCCTCCAAGCTTCGCCGTCAGATGGATGGCACATCCCACCGTCTTTCGTGTAGTGCTCCGCGTGCCACCTCATCTGGCTAGCTGTGGCACCGGATGCGTAGAGCCTCTGCAGTCTAGGGGCGAGAGGTAAATAGTAGAATTGCTTTCTTGGCACGTTTCGGTTTTCTTTTGTTCGTTCTCCACCTGCGTGTCCCACAGACCCTGCACTTGTCTTTATCCTCGTCGATGCCCCAGTATATGATGCACCCCTCTGAACAACAATCGATCTTCTGAACCGGGCAGTCCCAACGCCTGCAGCTGTTTCTTCGTCGAATAAAAACTGTCGACCATTGTGTTCCCTTCGGGAAGAGATTCCCTCATCAGCTGACACATCCCATCGTACAATCTCTCCGTCATGCGGTGCTCCGTCTTCATGCTCGTCATCCGACCGATCATGGACATCTGTGTGTGACTACCGCAACCGGGATACAGCGGCGTGTTGGCGGCGTTCAGCATCTCAAAAAACTGTCTCGCCTGAGGGTTCGAATCTTCCTCCACGAATACACGCGGCTGTTCATCCGGATCCTGCATTTGTAAGTACTGCTCTCCTGTAAATGCGCCGGCGGCTGCATCTTGCACCATCTGCATGTATGAGTTGTGAGATCCCTCGCCTATTTCTTCGGCATCAACCTGACCGGGTCCCCCTTCGACGTGTACAGTTGCAGATGTAGACGCCCCCTCATATTCGCCGTGGCAGTACCATGTATGGTAATTGTGCACGAAACCTTGTTTCAATAAGTGAACCCTCACGTCAGCCGGATGCATATATTTACGGTTCTTGTATTTCTTATACGGACATCTAATATGCGTTCCACTTTCATTACTCGTCGCAAGATCCATAAATTCTTCGAGACCTTCAACAAATCTAAAACTCCACTCCCCGTTGTTTACTCTCTCGTACATCCACTTTCTATCGCTCCTCCTCGGATCCATTTTCTCGCTATACCTTCAAAATAACAGCAGCTATCTTTTCTCGGTGGTGGAAAACATCAAAATTCCACACAATAAGATTTCTTCCTTCTATATTTTCGTTGAAAAGTGATGATTTATGTGTTTGAAATGGGAGAAGAAATGGGGAGAAGAGTGGAAGAAGAAAGCTACGTTTTTATGGTTCTCAGCCTGCAATATTACCGACGTCTTAGCGACGATATAGCGACGCTAAGCGACGACCAAGAACACGAATCCCGGAAACAAACAAACACAAATACCCCGACGACTTAGCGACGTTCATCCGACGACCAAGAAACAAAATCCCGGAAACAAACAAACACAAACACCGACGATTTAGCGACGCTAAGCGACGACCAAGAAACACAAATACCGACACTTAGCGACGCTCAGTGACGCCCAAGAAGCACAAATCCCAGAACAAATTTAGCGACGCTTTAACGCACGGAACTAAGCGACGCAAGACGTCTCTTCACACCATTCGACGCATTTCGTCGCTACACGCGTCGCTAATACGTCGCTATTCTGCAGTGTCCGTTCAGTTCCCAAGTTTCGTCGCTACAGCGTCGCTAATGCGTCGCTATTCCGCAGTGTCCGTTCAGTTCCCAACAGTTTACAGCGTACGATATTATCTTCATCAGCTGATCTGATATTATCAACGAATTTTAGCGACGCTTTACCGACGAACTAGCGACGCATGACGTCTCTTTACACCATTCGACGCGTTTCGTCGCTACGGCGTCGCTAATGCATCGCTATTCCGCACTGTCCCACGTGTTTATGTCGCTAATTCGTCGCTAATGCGTCGCTAATTTGAACAAACCGTCACGCCCGCACACATTACGTCGCTAATTTCGTCGCTAATTCGCACGAAGCGTCACACCCGCACATATTCCCATCTTGGTTAACGGTCGAAAAATTCGTCGCAAGTTTCGTCGCTATATCGTCGCTAAATTTACCTATTTATACCCCAAACATCCGCACATATACACACATACAAAGTTATAAAACATCACAATATGCCGCGTCGTTTTAGAAGAACCCCAAGGCGTGGTGGAGGGGCAAACAGTGTCCCGCCATAAGGGCCTCCTCCCCAACCACCATCGGTTGAGAGGGAGGGTTCCATATCTGTGTATGGCCCACTACCGCGAGAGGATGCTCAAGAACAAATGCCGGAACAGGATATCGACTACCGTATGCTGATAGCAAACATGCAGCAGCAGTCGAGGCAACTGTACAGCATGACTAGAAGGCTGCGGAAGTTGAAATTCAGATATTACAAGCTGAAGCGCCTCCTCACAGAGTTCGCAGAGAATGTGGCGGCCACTCTTTCTTCCGATGACGAAGAGTGAACGGCCCCTCTCCGCCTCTCTTTTAGATTTCTTTTTTTAAATTTTCGTTTCATAATGTAAATTTTTATTATTAAATTAATAAAAAAAAATTTCCAATCACCGCTTTCTTTTTCCTTAATTAATACACGTGTTTAATCCTCGACGAATCTGCGACGACACAACGACAAATCGGAATACGAACGAAAAGTAACACAAAACATTTGCGACACGCGGGTTTCATCGACAAAAAAACCGACGATACACAACGCCAAGGACCTACTCACCGATGAATTTTTTTTATCCGTGTTCTGGAAATTTAGCGACACAATAGCGACGTTATAGCGACGTAACGCTACAAGCTACATAGCGACGAATAAAACACACAGAATAACGACGAACCACCGACAAAACACCAACGAAATTGAAAACCTGACTATTTTTTTGTTAGCGACAATGCTTGTCATCGTATTTTTGTCGCAATTAACGACGAAAATAAGTGTATCGCAAATGCGTCGCACAGTACCGACGCAACCCGACGAACCGTGGTTCGTCGGTGAATTTTTCGTCGGTAAATGAAATTCCTTTTTGGTGATAATCACCGGGATAACCTCGATAAGTTTAGTGACAACTGTACTCGATAAGTTTAGTGACAACTGTATTCATAGTATAAGAAACACATACTAATATTGTCAGATTTATTGTTTTACTGGAATCTCGATAATTGTAATACTAGAAACTCTGTGATCAAGTCATGTGAACATCGAGTTTGTGTATCGCATACTAAAGTAAAACTAACCAAATCATCCCTAATCTAAAGGTCCATCATACATATATCCGGCCTGTCTATTATTTTTTGAAAAGATGTATATCTTTTTGTTAAGAGTGCATTTATGGTGGAATTACTTTACTGCAGTTACTTTATAATCAACCAAAAATTGGTTTTTTTTTTTACACCTTGTGTATTTCACGTGCTTAAAAGTTCTGCAGTGCAATTCCTATGACAGCGAAATTCCTCGTCCATGGCCTCCACTGCCCCAACCTATAAAGCTTTGTGGAGGATGCAAATCAGGTGCCCAGCGGCCTCCTAAGTTGGGGAGGCTGCACACGATGACCCATACAAAGTGGTCTTACAAACTAGTAGAAGTTGAGCAGTTGCTCCCCATAGACTAGTACAACTAGAACATCCACACTGTGCATGTCTCTGGATTGGAACCGTTGCCTTCTTGGACAACATAAGCGTCGGTAATACGAACTAAAGAACAATAATATTGGCAAAAGTGTAGAGTAAGACTGCCTATATCAGATCGCCAGCGATCTGACCCTTTCTCAAACCCTGCACAAACACAGAAACTTAGTGCACCTAGAATGTTCTTTAATGTTGACAACATGGATGTATTACGAATTTCTGTTATGGCCTATTCACATGTTTTTCATGCGGTTTGGAGCGACGAGTCCTTCTGAAGCAAATGAAGCTGTACAGATTTGGATGATGGTTCAAGTATTAGGTTTTCAGCATGAGATGATCCAGGAGTCATATATGCTGCCGAGCTTCAAAAGTTGTCGAACATACGTTTTATGGAGGATCATGATGGCAAAGCCTTAAATGATTTGCAGAGAACTATACCACATCATGCTTGATGTATAGGTCATGGGTGTGTGGGTCATAAAACATGGAGGATTGATGTTTTTGGTCAATCTCCAGAAAGGTTACTAAATATATGTTAGTGTTTCTATTCAATACAGTGTAATGTTTGTAACTTTAAACAAGTCTAAAATTTTTGTTTCCTTGGAGGTGAAATCCCTCGCCCCGGGCCTTCACCGTCAAGCCCCAAGAAGCATGTGTGGAGGGTGTAAATCAGGAGCCCAGCAGTCTCCTAGATTAGGTGAGATCTTACGCAGTGACGCATACAATGTGTCTCCCTGCTAACCACGCCTTCGGCCTAGCAGCAGAGGAACACTCATACTGTGAGTGTCCCTGGAATCAAACTTTTGACCTCTTGAATCAAATCTCAACTCGAGTACCAACTAGACTATACCCTAAATGCAAAGTTTTTGTTTCCTATTGTTGTATCGGTAGAGGAACACAAATCAAAAAGCTGTTCCAAGACTCATCTCTCGGAGTTGTCAAAGTTTTATGCCTTCATAAGAAGCTTAATAGAGGAACAACTTAGAGAACATGCCTCCAGTTAATATACTTTATATTTATACTTTATATTGATGAGGAGACCAGTGCTGATTGAGATTAGGTTATCAATAGTGTGTATATCATTGCATGTAAAAATTTTTTGTTTTATTTAAAGTTCATACCGTCTTTTATTTTTTTATTTTTAGTTTGTCTTTTACTTTTCACAGAACTTGTGAGTTGTCAAATAAATTAACCATTGAGATCTAAGTTATAGCTATAATAAGTTTTTGGTAGTTGACGAAGTAAGTATGAGATCACGGCAAAAATCATCAGGATCACGATTGTATAACGAAAACTACGGTAGTTGAAAAATAAGAATGTAAAACCCTGTGTCATAATTAAGGATCCCTTGACCAATTTCCAGTGTGTCTTGATGAATCTCCCTTTCAGATCAACATCATCTGCCAATTGAGTAATTGACATCAAGTTCTTGGTCAGCCTAGATACGTGTCTTGCTTGAAACAACTTCAGCTGCCTTCCATCAGGTAAAGTCAATATGATATCTCCTTCCAATGATATCACAAGAGTCATCGTCTCCGAGATATATTTTTCCAAAGTTTTTACTTTTATAATTTGTGAAATATTCTCGGTTGGATGTGACATGAAAAGAGGTCCCAGTGTCGAAGATCTAAAGAGCATCAGCTTGACTTTCATAAGTTAAGACCAGGCCATCACTGTCAGACCTGGACGCTTGAGAGACGTGAATTTCGTTTTCATTTTATTTTATTTTTTTTGTTAAAAATGTCAATATTAACGAAAGAAATTAAAGAACCAAGGAAATGCAGCTCATACGATAGCCTTACTAGTGGTGCGGCATTTTAACTGAAGGGGGTAACATGGTATTTTCGCTCGTAAATGATATTGAAAGCAATTTTGATGCATAATATGTAACGGACGAATTTTCATTTTATTTAATGGTACCAAAACCGAATGCTAGACGGAACTAAGATCTAGTAAGGGAAACTTGTTTACAAGTGTCAAGTGTAATATCTTGGTTAACATCGTAAAAAGTGTAAAACCAGGTATGGTATATAAAGATGTGTTTAAATAATAAACGTCAACTTGGATTAATTATTTTTGAACTAGTAAAGACGATTGAAAATTTAATATTTAGCTACCTAGGCTATAACAGCACCATCAGACCCAAAATCTACAACGTTGCAATTAAGGGAAAATTGTGTCCAACTGCATGTTATGGGCCACAATTACTCCTAACCTAACGTTAAATCAACAGTTGCTCTGCAGTACACTATTTTGCCCTTTTATCCAAATATACCCATACGGAAAATCGTGGGCAACTACATTGTTCGGCTTTTAAAAAACATACACTCGAACTGTCCATCTTTTGTCCTCTCTATTCCCCTTTCTTTTATTTTTGTCAATTTCAACATTGTTTTAACGTCTCTTTTTCCAATTGATTCTTTTTTCTACACGTTTAAATGAACACAGCTATCCAATTATGGATATAGAGGTTTGAACATCATCATCATCCGAATCCAGTATATTCCAACGACAGCAAAAGCTATGGTTAGTGTATGGGGAGGGTGAGTGGTAGGCAGACAATACAGGGTCGAACATGATACAATAAATAATCACCGGGGTGCCGTATTAAAAATATTGTGATCACGATGACAATTTTAATCACAAATAAGATCACAGTATTAAGACACAAATTCTAATATGTTGCCAGAATTATTGTTATATCGGGATTCTGGTGTTATGATTACTATGATCCTCGTAGTAAAATCATTTGAACACCAGATTCGCGTTGTAAAACACACATACTAATATTGTCTTATTGATTTGTCAACAAGGATACCACTATAGCAGTTATCAAGATCTTGGCTGTCAAGTTATTTGATCACCCGGTTCTTAGTATATTTTGTTGATTACTATTGATGATTAACGAAAATATATTATATTGTCCCAAAGCAAATAAAATATCAAAAAAATTTCTATTATATCTGAAAAGTAGAGGATGAGTTTAAATGTCTTGTTTTTTGATCAGGCCACTACTCTCTTGCACTAATCCCTATCAAATATACTTTGCTCATGTTCTTTCTTTCTACTCCTTTCCTCAGTCGAAGGTTGTCTTTTCCTTAGAAGGTTGTCGTTGGATGTTAGAAGTTTGATGCTGAAGTTGTGTTTGGCTTGCCCATGCTCTTTTATCCTTCGAAAATCATTCTGCTTCACTTAAGTGACTGTTGCATTAACTTTTTCCATATCAGAATCTACTGTATTTATCTCGGTCATAACAACTTTATGTTTCCATTTTCAACAGTTGATTTCAGGTTTTAGTATCCATGCCAGGTCTTTTAGTCTGTGATTCTAATGGTGTTGGGAAGTATGTTGTTGACGAAGACGATTATTTCCATTTTTTTTAGTTTTGCTCATTTTCATTTTTTTTTAGTTTTGCTAATTTTCATTTTTTTTCTCCTTTGGCTCATTTTCATTTTTTTATCCAATGGTGGAATGGAACGAAATAATTTTGAGCAATGGTAAATTAAAAATATTATGGAAGGGAAAAAGTGTTGGAAAGTACATCAAAAGTACTTTAAAGTGTGCTCCAAACTTATATAAAAATATGTAAAATGTTGTTTGAGAGATTGAAAGATGATTTGAACTTGTAAGAAATCACTTGGATCGACCCAAGTAAAAGTTGAAATGAAGTTGAGTGTTCTGTTGGATATAGATTGATCACATCGATCGATCAATGTATACATTAAACGATCGATGTGGTATGGATGCAAAGTTAGGAGCTCTCTGTCCAACATAGATCGATCACATGGATCGATCGATGTGACATCGATCGGTACATCAATCAATCGATATTGGCAGGATGCAAAGTTGGAGCTCTCTGTCTAACATCGATCGATCGATGTGCCAAAAGTTAGGACTTTTCACTTTGAATTGCATCTTTTGATCCAAGAATCATCTCCCTTCATACATGAACGTTATGCAACTGATATGGAGGTTAATTAAACTACTGAAATGGGTTTTCAAAGTGGTATTTACACAACCCAAGGCCTATAAATAGTAGGTCTTGCTATCTTAAATTACATACAAGAACTTTGCTTAATTCTGAAGATTTCATCACTTATTATCCTACAACTTCTCCATCTTCTTCCTCCACCATTAATCACTTCCATAAGCAAGTTCAAACTCTCTATCTTAGAGCAAAGGAAAGAGAGTAAGCTGCTATATCCTGGGAAGCATTTGCTTGAAGACTACCTTGCTCACCGGTAGATGCAAAATTGCTTTAAGGACAATAACAATATAGTCACATCTCTGCTTTTGATTTTCTCTGTTGCTCATTTGGTATCTATATTCGTATTCATTTTTCAACAATGTTAAAGCAATTTTTGTTGAATATGGCTACCAGACAAGCATTTGTTCCTGACATGTCTAAGATAGAGCCGTTTGATGGTAGATTTTTCAAACGATGGGCGGCCAAGGTGTTTTTCTTCCTTAAGATGCTCTCTGTTTCATATGTGTTGACCAATGACAAACCAACAGATGAAACAGAAAATGTCAAATATGATGCTGAAAATACAACTTGTAGATGACATATCTTACACTTTCTCTCCAATTCTCTGTTTGACATTTATGTCAAATTCTCGTCAGCAAAGGACATTTGGATAGCACTTCAGAACAAATATGGTTCTGAAGATGTTGGCAAAAGAAAGTATGTAATCAGTGAATTTCTGATATTTCAAATGGTGGATCACATACCAATTAATGATCAGATTCACCAATATCAACAATTAGTAGATAATCTGGAGCAGAAGGCATCAAAATTGACGAAACTTTCCAAGCAGCCTCCTTGCTAGAGAAGCTTCCATCTTTTTAGAATAAATACAAGAAGAAAGGGAAGCATGATGATGCCAAATTAACCATGGATAAAGTCATCAGGAATATTTGTATTGAAGAAAATAATGGGCTGGATGAAAAGAAAAGTGATGAAAGAGACTCTTAAGCAAACATGGTGGAGCACAGACCCAAAAAACAAAAGATTCAACACAATGGCAAAGGTAAGACTTTTGTGCAGGGACAAGGACAGAAGAAACTTAAAGGAGCCTGCTGGGTATGTGAAAAATATGGTCACCGAGCAGCTAAGTGCAACCAGTGGAAAGGCCAAACCAGCACTCAAGCACATCTAGTGGAGACTACAACAGCGGACAAAGAGATCATTGCTGCGTCGTCTTATCTGAGGTAAACCTTGTCAGTGGTGCTATAGAATGACTGGTAGACACCGGAGCTACCAAGCACATTGCTACTAGTAAGGATCTATTTTTTGATTATCAAAAATAGGTGATGGTGAACAAGTCTTTTTGGGAGATGCACATGGAATCCAAGTTCTTGGAAAAATAAAGGTGCTTCTCAAGTTGACTTCGGGCAAAAGACTGGAATTAAGCAATGTGCTACATGATTTCTGGAGTGTTACTGAACAAGGCTAATATCAAACTTGTTCTTGAATCTGATAAGCTTGTACTTTCTAAGAATGGGGAAGTTGTTAGGAAAGGGTTCTGCTCTAGGGGTTTACTTGTTCTTATGCTACTTGTGTCATCGATAATAAGAATCCATCTAGTTCTGCTTATATTGTTGATTCTCTTGATGTTTGGCATGCAAAACTAGGACATGTTAATATGGATGCTTTAAAAAGGTTAAAATTTACTAACTTGATATCTTATACAAGTAATGATGACTTTGATAAATGTGAATTTTGTGTAGAAGCTAAGCACCATAAAAAGTTGTTTAAATCAGTTGAAAGAGTAACAAATAAATTGGACTTTATTCATAATGACTTAGGGAGACTTTAAAGGTTATACAAGTAAAGGTGGCAAGAAATGCTATATTATTTTCATTGGTGATTTTTCTAGATGCACTAGAGTTTACTTTTGGCTCATAAAGATGAATCTGAAAGCATGTTCATCAGGTATAAAAATGAAGTTGAAAATCAACTGGATAGAAAAATTAAAAGGTTAAGTACATATAGAGGTGGTGAGTATAGTGTATTGTCTTCACAAAAGTTTTGTGAAGATAATGAAATTATTCATGAATTCACACCACCCTACACGCCTCAATCTAACGAAGTTGGTGAAAGGAAAAATAGAATTCTTAAGGATATGATGAATGTCATGCTAATAAGTTTCGGTTTGCCTAATAATATGTTGGGAGAAGCAATTCTATCGGCATGTTATATTTTAAATAGAATTCTACATAAGAAGACTAATAAAACTCCTTATGAACTTTGGAAAGGTTATGCACCTAACTTGGATTACTTCAAGGTGTGGGGATGTTTAACCAAGGTTGGAATTCCAGATTTCAAAAGGAGTAAAATAGGTCCTAAAACTAACAATTGTGTTTTCATAGGTTATGCTCAAAATAGTGTCGCATATAGATTCTTGTCAATAGATGATGATTCCATTATTGAGTATAAAAATGTTGAGTTTTTTGAGCATATTTTTCATATGAATAAAGAAGTAATAGTAAGTCGGGCTATAAAAAAGGTGAGTCTAGTAAAGTTGCTTATAATGATAACAACTCACTTAGAAGAAGTAAAAGGAAAAGAGTAGAAAAATCATTGGAGATGATTTTGATACTGTCTTTATTATGGAAAACTATCCGAAGACGTATCAAGAAGCCATAAAGTCTATAGATACCAAATTTGGGAAAAAACAATTAATAGTGAACTTGACTCTATACTTAGTAATAATACTTGGGAACTTGTAGATTTGCCTAGAGGTTGTAAACTTATTAGCTGTAAATGAGTCTTTAGAAAGAAACTAAAGGTGGATGGAACAATTGATAAGTTTAAATCTAGGCTTTTTGCTAAAGATTTCACACAACAAGAAGGAATAGATTTCTTTGATACATATTCAACAGTTGCTAGAATAACATCTATTAGTGTGTTAGTAGCATTAGCCTCCATTTATAAATTAGTTGTACATCAAATGGATGTTAAAACAACATTTTTAAATGGAGATTTAGAAGAAGAAATTTATACGAAACAACCAGAAGGAATGATTGCTAAGGGTCAAGAACATAAGGTATGTAGATTGAAGGAATCTTTCTATGGCTTAAAACAAGCACCTAAACAATAGCATGGAAAGTTTGACAATGCCATGTTGGCTAGTGGATATGTTGTAAATGAAAGTGATAGATGCATTTATACAAGTATGAGAATCTTGATGGTGTGATTGTTTGCTTATATGTGGATGATTTGTTAATCTTCAGAACAAACGTTGAAGTTGTAAATGGTACTAAATCATTCTTGTCCTCAATCTTTGAAATGAAATATATGGGAAATATTTAGTACTTGGTCTTAAATTAGTAGAGAAATGTGGGGGGTATATGCTTTCTCAATCTCACTACGTTGAAAAGATTTTGAGAAAATTCAGTCACTTTAATGTTAAACCTATTAGCACTCCATATGATTCATCTATGAGATTAGTGAAAAATAAAAATGATAGTATATCTCAGTGTGAATATGCTAGGATCATTGGTAGTGTCATGAATTGCACTACACCGGATATTGCATATTCTGTAAACAGGTTAGCAAGATATACTCATAATCCTAGTAAAGAACATTGGGATGCTCTAAAACGATTATTGAGGTATCTAAGAGGATCTATAAATTTAGGACTCATGTTTGATGGTTGCCCAGGAGTGCTAGAAGGTTATTGTGATGCAAATTGAGTCATGGATAATGATAAAATAAACTCCACTAGTAGTTATGTGTTTACTTTTGGTGGTGGTGCTATTTCGTGGAAATCTTCTAAACAAACTTGTAAGGCTAAATCAACAATGAAGTTAGAATTGGTTGCCTTAGAACTTGCATGTACAGAAGCGGAATGGCTAAGGAATTTACTTGTTGACATTCCTCTGTGTACTAAACATATGCCTTCTGTGTTTATTCATTGTGATTCACCGGCAGGGATTGTTCGAGCAAAGAATAAGATATATAATGGAAGAGGCGGCACATCCGTTCGAGGCACAATATTGTGCGTGATTTGATTAGTTCTGGGGTGGTCAACTTGGAGTATCCAAGGACCGAGTTGAACCTGGCAGACCTTTTAACTAAAGGACTGAACCGTAATATGGTTCAAAGAACATCAAGAGGAATGAGACTAATTCCATATGATGTGAACTCTCTATGACAGGAACCCAACTCACTATTAGTAGAGATCCTACAAACGGAGTTCAATGTGGCAAAAACAGGTTGTAGAAGAGTTCTGTTAAGTACTATCATACATGTCCCTTCTTGTGTTGATGTCTGAGGATAGTACTTACTGCATGTTTGAGGGTGAGATTTAATTCTCTTAATGAATAATTCATAGCCATTATAGATGGTGGTCTATTTTTACACTTTGCCACCAGACTCAACAACCAAATAAATAAGCGATCAATCGGGGGTTGTTCAAAAGCGATCGATTTAGGAATTGCTCTAAATCGGCTTGCCTGCTTAAATCTGTGGTAGAAAGCTCAATATATAAGAAGCTACACAGGTATATAAATCAAGTTGCCGCTCCGGTGAAGTGTTGTCGGAGACCTGTGATTTTTGGATCTAAAATATAGATTTAGATCTGTTGCTCTATTGGATCTTGGTGTGCCATAGTCTAACCAGGTGATATAATCTCATTTTTTGTCTTATTATCCTTGAAGTACTTTTGATTGTTTACATTTAGTTTCAAACTTTCTGCATCAATAGCATACCTTGGATTTTTAGTTTTAGTTGCAATAATTGATAGAAGGCGTCATGATTTTCCCGTGAGACCATGTCTAAGAAAGAGAGGTGTAGGTAAGGGGAAAGGAAGATAGTCTAAGGGTAGCTTCTTGGAATGTAGGAACCTTAAGTAGTAAATTGTTGGAGGTTGTAGATACACTTAAGAGACATAAGATAGATGTAGCATGCCTCAAAGAGACTAGGTGGAAAGGGAATAAAGGTAACGAGTGTAATGGGTATAAGTTGTTGTATTCGGGTTCAGATGGGACCAATAATGGGGTAGGATTTCTAGTAAAGATAGAATTATGATGTTGAACTTAGTACTAAATAAGGAGGTAGTGGTAGTGATTTGCGCTTACGCACCCTAAGTGGGACTAGGAGAACAGGAGAAGAAAGGATTTTGGGATTGCTTAGCTGTAGTGTTAAAGTCAATACCCAGGGATGAAAGAATTTGTATCGGAGGTGATTTTAATGGACACATTGGAAAGAATAGCGATGGTTTTCAGTCGGCACATGGCGGGTTTGGTTATGAAGATAGAAACGAACAGGGTAGAGATCTGCTAGACCTAGTAGTGGCCCATGACCTAGGCATTATAAACTCGTTTTTTAAGAAAAAAGAATCGCATTAGATCACGTTTAGCAGCGGAGGACGTAACACGCAGATCGACTATTTTCTGATGAGGCATGAAGACAGACGGTTGTGGAGAGACTGCAAGGTTATACCAGGGGAGACAGCGGTGACACAACACCGTTTATTAATGGTAGTTATAACATTGAATCAAAAGTTTGTTGGACCGTGCACCTGCAATAAACACCACTAGAGGGGGGTGAATAGTGGTTAGCGGAAATTACACTACAACCCTTTGTTAAAATCCCCTTTGAAAACAGAATCTGAAACCACCTCAGATTCAGAACCCGTTTTTCAAAAATTCACAAATAATTGTACACTACTCTAAAAATTATGAAACTTTCCAGAATTTAACTTTAATGAGTTAACAAGACTCTATCCAAAAATCATACAAAAATAAGATTGTTTGACCCTTCAAATAAATAAAAAGATTCAGATGGTCAATCTGGACAGAATTGGACAGAATGTTGCTGATTTTGCAAAACGTGTTTCTCTTTGAATACTCAACCAAAAAGGTTGATCTTTATATCAAAACACTCCTTAGGATGTTTAGATGAAGTTTCCAAAAGGCCCTGACCTTAACCAACTCTTGAAAAATACAGAATTTAAGTTTTCTCAAAACTAGTCAGATTGCAGCCAGATTGGAGCAGTTATCTTGCAAAGACTGAAAGACTAACTTTTCCTTACTCAAATCAAGTGATTCTTGTTGCAAATGAAAGCTAACAGTCTGAAGTATAACTCCACCAAAAATTACGAATTTTGAAAGTGTTTACCTATTTTTTCAAAACGTGAAAAATTGTGTGAAATCTGTAGTGAAAAACGGGCAGAAAACAGAAAAATGTAAAAAGACAAGAACACCAAGAATTTATCCTGGTTCGGTCAATGTGACCTACTCCAGTCCCAAGGAACACCTTTCCTTGGATTTCACTATGGTATGAACCAAATTACAGAAAGAACCAAGCTTGATCCTTGGGTTAAACACCAACCCTATTCAAGACTTGGATGAACACCTTTATGCAACTCTTGGTTGCAACACCTCTATCACCTATTGATTTAGCCTTATAGATTTGGCTAATCAATCTTACAAATAAGACACAAGAAGGTGTGTATAGTGTAGCTGGACAACAACTAGAAATGGAACACCTTAGCTACACAAAGTATGAACGAAAATATAAGAAGAGAATAGCAAGACAACAATCTTCAATTTTTGCTTTCAAGTGTGTGTCTTCTCTTCTTCACCTTGCCTTCTATTTATAGATTGAATTGATGGCATATTTGTAGCGCCCCAGCCCGTACAGCGGAATCCGAACCGGTGCACCCGTCGTAGCTTACTGAGAAGACTACAAGACGTCTCATTCCTCGATTACACATCATCAATGACGTCAGAGAAATAAGCGCGGAAACATGTGAAAAGTAAATTCTAAATCCATTAACATTGTGTTCCAAGAAAACGTAAGAAATTAAAACTGTCTATGGACGCAGCCGTCTACATCCTCAATATTCAAAAGGAACTAAGACAATAAGGAGTGTCCAAAACAAATCCCCAGAACGAGCGCTAAACGTCCCATTCGGCCCACTCGCCGCCGTCTTCTATAAAGATCATGTCATAATTAGGCTCATCTGCAAAACAAAGGTAGTACCCTTAGCGAAAAACGCTAGCAAGTAATCCGCTTATAAGACATACGGGATCATCACATGGCAAGACATGAGTATATATATATAATTCAGGGAATAATGGGGCACATGTCTTGTATACATTCCAAGAGCATAGGTTTAACAGTATATATAAGAAAACATAAGAACAGTAATTCATGACGTTCAATCAGTTCACTATCATTTAAGTCCCGTGTCAATCATACCCATGCTTCGTGCCATGAAATGCATTCACTTTCTACAAACCATGCGAGACACTTATCATGCCCTGACCACCAAACATAAACAAAAGACTTTTCATAACACGTGTCATGCATATCTTTTCGCAAAAACATTCAAAGAAAACACTTCTTGTCTTATTCTTCACGTAGCAATACTTTATACCCTGTGGGTGATCAGTCCACACCAACATAACTTTATACCCAGTGCTGATAGGTCCACGGCCCCATAACGTATACTTTATACCCCGTGCTAAAAGGTCCACGGCCCCATAACATATACTTTATACCCTGCAATTGATCCACAGGTCACGCTTTTATACCCTGCCACTGCAGGCGTGACTTTTATACCCTGTGATCAAAGCAGCTATAGCTTAACTTTCGCAAACTTTATACTCTGTGCCGAAGACATCTCTTATCGAAACATTATGCAAATGCAGGTGCTGTGATGCAAGATTTCAGAACTTCTCATATCAATCATATTCTTCATTCACCTACTTCAAATCACATTCAAATGTCGCTCAGTCTCTCGAGACTCACATCATTCACACACTCGAGCCTATGCTTTCCGACAAGTCAACATCACCTAAACATCCTTTCTAGAACCCAAAGGATAATGTAGGAGCCCTCACGTTCCTCTTATTGGACTCTGTAGAGCCTCATACGTTCATTCCTATCCCTTTAAGTCATTCACGTTGATGTCCGATTCAAATACCCTACGAAGTCTCCACCGTCGATTCACCATCTTAAATCATGTTCCCAAGACTTAGACTAACCTCAATCAGGTCCTAAGAAGTCTCTAAGGTCACACACAAAAGATCCCCTAACTTCCCTCTTTCTTTCCTTAACTTTCCACAAAACAGATGGACGTCATACCCTGACGTCGATCGATCGACGTACGTCATACCCTGACGTCGATCGATCGACGTCCATCTGAGGGACGTCGAACTCTCACTCAACCCACGTCGATCGATCGACGTGCATCTGAGACACGTCGATCTCTCACTTAATATACGTCGATCGATCTACGTCCTTCTGAGGCACGTCAGCCTCTCACTCTCTATACGTCGTTCGATCGACGTATGTCATACCCTGACGTCGATCGATCGACGTCCCCGTTTCCAGAATACCATTCTTCAGTTTTCTACAGAAACTGCAGGAATAACCTCCAAACCGATCCCAACTCCATTCCAAACCATTCTAAGCCTATTCTTTACTATCAATTCATCCTTAACTCACCCATAACCACACCTTTAACATACGATTCACGGATTCAAGCCTAATACTCAAAGTATTCATCAAATCAAACCCAAAAACCTAATCTTTTCACTCCCCCTTCCCTTCAATCGCCATTATCAACAAGTAGGGTTCATGGGATTTGGGATTTACATGATTTCACATAACCACAACGATGACAACAACAATGATTTCAATCAACTAACGGCCAAATCTCGAAACCAAAACACATAAATCACATATAGAATCACAGAAAGAAATTACTACATGGTGATCCATTTTGATATCAAAAATAGGCCTTTTCTCTTTTACAAATCGTAGGAACTTATAAGTAGATTACTTGCCTGTGATTACTCGAAGACAGATTGAAGAACGGAAGAAGAACGGATCGAAGATCTTGAAGTTTTCTTCGTCTAGGGCTGGAGAAGAAGAAGGCCGCCTATGGAGAGAGATAGAGAAGCGACGGTTTTTCTTTCTAATAGGGAGAAACTGACGTTTGTCAGTTTTGATATGGAAAGGGGAAAATTTGGAGTTTCTAAATTATATCTATTATCTTATTTATCCTAAAGGATAATTTCCTAATATTCAACTCTAAAATGGAATACAAATTAATTCTAATATTTAATCCTTCATTAAATGCCAATTAATCCTAATACTTAATTCGTAATTTATTACTGTTGACCGTCATTAATCTCATTTATTTTAATTATTCTACGGAGAGTGCGGGGCATAACATTCCACCCCCCTTACAAAAAGTTTCGTCCTCGAAACTTGCGTACCTTAGTTGAAGAGTTGAGGATACTTTTCTCGCATCTGTTCTTCAAGTTCCCACGTAGCTTCCCGTTCTGTGTGATTGCTCCACTGGACTTTGACATAGGGAATCACCCGTCTCCGTAGCACTTGTTCCTTACGATCCACGATTCCCACTGGTACCTCTTCATAGGTAACATCGTCTTTGAGTTCCAAGGGTTGAGCTTCCAGTATGTGACTCGGGTCCGTCACATATTTTCTTAACTGTGACACGTGGAAAACATTGTGGACCCGTGCTAACACTGGGGGTAGTGCCAGTCGGTATGCCAAATCCCCTATCTTTTCCAATATCTCGTAAGGGCCAATAAATCGTGGGCTCAATTTTCCTTTTACCCCAAATCTCATGATGCCTTTGATAGGAGACACCCTTAGATATACTTTTTCGCCTACATCGTATGCCAAAGGTCGTCGTTTGGAGTCCGCCCAACTCTTATTACGGTCCTGAGCTGTCTTGAGTTTGTCCCGAATGATCCTTACTTTTTCTAACGTTTTCTCCAGGAGTTCGGGTCCTGTGATTGTTCTTACGCCGACTTCATCCCAATAGACAGGGGACCTACATTTCCTCCCATACAATGCTTCGAAAGGGGCCATATCAATTGCGCTGTGATGACTATTATTGTATGAGAATTCCATCAACTTCACCATTCCGTCCCAATTTCCTTTAAAGTCCAACACGCAAGCCCTTAGCATGTCTTCAAGTGTCTGAATAGTCCGTTCAGACTGTCGATCGGTTTGGGGATGATAGGCAGTGCTCATTCTTAATTCTATGCCTAAAGCTCCCTGAAATGCTGTCTAGAATTTGGAGGTAAACCGTGAATCTCGATCCGATACTATGCTCACTGGGACACCATGTAAGCTAACAATGTTATCCATATACAGGTTTACCAACTTCTCCAAAGGTGTTTCACTTGAGATAGGCAGAAAATGTGCTGACTTGGTTAATCGGTCCACTACTACCCAAATTATATCGCATCCATTTCTCGTCTTGGGTAATCCGGCTATGAAATCCATGGTGATATGTTCCCATTTCCACTCCGGAATCTCTAGTGGCATTAACAAACCACCAGGCCGTTGGTGCTCGGCTTTAACCTGTTGGCAAACTAGACATCTCTCAATGAATTCTGCAATATGTCTCTTCATTCCGGACCACCAATAATGTTGTTTCAGGTCTCTATACATCTTGGTGCTACCCGGATGTATGGATAATTTGGTGTTATGAGCCTCTCGTAGGATTTCTTTCCGTAGCTCATCAACATCTGGCACACATAATCTCCTTCTAAACCATAAGCTCCCGTCATCTTTGACCTCAAATCCTTCGACTTGGCTATTCTTGAGATTTTTTGCGATTTCATTCAAGGTTCCATCCTTACTTTGAGCCTCTTTTACCCTATCTATGAGACTTGGAGTGATGGTTAATGTCGCCAAAACATTCACGGTGGATTCTACCAACTCCAACCCAAATTCTTCCATTTCTCTTTCTAATGGCGACTGTCGTGCGTGATTAGATTTCCTGCTTAGCGCATCCGCCACCCTATTGGCTTTACCCGGGTGATAGTGGATGGTCAAGTCGTAATCTTTCAACAGTTCCAGCCATCTCCGCTGTCTCATGTTCAACTCTTTCTGAGAGAACAGATACTTTAGGCTCTTGTGATCTGTGAATACCGAGCACTTCTCTCCATATAAATAATGCCGCCATATCTTTAAAGCGAACACTACTGCAGCTAATTCGAGGTCGTGGGTCGGGTAGTTCTGTTCATACGTCTTTAGTTGTCTTGAGGCATACGCAATGACCCTCTCGTGTTGCATCAGCACACAACCTACAACCGGGGTATTAGATTAAACTCAAATGTGAGTGGAATGATTGTAACTTATATTATAATTTTACGTACCTAAACTATTTTTCGATGCGTCACTATAGATCACGAATCCGTCAGTACCGGAGGGTTGAGCCAGTACTGGGGCTGTGGTTAATTTCTTCTTGAGTTCCGTGAAGCTCTTCTCACACTCAGCTGTCCATTCAAACTTGGTCTTCTTTTGAGTCAGCCGACTAAGAGGTACTGCTATTGTCGAAAACCCCTCAACGAATTTTCTGTAGTAGCCGGCTAAACCCAAGAAACTTCGTACCTCGGTGACGTTAGTGGGTCTAAGCCATTCGGTGATGGCTTCTACTTTCCTCGGATCTACTGCAATCCCTTCCTCTGAGATTACATGACCCAAGAAGGTCACACTTCTTAACCAGAACTCGCATTTACTGAATTTGGCGTACAACTGTTTATGCCTCAGTATGCTCAAAACAACTCTCAAATGGTCCGCATGAGTTCGTTCATCAGGGGAGTACACAAGGATATCATCAATGATTACTACCACGAATTTGTCCAGCTGTTCCCTGAAGACAGTATTCATAAGATCCATAAAGGCAGCGGGGGCATTTGTTAGCCCAAAGGGCATCACCAGGAACTCGTAGTGCCCGTATCTGGTACGGAAAGTCGTCTTTGTTATGTCCTCGGCTTTTACTCTTAGTTGGTGGTATCCTGACCGAAGGTCAATTTTGGAGAAGATCTTAGCACCTTTTAGTTGGTCAAATAAGTCCTCTATTCGTGGCAGTGGGTATTTGTTCTTAATGGTAATCTTGTTCAGTTCTCTGTAATCGATGCAGAGTCTCATACTGCCATCCTTTTTCTTCACAAACAATACGGGTGCTCCCCAAGGGGACACACTAGGACGGATGAACTTCTTGTCCAATAACTCTTGTAGTTGTTCCTTCAGTTCCCTTAGCTCTGCCGGAGCCATTCTATAAGGAGCCTTAGAAATCGGTTCGGCTCCTGGAATTAAATTTATCTCGAACTCTACTTCTCTCGGTGGTGGTATTCCTGGCAAATCTTCTGGAAACACATCAAGAAAATCGTTGACCACCGGAATCTGTTCAATAGGGGATGCTTCTTGGCTAGCATCCACTGCATACACTAGGAATCCTTCAGCACCCTTCCTTAAGGCTTTGCATGCTTGAGCCACAGACATAAACAACTTCTTGGGAATTTTCTTTCGCTCCGCATCCCCTTGGAACTTCACTTCTTCCATGTTAACGTTCTTAATTGTCACTTGCTTCAGTCGACAATCGATGTTGGCATGGTTCTTGGCCAACCAGTCCATCCCCAAGATAACGTCGAAATCATACATCTGAATGGGGATTAACGTAACAGAGAGACTTTGCTCCTCAAATTCGAGTTCACAGTCCTGATACCGTTGGTATGAAGTCATAACTTGATCTCCAGCCGCCTGAACACGGTATGGAGTTTCTAACCACTCAGGTAGTTTAGTAAGGTGTTTAGCAAATCTTTTTGACACAAAGGAGTGACTTGCGCCACTATCGAAAAGCACGTTGGCAGGCATCTTATCTACTAGAATCGTACCTAAGATCATATCAAGGTTTGTATAGAGGGTTAAACATATACGAACCTTAATTTAATGATAATTTCAAACTTAAATTAAGTCGCACCTGTTACCACATCAGTGGCTTCACGGGCATCAGTGTCAGTCAGGAGATGGACCCGAGCATTTGCTCTTGGTTTTGCTCTGGGCTGTTGGGCCGCCTCCCCCGGAGCGTTCTTCTTCATTTCGGGGCAATCCCTGATCATGTGACCCACCTGTCCACAACGATAGCATGCTCCTGCTAACTTCCTACACTCTCCCACATGACTTTTATTGCAATGGGGTCATACTCCCACAGCCTGCTGTATGATCGGGTTTTACGGTGGGGGTCTCTGGAAAGTTCCCACCGGTTCTCTCTTTGGGATCTTGACCCAACGTCCGGCTCTGCCCCCCATTCTTACCTCTTCTCTAACCCCCTTACCCTTGTCGGAAGGCCCAGTGCCAGCCTCCCTTGCTGCTACCCTTCGGAAATCGCTCTCCACCCGAAAACATGCGTCTAACATATCCTCAAAAGTTTTCATTCCGGCATTCACAATCGCCGATTGTATCCTCGAGTCCAGTCCTCTTTCAAACTTGGCCATCTTGAGACGATTATCAGACATGATTGCCGGAGCAAACTTTCCCAAGGCATGGAAACGGTCTGCGTACTCTGAAATCGTCATCCGACCTTGCTCAAGTCGATCAAATGATCGGATCTTGTTCAGAATCGCCGTCCCCGGTACATAGTATTTCAAGAAAGCATCACAAAAATGTGCCCAAGTGATTGGCGGGGCCATTTTCAGAACCGTACCTGCCCACCACTCTCCTGCTTTGCCACTCAGCAAGGGCGTGGCAACCTCAACCTTGATTTCTTCCGGCACCTGCACAAGCCGGAAACACTTCTCCACTTCAGCCACCCAGTGTTGTGCTTCCTCAGGGTCCGTGCATCCCCCAAACTCCGGAACCCTTACCTTCCTCATCTCCCCGTAGAAGAATCGGATGTTACACTGGGGCGGTGGGGGTGGCGGTGGTTGTTGTTGATGTGCATAACCCTGGGCAATCACGGTCAGGGCATCGGTGAGCACTTGGGGTAACACCACCTGTGGGGGCTGGTCTTCACGTCCATTTCCTGGGTTTCCGATGTTATTTCTTCTTGGAGGCATGCTTGCTGTAAGATCAAGGTTTCGTTAGACATTAGTAGGCATCGAGAGTCGTTAATATAAAACAGAACATTACTATGTAGATTAACGCGCTCGCACACACCCCAACCTTGATTATACTTATATCTAAGATCACATACTTAGACCTATGGATCAGCTTAGGGTCAAAATCATATCTTAATACTCTCTATGACATAACCTAGGTCTCCGAGGTAGATCTAAAGCCTAGGCTCTGATACCACCTGTAGCGCCCCAGCCCGGATAGCGGAATCCGAAGCGGTGCACCCGTCGTAGCTTACTGAGAAGACTACAAGACGTCTCATTCCTCGATTACACATCATCAATGACGTCAGAGAAATAAGCGCGGAAACATGTGAAAAGTAAATTCTAAATCCATTAACATTGTGTTCCAAGAAAACGTAAGAAATTAAAACTGTCTATGGACGCAGCCGTCTACATCCTCAATATTCAAAAGGAACTAAGACAATAAGGAGTGTCAAAAACAAATCCCCAGAACGAGCGCTAAACGTCCCATTCGGCCCACTCGCCGCCGTCTTCTATAAAGATCATGTCATAATTAGGCTCATCTGCAAAACAAAGGTAGTACCCTTAGCGAAAAACGCTAGCAAGTAATTCGCTTATAAGACATACGGGATCATCACATGGCAAGACATGAGTATATATATAATTCAGGGAATAATGTGGCACATGTCTTGTATACATTCCAAGAGCATAGGTTTAACAGTATATATAAGAAAACATAAGAACAGTAATTCATGACGTTCAATCAGTTCACTATCATTTAAGTCCCGTGTCAATCATACCCATGCTTCGTGCCATGAAATGCATTCACTTTCTACAAACCATGCGAGACACTTATCATGCCCTGACCACCAAACATAAACAAAAGACTTTTCATAACACATGTCATGCATATCTTTTCGCAAAAACATTCAAAGAAAACACTTCTTGTCTTATTCTTCACGTAGCAATACTTTATACCCTGTGAGTGATCAGTCCACAGCAACATAACTTTATACCCCGTGCTGATAGGTCCACGGCCCCATAACGTATACTTTATACCCCGTGCTGAAAGGTCCACGGCCCCATAACATATACTTTATACCCTGCAATTGATCCACGGGTCACGCTTTTATACCCTGCCACTGCAGGCGTGACTTTTATACCCTGTGATCAAAGCAGCTATAGCTTAACTTTCACAAACTTTATACTCTGTGCCGAAGACATCTCTTATCGAAACATTATGCAAATGCAGGTGCCGTGATGCAAGATTTCAGAACTTCTCATATCAATCATATTCTTCATTCACCTACTTCAAATCACATTCAAATGTCGCTCAGTCTCTCGAGACTCACATCATTCACACACTCGAGCCTATGCTTTCCGACAAGTCAACATCACCTAAACATCCTTTCTAGAACCCAAAGGATAATGTAGGAGCCCTCACGTTCCTCTTATTGGACTCTGTAGAGCCTCATACGTTCATTCCTATCCCTTTAAGTCATTCACGTTGATGTCCGATTCAAATACCCTACGAAGTCTCCACCGTCGATTCACCATCTTAAATCATGTTCCCAAGACTTAGACTAACCTCAATCAGGTCCTAAGAAGTCTCTAAGGTCACACACAAAAGATCCCCTAACTTCCCTCTTTCTTTCCTTAACTTTCCACAAAATAGATGGACGTCATACCCTGACGTCGATCGATCGACGTACGTCATACCCTGACGTCGATCGATCGACGTCCATCTGAGGGACGTCGAACTCTCACTCAACCCACGTCGATCGATCGACGTGCATCTGAGACACGTCGATCTCTCACTTAATATACGTCGATCGATCTACGTCCTTCTGAGGCACGTCAGCCTCTCACTCTCTGTACGTCGTTCGATCGACGTACGTCATACCCTGACGTCGATCGATCGACGTCCCCGTTTCCAGAATACCATTCTGCAGTTTTCTACAGAAACTGCAGGAATAACCTCCAAACCGATCCCAACTCCATTCCAAACCATTCTAAGCCTATTCTTTACTATCAATTCATCCTTAACTCACCCATAACCACACCTTTAACATACGATTCACGGATTCAAGCCTAATACTCAAAGTATTCATCAAATCAAACCCAAAAACCTAATCTTTTCACTCCCCCTTCCCTTCAATCGCCATTATCAACAAGTAGGGTTCATGGGATTTGGGATTTACATGATTTCACATAACCACAACGATGACAACAACAATGATTTCAATCAACTAACGGCCAAACCTCGAAACCAAAACACATAAATCACATATAGAATCACAGAAAGAAATTACTACATGGTGATCCATTTTGATATCAAAAATAGGCCTTTTCTCTTTTACAAATCGTAGGAACTTATAAGTAGATTACTTGCCTGTGATTACTCGAAGACAGATTGAAGAACGGAAGAAGAACGGATCGAAGATCTTGAAGTTTTCTTCGTCTAGGGCTGGAGAAGAAGAAGGCCGCCTATGGAGAGAGATAGAGAAGCATCGGTTTTTCTTTCTAATAGGGAGAAACTGACGTTTGTCAGTTTTGATATGGAAAGGGGAAAATTTGGAGTTTCTAAATTATATCTATTATCTTATTTATCCTAAAGGATAATTTCCTAATATTCAACTCTAAAATGGAATACAAATTAATTCTAATATTTAATCCTTCATTAAATGCCAATTAATCCTAATACTTAATTCGTAATTCATTACTGTTGACCGTCATTAATCTCATTTAATTCCTCCCTTATCTTTTAATTATTCTACGGAGGGTGCGGGACATAACAATATTCCCTCCAACTTTTAGACCATGTGATGGCTGAGAATTTTGAATTAAAACACCTCCATAATCATCTCCAATAATCTTGTCTCCATTACATTCAAATTTGAAATTTCAAGTTGGTAACTTTTGCCAACTAGCTTGCTTTTGGTTTGTCTTCTTGTCTCCAACTCATAAAATGAGAAAAACATCATCTCCACCTGTATAATCACGTTTTGGAGGCTGTGTATATGTATACCAACTCAGATTTTTGAGGAGAAATCAACAAATAATAGTTGACAAGGTTATGTCAACATATAATATCAAAATTCCCATTTCTCCTTGACATATTGTGATGAATCTTGCACCAAGGACACCTTGTAATCTCTGAAAGATGATGATTAAGAACCTCCAATAACATATATATAAGAGTCTTCAAGAGAAAATAGAACGTGACATCGAATACCGTCAAATATCCCGCTACCGTCGATAAAATCATCAAATGAGAGAATAAAATAGAAAACCACCAAATAATCTTCAAGAATATACTAAATGAACTCCAGAATGAATATAATAAGATACTCAAGAGATGCCTTGAGTAAAAATACCGAAACTGTCTTCGGAGGTAAAATGACCAAAATGCCCCTAGTGAGATAAAACTCCAGAAATAACCCCGATGGTCATAATTAAATAAAATAAAAACTTCTTGATAATAAATAAGATGATAATATCTTCTTGAATCATATTCACCATGTCGAGTACCTACAAAACTCAAAATACCACTTTTGCCCTTTTTGGTAAGTTGTAGAAACTTCGAGGGCATATTAGTCACAAGATATTATCATTATTTTAGAAAAATATTTCCAACAAACCCTACCTTAGTAAAAGACTTCGAAGAATGTATGAAGTCAGAATTTGAAATGTCAATGGTAGGAGAGTTGAATTATTTCTTAGGACTTCAAATCAAACAAACCCCTCAAGGAATTCACATTAGCCAACTTAAGTATGTCAATGATATGATTAAGAAGTTTGGCTTTGAAGAATTGAAACCAACACCTACCCCCATGAGTGTTAGCACCAAACTAGACAAGGATGAAAATGGTAAAACTTTTGATGACACACTCTATAGGTCTATGATTGGATCACTATTATACTTAACTGCATCAAGACCTGATATCATGTTTAGTGTGTGTATGTGTGCTAGGTTTCAATCTTGTCCTAAGGTATCACATTACAATGCAGTTAAAAAGATCTTTAGATATCTTAAGCATACACCTCACTTAGGACTATGGTATGATAGAAACGCTAAGTTGGAATTACACGCATATAGTGATGCTGATTATGGTGGTTGCAAATTAGATAGAAAATCCACTAGCGGTACATGTTAATTCATAGGAACCAACTTGATTTCTTGGTTTTCTAAAAAGCAAGCTAGTGTAGCTCTTTCTACCACTGAAGCCGAGTATATCGCTTTGAGTTTATGTACTACCCAAATACTTTGGCTTAAACAGCAACTTAGTGATTTTGGCATTAAAATGAATAAGATTCCAATTTTCTGCGATAGCACAAGTGCAATCAATCTTTCAAGGAATCCGGTGCTTCATTCTAAGGCTAAACACATTGAGGTGAGATATCACTTTCTTCGTGATCATGTTTAAAATGAGGATATAGTGATAAACCACATAAGAACTGATCATCAAATCGCTGACATCTTCACCAAACCCTTTAATCAAGCCACTTTTGAAAACTTACGAGCCAAATTAGGAATGATGACTTACGATACCATTGTATAGTTCTATCTTTTGCATGATTTGCAAAATAAAGGGGGAGATAGAATAAGAACATGATTTTAGTTGATAAGTCATGTTTTAGTTGGTAAGTCATGATGAATCATATGCTAAGTTTTTATTGGTATAAATTTTGGAGCATAGGTTAAGGGAGAGAGTATGAGTTGCGGGAGAGCAGCATACTATTTAAAAGTTGAAAACATAGTTGAAAACATTTGGTTAAACTTTTGGTTATAAGTTGTGACATTAAAATCATGTTAGGTTATTTTGAAAATCATCTAAAAGGGGGAGAATGTTGAGAAATATGTTTGGATAATTTTCAAAGTCATGATTTTCTCTTTCATTTATAACACCATATGTGACATTTTTAAGTATTCATCACTTAAAATCATGACTTTGAAAATTATCCAAACATATTTCTCAACAAAGTTGAGTAAGAAGGTTGGGAAATTCTCACCCAAGATTTGATGGGAAAATTTGAAAGACGAAAAAAATTAATATATTCAGAGACAAGGTCATCTCCGCGAAACTAGATCGTCTGGGTGATGGCACAAATCAAATGTGGGAAGCTATATCGACTACTATTACTCACGCGGCGAAAGAAACGCTTGGGGTAACGACCGGAAAGACGTCCGTACATAAAGAGACGTCGTGGTGGAACAAGGATGTGCAACAAAAAATAAAAGACAAACAAAGGATTTTTAGAGAGCTGTTAAGCTGCACAAATGGGGACGAGAAAGTGAGATTGAAGGATAATTGCAAAATTGCCAGGAAAGAGGCGAAGAAGACAGTGACAGAGGCAAAGACAGCAGCTTATAAAAAGATGTATGAAAGACTAGAAACAAAAGACGGAGAGCAGAAAATGTTCAAGATTGCCAAAGCTAGGGATCGAAAGAGGTAGGACCTAGGAGGCGGGAAATTTATAAAAGGAGAAGATGAATATGTATTAGTCAAAGCACAAGACATCAAGTTGAAATTGCAAACATACTTTCACAATCTTTTCAATGGAAGTAGTGCCGACTACGAAGAATGAGAAAACATCACTAACCAACAACGACAACATAATAACTCAGACTATCAGAACATCACACAAGAAGAGGTGATGAGAACACTGAAGAAGATGAGAAGAGCTAAAGCTGTCGGACTAGATAACATACCTATTGAGGCGTGGAAGTATTTGGGAGAGGAAGGAGTTTAATGGCTAAGTACTCTATTTAACCTATTTACAAAATAGGAAAGATGCCAGATGAGTGGAGAAAGAGTGTCGTGGTCCCCCTATATAAGAACAAAGGAGACACACAGTGTTGTGGGAACTATAGAGGGACTAAGTTGCTAAGTCATACCATGAAGTTATAGGAGAGAGTAGCTGACACTAGAATTAGGAGAGAAACTCAGGTTACGATGAACCAATTTGGTTTTATGCCAGGAAGGTCAACTACGGAAGCAATACACATTCTCAGAAGATTAATGGAGAAGTATAGGGAGAAGAAGCGTGATTTACATATGGTTTTCATCGATCTTGAAAACGCGTATGATAGTGTACCACGTAGCCTGATCTGGGATAGTCTGGATGCAAGAGGGATCTCTATGAAGTATATAGACATAATTATAGATATGTATGCTAGGATGACAACTACCGTTCGTACGCCTGTGGGGAATACGGACTTCTTTCCGGTGGAGGTAGGCCTTCATCAAGGGTCTGCGTTGAGCCCATTTCTTTTTGCAGTTGCCCTTGATGAGTTGTCAAAGCCGATACAGGAGGCAATTCTGTGGTGTATGCTTTTTTGCTGACGATATCGTATTAGTCGCAGAGAGTAGACATACCCTGAGTATGAGACTAGAGCAGTGGAGAGGTGTTTTAGAGAGAAAAGGCTTAAAGATTAGCCGTTCTAAGACCGAATATCTGCATTGCGACTTCAGCGACGTAGCCGACAGTGAGAATATCCAGCTCACCATCGATGGTCAAGTGGTACCACAGGTAAGTAAGTTTAAGTACCTAGGATCATTTGTGAAGTAGAATGGGGACATAGATAATGATGTGGCACATCAAGTTCAAGCAGATTGGTGTAGATGGAGGGCGGCCTCGTGGGTGTTGTGTGACAAGAACTTTCCAACTAAATTAAAGGGAAACTTTTATAGGGTGGTAGTGCGATCGGCAATGCTATATGGGACAGACTGCTGGGCCATCAAAAGGTCACAATTGCAGAAGATGGAAGTGGCAGAGATGAAGATGTTGAGGTGGATGTGTGGGCATACAAGGCTAGACCGGATCAGAAACGAGGTGTTTCGAGAAAGGTTAGGCGTGACTAGTATAGCAGATAAGAAAAGGGAAGGAAGAATGAGATGGTTTGGGCATGTCAAGCGGAGACAGTCAACGGAGTCGGTCAGAGCAATTGAAAGCCTCATTGTAGAGGGGAACATGAGTAAAGACAGGCCCAAACTGACTTGGGATGAGCAGATTAAGCACTACCTACTAGATTTGCATCTCTCTGAGGACATGGTCCATGATAGGAGTTCATGGAGATATAAGATTAAGGTTAACGAGGTATATGCTATATATAGGGACACCTTAGAGTATATTTAGGGTCATAGATAGGCGTAGACACTATCTACGCTTTAGGTTGACTTTGCACTTGGTTGCTTATGTTTTACCGTTGTTTTGCATTACATGTACATGTACACATTATGTGTATTTTAATATCGTAAGCCTCTTCTCTATATTTCCTGAATTCTCTCACTAACACACTAACACATCATATCTATATTATTATGTCATTTATGCATGTACATATAGAGCCGGAGGTCTCACTGGAAGCAGACTCTCTATCCCTTGGGATAGAGGTATTGTTTGCCTACCACTTGCCCTCCTCAGACCCTAACGATAGCTTTTGCTGTCGTTAGGATATACTGAGTATGAATGATGATGATGAGGATGATGATGACCGCGAACTTGTAAGAAGTTAGATAATGGCATGTCATTTGTGTGTTTATATAAACAGTAGTGAAATATATAGTTCAAGACGGTTGACAGCCTATTTCCGTTTATATAACTACAAATTGTACTACCTGTAAGTTCAAGACGTTTGTCACTGCCGTTATGTGTCATTATCTTCGTTTGAAAGTGGAGAGGTTGGTTTATTAATGTTCGAAAATATTTATATATAAGTTAGGATCATGTGGGAGATTATTGGAAAATACGTCAAAAGTACGTTATAATGTGCTCCAAACTTATGTAAAAACATGTAAGATGTTGTTTGGGAGATTGAAAGATGATTTGAACACTTTGAACTTGTAAGAAATCACTTGGATCGATCCATGTGTAAGTTAGATCGACTCAAGTGAAAGCTGAAATGAAGTTGAGTGCTCAGTTGGACATAGATCGATCAGATCGACCGATCGTTGTATACATCGATCCATCGATGTTGGCAGGATGCAAAGTTGGAGCTCTCTGTCCAACATCGATCGATGACATCGGCCGATCGAAGTGACATCGATCGATCACATTGATCGCTCGATGTGCCATAAGTTAGGACTTTTCACTTTGAATTGCATCTTTTGATCTAAAAATCATCTTCCGTCATACATGAACGTTATGCAACTGACATGGAGGCTGATTAAACTGCTGAAATAGGGTTTTAAAATGGTATTTACATAACCTAAGGCCTATAAATAGTAGGTCTTGCTATCTTAAATTACATACAAGAACTTTTACTAAATTCTGAAAATTTCATCACTTATTATCCTCCAACTTCTCCATCTTCTTCCTCCACTATCAATCAATCTATAAGCAAGTTCAAACTTTCTCTCTTAGAGCAAAGGAAAGAGAGTAAACCGTTATATTATTTGCTTGAAGACTACCTTGCTCAACGGTAGAAGGAAAATTGTTTTAAGGACAGTGATAATCTAGTCATGTCTCGGCTTTTGATTTTCTCTGTTATTCATTTGGTATCCATATTTCTACTCATTTTCCAACATAAAGAAATGCTTAAAAAAGGTACTTGAGTGTCTAAACACAAACATAAGTAGTAAAAGATATATATGTTAGAAAATTGCACCAAACAAGCAAGAAGATGCAAACGAACAAAGCCGAGACGAGTCTCAAGATGACTCTGTCCTTAAAGCAATTTAGTCTCTACCAACGAGCAAGATAGACAACAAGACTAATGCTTCCCAAGATATAACGGCTGTCTTCTTTTACTTTACTCTAGGAGAAGAAGAATGAATTTGGTGTAGAAGAGAAGATAATGGAGGATAGCAAGAGATGAAGAATGCTGAGAAATCTTAGTTTTTGCAAGAATGTCAAGTATATGTTGAAGATACCAAGATCCACTATATATAGAACTTGGGGTGTGTTTAAAACCCTTTTTGAAACATGTCTAAGCCTCTTCTTAACTTCCATTGGCAGTTGTTTACCGTTCATAGGTGAAAGGAGATGATTCTTGGACCAAAAGCTGCAACCCAAAGTGAAAGGTTCTATCCGTTGACACGTCGATCGATCACATTTTCACAGTTAAAGACAAGTTTTCGTGCTTAATTGCTCTCTTGTTGTCAAATAAATTCACCGCTGAGATCCTGGTTATAGTACACCTACTTCTCGGTAATTCAAGAAGCAACTGTTCAGATAATGGTTAAAAGCACAGACATCACTCATCACAATGCTATTTTTTTGCGACAGCTAGGATTATAGTGGTACAAAAAACAAACATACTAGTGGAGTATGATGAATTTTATTGCTCTAATAGGGACCCCGGTGGTTAATAAGACAAAATAAAGATGCTAAGAAAATAGCAGGTTATGTGTTGTTTTCCTTTCGCTTTTATTTTGAAAACGGGAGTTTATCAAAGAAGGAAATAAGAAAGACATACTTTTTTGGTGCGGTAGGTAGGACATTTAAACGAATCGAACAGTTCGTATACGGTTCGAGTTCGATTCAATTTCGTTCGTTAAGTTTACTTAAACGAGTCGAGTTTGAACACCTACTTAGGTTTGTTTACAAAAACGAATCAAACTGTTCGCAAACTGTTTGGCTCATTTAAACAGTTATAGAGTTATCGAGCCGAACTCGAACCAAGTTTAAAGCTCGTTACAGTAAACGAATCGAGTCAAACAGTTCGTTAAGCTAAACGAATCCGAATTCGAAAATCTAGTATTCGGTTCGGCTCAGTTTGTTAAGGTGTAGGGTGTAACGAACAGATCGAGATCCCCTAACCCCCAGCCCCTCACCCCCCTTCAGACCGCCCGCCACGTGGCACACAGGGGAGGTGGTGAGGCTGGATGTGAGTGACCCCCACCTAGCCTCACCACTCCCTGTGTGCCACGTGTCACAGGGTCCTTTAATACCCTCTTAAATGGGGGTCAGGCGATTCCAACCCGTAACGAACTGTATATGTGTATCGTACAACATGATGGTTTTTCTGCGCGCCAAATATTAGAAACAATTTCACCGAATAATATAGGCCGGTAACATATGCTGCCGTAGGTTTCACCTTAAAACCTAATAAGGTTATAAATATAACAAGAAAAAAACTATGATATAACGTATACCATTAAAATGTCCCTTTATAAAAACACTAGTTTCTCATATATCATACGTTTAAGTAAAACATGAGTAAACGACATGGCATGTGCTCAACTTAGATGGGACCATGATACTCAATCTAGAAGGGGTCCAGGCTAAAAATAGTCCGTGAGTATCTGATTAATTTGTCCAAATCTCATTATACAGCTTTAATCATGCTTTTACAATGTCATTGGATCTCTTTGGACCACTGCCTCGTATACCTACTAAAATAATTTTGTTCTATTTATTTAATATTTTTTGAAATAAAAGGTCAAATCCCTGATCCTTGGGAACTCCGCCACTCTAGCTCCAAAGAGCATTGTGAAGAATTTAAATCATGAGTTCAGTGCATCCTAAGTTGGCGATGTGTTACACAAGGAATTCACAAAAGGTATGCACTGCAAATTGGGTCATTTGATCCAGCAGCAGTGAAACACTTATAGTGTGTATTTCTCTGGAATCGAATCTTATATCTCTTTGGAGCAAATCCAACTCGAGTAACAACTAAGCTATGACATGTAGCTATTGTTGAATATTTTAAGGCGGCGAGCAAATGCCCTTTCTGTGATGTCATTGGGGAGGTGGGGTGGGGTGTGGGCGTGGGTGAGATGAATTATTGAAGATCTATAGTCCTGTTGCCTGTCCTTTTCTTTTCTGTCTATATAGTACTATCAATCAAGACGTTCATAATAAATTATTGGTTAAACTTGGACTATGTCAGGAATAATTTAAAATAAAAGTACAAGATAGATGTACGCATGGAGTAAACCTTTTCAACTGAAAAGTGATAATACAAATGGATGAGCATTTTTACTGTGGCACGGTAAGAATAACTCTTATGGGTTTTCACCACCATTTCACTTTCTTTTTAATGCTTAAACATATCTATAAACATTTACTTAATAAGTGTTTCATTTCATCATTTCATTTGCTTTAATCCATTAATCTTCATTCTTTTACATAATTTAATCATTATTACAGTGATTTTCGTGTTCCACTGCTTCGTTTTTGTCACACACAGATTTTCTCATCACCTACTTTTTTCATAATCGCAAGCCTTTTTCGTTCTTGACATTATCAAGAGAGAATGGCCATTTTTTCTTATTTTGTTGCATTAACAAGACTTTTCTGACTTAACATTTTTTTCCCTTTACAAATGCATTTTCAGTTTGAAACAAAAATGTACTTTTCCGTTCTAAAACGTGCAATGCCTGAGTAAAAATGACATGTAACTAATACTCATAACGTGTACTTATCTCTATAATCAAACATAGACGTACCTAAATTTTAAGTGTCACATACATAGTAACGACGCCAAACTTGAACAGAGATATCGAATGGAAAAATTTGAGTCGTTACATGTATGTGTATGTGTGTATGTGTGTGTCTATATATATATATATATATATATATATTGAGGGGGGAGGGAGGTTCTTGGGGAGGGGGAGTATATATATTGATATTCAACTTGAAGAAGAAAAGAAATTCAGCAGTAATGATCATAACATTAGTTAGCAATTCTTATAACATTAAATAGAAGTTATTGAAGTAATCGATACCTCGTAGACAATAAAATAATTGACGTAAAAACAAATTGTAACCGAGATAAAATCATTTAAGCATAAAATTGATTGTTAGGCTAAAGTATTTTCACTATGTTATATTGAATAGCAAGTACAGAGATTTGAAAATGTAAATATGACAAGAGCTATAGGATTTTAAAAAAAGAAAAAGAAGAAACATTACATGACATCGATTCAAACCAACGGTTTGTGTAAGATGTTGGAAAGCTATTCTCTATCCTCTTTATAAGACACGTTCCCAATGGTTTCACAAAGGTTATTTTCAATTTTTTTTTTCATGCAAGAATGGATTAATTATTGCAGCTGTCAATGGATATCTTTTGTTATTATTTGAAAAAGTCATCAATTTTTCTATCCAGTTTTGGAGTATCCCATTAACTTTAGTGTAAAAGCTACATCGAATCATAAATTCATTTCCAATATACTACACCAAATTTTGCGCCAAAGAAAATATTCCAAATATACTTTTTGTTATTGCATTATTTTCTATAACTATTTTCATATTATAGTATATATTAAACGTATTAAAATATTTTACATGATTTAATATTAGTTTTTAATAAAATGTAACTAAAATAAAATAACACGTGTCAAATATTTTAATAATAAGATAAAATGTGTTTCTCAATGTTATATCAATTTTGTTGTTTATTGTGTATTGTTTATAACTAATTATTATACAAACTTAATTACTTAAACAACATTAGTAGTTAAATCTATTCCTTCCTAGATACGAACCTTACATTTAAGGTAATTCCTCGTGTATAATAGGAATTTTTTCCATGCGAGGTAAAAGGATAACAATTTTGTTGTTTGAGTATTTCAGCTGTTTGTATCATTTTAACCATGCATATGTGGATTGGAGAAAATTTAACGAGTGTTACATATAGTCATTTTTAGAATTTTCTAATATGATATGTCACACTCTCCATAAAGAAATTCTTGTAGCTTTAGAATTTGAACTAATTGTGATATAGTTGAGTGCTTTGCTTATGAATGGAGATGGTTTTTTGCATATCTTTTGCTTTTTTGTTTGTCTAAAAGCCGGAAGTGTTGATAAAAATGCTGAAGTAAAAAAAAAAAAAGTAAAAATCACATATGAATTAATGTAGAGATGGAGTCTAAGACTAGGGACTTCAATAAAAATAAATAAAAAATCACATATAAAAAATATTTTTGTTTTTTTATGTATTACTCTTATTACGATGAGAGTGAGTCTCTTAAAGCTAGATATTGAAATTCAACTAGCAACTCATCTAGTTAACTATGTAAAGTTGAACGAACCGAATAATTCAAGAACTGTTTGAGTTCAATTCGTGTTCGGTTCGTATTCTTTCGATAATTATTTGTTAACGAGTCGAATTCTAACAAGTATTCTAGTTCGTTTAGTTACATGAGTCAAACTGTTCGCGAACTATTCGGCTCGTTTAAACAGTTATAAGGTTATCGAGCGGAACTTGAACCAATTTTAAAGTTCCTTTAGCTAAACGAACTGAGTCGAAAAGTTCGTTTAGCTAAACAAATCTGAATTCGAAAGCCTAGTATTCGGTTCGGCTCTGTTCGTTAACACCCCTCAAAGCTAGCACTAAGCTTGAAAAAACAAATATTTTTGTTCCTTCACTATAAAGAAAAAGACTTCACACTAGCAATAAAATGGAATGTTGGTTTGTGTGTAAGCCAATCGATTTTGGAGAAAGCTCACCAGTTATACATTATGAGCAAAATTGCTCCCAGATTTATTAGCAGATGAAATTACCATCATACTTCTGTTAGTCATTTCAACACGTCACACGAATTTATATAATACACCTGTTGTTCATTTTAACACGCCGCATTAGAGAGCAATTTTTTTTTGGAGGATTAAAGTCGGAGTCTCACTGCAAGCAGACTCTCTATCTCTTGAGACGGAGGTATTGTTTGTCTACCACTTACCCTCCCCAGACCCTAACGATAGCTTTTGCTATCATTGGGATATACTGGGTACGGATGATGATGATGATATGGTTACCCTGATCCCGTTTATGAGAAATTAAAGGCATATTTAAAGTATAAGCATATTTCAAAATATGGTTACTGCGATCTCAGTGGTTAAAAAGTAAATGTATTGCTTAACAAAGATCCTGCTATACGGTTATTGAGATACCGATAGACCAAGGAACTCTGCAAGCATAAAGGATTTGTAAAAGTATTACTGTGATTTAAGTTGTAAAGAATTAGGAATATTTTTCAAAATATAAACAGGATCTCAATTGTAAAGAAGTTACGTTTTTATTTATCACTGTGCTTGGGGCAATTTCGCATCCGTAAGGTTAGTACAAATTTATTTATCCTAAGTTTTGTTGAATTTATCCAACTCATAACCAATCATGCATGACGCGCGCATACACACATATATATATATATGATTAGTTAATTAATTAAACTTAAAATTCATGTTTAGTTCTGTATATATGTGTGTGTTTTAGGGAGTATATATATTTGAGGACTAAGAACGCATTTTAAGTTTCATTAACTTTATGACGATTAATGAGTGACTATTAGACATTTTAATAATTATTTTTTAATTATTAAATATACGCAAGTAAACCGAAAGAACATGTGTGTTCACCTAGTCAAACTTAAATCAAGGAATTCACGATAATTTTTCTGACTTTTATTGGCTAAAAAAGCGACACAAGTTTAATGATTATGCTTAACAAGTTGCTAATTTTCTATCACTAGCCTTGTCTGCTTTACCCCGCAGTATGCGTGTCGGCCATTTGACCAGACATTAAGTAAGTAATGAAGTGGGTGACAACTAGTCCGTACAGTAAACGACAATGATTTTAATCATTCATTTAATAAGGGGATTAAAGTAAATAATAAATTAATCAGTTTTTTTTTTTTAATTCTCTTCAACTCTCTTCCCTGCCCCTTCCCCCCTTGGCTTTACTTCTTGTCTTGATACCTATGTCAAAATATCACAGTTGAAGAACAGGTGCAGACACAATCACGGCACCATTACTATTCACTGGAATGTTAAAAACAACACGTGCAAAATAACAAAGAAGAATCAAGAAGTGCGGCGAAGAGATAGATTGAGAGAGAGAAAAGTTAACACAAAGGAAATTCAATGAAACACAGGAAATTCAATGAATCGATTCACCAAAATCTGTACAATTACATAACTGTTCGACCTATTTATCCATCCCAGCAGATGGTTTCAAAATGAAGAAGAAAGGAGTAAATTTACGAATATGCCCTTAAAAACAACTCTCATAACCTGCAATATCAAGAACATTCTTGTCTTTTCACATCTTTTAAACTGCTTCCCTCCTTTTCTGCGCACCTCCTTCTTCTTCCCGGCTTTCCAGCTCGTGCCCATCTTTGCATCCGAAATTCTCGCTGCTTCTTGTGCCAATCAGCCAGTCTATTTTGACACGCAACTACTCTTCTTGACCAATTACGCATTGTCTTCCTGAGCAGCTTTTGATTCAACTCTTTTCAGCCTTTCTCGCTCCAACTGCTTACTTGTGCCTCGTTTCCTCATTTGCTCAGGCTGCTGGCTATCAACACCCCCCCTCAATTCTGGCTTCTGGTAAATGTTATACCAGCCCATAACAGAAGTCAGATTGCGCATTCTATCTGCATCCAAGGATTTTGTGAAAATGTCATCCAATTGAAATTGAGTCCGTATAGGCATTGGCTTAATTACACCTTCCTGATACTTTTGTCTAACTATATGACAATCTATCTCAATGTGTTTGGTTCTCTCATGAAACACATTGTTTTCAACAATGTACAATGCACTTTTGTTGTCACATAAAATCTCAACAGACCCTTTCTGCTCCACTCCCAAATTCTACATCAGGTAGATTAGTCATTGGACTTCACACGTGACTGCAACTAATGCCCTATACTCCGCTTCAGAATATGACTGGTAGTCTGTTTCTTGGCCTTCCAAGAAATCAAAGCATTTCCCAAGAAAACACAAAATCCAGTTGTAGATTTTCTAGTCTTTGAACATCCTACCCAGTCAGAATCTGGGAATGCCTTTAACTTCATATACCCATCCTTTGGGTAAAACAACCCCTGGCCTGTAGTGTCTTTTAAGTATATAAGTAGCCTATGTGCTGCCTTAAGGTGAGATTGCATAGGGCAGTCCAGAAATTATGAAAGTTGTTGCACAACATATGTGATATCAGGCCTTGTAATCGTGAGGTAAAGCAGCTTCCCAATCAAACTCCTATAGGTAGACACTTCAGCAATAAGTGGTGAATAATTGTGTGTTAACTTCATATTTCACTCCATAGGAGTTTTACCAGGTTTGATACCCAAGAATCCTGTTTGATCCAACAATTCCAAGGCATATTTCCTTTGGCAAATAACAAGGACCCCCTCTTACCTAGCTACTTCCAAGCTTAGGAAGTACTTAAAGTCACCAATATCTTTGATTTGGAATGTCTGATGCAGAAAGAGTTTGAGGGTGTTTATGGCATCAAGATTGTTGCTAGTTACAACTATGTCATCAACATATAGTAGGGCTATAGTAAGGCCTGCTGAATTGTGTTGGATGAACAAGGTAGGATCATGAGGGGCTGCACATATCCCTGACTTTTTAAGGCTTTAGTAAGTTTCTCATTCTATTGTCTACTAGCTTACCTAAGTCCATAGAGAGATTTATTGAATTTACAAACGAGATTGGGATCAGAAGATTTATAACCCTGTGGCAACTCCATGTAAATGTCTTCTGTCAAGTCCCCATGCAAAAATGCATTATTAATGTCTAATTGATGAATAAACAATCCCGTGTGTGCTGCCATGGATAGAACCAATCTGACTGTGGTCATCTTGGCTATAGGAGAGAACGTATCTAGGTAATCCACTTCTAATTGTTGTGTATATCCTTTAGCAACTAATCTAGTTTTGTGTCTTTCAATGGTGTCATTTGGATTATATTTAGTTTTGTACACCCACTTACATCCAATAGGAATCTTATCCTTAAGAAGTTGTACAACTGTCCACGTGTTGTTGGCTTGCAGTGCTGGCAACTCTAACTCCATGGAATGTTGCCATGCTGGAATTTTAGAGGCTTCTGAGTAAGTAACAGGTCTTTGTTAAGGCTGATCTTTAAGACATAGTATAGGCTGGAGACAAGGCAGAGAAGGAAATATAGTGATGTAAAGGATAGGGAGTAGAAGAAGTAGGATCAGAATCAAAGAAAGTAATGGCTTGATTACAATCGCAGTCATGAAGATAAGAAGGAGACTGTCTAGTACGGATTGGTCTATATGAGACATTTGAGGCTTGAGGCTGAATAGGAGGATATATAGTGGGATCAGAATAATATGGTTTAGTGTGAATTATTGTATCGTGTGTATTAACTTGAGACGAAGATGGTGAAGAATTAAGTACTGGTTCAAGTTCCAGTTCAGGTGAATTAGAAGAAGAATGATAAAATGTAATGGAATATGGGAAAGAATGAAATGCTTCATCAGAATAAAGGTTCTAAGAAGAAGGTTGAGACCGGCTGTCACTTTGACTGTGAGAAGGAGGAGTGGTTGGTTGGAATGGAAATCTGTTTTAATAGAATATGACATCCGTAGATATAAACACATCCTGAGTTCTCAGATCCTGAACAATGTACCCCTTTGTAGCATGTGGGATACCAAGGAATATGCATTCTTTGTTTCTGGAATCAAATTTTGGGGCCTGATTGTATACAGATGCAAAGCATCCAAAAGCCTTTAAATGGGAATATAGAGGTCGTTTGTGGTATAGAAGTTGAAAGAGAGTTTTCTAATGCAAGAGAGGAGTGGGAATAAGATTGACCAGATAAGCAGCATGTTGAATACAAAAGCCCCAATGAGAGATAGGAACCTTAGAATGAAACTTCAGTGCTCTAGCTACTGTTAGGATGTGTTGCTGTTTTCTCTCCAATAAGCCATTTTGTTGGGGTGTGTGTGAGCAGCTAGTTTGATGAACAATCCCCATTGTCTGAATGAAATTAGGTAAGCTTAAACTCAAGGGCATTGTCTGAATGTATAACTTTGACCCTTTTATCAAATTGATCCAGGATGTAATGATAGAAACTAGGAATGATAACTTTCACATCTGATTTTGCTTTTAACAGATATACCCAACAAAATCTACTAAAGTCATCAACAAGTGTGAGAAAGTATCTCTAATTATAGAAAGTGGGATGTCTATAGGGGCCCCATATATCCATATGTATTAAATGGAAAACATCAAAAGAACAAGAAACAGAAGTGGGAAAGGGAAGTCTCTTCTGTTTAGCCATAGGACATACAGTACAATTGAGGTCTGTATTACAAAGCTTGACTATGGGATCAATTTTACTAATCTCCTTGATTCTTGGGGTTGAAGGACGTCCAAGCCTCAGATGCCACATCCAAGCATCTGATGGAGCAGAAATGGAAGTATGACCGGCTAAGGATGAAGGGCAGGAAGCAGCTATAGGTTGAGGTGTTTGTCTCTTGCACCCCTGAAGATAGTAAAGGCCGTTGGAAAGCTTAGCTGAATCAATCTCTTGCGAGAGAATTGGTCCTAGATTTTACAGAGATCAGAATGAAACAAGGCTGATGAGTTAATCAATTTACTGAGAGATATGAGATTATAATAAAATGAAGGCACAAATAGGACATGTGAAATTATTAAAGACGGATTGATGGTGACAGTGCCAACATGAGTTGCTTTAGCAACCACATTGTTAGGCATTTTGACAAGAATATGGTTGATGACATTATAGGAATCAAAGAGGGATAATGAACAAGAAATATGATTTGTTGCTCCAGAATCTAGAATCCAAGTACTTAAACTATGACCAAGACAAATACCTGGTTCTTGACTAGATTTCCCTAGCACTTGCGCAGACATGACAACATGCGATGAAGTATTGTTGGAAGCAATGGCAAGCCCCTCCTTCTCATTCAACATTCCAATGAACTTCTGATATTGCTCCTTGGTAACACAGGAGCAGTCTGATGGGGCATCACAGTTGCGTCATGCTGCACCTTCTCAGCAACAATCTGATTAGACACACCTGCATCATCCTGGAAAGAGTTAACATAGTTCACATGGGGTCTAGTTTTGAAGCCAGGTGGGTATCCATGTTTTTTGTAGTATCTCTCCATTGTGTGACCAGTCATGCCACAATGAATGCACACAGGACTCTGAGATCCACTGTGATAGCCTCTGCCCGTGCCTCTTCTGAAACCAGCATTGCCAGGCCTAAGCCCATAGGTATTTGCTGCAAAACTTCCTCCCTCTATTGCATTACTCATCAAAGCAGTTGATTATTACTAAACACAGAAACATGACTATTATTCATTACCTTCCTTTTAAATTGAAGGTCCATAGAAAACGCACTACTCATACTTGACAAGGGCGTAGTAACAAACACTTGAGATTTCACCGGGTCATAGTCATTATTCAAACCTTTCACATATTTAATGACATAAATCTCCTTCTACAAACTTTTTCATCTGATTACTTACATCATAGATGCATCTAATACATGTGCATTTAGGAATGGGCCGAAGTGCTAACATCTCTTCCCAGTCTGGTTTCAACTTTGTATAATACTCATTAACATACATATTTTCTTAATTAATAGCATAAAATTCTTCAATCAATTCAGATAATCTAAAAGGATAACCATTAGCAAAGCTGAGAGTGAGATCTCTCCGTGTCTCGTAAACGATTTCATACCATATAATGCTCTGAGCAATTGAAGGAGCAACACAATTTTGAATCCAAGCCTGTACCATCGAATTGGCATTATTCCACGATTGGGATGTTGCATCATCAATATTTGGTTTATCCAAGGTTCCATCAATGAATGCTGGTTTGTTCTTGGTTGTCAACGCCATCTTGAATGTTCTACTCCAAGAATAGAAGTTGTGACCAGTCAGTAGTGGTTGCACCAAGACTGCAGTAGGACTTTCGTTTGGATGTACATAAAGCGGATTCATAGCAGGATTTTCAGCAGGTGTATTCGAAGTTGAAGCCATGGTTTCATCAAGTTCTGAGATTCAACTACAATTTCTTAAAAGCGATCTGATACCATGTCAAAATCTCAGAGTTCAAGAACAGGTGCATACACAATCACGACACCATTGCTCTTCACTGGAATGTTAAAATCAACACATGTGCAAAATAACAAAGAAGAATCAAGAAGTGTAGCGAATAGATGATCGAGAGAGAGAAGTTAAAACAATTCAAGAGAAAAAGGAAATTCAATGAATTGATTCACCAAAATCTGTACAATTACAAAACTATTCGACCTATTTATCCATCACAACAGATGGTTTCAAAATGAAGAAGAAAGAAGTAAAATTGCAAATATGCCCTTAAAAACAACTCCTATAACCGCCATATCAAGGGCATTCTTGTCTTTCCACATTTTTTAAACTGCTTCCCTCCATTTTTGCACACTTCGTTCTTCTTCCCCGCTTTTTAGCTCATGCCCATTTTTGCATCCGAAATTCTCGCTACTTACTTGCACCAATCAGCAGTCTATTGTGACACGCAACTGCTCTTTTTGACCAATTATGCGTTGTTGTTCCTGAGCAACTTTTGATCCAACTCTTTTCAGCCTTTCTCGCTCCAACTGCTTATTTGTGTCTCGTTTCTTGACTTGCTTAGGCTGCTGGCTGTCAACAGCCTACGGCTACATGGAATCAATAATTTAAAAAATGTTTCTCTAATTTCTCCATCATTAACAGAATTATAGGCACTCGGAGATTTTTGACGTTTTCAAAACAATTTCCTACAGGAATGAAGTTACATGCGACAATTATTTTAATGCTACATATATAATTGAAATATTTGTTGATGATATCATATAAACAAATGACATCTATTTCTACACAGGCATTTCTTGTTTGCTGATCTATTACCTCCTCTTTTTGGGTTATCGTTTTTCTTCTGTATCTCTTGAAAATGCTAATCCTCTCGAGGTATTAAAATTATTAAATGCAAGCTTACATTTCCCAAGAAATTCTGCTCAATTCATAAGAGCATGATTACGAATCCAAGATAATTATAAATCCAAGACACTATGCTTACGGGACTTAAGCTATTTTTATTAATGAGCATGGAAAAGGTTATGACGATAAAAAAGAAATTATTCAAAATAGTACCTCCGGCGAGTTATGTCATAATTATCATTTAACTTGTGGAAAAGGATGTTAAAATAACAAACCAATGACTTTTTTTTTTAAAAATCACGCATGGAAAAGGAAAAATTTATAAGAAAAACCACAAATGTAGTACGAATTGAAAAACTATTCTCTAAACAATTAAGGGGCCAGTTAGAATGGCACCTTAGAGCACCTAAGGTGATATTATGAATGACGTCTTACACGATACCAGTTTTGACACACAATTGGTATTAGAAAACAAAAACCGCCACACTCCAAGAACACCTAAGGCGCCTTAGGCACATAAGGTGTCGAACTGAAATATGTCTTATGTGTCTAATGCGCCATTCTGAATGGTGTCTTTGGCACTAAGTGTCTTGCAATCAAACATCTATTAATCTGCTCTATTTAATGGTGATAATATTGTAAGACAGGAACCATTGTTAAAATTTTTTTCAATCTTTACACAGCGAAAATAGTTTCCAAAATCCAAATTGCTTTGTAGTATGATGTTGTTTATAGACCGATGTAAATTTCATACGGTATATTGAAACATGTCATAAAATTAGGGCGGTGTTGTGAAACCCTTACTGAATTTAGGATGATTTTAAACTTTCACCATAAATTAAAATAGCAAAATATATGCACATAACTCCAAACAATGAGGTACACAGTATACATGTTGTAAACAATACACGTAAATATGAACTAGCTATTGATCGCCAATCAGATACATTGAGTATACAAAAAAAATACAAAAATCATTACAATAAATATGAACAAAATAATGATCGCCAATATGTCTACATCAGTAGACACATTGATCTCTCAATTAACCACATCGCGATGTGTCAAGTTTTTAGTGCTTTTAAGTTTTGACTTTTTACATATTGTTTATCAAGCCCAATCTTGTTCTAGTTGATTGAAGTACTTCACTAGGAAGTGGTTTTGTGGATATATCAGCTAATTGATGATTCTTTGTTACAAATTCAACACAAACTGACCTTTTGTGCACACAATCGCTTATAGTATGATGTCCAAACTCAATATGGCTAGGTCTCTTATGATGAACCAGATTTTGTGTTATAATTATAGCTGAGGATTTATCACATAGAATATGCATTTTGTCAAGCTTAATATCATAATAATTTAATATGTGAGCCATCCAAAGCAATTGTGCACAACATGATGCGGCTAATGCATAGTTGGATTCTGCCGTGGAAAGTGACATACTATTTTGTTTCTTGGAAAACCAAGAGACCAAACAATCACCAAGAAATGGACAAGTACCAGATGTGATTTTCTTTATTAACAAGATTCCAGGCATAATCCGAATCACTATATCTTCTTAAATCAAAACATCCATTCTTAGGATAAAACAATCTAAAGTTTAATGTATATTTCAAATATCTAAAGTTATGCTTTATAAAAGCTAGATGCAATTTCTTAGGTATTCTTTCAAATCTAGCACAAAAATACATAGCATGTAGTATGTTTGGCCGACTGGCCATCAAATAGAGTAAGCTATCAATCATGTCTTTTATACTATATTACCTCAATCGACTTTCATTTTTCACCTTTATCAAGCATTGCATCTTGTGCTTTATGGTGTGCTTACGCTCCTTCCTGCCTCAAATGTGTACTTATTAAGAAGATCTTTAGTGTAATTTGTTTAAGAAATCGCTACTCCCTCTTTAGTTTGCTTCATTTGAAGCCCAAGAAAGTAGTTGAGTTCTCACTTTATGCTCATCTCTGATTTTCTTTCCACTAGCTTAGCCAAATGCTCACATATAAAATCATTAGTAACACCAAATATAATATCATCATCATATATTTGAACATGCAAATAGCAGCGTCAACGTTTTCTCTTGAAAAATTATTTTCAAGAAGAAATTTACGAAATCTCTCATACCAAACTTTAGGAGCTTGTTTGAGTCTGTAGAGAACCTTTATAAGTTTGAAGGCATGATTTGAATGATCATGATCTTCAAAACCCGTCGGTTGAGCTACATATACTTCTTGGCATAACTGGCTGCTTCTTGCTCCCTTAAGTAACTAGGTTTCCTTGTAGGAAGGTTCCATAGCCCGTTGTTGATCTCATGTCGACCTTGGATCCAGTCTAGTCTGAATCTGTAAACACCTTAACACTCCGGTCTGCGCTCTTCTTGAATCACGATCCTTGTCCTGGTGCATTATTTAGGTGCCTGATAATTCTTATAGCAATTTGGAGGCGTTCACTAGTAGGATTGTGCATAAATTATGATACAAAACTTACTGCGTAACAAATGTCAGGCCTAGTGTGTGATAGGAAGATTAATTTTCCAACTAGCTTTTGATAACTAAGTTTATTAGTTGGGTTAGTACCCACTGATATCTAGGCTTATGTCCAGGTTCTACTGGAGTGCGAATGAAGACCAGTTTCTTTTAGAAGGTCCAGTATATATTTCCTTTAGGATATGTACATTCTTTCTTTATCCCCAGCAATCTCCAATCCTAAAAAGTATCTCAGCTTACCTGGATCCTTCATCTCAAATTGCTCAGATAGTTGTGTCTTAATACTATCTATAGCATGGTTATCATTGCCCGTTATTATGATATCATCTACATGCACTGTCAGAACAATTAGCTCTCCCTTAGGTGAAATTCTGGTGAACAACATATGCTCACTATGGCCTTAGGCAAATTACAAGTGTTACAAGGTTGTAGTGAATGTTTTAAACGAGACCCTTGGTTATTGTTTTAGCCCATATAAATGATTTCCTTAACGTGCAGAACTTATCTTTATTGGTTTCGTTACTGAACCCTGGTGGTATACACATATAAGCTTCCTTTGCTAAGTCTCCATTCAAAAATGCGTTTTTACATCTAATTGATACAATTCTCCGTCAAGGTTAAGGCATATAGAGAAAATGAGTCTAATGGTATTTAGTTTAGCAACAGAGGACAATGTTTCTAAATAACCTATGTCATATATTTGAGTAAATCCTTTGGCCTAATCTTTCTTTATATTTATTCAAGGTTCCATTATTGTTGTATTTAACTATGAATATCCATCTATACCCTACTAATTTTATAGTAGCGAGCTAGGAGTTAGCTCTCAAGTTTGATTTTTTACCAAAGCATTTATTTCTTCAAGCACAGCATTCCTCCAGTCAGGTCGGCTTAGTGTTTCTTCTATATTATTGGGTAAGATGTTATTATCAAGTGAGCATACAAATGTCCTAAAGTTTGGATTCAACTTATTATAGGATATAAACTCTTCTATAGGGTATTTGGTACATGCAGGATTCTTAGTGCATTCCCTCGTTCCTTTCCTTAATGTTACTGGTCTATCATCTATTTGGGATTCAGTTTCATATTCCGTTAGAGTTCTTCTAAAGAAGCCCTATCTTTTGTACTGAGTTGTGTTTGTTCGGGTGTCTCAGGTCGGCTATCATATTCCAGGACTTCCTGATTATTGGAGATCATAGGAAAATTAGTTCTAGGATGCGAATTGGTCGTGTCGGCCCACGATACCTAGTCACCGAGCTGCGTTGAGCAGATTTGCTGAGCTTCTGAGCTCGGCGGAACTTACAAGAATGAGCTAGACTGAGTTTTGTTTATACGGTCTATTGTTTTCTAATATTCTTCTGTGACTTAAATTTTTTTTGTTTCTGTCATAGATTTATAAAATGCATGTTTTTCATCAAATGTAACATCGAGTGTCACAAACATTCTTTTATTAGCTGGGCAGTAACACTTATACCCTTTTTGTGATCCTGAGTATCCTAAAAAAATGCACTTAACTAATCTAGGATCCAATATTCCCCTAAGCCTGCGGTGAACATGTACATATGCTACGCATCTGAACAGTTTGAATGGTAACTGTGAGAGTAGTTTAACGTGTGGGTAATACCTGAGGAGTATTTCTCTAGGGGTTTAAAGGACAAGGTTCTAGATGGCATCCTGTTTATTAGGTGGTGGCTGTAAGACAAGCTTCATCCCAGTATTGTTTGAGTACGTTCATTGCAAACATAATGGCCCTAGTTACTTCAAATGGATGTCTATTTTTTTTCTTTCAACCACACTATTTTGTTGTGGAGTATAGGTACAGGAAGTGTGATGATATATACCATTTTCATGCATAAATGTTTGAACTGTGATGTCTAAATGTCCTGTCCTATTGTCTGACTTGAGCGTTTTAATGGTGCAGCTGAACTAGTTTTTAATAAGTGCAAAATATCTCATAAATATTTGTCTTACCTCACTTTTACTTTTTAGTAGGTAAACTCATGTTACTCTAGTATGGTCATCTACAAAGGTCAGAACCACCTTGCACTGTTGATGTTAGTTACCCTAGATGGTCCCTATATATTAGAGTGGATAAGATTAAATACTGCAAAAGACTTGTATCTTTTTGCTGGGTAACTCTGTTTAGTATGTTTAGCTAATTGGCAAGTTTCACAAGCAATACTTTTAAGGTCAGCAGAGCTGAATAATTTTGGCATTAAATGTTTGAGCTATACAAAAATTGGGATGACGCAGTCTGTTATGCCATAACAAAATATCCCCTATACAAGAATTTCTAGGGTGCAAAATACTAGCGGTAGATCAATTAGCAGCTCAGATGTTTTTATTAAGGCTTTGTTTTCAGACTCTATATTCTTAGCACTGCCAATTATTCCCTTTATTTTGTTTTTCTGAAAACAACATTCTGTGGATGAAAAGCAGGCTATGCAATTATTATCCCTAGTAAGTTTACCAACTGATAACAGGTTGAAGCTTAGACTAGGGACATGCATGACATCTTTTACAATGATTCTATTATTAATTATCATAGAGCCCATTACAATTACTTCTAAGAAAGTTCCATTAGCAATCTTAACTTTTTTAGGTACTATAAACGGAGTATAAGAGTTCAGAAGGTAACCATTGCTTGCTATATGGCCAGTCTCCCCAGAGTCTATGATCCATGAATTTCTGGAGCTCGGCTGGACATTGCCTGCCGTTGTAGCTTGAATTGATTTAGCTCAGAACGTTGTCTGCACAGTAATTCGATCAGAGTAGCAATCTGTCCTTTGTAGGGACCTCAGCTTCAGCTACCTGAGCTGAGCCAAGGTGTATTGTGTTTTGCCGAGCTGCCCCAAGCTATGCTGCACCTCCGACCTGGTGTGTAGCACTTTTTCCAACAGCGAATGGTTTTGATTGAGGTCTCCAGGATGCATGGCTAGACTTAAATTGTGGTTTTCTTTCCTGTACTAGCTTTGCTTGAAGCTTCCAACAGTCGTCGTCTGTATGCCCTTCTTTTTTACAGTATTTGCACATTTTACTTCAAGTAGAAGTAAAGTGTCATTTAACAGCCAGCCCAGATACTTCCACCGGTTGTTCAGTGTGCATATCTAAGGTCTGCTTATTTGGAGCACGTCTCATCATGACCTTCTTATAGCTTTCTTCGTGTTTGATCTCGGCAAATGCAGCCTTTAAGGTCGGAAGTGGTTTTATGCTCAGAATTCGACTCCAAGCACTGTCGAATTCCAGAATTAGTCCAGTAAGGAAGAAAATCACTCACTTTCGTTCTGTTATTTCTTTGTACATGCTTGCATCAGTGATACACGACCACTGATGAGTTTCAAAGGAGTCAGTCTGCATCTGCTGCCATGCCTTGGTAAGTAGAGTATAAATTTATGCACTGCCAGATTGCCTTGTTTAAGCTCATGAAGATGATCTTCGATCTCGTATATCTTGGAGATGTTGTCTTGCTTAGAATACATCTCCTTGACTGCAGCCAGATTTCTGCTGTAGTGTTGTACATTATAAAGTCATCAGAAATGCCACGATGCATATGACGTATCAGCCATGACATTATCATGTTGTTTTCCAACTTTCACAGTCAGTAGCTGCATCATTTTCAGATGTAACACTGATTGTTCAATATGGGTTCTCCTCCTTGCCTTTGCCGGTGATGAACATTTCCATCCCTCAAGACCACAAGAGGTAGTTATCTCAATTAAGCTTGTAGTTGGTGATGACAATGGAGGAATCATTGAAGATTTGAGGACCACGTATCACTCCTGATACCTAATCCGATATGGAGGTTGCTTTCGTATACTCAGCTGAGCTAAAGGGTGTAGCCATCTCAAAGAAATTTTAAGATTTGCAAGCAAAATAGTAGGCAGCATTAGAGAATCAGATAAGCTCTGTACCATGTCGAGATTGAAGAATTTAGACATTCATTCAAGTTAAGAATTAAATTTACAAGTTTGCGCCCCTTTTATAGGAGTTTTTATGCCTTTAATTTTATTTTTCACTTGTGCAGTGATTACTGTTCATCTACAGTGTATTCTAACGTTTATATAGGTAACGACTAGTTATCTATTCTGCACAACCTTCTGTACAGTAAATGTTCTAAGTTACAATATTTAGACTAAGTATGACAGTTCGAACTTACCGTTGCTCCCTGACTTGTGCTTCACCTTGATACCTCAGCTCAGCACATCTTTACTTAATCTCTACTTTACTAGTATTAGTTCTGTGCTTTACTTCGCCTCAGGTCTTTTGCCTTCTTTAGTTCAAAACAGCTTCTCTCTGTCCATTCTTTCTTCAGCTCAGTCATCCTTATATCCAGGTCAGCTCAGTTCGGCTGACTGACTTTGGGCTCTTGTCTTATTTTCCAGCACGCCATTAATTTGTTTAGGTCAGCGCCACCTCGACTGAATTCGACACACCTCAGCTGAGTTTGTTTCGACAATTATTGAAGGAAATGAAAGAAAAGAAGAAAAATAGTGATTGATTGGGTTTTTTGGTGCCATGAAGAAAAAGTTTATTGATTATTATTAAAAAAAATTCTGCCTTTTGCTGTTGGGGGAGTGCCGTGAGTGCGTCAGTTTGGTGCCGAGAAAAAAGGGCTTTGCAACCTGGACTTGCGGCTAAATTAATTTAACGGGTAAATTACTTTCTCATTGTCCTTTGTTATGTACAGTGGGATTTGTAATTGGAGATTTTGATTTTGCCCAGAAAATTCATGAACCAGAATACAGTAATTTGGTTATATATTCCAACTAATATTTCGTAATCTTGAAATTTTTAGTGTTTTCAATTATTTTTAGATAGTTGATGTCTTGAAGACTGATTTATATCAGTTTTGATTATTAGTGAAGATATTTGTGAGTATCAGCCTCATTGTTTTTACTTTCTCGTCTTGAGGAAGATTTTCCATATTAAAAGTTCATCCGCATTCTTTTGTTCTTATTTGTAATTGTGTTTTATATTGATTTGTTGAACTGTTCTCATACAAGTCGGAAAAATAATTTAGGTTCATTATTAGTCGATTTTTCCAACAATTTCTTCAAACTCTTCTTTTTTTTTTCCTTTAAATTCTTTTATGAGGTTGTTAAAAATCTATTTGAGCAACGTAATATTGTGAAATCCTTAACTACAGAGGGCATATACATTCTATTTTCTGAAGAAGAAACGTACCACCACATATATTTGATGGTCCTGCGAAATTTTATGTCTAAATTCATTTCTTAGAACACTTGCAGAATGGAAAAATGTATTAGAATTTATGCTATAAAAGGGACGGCGACCAGTTCATGGGAAAGAAAAAGGAATGAAAAAGAAAAAATAGATAGGCGACACACTTTATTTGTTGGTCATATACACTAGGATAGGATCCCTTCACCGCAAAGAGAATGCGGTGGCGCGTGACCACGCGACACGTGGCAGCAATAGAGGGTGGTGAGGCTAGATGAGGGTCACCCGCATCTAGCCTCACTACCCCTCCTTGCTGCTACGTGTTGCGCGGTCACAAAGGATGTGAGGAAAGTGGGGTTAGAAAATCCCAACCCCTATACACTAGTGGAGAGCGTTGCGCGTGTCATGAATCATGTGGCTCTGTTAAATTTCTAGAATAAAGAAACTTTTTTTCACTAATTTTGAATGTACATTGTATCATCTATTCATAGTACAAGTCTTATAAATGACTTTAGAAAATAATCAATAACAATAAACACATTAAGTACGAGAGTATTCTCCTTACTTTATTCGTGTGATTTGATTGCGATTCTCTAATTTCCTTTTAACTGTTAACACTCTTCCTCATGTTATGCAGTGAGGCCACCGATGCCTCACTTGTGTAGTACTGGCTCAAAAATCCTTTTAGCGACTGCCTTTATGAGTGTATCGACTAGTTGAGCTTTGCACTTTACGAATGGTAGCTCATAACTACGGTTGAGAAACCAGGGTTTGAGTGATTTGAAAATGCATGATTTAAATGTTACGTATTTCCGAAATGCATGATTTGATTGTTACTTGACATGCATACATGATAAATATGCTTTACGTGTTTATATATATTGTTGTCGTACTAACGTGCCATGAAGCGTTAAGGTTTACATCAAATGGCAAACATTTGTTGTCTTTATACTATTTTCAGGTGGAATGATAAATGAACTAAACTAGTTCATTTAATGAAGTGCTTAAGGAGATGAACTAACTAGTTCATTAAATGAAGTACTCAAGGAAATATATTTGGAGATAACTACTTGGCAACAAGTTTCGAATGAAAAGTCTTCTCTTCACACTCACACACATGGCACATATATATATGATATATATATACGTATTTTTTATAACAATGAATTATACGTTTCTATCCCGACGTTTCACCGACACATCATAAACATACGTCGACATCACACTACTATATACACGTCATATTTGTGAGTATATACATGTTCCATATCACATATTACATGTCATAAAGTTACTAAAATTATGTCGACATGTCACGAGTCCATAAACCGAAAATTGCCACATTGGGTGATTACCGAACCATCACCGACATGTCGCATATTTACCATATAAAGATGGTCAGCCTACATACACTCCGAAAGATTAAAAATTTCATGCACCACATGTATAAATCAGCCCCAAAGTCATACCATGCTTACACAAATCAATCACCTGCAGTTCGCCTGATTTGTTGGAAGTGCAAATTCAATTTTTTTTACACATGGGCGTTTTTGTTCTTAGCTTGTGGAGCTGAAAATACACTTTATACTATGTATATTATGTGTGACATAACATATTTTACATGTCTAAGATGTTTGAGATTAATTAGAGAAAAATCATGTAATCGGCGAAAGTCGAAAATTCGGTGTTCTACACTATATATATGGGACTTTTTTTATTGTATATAACATGAATCTAGACACTTTTTATACATCTAAGACACATTGGAGTATTCTATAAAAACAAATTAAGGGTTGATTGAAATTTACCGTATCTGTGAAGATATTGCACCATTATGTATCAAAATTACAAAAACAATTTCAGCAAATGGTGTTGAGATGTACATGCTATTTTCAGCCTTCTTGTAGCCTAGGTGGAGATTGTTTGGCACTTTGATTGGTGGAGGATGAGCCACAAATGGATGGTGACATTGAAGAAAACCTAAACACACATGGAAAGATTTCAAAATCAAACAAGTGCTGAAGTTTTCAGCACATGTTTCATAGTGGCCGATTTTTACCCTTAATTTGCTTCAAATTTCTTCCAAAATTGAGGGACAATCACATCTTGATTGGTTGGCAATTGACTTATGTGATTGTTGACATGTGTTTCAGATTTTTATGATGAATATCCAGGTCATATTATTAAGTGCCAAGGTGGAAAATGATAGCCTATCATGGATGACAACTAGGCGAAGACACATTGTTCGTCCAATCATATTTCGCCAAGTAAGCAAGAGTGTGTCACAAAGTTATACAAGATATCTTCTAATGGTATTCAAGAAAAATTTCAAGGACGATTTCAGCACCTAGGGGTGTGCCACACCATTTATAAAAGGGGGCAAGATGTTCAAGACAATACAATCCAAGAAGTTCATATTCAAGCAAGTTCAAGCAAGACTTCTCTTCTTCTCCTATTCTCTTCTCTTGCTCATAGTCTCAAGCCTATCATTCTTACATTCTAAATTCTATATGGACTTTGATTTTACAACACATATATATCCCATTCTTGTACAAGGTTGATCAAGGTGTGATCATATCTTCATTTGTGCAGTGGTGGTAATTGTATTGGTTGTTTTCGTTTGTTCATTGTAAGAAGGATAGAGTTTGAAGGAGTTGGTGTATAACTCCATCCACCCTTGTGTCAAGGTGTTTTTGTGTTTAGTGGATACCGAGGAAGGTATCCTCGAAGACTAGAGTAGGCCGATTTGACCGAACCAGTATAAAAATCTCGGTATTCTTACTTTTCAGCACTTTTACTTTCAGTTCCTTTTTTCTGCATCGTTTTCATAGGCACGGTAAAAGTAGCAAACGTTTTTAAAAATCATCAAAATTTGCAGAAACATATTCAAATATCTTAGCTTTCATTTGAAACAAGTTTCATCGAATTTGAATAATTGAGTCATTCAAACATTCATAGTTCTGAGGCTAGTGGAATCTGATTCTCAGATGTGCAAAGGTTGAGAACATCAACGTGGTTGATATACTTACGAAAGGAATTTTGAAAAACTGTTTCAACCTCTTAAAGCATACATCATAAGGGTCATTACATAAAATTTTCAGATCATTTAGAGTTGTCAATAAATATGGATAAATTTTTTATTTTGAGGTATAGTTTCTCGCAGATTGACATAGCCTAAGTGAAAACATTTTCTCAAGAGGTTAAACTTTGAATTTTAATTTGAAAATTTTATGAAACATACATAACATCGGAGAGTACATTGTCACCAAATTTTACGATTTTTGGAGGTCTATAACCTGATCATTTGGTCAATCTAAAACAGGATCTGAGAACAGAATCTGTTCTCAGAAGTGGGTAATTGGTAACACAAGTTTTTAAAAACCAATTTTTCCACACTCGCTATTCAACTACCCCCATCTATTGGTGCTATACATGTCCTACAAGTGGTATCAGAGCAAGGTACACTTACTACAAGAAGATACAAAAATATTTGTGAGATGGCATCCACTAATCATAAAACCGAGTAAGAAGGTATGTCAAGCCAAAGGCTTCTCCTGTTCGACGGTGAGTCTTTTATTCAATGGAAACTTCGTATGAAACTTTTTCTTATGGCTATAGATATAGATTTATGGTCCATAATAGAAGATGGTCCGTTTGTTCCATTTAAGATATCCACGGTCGATAGGGTTACTTTAGAAGTCATAAAACCGAAGTAAGAATATACTAGTGATGATAAAAAGAAATTAACTACGAATGCTAGAGCCATGCAACTTCTCTTAAATGATTTAACTAAAAAAGTGAGTCGAGTTATGTATCAAATTGTTCTAGTGCCCAAGAAATATGGAGACGTCTTGAAAATGAAACATGAAGGTACTAGTCAAGTTAAAGAGTCCAAGATAAACATGTTTATGTCTCCTCTTGAATCCTTCAAATTATTACCGAATGAATCTATTGCCGATATAGATTTAAGATTGACTAACATCTACAATTCTCTTGAGTCTCTTGGCAAGGTATTTTCTTCACAAAAAAAGGTGCAAAAGGTATTGAGAAGCCTCCCATCCAATTGGCACCCTAAAGTCACCGCAATTGAAGAAAGTAAGGAAACCAAGTCAATAGAGATGGAGAACTTAATCGGATCATTAAAGGTATACGAAAAAACTCACTCTAATGAAATCGGAATCAACGTCAATACAAGGTTAGACTATAGCATTTAAATTAAATGAACATGTCTCTACTTCTTCTGGTCACGTAGACGATAGTGACACGAACTCGGATAATGAAAATCTAATTCTATTGGTAAAAGGTTTAAGAAAGTTTATGAGAAAGTCATTTTAAAAAAACCTAAGGCTACTTCAACTAAGAGAAATAAAAATAACAATAACGATAAAGATATAAAATGCTATGACTGTGGAAGACATGGACATATATCATATGACTGGCCGAACAAGGACAAACCAATAAACAAAAACCGTGACAAATATTAGATAAAAACTAGACTCGTCTCAGAACCTAAGCAAAGGAATACAAGAAGAGCTCTTAAAGTCTCCACATGGAGTGACTCATCCGATTCTGAGAATGAAGAAACCGAAGAAGAAACGGGTCAAGTATGCTTTGCATCCAAGGCATCGAATGAGGTACATTCTGACTCCGATTCTGATTCTGGACCCTCTTATAATGATTTATTTAGTCAATATCTTGAGTTTCACAAATTCACTAAGACTCTTGCAAAAGAAAAAAAACGTTTAATTGAAGACAAGAAATTGTTAGAATCTTCTAACACAAATCTTGTATCTCAATTAAATGATTCAATGGAGGAGTTGTCTTGCATGATCAATTGATTAAAATCTGAATTTTCGTCCTTAACATCCGAGAATAATGAGACGAAAACTGAGATTTCAAATTTGAAATCAAGAAACGCAGACTTAGAAAAGACGGTAAAACAATTCGATACAGGTACTTGCATGTTGGATCGTCTTATTTCTTCTCAAAAGCATGAAAATGATAAAACCAAATTAGGGTATGTTAAAGATAATAAGATACAAAACAAGTCTACAAACTTTGTTCTATCTTCATCCAAGAAACCGCATGCATTTAAGACAACTGTATAGCATAAAAAGACGTCTAGCACACCGCCCATTATATCTAATCGTTCTCCTTCTTTTTTGTCACATGCAAAGTATAATCATGTACCATATAGATATGAAAGAAAACCTCTGATGCATATACGACATTCATAAAATACCAATGTGTCTTGATCACACACCATGCATACTAATAGAAATGTATATCAAAACCGAAAATCATATTATGCTCACTATGATGACTTCGGCCATTGGCCAAATAGGAATGTTCCTAACATATATTATATTGATTCTTCATCTCTCTTTTCACCTTTTGTAAGACTAAGAAAGGTCACCCAAGTTTGAGTACCAAGAGGTACTCTTGCAAAGGGTTGAATGACTAACCCTTAATGACCCAAAATAAAGGGTACCTAAATTGTTGTTACACATTGCAGGGAACACATAAACCGAAAGATGCATCAATCAAGTGGTTCCTTGATAGTGGTTGCTCGAGGCACATAACAGATGACCCGAGCTTGTTCTCAAAATTGAAGAAGGTTACAAAAGGTGGATCGGTAACCTTTGGAGATAACAACGAAGGAAGGATCATTGGAAAGGGAACAATCGGAAACTCATGCACTCTTCAAATCTTCAACGTGTTTCTGGTAAGTAACATATCATATAACTTGCTTAGCATTTCACAATTTCTTGATAGTGGCTTTGATGTGTGTTTTTCTCATCCATATTGCAACATTACTAATAAAAACCGAGAAACTGTGTCAAAAAGAAAAAGAGAAGGAAACTTATTTGCATTATTTATGGATGAGATGTTAGATGAAAGTAAAATGTTTCATATCAAATGAACCAAATGCGAATTTATCGCATTGTTTAGGACACATAAGCATCTCAACTCTTGAAAAACTTCAACGTAAGAATCTAATACGAGGTATGCCTAAAATTGATTTGGACAACTTTAAGTTGTGTGAATCTTGTATTAAAGGCAAACAAACACGTGAATCACTTAAGTCTAAGAATCACATTAGCACATCTAGAGTCTTAGAATTATTGCATATTGATTTTTTGGTCCTAGTCGTACTAGAAGTCTTGGTGGCCAACACTATACATGTGTCATCGTTGATGATTTTTCTCGCTGTACATGGACTTTATTTCTTACAAATAAAGATGATAGTGCATTTGAGATTGCTAAATTAATAAAAAAACTTGAAAATGAATATGGTTTAAATGCGAAAAAGATTAGGAGTGATAGAGGCGATGAATTTAAAAATAAAGATATGATTGCATTTTGTGAAGAAAAAGGTATTAAGCATGAGTTCTCACCACCTAGAACGCCACAATTAAACGGAGTAGTAGAAAGAAAGAATGGGACATTACAAAAAATTGCATGAACCATGTTATGTTAAAATAAGTTTCCTAGATTTTTGTAGGCGGAAACCGTAAATTGTGCATGTTATACAATTGACAGCTTGTCGATTAAAAAGAAAATAAACAAAACACCTTATGAGATTTTAAATGATTACATGGCAAAGACTGATTATTTTCGTGTGTTTGGTTGTAAATGCTTTGTATTAGACACAAATGATAATCTAGATGAATTTGAGTCTAAATATATTGAATGGATCTTTGTTGGATATTCTGTTAATTCTAAAACGTATAGATGCTATGATCCTATCACTAGACAAATATTAAATCTATTCATGTGAAATTCAATGAATTTGGTGAACTTGAAACAACTAAAGATTATGATGATGATTTTGAACTGAAACCCGTAATTGATGATATAGAAGAAAATATAGTACATGATGAACACGACACACTAGAAATTCATGATCACTTAGAAATGCGTGAGAACTTTAAAAAATAATCAACCAAGATGGCATAGAGATCACCCACACGACCTTATAATAGGCGACATACCTCAAGGTGTACGACCACGTAGAAGAAAAGATCAAGATGAAATAAATCAATTCCATGCTATGATTTCTGAAATAGAACCCAAGAATGTGCTTGATGCTTTGAATGATTCTTCTTGGATTGATGTTATGCATGATGAATTAAATCAATTTAAAAGAAATGTCGTATGGTATTTAGTACCCCGACCATAACATAAAATGATAATAGGTACAAAATGGGTGTTTAGAGATAAAATGAATGAGGATGGTAAAGTCGTTAGAAATAAAGCTAGGCTTGTAGCACAAGGCTATAATCAAGAAGAGGGAATAGACTATGAAGAGACATTCGCACCCGTAGCACGTTTAGAAGCTATACGATTATTACTTGCCATTGCTTATATAAAGAATTTTAAACTTTATCAAATGGATGTAAAAAGTACATTCTTAAATTGTTTTATACACGAAGAAGTCTATGTAAAACAACCACCTGACTTTGAGGATATAAAATATCCTAATCATTTGTATAAATTAAAGAAAGCACTATATAATTTAAAACAAGCATCTAGAGCTTGGTATGATCGATTTTCTATTTTTCTTTTAGAAAATGAATGTAAAAGAGGAACCATAGATATTACTTTATTCTTGAAATTAGAAAAAACAGATTTGCTTATTATTCAAATTTATGTTGATGATATTGTTTTTGGATCTACATGTCATAAGTTAGTAGAAGAATTTGAAACTTGCATGAAATCCGAGTTTGAGATGTCTATGGTAGGTGAACTAAATTATTTTCTTGGCTTGCAAATCAAGCAAACTAGTAAAAGAATACACATTAGTCAAGTGAAATACGTAAATGACATGATCAAGAAGTTTAATTTTGAAAACCTGAAACCATCTACCACCCTTATGAGTGTAGCCATTAAACTTGATAAAGATGAAAACAGAAAAGATTTTGATAATGGATTGTATAGATCTATGATTAGTTTTTTTGCTATATCTTACTGCAAGTAGACCCGATATCATGTTTAGTGTTTCTATGTGTTTTCGTTTTCGAAGCAGTCCGAAAGTCTCACACTTTAATGCTGTAAAAAGAATATTTCGGTACATTAAGCATACTCCGATGTTAGGACTATGGTGTGAAAAAAATTATGAATTCAACTTGCATGCTTATACTGATGCAGACTATGGCAGATGCAAAATAGATAGAAAAAGTGCAAGTGGTACATGTCAATTTATTGGTAACTCATTAATATCATGGTTTTCGAAATAGCAAGCTAGTGTAGCATTATCCACTACTGAAATAGAATACATGGCACTTAACCTTTGCTGCACACAATTACTATGGCTAAAACAACAAATATCCAATTTTGGTATAGTTGTAAATCGAATTCCTATATAATGTGATAGTATGAGTGCTATTAACTTGTCTAAAAACCCTATTTTACATTCTAAGGCAAAACATATAGACGTAAGATATCAATTTCTTCGTGACCATGTAAATAGTGGTAATATCATTATAGAACATGTTCACACTGAAGCACAAGTAGCCGGCATATTCACAAAAGCTCTTAATTAAGCCACGTATGAAACTTTACATTCTAACCTAGGCATGATTTCTGTTGATATGTTATAAGTTGCTTTTTCTTTCTATTGTTACTAATGATTTTGATGCAATTTACAAATAAAGGGGGAGATAAAAGCATGATTTCAGGAGAAGAGAGAGATAAATTTAAAGAGGATCACGATATGAAATTCAAATTTTGTATTTTGAAAATTTATGCATGATTGTAGGGGAGCGATTATGACACATTTAAATTATGAATAGAAGTTATTTTGCAAATCATCAAAAGGGAGAGATCGTTGAGAAACTGGGGTTTAAGTGATTTGAAAATGCATGATTTAAATGTTACATATTTCCGAAATGCATGATTTGATTGTTACTTGACATGTGTGCGTGATAAATATGCTTTACATGTTTATATATATTTTGTTGTCGTGCTAACATGCCATGAAGCGTTAAGGCTTACATCAAATGGCAAACATTTGTTGTCTTTATACTATTTTCAGGTGGCATGATAAATGAACTAAACTAGTTCATTCAATGAAGTGCTTAAGAAGATGAACTAACTAGTTCATTAAATGAAGTACTCAAGGAAATATCTTTGGAGATAACTACTTGGAAACAAATTTGGAATGAAAAGTCTTCTCTTCACACTCACACACACGGCACATATTTATATGATATTTATATGCATATTTTTTATAACGACGAATTATACGTTTCTATCCTGACGTTTCACCGACACATCATAAACGTATGTTGACATCACACTACTATATACACATCATATTTGTGAGTATATACAGGTTCCATATCACACATTACATGTCAAAAAGTTACTAAAATTATGTCGACATGTCACGAGTCCATAAACCAAAAATTGCCAGAACGGGTGACTACCGAACCATCACCGACATGTCGCATACTTACCATATAAACATGTCCAGCCCATATACACTCTAAAAGCTTAACACTTTTGTGCACCACATGTATAAATAAGCCCCAAAGTCATACCATGCTTACACACATCAATCACTTGCAATTTGCCTTGATTTGTTGGAAGTGCAAATTCAAATTTTTTTCACACATGGGTGTTTTTGTTCTCAGCTTGTGGAGATGAAAATACACTTTATACTATGTATATTATGTGTGACATAACATATTTTACATGCCTAAGATGTTTGAGATTAATTGGAGAAAAATCGCGTAATCGACGAAAGTCAAAAATTAGGTTTTTAACACTTATATATGTCGGACCTTTTCTATTGTATGTAACATATATCTAGACACTTTTTACACATCTAAGACACAATGGAGTATTCTAGAAAAACAAATTAAGGTTGATTGAAATTTACCATATGTGTGAAGATATTGCACAATTATGTGTCAAAATTACAAAAACAATTTCACCACATGGTGCTGAGATGTACATGCTATTTTCAGCTTTTTAGAGCCTAGGTGGAGCTTGTTTGGCATTTTGATTGGTGGAGGATGAGCCACAAATGGATGTTGCATTGAAGAAAACCTAGACACACATGTAAAGATTTTAAAATCAAACAAGTGCTGAAGTTTTTAACACATGTTTCGTAGTGGCCGATTTTTACCCTTAATTTGCTTCAAATTTCTTCCAAAATTGAGGGACAATCACATCTTGCTTGGTTAGCAACTGAATTATGTGATTTTTGATATGCGTTTCAGATTTTTATGATGAATATCCAGTTCATATTATTAAGTGCCAAGGTCGAAAATGATGGTCTATCATGGAGTGACAACTAGGCGAAGACACATCGTTCGTCCATTCACATTTCGCTAAGTAAGCAAGGGTGTGTCACAAAGTTATACAATGCATCTTCCAATGGTATTCAAGAAAAATTTCAAGGAAGATTTCAGCAGCTAGGGGTGTGCCACACCATCTATAAAGGGGGCAAGATGTTCAAGACAATACAAGCAAAAAGGTTCATATTCAAGCAAGTTCAAGCAAGACTTCTCTTCTTCTCCTATTCTCTTCTCTTGCTCATAACCTCAAGCCTATCATTCTCATATTTTAAATTCTGTATAGCCTTTCATTTTACCATGCATATACATCTCATTCTTGTACAAGGTTGATCAAGGTGTGATCATACCTTCATTTGTACTGTGGTGGTAATTGTATTGGTTGTTTTTGTTTGTTCATTGTAAGAAGGGTGGATTTTGGAGGAGTCGTTGTATAACTCTAGCCACCTTTGTGTCAAGGTGTTTTTGTGTTTAGTGAATACCGAGGAAGGTGTCCTCGAAGAATGGAGTAGGTCGATTTGACCGAAGCAGTATAAAAATCTCAGCGTTCTTGCTTTTCAGCACTTTTACTTTCAGTTCCTGTTTTCCTGCATCGTTTTCATAGCTACGGTAAAAATAGAAAACGTTTTTCAAAAATCACCAAACTTTGCAGAAACATAGCCAAATGTCTTAGCTTTCATTTGAAACAAGTTTCATCGAATTTTGATAAGTAAGTCATTCAAACGTTCATAGTTCTGAGACTAGTGCAATATGATTCTTAGATCTGCAAAGGTTGAGAACATCAACGTGGTTGATATACTTACGAAAAGAATTTTGAAAAAATGTTTCAAAATATAAAAGTATAGATCTTAAGGGTTATTACGTAAAGTTTTCAGATCATTTAGAGGCGTGAATAAATAGGAATAAAGTTTTTATTTTCAGGTACAGTTTCTGGTAGATTGACACAGTTTGACTGAAAACGTTTTTTCAAGGGGTTACACTTTGAATTTTAATCTGAAATTTTATGACACGTACATAACATCGGAGATTTTATTTTCATCAAATTTCACTATTTTTGGAGGTCTATAACCTGATCATTCGATCAATCCAAAACAGGATCTTAGAATAGATTATGTCTTAGAAGTGGGTAATTGGTAACACAAGTTTTTAAAAACCAATTTTTCCGCACTCACTATTAACCCCCCTTCTAGTGGTGCTACATAGGTCCTACAATTCCATCATCGAGCTTCTCTTTAATGAAACGCCTATCCATCTATACATGTGTGGTTCGGTCATGTTGTACGAGATTCTTAGAAACGCTTTATCGATGCCTTGTTGTCACCCATCAACTGAGTAGGCAACCTCAGAGGGAAACCAATCTAATGCATCAACGTCTTTATCCAAAGAATCTCCATAACACCTTTTGCATTTCCTCAGAATTCTGTTCCTGCACTCGACAGCGGCACTACCTTTTAGTTTTTGCTTCTTCATGTGACTAGATCTCCCCCAGCCATCGCAAAGTACCTCGAAATAGACTTCCTATCAATAGGATTGTCTATCCAGTCAGCGTCTGTGTATACTTTCACATCTAAGTGTCCATGCTTTCGAAACAGTATTCCCATGTCTGGTGTTTTCTTCACATACCTTACTTTCCTCATTATCACTTCCATGCAGTCTTGTTGTGGCTGGTGCATGAATTGGCTTACAACTCCCACAACATATGCAATATTTGGTCTAATATGTGAAAGGTAAATCGGTTTTCTTACAAGTCTATGATACTGTTTCCGATTTGCCCCGACGCCCCTTTCTTTTTATGTAGTTTATGGTTCACACACATCGGAGTATTACTTGGTTTATAGCCTATATACCAACCTCAGCCAGTAAGCCCAGAATGTAATTCCGTTAAGAATGAAGATTCTTTTGTTCGACCGAAGAGCTTCAATACCAAGGAAATATTTCAGTCCCTATAAGTTCTTCATTTAAAAAAATTGAACAAACTTTTTCTAAGTCGAGTTATTTTGTCGCACCCCGCTCAAAATTAGTGTGGCAACTAGGGTCAGAAGCAGAGCACACCTAGAGAGTAAGATCTCAAAGGAAATATGCTACCAAATCTTATGTAGGAAAGGGAAGTATACACCAAGTACAAGCGAAAAAGGGAGAAAAAGCAAGCAGTAAAATTAAAGAGCCAAGTGTTACGTTGACCACTAAGGAAAACCTAGGTCATGTCAAACCCACACATGAAACAGTAAGGGTGTGCATCCAAGGGTAAAGATACACTACAAATGGGCACGTGCCTCGTAAAAGGAGGAAGCTAGCATGAAGAAGATGGCTCTAGAGGACTACAACGCAATGAAGCCCATACCTAAAGGGGCATATAGAAAACATGTCACTTTAAGAATTTTTGACACTTAGTAAGTTTTATAAACTTAAGCGTACATCCATGATCAAGTGTTAGGACTACAATGATGAGGCTACGGTCACGGACAGATTAGGAAAGATACGTGAGCGTGCATAGGGGTACATGTGTATATCCATATACGACTCAAAGCATATACGAACAACGATAGAATAATTTTCAAAGGAATATATATAGGTATGTACATATACTTAGTATTGTCAAATGTCATGAATATTTCTTTCTGAGGTTATTGGCTTAATTCAGGAAGGAAGTATAGATATATATACATGTAACAATGCGTGCGTGAGTACATGTATAGCTACCCACCTATAGACAAGAGTTATGGGAAATGCAAGAGGGCTATGTGTACATATATAGGTCGGTCACATGCATACAAGTATAGCCTAGTGGATTCATGAAAGAGCATTTAAATGATCGGGATATGAGATAAATATGTGTATAAACATATATAAGTGCATAAGATGAGTATGAGAAATCATAAGCACGAATTAAGGAGTAACAACGGGATCTAAGGAACGAATAGATAGCTTATATGTGGGTATACGTATCGTCATACACGGGTCTAGAAGTATAGGTAGGACAATAAAATAATCTACGGAAAGCATGTCCTATATGTATATCTAAATGTATACCCATAGGGTTAATTCTATGAATGTATATGGGTGTACAGGCATATATCCGGGTATATATACATAAGTTCCGCATGTATGGATAAGGATTAAGGAAAATACGGTATGAAAGGGGCCACTGGATGAATTGTGTCTGAAGAACATCCTTGAAATGGCAAAGATAAGAGAAGGATAATTATAATTATACAAACATATAAGTACAGGTAATACTGAGGAAACAATTATAATTAGAATATATATACATATACATATATATGCGTTCGGCCAACCATGCCCAAGGAAAATTAACCCTTGTATTCAAGATTGGGAAGGAATCTAAATAAATGATGTAGTTGAGATGATGGTTACAAGTCAATTAAAGAAGGGACTTTCCCTCTCCCCCATGAGGACCGCCGGCTGCACCCTCCAAGAGAAGGAGTAAATTCCTTCCTTGTTATAAGGAAGGCCTTTCTTTCAAACAAAGGAACCTTAAAAGGCTATTTCAAGAGAAATGCTCTTTCCTCTCCTTCCATTGCACCGGCGAAAATAAGGGAACAAGAAGGAGGACCAAAGAACTACACCATTCCAAGGCCATCTAGGTAAGATCCCTCCATAAATCCTAATGAGTTACACATTAAGAAGAGAGAAATTTATATTCCCTTCCTTGGCTAAGCCGTAGGTGTTACGGCTCTAAGGGGAGAGTTTTCCTAAAATTCCAAACAAGTGGAACACTTTAGCAAATGGAGATCTCCTTCCATTCATCCAAGGTTCAAATGGTAAGACTCTTCATCTCTCCTCTAAGTTGTATTTTATAACCTAGAATAGCTAACAAATGCCAAGCCGTGCGTGATAGGACAAGAGAAAGGGGAATGCTTCTTGTGTCAACCAACTCGAGCCATACCCGAAGGCAAACAAGGCAAGTACACTATACTCTTCATGGTTTGAATGTGAAAGTGTGTGCATGAATGGCTAGAAAGACTTAAGGTTTGATCTTAGTTGTAAAATGGATAGCTTTGAGCCAAAAGCTTTCGGCTTTAGGCACACATAAGGGTAGGATGAACATTTCGTAATAAAGATAAGTTCTTTGAAGATTTTATGCATGTTTATGTCTTAAACTAGGCTTGAATGTGTTAAATATTTCTTCTTTTGTGTTGAAGGGGGGTCACGGTTGAAGGGAGAAAGGGAGGTGAGGTAAAGTTGCATGCAAAATAATAACAAAGCAAGAAAATGAGGGGAAGACTTGATCTTGTGCTTGTAGGCTTAAAGTGTTTTTGGTTTTGGTCATTTTCTCTCTAAACACCCGCAAATGGGGCTGACGTGGTGTGTGTGTGTGTTCATTTTAGGGTGGATACCATGAATAGGATGAAATTAGGGCTACTGAAAATTCTGGAGCTGGGTAAGGAATTAGGCTGACTTGCTAGACCAGAAAAAGGAACCTTAGAGACCTTTAATTTCGTTTATTTTTGGTATGACGTTAGTTGTATGTATTTTTTAGTAGTGAGAGTTGGAATCACCTTAAAAAGAGTCACGGTTCATTTTTAATGAATTTCTTACTAAGATTGGTCTTGCTGGAAAATATGTTCTGGACAGAACTTAAGCCACATGTTTAGCAGATTAAAAAGGGATCTTAGAGGTGTGCAAATCCAATGATTTTCGGCAGGACATTAGCCTCATGAATGAAGAAGAAATGACAGCTGGAATTCCATCAAAATAAGTTGTGGTTTATTTGTAATAAATTTTCTACTAAAACTGGTCAAATCGAGCTAGGCTGGAAAAACAGAATATATGACCTATTTTGTATGGCCTGGATAAAGGCCTTAAAGAATTAGTTTTGTGCTAAAAATTGGCAGGATGTTAGCCCAAAGAGTTTATGAGATTAGGGAGTTGGAATTTCTGGAAAAAGATCAAAGGATTGACCACAATAAATTTTATAGTAAAATATGGTCATTGCCGGATTTTTATTGCATGGATTCGTAAAAAGGAGTAAATGGGTCTCTTAATGACATCGTAAGTCCGCAATGCATGCATGACACTCGCTTATAATGGTCACGAATGAATAGATGTGATTGCGTGAGTTTAACATGAGTAGTTTAACAAAGAATTCGTTAAGGTTAAGTGTATGATACAAAGCTGGAAAAATTCCAGCATTGCTAGCGAAATGTGCCCGTTCTTATGTCATATGCCGTGTACGAGTTTGCACGTTGCATGTCATACATTGCATCATCGTCACATGCATGATTTTATGATGTGGATTTTACATAAAGGAATGATGAAAAGCGTTTTTCAAAAGGATGACTTCGTTTTGTTTTCTTAAAACGCTTCCCCACCGGTACCGTGTGTGAGTATGAACTGGCCAGTATGAACCTGAGCAGATCCGGGTTAAGTGATCTGAATGGAAAGGAATGATGTTACCGATCCGAATCCGGGATTAATAGATTCGGAGGGGAGAAGTTACCGCCTCAGATCCAGGAAGATAGATCTGAAATGAAAGGAACCTGAGCAGATCCGGGTTAAGTGATCTGAATGGAAAGGAACGATGTTACCGATCCGAATCTGGGATTAATAGATTCGAAGGGGAGAAGTTACCGCCTCAGATCCGGGAAGATAGATCTGAACACTCTATGGTTTTATGACGATGATGTTTTTAAAAGAGCAAAGCATGAAAAGGCATTTTCTCATTTTTCCTCCTAACGCATTTCATGTGCATATGCATGCATGTCACTTGTAGAGTTGTAACATAGCGTCGCATGAACTATGCCGTGTTGACATGACCTTGCGTGTCCGTAAGGATGATGATGACTGTTTTATTAAACAATGCATGAACCAATCACCTTATGTTATATTTCATTTTATCTAGTGATGTTATTAAGTTATGATCTTGTTACATTAAGCGATGATCCTTATCAAACCTGAAATGGAGGTCAGGTATGTTTCCAAACCAATTATAATTTGGGGTTCGGTTCTTGCTCGTACTTTCCATTTAACTCATGATTATTATAGTATACTTGCTGGTGACGTTGTCACTCACCCTATTTTTCTCTCCAGAAGTGGCAGGAGATAAAGTTGAATGGATTGATGACGAGCCTAGGGTACCCTATCCGTGAGAGAGTTAAAGGATGGCCAAGAGAGGTGAACCGAGCACCCAGCTTGAAGGATTGATGATGTTTTGTAATAGTGATGGGAATAATTTACTTTCTTCGTTTTTGGAATTTGGTTATGTGGGATGCTACTTTAACTGTTTTGATGGTACTTTAATTTGAAGTTTAAATTCTGCCGCGGTTTCGATTACTAATTGCGCAAAAGACGAAAATTCCATGAAATTCTATCATGGATCACAATGCGTAAGGATGACGCCTAGTACTCTCCTTAGTGAAGTACGGCGGGTGCACCGACTTCGGCGGGGCCGGGGTGCGGGGCGCCACATATTTTGTCTTGGCATTTTCTGTGATAATCACATTGTCGATATAGATAATCAAGCACGTGACTATGTCTCCTCTCCTTTTGAAGAATAAGGTATGATCCGCATTACTCTATTTGTACTCATTCTTTTTTATCACTACTCTGAACCTTCCAAATCAAGCTCTAGGTGATTGTTTTATACCATAAAGTGATTTTTTGAGTATGCACAATTCATTGGTTTGAAACTCACTAGAGAGCCCTTCTAGAGCTTCCATGCATACTAATTCTTGTAGTTCTCCATGTAAGAAGGCGTTTTTGATGTCAAACTAATGAAATGGCCAATCATTATTTGTTGTCACTATGAATAAGACCCTAATAGTATCAATTTTTGTAATTGGAGAGAATGTCTTAGAATAGTCGACCCCGTAAGTCTATGTGTACCTCTTTTCTACTAGTCTGGCGTTGTACAATTCAATGATCCCATATGCTTTCTACTTGATAATAAGGACCCATCTACATCTAATGAGCTTCTTTCCTTTTGGTAATACACACTTCTCCCAGGTTTCGTACTTTGTTTAGAGCTTCCATTTCAACCGCCATCGCCTCCCTCCATTCTGCCTTTTTTTACTTACTTCCTGCATTGTTCATGCAATGTATTCTGAACAAATGGAAGTGAGCAATACCTTTCGCAGTCTGAAATCCTTCCATTCACCAGACATTCGTGTAGGTGACTACCGCTCCGATAGGACACCTCTGTTACTTTAAGAACGAAGATTTTGTACCATCTGCTCAATAAACTCATTAGTATTATTAGTAAGATCTATATCATCTTGTATGTCACTTACCTCTTGTTAGACATCCAACAAGGATGACTCATTGGCGGATAGTGCCTCGCCAGCCCTTCCTATGTTGGAAGGGGTTTGCTCGGTGGCGCCTTTTACTCATTTTTGTTGGATAGTCTCTCGACAACTAAGAATATGTAGCCAATCGGCTCATCCATAGTCTCCTATGAGTTCCGATTGATGGTGGAATTATTCAGACTCAAGAAAGACACGATTCGTGATAACATGTATCTATCTGGTGACGGGATTGTGACATTGATATCCCTTTTGATGGGTAGCATATCCCATATACACACACTTTTTGGCACATGGATCAAATTCGGATCATTTATGCTTCAGGGTGTGGATAAAGACAGAGCATCCAAAAACTTTACGTGGAAGAGTAAGAATTGAGAGAATCAATGTTTTAGTAGCTAGGGTTTGTAACAACGTTTTGTGCTAGAGAATTTTGTAGGGAGGCAATTTGAGAGTTAAGCAGTGGTTGCCACAAATTTTGGCGAGAAATATTTAAGAACCTGTGACTCGAATATCAGGGCTTGAGTCATCTCAAGAAGAGCCCAAGTTTTTTTTCCGCGACTCCATTCCGTTGGGGTGTATTAGGCCACGATGTTTCATGAATGATGCCATTTTCATAGAAGAAGGTCTGTAGCTCGATACATGTATTTACCGCCATTATTAGACTGGAGAATTTGGATTTTGGTATTGAATTGGGTCTGAATCATTGCAAAAAAAAAGTAGAGAAATGTAGTGCATACTTCTGATTTATGTTTTAAGAAATAGACCCAGGTAATGATGGAGAAATCATCAAAAACAAAACCTCCCAAAATACTAGAAACTATGAGTAGAGGAGGGGAGCAGACCCCATGCATCGGAGTGTATAAATACTGTCAACTCAAGTGTTACTTAACGGAAATGAACTCAATGATTTTTGTCACGTATTTATGTGTCAGAGAACATATCGGTGTCATACTGGTAAACAAACTTGGAAGCAAGAGTTTAAGGTAGCTAAAAGACGGATGACCTAATCGGCGGTGCCACAAACATAGTTGGTGATCAATTGTCCCATGTGCGAACGTAGACCGACCCTGTGGAACTACCTCATCAATGTAGTACAGGACTTCACACTCAGTACCACGTCCAATTATCTCCTTGGTATAATTGTCATGCAAGAGGCAAAAACCAGGATACATAAGAACAACACAGTTGAGGTCCTTTGTGACCTCAATTGGGCCCTGTGCCATGTACTTGAACCATCTCACCACTAACTTTCTCAATATGGGTCTTGTGTAAGGTTCGTGGTGAACACTCTAGAGGGGGTGAATAGAGTCGTAGACGATTATGCGGAATTTTCTAAATTTAGATCACTCTAAGTCAAATGCTCTCCAAATCAGTAAAGAAAGAGACGGGGAATAATGAATGAAGACATAGAATGTATAGTGGTTCGAATCTAATTGATTCTACTCTAATACCACTTTGTTTTCAAAGTGGATTTTGAACAACAACTTTTCTTATTGCCTTTAATAAGAACAACGACAACAATACATACAATATCACTTAGTGCAAACGACAACTATAACAACAACCTATTGCACAAACACTTTGTGCAACATCAACGACAAGAACAACACCTTGTTACATAAATACTTTGTGTAACATAAACGACAACAGTAGCAGCTTGTTACACAAATACTTTGTGCAACATCAACACAACAGCTACAAGCAAGAACTACTTCTTATTTCGTCACAACTTCAAAGTTCTTTCAAAGAACTTTCACCAAATGAGTTTTGTGGAAGAAGTGAAATCACACTTTCTAATACGTCTAAATCACAAGCAAGAGATCAAATATGTATAGGTCTTCTTGTGTTAGACTTCTACTCTCACTATTATAACAATGAAAACAAACAATAAGAGCTTAATGAGCTTTAAGAACTTTTGCACATTTCAGAGCTTTTTACAACAATTGAGAATGAAGCTTGAAGAGGATGAAAGTGTGTAAATGTCTCATCTGAGTTTTTCCAATATCTAGAGATGTGAGCCACGTTTTTGCAGCATCCCTCAAGTCTTCAACTCAATCAAAAGTCTTGATAATGTCCAAATAGTATTTAGCCACACTATAGTTAAATTTGATTGATTGATTGATTGATCGATGCTCCATAGCCACCATAGAATATCTTAGACATATTTATAATAGTTAAGAAAGCACTATGGATATTAGGGAAAAGTCCACAAGAAATTTGAGTAAGATTGTAGAGAGAAAACACTTTAAATCTTCATTGGATTTGTTTGCAAAAGCTATAAAAATTTGAATTTTGGATGACATCGATCGATCTATGTGAGGGTATGATGTACATCGATCGATCTACATGAGGGTATGATGTTGTACAGTGTGGTTTCAATTTAAATTCAAGATGACATCGATCGATCTATGTGAGAGTATGATGTATATCGATCGATCTATGTGAGGGTATAATGTATTCATTGATCTCTGTTAGAGAATATGTTAGGGTATTGATGTATACATTGATATCTGTTAGAGATCTATACCAGGGTATGATGTATACATTGATCTCTGTTTGAGATCTATGTCAGGGTATGATATATACATTGATATCTGTTAGAGATCTATGCCAGAGTATGATGTATACATTGATCTCTGTTTGAGATCTATGTCAGGGTATGATGTTACTTCCTTTCTTATTCAAGCATTTGTTAACTTCTAAGTATAAAATGATTTTTCAATCCTTTTCAACCATCTTTTAAACTTCATCAAAATATTCATATTCCAACATATTGGTGGGGCGTGGCAAGTTTAAAAAGTCATTCGAGTTATAACTCATAATCTTGGTGACACCACAATCGAAAATCCACACAGTTGACTTAGCTGGGTATGTTCGGATTTGGTTTTGTGGGGCTTGAGTGAATGTGTATTTTTGAGAGTGTTTAGTGGTGGTTCTAAATTTTTTAGAGCATATTGGGGTAAATGTGTAGTTTTATGAAACACCTGGAGAGAGTCTGTATTTTCAAGAAAATGTTGGGTGATTTTGTGATTTCAGATAAGTTGTAGGGTTGACTTTGTAATTTCAAGAATTTCTGGGGTAGTTTTGTGTTTTAAGGAAAAAATAAAGGTAAAAAAATAATTTCTGCATATTTAGGTACTGAATTGTAAAATTTTAAAAGAGTGGGTTGGAGATTAAAATCCATAACCCCTTTACCTAAGGCAGCCCCCCCCCCTTTGCCTTCTTTGTCTCCTGCAGCTCCTGCGCTCTGTCCTGTCATTGTCTTTCACCTCCATGGGCTACCGTCGCTGCTGGCGGCCCTTGGCTTGCCTACAGCTGTAGCCACTTTCCCTGCCTCAGTTTTTGGTGCTTAGTCTAAAACCAATTTGTCCCGATTATGTTTCAACCGAGGGGATGGATTTCAGAATGTTCACCCAAGCCTCCTCTCCCGAATATCCAAATATACCGCTTCCACCGTTGGAAGTGGTTCTCGTTTTAGGAGCTCCCATTTTACAGATTCAAACTTGTCATCAATGGTGATGAGAAGTTAAAAGAGATACTGTTCTTAAAGCTTTATATTATTAATGGTTATATCTTTTGGATCTTTGTTAGGATTCGGATCACTTCTGTCAATAGCCATGCAAACTGCCTTTAGTTTATACCAACACTCCTAAGGAGTCTGAGTTCCGACGTATCGAGTTTGCCTTTTTGTGCAGATCAAAAATCTTTAGTGAGTCTATTCCAGATCCATATGTGATAGCAAGCCATCCTATAGGGCTTTGACTGTCGTGTATTGTGAGAGGTTATTGACCAAATTGGTCTCAATGTTCTGAGTGAGCCATGTAAAAACAAACTGATCATTTTGTTCCCACTGATCATTTGTGGGCTTAGTAGTTGGTGGGTCCAGTATGATGAGAGCCTCTCCCCGAATCCTTTGCGCATCAGGGTGGCCTATAGAGCGTAATTATCGCCATTGAGTTTCACTCCAATGTTTAAGTTCTCTGTATTGATTTGTGCGGGTTGTGTTCTAAGACTATTTTTGAGTAACCACTAAGTATGTTATTAACCAAACACGTCAAAGTTTAAAGTTGCAATTCACTAAGCACGTCAACAAAAACAACATTACTTGTTGCTTTAGAGGCTCCCGCTTATAGCGAGGTATGGGAGGTCGGATGTACACAATCATACTCATGTGTTAGAATCACACATAAGTTGTTTCCCGATGACCCATAATGTTGCGTCAAGCTAAAATGATCAACTGCTACTTCACAATATAATAAGTGCAACCAATTTAGTGAATCATTTTGCTTTATTTCATCATATTCTAAAATCAAAGAAAAATGTGTCTTTGACTCCATTGCAAATAGAAACCGAATTCGCTAAGCGCAAATAGAAACCAAATTCGCTAAGCGCATCAATTGACAAAAATTCTTATTAACCAACTTAACTAGCGTTTCTATCAAGCCGAACACCGTAATCTTTTGGAGAAACGTCTCCATAACAGAAAAACCAAAGCCAAACAGAAATTAATAATGAGTAAATTGCAGTTAGCACCCAAACGTTGGTCACATTTTCCAGTTAGCATTTAATCGTTATGAAACCTCAGTTGGCATCCAAACGTGGCCAAAATTGACTCAATTAACACCAAAAACCGGCTGATGACCTGCTGCAACCGGTTTCAGCAAATTTTACCGCCAAAAAACGATTCTTCCCAAAATTAACGTCTTCTCCTTTCCTCCCTTCTGCTGATACTGTTCCCTGCTGGTTTGCCTCCATAAATTAACCTCCCAATTCACAAAATGACCTGCCGTTGAATCTATTGTTGCTCAAATCAAGCTTGTTAAGATTCTTGGACCTAAAAACCGATAATGGTATATCTCCAAATAGATTATTTCTAGAAACAATCAGCTCCTGTAGATTGACAAGTTGGCCAAATTCTGGAGGAATTGTTCCATTGAAACCATTGGAGGCCAAATTAAGAAGGCTAAGGTTAGTACATTGCAGCAAAAAAATTTGAGTTTCCATGTTTAACCAACAAAATTGAGACGTGAGCTCAACGGCCACCATCACTTATGCACTCACGAGCGAAATGGTCTTCTTTCCCACATTTGTAGCGACCACTTCCTCCACCTCCATCGCAGCCACTACTATTTTCTCCTAATTCTCAGCTTCCAATCGGTTCCAGCCCACCGAGAAAAAAGAAACACAATTCCCATTTAATAAATCTTTACTTTTCTTCAATCTACAATTCTCTTTTTGTTACCAAATTATATAATCAATTGAGCATTATTTCAAAGAAAAACACACTCAAAAGCCAGAGCATGGCTGCTTGTTGTAGACTTGACCACATATTTGAGATCCCATCACAAGAAAATCTTGCTCTCCTTGAATCTTTTTCACCATGGAATCAAATCAAATCAATCAAACACAATCTTAATGATCATTCTTCTCCTTACACAGAACTCTTTGGTGAACAACATTTCAAGGAACACAAAACTCTTGAATCCTCTACTTCCTCCTCTGCATCTTCCTCAGTTTTTCCAATTCAAGAAACTCGAGAAGAATACGCAAATGAGACGAGTAAAAAGGAGAATTACCAGAGCCCAGATCACAATGAGAGAGAAACAAGCCCAATAGGAAGATATTACACAAGTAGGAAACAATATAGGCATAGTGATAGCTTTTCATCAATGAATTCAGAAAGTTTACCATTGTGCACAAGTAGGAAACAATATAGGCATAGTGATAGCTTTTCATCAATGAATTCAGAAAGTTTACCATTGTGTAAACAGGGCCTTGGGTTTGAATCCTCTGATGATGTAGAGGAATTGAAGAACAATGATCAGAATTGTTGTTCTTTTGATTTTTAGTCTCAATCCCATCTGGATAAAATCGAGGGTTGTTGGAAAGAATCAACGAAAAGATTAAGAACAAATAAAGGTCACTGTTGGGTAGAAAAATGAAGACAGTTGCATTTAAAAAGAAATCAGGGGTAAAATCGGTAAATAATACTGGTTAAAATCAATTTTGGGTCAGTCAACGGTTGCATTTAAAAAGTCAAAGTTCGCAGCCGGTTTTTTGGTGTTAATTGAGTCAAGTTTGGCCACATTTAAATGCCAACTGAGGTTTCATAACGATTAAATGCTAACTGAAAAATGTGACCAACGTTTGGGTGCTAACTGCAATTTACTCAATAAAAAATTCAGACAAGTCGAAAGACAGATATTTTGGGCCAGTTCTGAATCAAACGGAAGGAGGCATGGGTTTGGATTGCACGTTTTTCTTTTTGGGAACAATCATCAAGCCTACCCGAAATCAAGTGAATCACACGTGTCTATTCATGAATGTATATTCATATGTATAAATGCATACACACGTAACTACATGTGTTATACATGCATACAAAAACACACATGTGTGTATATATATCTCTGTATGTATATATATGTTTGTCATGTTTATAAATATGTTTATTTTATTTTATTTTTTTTGAAAGAGCCGAGCCCTATGTATTATTATAAATAAGCTGTCTCACTCAAGGAGGAGGAGCACCACAATACATGTCAGTGTTGGGATGTCGAAAAGAAGGTAAAGAAACATCAGTAAGAACATATCCTCTAACAAGCGAAGGGAGTGATGAGAGCAAGGGGTAGGCATTAAACGACTGAACAGAAAGAACCAACTGAGCTAAGAGATGTGTCGTCAGATTGGTCTCACGGGTCATGTGAAGGAGAGGCAGACTTAGATCCCCCAAAAGTGCACGAAGGCAATGTAAATCTGGAGCCAACTGCGATGATGATGAAGAGAGTACTCGAAGAAGCTCTGAGCAATCAACCTCTATGATGAAGTGTCCAAACCGAAAAACATAATAGATGAGTGCCAAATAGACGGCCTGAGCCTCGGCACGTAGTGGGAAATCCAGCCTCAACGGAAAAGAAATCGCATGGACAAAGGCACCACAGGAATCTCGCAAAATGGCATCACCACTGGCAGTACAACGTCCAACAGCTGCATCCGTGTTTAGCTTGAGGCAACAATCGGGGGACGAGACCATCGAACCATCTGACTTCGACAAAGATGTAAAGGGGGAGATAGTCCAGCCTGAATCAAACACGGTACACTAGCAGCCAACTTAGTCCCTGACGTGGACTTGGTCCAGAGGAATAGATCGAGACGAATAGAGTGAATAACAAGACGTGAGAACTATGTAGAGCTATCTAAAACAATCGACGCATATGACTTTCAAACATTCCATATAAGTACCCCTGGATATATGAGATGCATCGCACCCAAAAATGATCTAGACGCACCACACCATAGCATCAGCAAATATGAACGCCAACTCCCAGTAGGGATACGAATATCAAGTATAGCGCAAAAATAACTCCAAATCAGATGCACCTTTGGACAAAAGAAAAATATATGTGCAACAGAAGCCGAAGCCCTGCGGCAAAATGGACTAAGGGAGGGGAACATCGTGGCACCAAATTATCAGGAAGCGGGAGAGCTCCATGATTTAACTTCCAAAGGAAGAGCTGGATCGCCGGTCTTTGGGTCCTGTTCCATATGTAACTGTGTGAGAGTAGAATATGCCTACTGGGACGAACCAAGTCATACGTATAGAGCAATGTAAAATCACAGAAGGAGTAGGCCATAAAGGAAGCGCGAACTGTATAACTGTGGGCTCTGAACAAACCGAATATATCTCACAAATACATGTCTAGCCAACCGAGTCATATAACTGAGGGCGGTAGTCACGTCTGTCGCTATGTCGAGCCCGCATATATTTTCCCCACAAGGTATCACTGGAATGATACATGTTCCAAAGTTTCCCCACAAGGTATCACTGGAATGCCTCCTTCTTGTGTCAGATAGCTAAGTTGATGCGAAGAAAGCCAATGATGATGGCCAGACCCCCAAAAGAATCGAGGAAAATGCTGCTCCATAGCTCGAATCACCTTATGTGGAAGCCGTGCACCCGCCATAGCATGAAGTGGCATAAAAGAAAGAACCGATCGAATAAGAAGAAGGCATCCCATAGCGCCCAAGAGCTTTTGCTGCCAGCCACCCTATCGCGCATCAATATGGCTAAGTAGATCCGTGCAATGAATCGTACGTGTAATCCCCTTATGCAAATATGATCCCCAAATATTTCGTCAGTAAAGTAGATTATCACATGCATAACAAATTGGTCAAAGTATGCTGCTGACGTGCCAGAACTGAGGAGGAGAAGATCACACTACTCATATGCCAATTAATTGTCTGTCTAGAAGCTTGTCTTACAAAGCCAGAAATGGCTTCAAATGCTAAAAATTACGGTGATTAGCCGCCAGAAAAATCAATAGATCATCCGCATAAGATAAATGAGATCTAGTGAATGGGATGTGGCCAAGAGAAAACATGGAGATGATACCATGCGCAACCAAGGAATTCAAGCCTCTACTGAATCCTTCCGCTGCCAATATAACCAATAAAGGAGACAGAGGGTCTCCCTGCTTAACCCCTCACGTGGGCCTGGAAAAACAGTTCGAAGCACTATTAATCAAAAGAGAAAAATAAGTGCTGCCCAAATGATTAAGAACTAGTTTAATGAAAAACTCAAAGAAGCCAAACCGATATAAGACGGAGGATATGAAATGCCAGCTAACACGATCAAATACCTTCGCCATATCTAACTTCAGAATGGAGTGAAAAGAACGCGTACCTCTATCAAACCAATGTACTAACTCATTGTAGGACCTGTATAGCACCACTAGAAGAAGAGGGGTTGAATAGTGGGTGCGGAAAATTTGGTTTTTAAAAACTTTTGAACCAAAAACCTCACTTCTGAAAACAGTTTCTATTTTTAGATTCTGATTTGAAACGATTTAAAGAACTAGTTACAGACCTCCAAAAAATTATGAAATTTAGTGAGATTCTATTCTCAGATGTTCTGAGTATCTCATAAAAATTTCAAATTAAAATTCAACTTCTAACCCTTTGACAATACGTTTTTGTCCAGGTTGCACAAATCTCCCAGAAACAGTACTCTGATTTGAAAATTTTATTCTGATTAATTGGTGACTTCAAATGGTTTGAAAATTTAATGAGAAGACCCTCAATATATTTATTTTAATGGGTTGAAATATTTTCAAAAATTCTTTTGGGAAGTATATCGATCACGTTGTTGTTCTCAACCTTTGCAACTCTCAAAATCAGATTGCACTAGTCTCAGAACATTTCAAGTTTTGATTGACTTATACTTATCCAAATGAGTTGAAACTTGCGCCAAATGAAAAGTAGGAGGTGTGGCTATGTTTCTGGAAAGTTTTGTAATTTTTGAAAACGTTTACTATTTCTTTTGTCGCAACGAAATCGATGCAAAATGCTGGAAACTGAAAGTAAAGTGCTGAAAGTAAGAACACCAAGAATTTTATACTGGTTCGGTTAAAACAACCTACTCTAGTGTTCGAGGACACCTTCCTCGGTTATCACTAAACATCAAAAATACCTTACCACAAGGGTTTCTGGAGTTACACACCAACTCCACCCTTTTACAAACGATACAATCACGCAAACGGATCACGGACACCACCACCTATCGAATGAAGGTTTGATCACACCTTGATCAAACTTTTACAACAATGCATAAGTGTGGGTGGTATAATCAAAGCCTGTACAATATTTTGAAAATATGAACAATAGGCTTGAGAGAGAAAGAAGAAGAAAGAAAAGAAGAAGAAGAGAGTAGAAGATCCTTTTGCACTTGAGAGAAAAATGAGAATTGTCTTGCTTTTGTTCGCACTACTTATCTTCCTTTTAAGCTTGCTTGGCCGCCCCCCTTAGGTCATCTTCCTTTCTTGAAAATTCACTTTAATGCCCTTGGAAGATTACCTTGTGTAGAACACCATCTTGCTCACTTGACACTTTATAATTGGAGAGATGACTTGGCATTGCTGACTTGACACTTGATGATTGGTCCAACTTGTCATCATTTTAATGAGCTGTAAAATCTGATAATAACTTGCAAAACATGTGCCAAAAAGAATTCAAATTGTTGCCAAACAATCACCATTCAATCTCTTCAATTTTGGGAAGCAAATTAGAATGCATTAAGACACAAAAATTCGACCACCTATAGTAGCATATGCTGAATTTTCAACATGTGTTACATTTTCAAATCTTTTGAATTGTTACCTTGTGTAGTTCCCTCTTTTATGTCACTAACCTTGTGTGGCATATTCTCCACCAATTGAGATGCCAACTAAGATCCACATAGGCTCCATCAAGGCTGCAAATGGCGTGTGAGCTGAATGTGCATGTGGTGAAATTTCACTTTAGTAAGCTTTGTCAAATAATGCACGATAATTACACATATATGGTAAATTCCAATCAGCCCTAATTTGAATTTTCTAGAACACTTTGACATGTCTTGAATATGTAAAAAGTGTCTAGATACATGTTACAACTCATGCCAAAAACATTTCATGTGTTGTGTTTGTAGAAACCGAATTTTCCACTTTTGTCGATTACGCGATTTTTCTCCGATTAAATTTAAACTTTTTGCACATGTCATATATATTATGTTACACATAATGTACACAAAATTTAATAGATATTCATCTCTAATGACTGATAGAGAGGTGCTCCCATGTGCTAAAAAATTGAATTTGAAATCTCCACAATTTGACATAAATTGTGGGTCATTTGTGTTTGCCAACATGAAATGATTTAGTGGCTGAATTTAACATGTGATCCACGAAACATTTGGCTATTTTTGAAGTATATGGGCTGGCCATCTTTATACGGCAAGTACGTGACATGTTGGCGAAGTTTCGGTAGTCACCCGATACGACAATTTTTGGTTTATAACTTTGTAACGTGTCGTTATAATTTTGTCATCACCATGAATTATATCATATGATATAAGACCTGAATATACTCATAAATATGAGGTGTATATAGTGGTGTTAAGTTGACGTACATTTGTAATATATGTAACATGTCGGTAGTACGTCGGAATATATGTGTATTGTGCGTTTTTAAAAAGATCTGAATATATATAATATATATATGTAGGCGTGTATATTGAGTGGGTAAGGAGACTTTCCATTTTTAATTTTTTGCCATCAAGCTTTGTCCAATTATGTCTCCATTTAATGAACTAGTTAGTTCATTAATTAAGTACTTTACTTAATGGACTAGTTTAGTTCATTAATTATGGCACCTGAAAATAGTTCAAAGACAACAAATGTTTGCCATATGATGTAAGCTTTAACACTTCATGGCTTGTTAGTACGGCAATAATACATATAAAGCATATGAGGCATGTATATCACAAAAACGTGACAAGTAATAATTTTACCATGCATTTCGTAAACTCGTACTATTTAAATCATGAATTTATAAATTATTCAAACACTTTTTCTCAACAATCTCCCCCTTTTGATGATTTACAAAACAACACTGGTTCATTATTTAAATATAATTGATCCCCCTATTAGGCACAAATTCCAATTTTGAATTTTAAATTTTATATCATCGTTGTCTCCCCCTTAAATTATGCAATCATGCTCTCTCTCTCCCCCTTAAATCATGCTCTCTCTCACCCTCTTTATTTTGTAAATAATATCAAAAGCACATGTAAGAAAGAAATAGCAGTCTATAGTATATCAACAAAAATCATGTATTTCAAGTGCGTTCTTAAAGGTTATTTATTCAACCCTTTTCAAATGTACCTTTTGGTATCCAAACTTGGGTGACCTTCCTAGGTCTTCCAAAAGGTAAGAAAAGAGATGAAGAAGCAACGTAATAGATGTTCGGTGCAAATCCATTTGACCTTTGGCCGAGAATGCCATCATGCACATGGTATGATTTTTGTTTTTGATATGCCTTCGTATTAGTGTGCATGGTGCGTGATCAAGATGTATTTATGTTATATGAATGTCGTGTATGCATCAATGCTTTCTTTTCATATTTATTCAGCACATAATTATATCTTGTATGATATGACTGTCGCATATGTATCAATGGCTTTCTTTTATATCTATATGGCACACAATTATACTTCTCATATGATGAAAAAGAAGTAGCATGATGAGATGCAATGTGGGGCTCGCTAGATTGTATTGTCGCCTTCTTAGGCTTTACGATCGTTTTAAATACATGTTGTTGCTAAGATGAAGATAAAACAAAATTTGTAGATTTGTTTTGTACATGATTATCTTCAATATACGCTAATCCGGTTTTGTCAGTTTCATGTTTTTGCGAAGAAATGAGATGATCTAACATGCAAGTTCTCTATCGAATTGTTTTACCGTCTTTTCTAGTTTTTCGTTTCTTGATCTCAAATCTGAGATCTTGGCTTTCATTACCATGTTTTCGGATTTCAAGGATTGAATTTTAGATCTTAAAGAAACAGTCAAATTAGACAACTCCTCTTTTAAATCGTTTAATTGAGATTATCTTCAATTAAGCGTTTCTTTTCTTTTGCAAGAGTCTTTGCAAACTTATGTAATTCAAGATATTCAACATACAAATCATTATAAGATAGTTCAGAATGCGAATCAGAATCAGAATTCACCTCATTATCAAAAGGTGGAGGCCTTCGGCTTGACATTCCTTCTTGTTCGGTTTTCTGGCTAGTGGATGCTATCTCACAAAGATTGTTATATCTTCTAGTCATGAGTGTGCATGCGCTCTGATAACACTTGTAGGACCTGTATAGCACCACTAGAAGTTGGGGGGATTGAATAGTGGGTGCGGAAAATTTGGTTTTTAAAAACTTTTGAACTAAAAACCTCACTTCTGAAAACAGATTCTGTTTTCAGATTCTGAAACGATTTAAAGACCTAGTTACAGACCTCTAAAAATTATAAAATTTAGTGAGATTCTACTCTCCGATGTTCTGAGTATCTCATAAAAATTTCAAATTAAAATTCAACTCCTTACCCTTTGAAAATACATTTTTGGTCAGATTACGCAAATCTCCCAGAAACAGTACTCTGATTTGAAATTTTATTCCGATTAATTGGTGACTCCAAATTGTCTGAAAATTTAATGACAAGACCCTTAATATATTTATTTTAATGGGTTGAAATAATTTTCAAAAATTTCTTTGGGAAGTATGTCGATCACGTTGATGTTCTCAACCTTTACAACTCTGAAAATCAGATTGCACTAGTCTCAGAACTATTAAAGTTTGATTGACTTATACTTATCCAAATGAGTTGAAACTTGAGCCAAATGAAAATAGGAGGTGTGGCTATGTTTCTTGAAAGTTTTGCAATTTTTGAAAAACGTTTAGTATTTTTTCTGTCGCAGAAATTGATGCAAAATGCTGGAAATTGAAAGTAAAGTGCTGAAAGTAAGAACACTAAGAATTTTGTACTGGTTTGGTTAAAGAAACCTACTCCACAATTTGAGGAAACCTTCCTCGGTTATCAATAAACGCCAAAACACCTTACCACAAGGGTTTCTGGAGTTACACGCCAACTCCACCCTTTTAAAAACATACAATCACGCAAATGGATCACTTACATCACCACCGATCGAATGAAGGTTTGATCATACCTTGATCAACCTTTTACAATAATGTATGAGTGTGGTGGCATAATCAAAGCCTATACAATATTTTGAAAATATGAACAATGGGCTTGAGAGAGGAAGAAGAAGAAAGAAAAGAAGAAGAAGAGAGTAGAAGATCCTTTTGCACTTGAGAGAAAAATAAGAATTGCCTTGCTTTTGTTTGCACTACTTCTCTTCCTTTTAAGCTTGCTTGGACGGCCCCCTTAGGTCATCTTCCTTTCTTGAAAATTCTCTTTAATGCCCTTGGAACATTACCTTCTGTAGATATGACACCATCTTGCTCACTTGACACATTATAATTGGAGAGATGACTTGGCGTTGCTTACTAGGCACTTGATGATTGGTCCAACTTGTCATCATTTTAATGAGCTGTAAAATCTGAGAATAACTTGCAAAACATGTGCCAAAAAAATTCAAAATGTTGCCAAAAAATCACCATTCAATCCCTTCAATTTTGGAAAGCAAATTAGGATGCATTAAGACACAAAAATTCGGCCACCTATAGTAGCACACGCTGAATTTTCAGCATGTGTTACATTTTCAAATCTTTTGAATTGTTACCTTGTGTAGTTCCCTCTTTTATGTCACTAACCTTGTGTGGCATATCCTTCACCAATTTAGATGCCAACTAAGCTCCACATAGGCTCCATCAAGGCTGCAAATGGCGTGTGAGCTGAATGTGCATGTGGTGAAATTTCACTTTTAGTAAGCTTTGTCAAATAATGCATGATAATTACACATATATGGTAAATTCCAATCAGCCCTAATTTGAATTTTCTAGAACATTTTAACATGTCTTGAATGTGTAAAAAGTGTCTAGATACATGTTACAACTCATGCCAAAAACATTTCATGTGTTGTGTTTGTAGAAACCGAATTTTCCACTTTTGTCGATTACGCGATTTTTCTCCGATTAAATTTAAACTTTTTGCACATGTCATATATATTATGTTACACATAATGTACACAAAATTTAATAGATATTCATCTCTAATGACTGATAGAGAGGTGCTCCCATGTGCTAAAAAATTGAATTTGAAATCTCCACAATTTGGCCTAAATTGTGGGTGATTTGTGTGTACCAACATGGAATGATTTAGTGGCTGAATTTAACATGTGAGCCACGAAATTTTTGGCTATTTTTGAAGTATATGGGCTGACCATCTTTATATGGAAAGTACCTGACACGTTGGCGAAGTTTCGGTAGTCACATGATGCGACAATTTTTGGTTTATAACCTTGTAACGTGTCGTTGTAATTTTGTCATCCCCATGACTTATATCATATGATATAAGACCTGAATATGCTCATAAATATGTGGTGTATATAGTGGTGTGACATTGACATACGTTTGTAATATATGTAACGTGTCGGTAGTACTTCGGAATATATGTGTATTGTGCCTTTTTAAAAAGATCCGAATATATATAATGTATATATATATGTAGGCGTGTATATTGAGTGGGTAAGGAGAATTTCCATTTTCAATTTGTTGCCATCAAGCTTTGTCCAAATATGTCTCCATTTAATGAACTAGTTACTTCATTAACTTAAGTACTTTACTTAATGGACTAGTTTAGTTCATTAATTGTGGCACCTGAAAATAGTTCAAAGACAACAAATGTTTGCCATATGATGTAAGTTTTAATGCTTCATGGCTTGTTAGTACGACAACAATACATATAAAGCATATGAGGCATGTATATCACAAAAACATGTCAAGTAATAATTTTATCATGCATTTCGTAAACTCGTACTATTTAAATCATGCGTTTGTAAATCATTCAAACACTTTTTCTCAACACTCATTGCCCAATAGTAGCTGCTCAGCAATGCCCTTCCCTTTCTAAAACCGAGCCTGCTTAGAGGAGATATAGCGCGGCAGAAAGACACTCAGTCACGAGGCAAAAACGCGCATCTGAATCTTACTCGTAAAAGTAGACAAAGCAATAGGGCGATAATCACTTAAAGATTGCTGAGATGTGCCTTTTGAGAGACGAATAATCATATTGTGAGCCATAAACACAGGCAGAGGGAAGCCCAAGAAGAATTCCTGAATCGCTTTGTAAACATCTGAATGAATAACCTCCCGGCATGCCCTGTAAAAACACCCATTAAATCCATCAGGACTAGCAGCACTCCGAGGGTCTAACTCCCAAACAGCTTTTCAAAAATCCTCCTCGGAAGGCGTTGCAATCAGGAAATCATTGTCATCTAGGGACAGTAGACAGGGAATGCACTCAAGCAGATCAGAACTGTCCATCATAGTCTGACCGGAAAACATCTGCGTATAGAAAGCTACATCAGCCTGCTGAATAGTTTCCTGAGAATCACATACTATGCCGTCCTTTCAATGCGACGGATACACTGTCTGTCCCGCCTGTCTTTTACAATGGCATGATAATACCTTGTACTGGCCTCACCCTTCTTTAGCCACTTCACACCTGCCTTTTGTTTCCAGAATTCCATCTCTTGAGATGACGCTAATTTGAACTCGGACTGAGCCTTAGAATACTCCTGTCGAGCAACCTCAGTCGGACTCGCATCATACGCCTCCTCCGCCCCCTGAACACGACGTTCAGCATATTCTACCCGTCTGTAATATTACCAAATACTTCTTTATTCCACTTCGTAATATCCCGCTTGAACAAACGCAACTTGGCACACAAACCCCCATATACCCCCAGTGGTTGCATAGACGCCCATTTCTCCTGCATATATGAATGAAAATCTGGATGCGAAGTCCACACAGACAGAAAACAAAACTGTCGAGGTCCTACGGGACCAGGCAAGCCACACTCCATCAACAAAGGACAACGATCAAAAGTTGTCCGGCTCAAATGAGTGAGCTTAATCTCAGGAAAGAAATCATAAAAAGCATCATTACAAAACACCCAATCCAGCCTACGCCATACACGTCCCAATCCCCCTACCGCCAAGCCACATAAAGCATGTACCAACATGAGGAAGAACATGTCATGCACAATTATCAACCACATCATTAAAATCAGATAAAGTGGATAAAGCGGGACGAGCAACCCCTTTATGTATATGTTTATGTGTGCATAAATATGTATATATGTGTATATATATGTTTATTCGTATAAACACACACACGCACACACGCACACACACATGTGTGTATGTGTATTTGTGTGTGTCTATATATATGTGGGTAGTTTGCGGATTTTTTTTAAAAGAAAAGATTATCTGTCTTCCTTCACAGTGAGGTTAGGGGCCTCAATGTTTCTTTATTTTTTTTATTTTTTATTTTTTGAATATAAGGGGCCTCGATGTTGTTCCAGACATCGTTTACGCATCCTTTTATAGCTGATTATTTCACGGATTTTATATCTTGAAAGATTAAGTACTCACAATAAGAAAACTATACTTATTTTTTACTTGTTTAGAAAAAGAATTTTTTGTTATTTGTTGTACTAGTGGAAAATCTTGGTGGCGTAGTTGGTTGTTGAAGTTAGACAAATTAATTAAATCACTAAACTGGTTGGATTAGGCATAGTCTCAGGAACCAAACAATTTCCAAAGATTTGAATTGATCAGTATATTAAGGCTGCTGCTTTATTTTTTTTTTGCAGTAGAGAACAAATACCGACATTGCTGAGTCATTCAAACCACAAAAAATAAGGTCAAAATTTGAGGCCACATAGTTTGTTTAATAAGAAAATCTTAAAGTTAATTACTTCAACCGCTATCTCCGCCTACCCACGCATTTATTTATTTATTAATTTTTAAATTATACACAAGAGGCACGTGAGAAACCGAATCTTGTCATAAATAAATAACATAATACCCCTCACCTACTTTCCATTATTGCATTTGAGAAAAAAGATTGATTTTGCACTCGTAAGGTTGCTGTGCTTAGGAACGCAGGCAATGAAGTAATTAGCAAGGTTATTGATTTGTAATTTTGAAATCATGAGTTCGAGTCGTAAAAATAGTATCTTGTAAAAAAGTATAGGATATAGCTGCGTAAATCAGATCGCAAAACGATCTAACCTCTCTCTGAACTCTACATAAACACGAAAGCGTAGTAAACCGAAAACGTTCTTTTATTGATTTTGCACTCGCCACTTTTTCATAATAGCAGTTAACTCTAGTGCAGATTTTGGCGACATAAATTTGAATTTTCTTGGGCAGTAGACCAAGCAGAATGACGAGACGCAAGCCAGTGAACATAACACCATCTAGTGATATAGAGTTAGAGGTCTTACTACAGATAAATTCTCTCTTTTTTGTGATAGAGTTATTGTTTGTCTGCCTCTCATCCTCCTCAGATCTTAGTGATAGCTTTTGCTTCTGTTGGGATATACTGTGTATGATTGATTAATTGATTGTTTTGTAACTATATTTGATTGTGTAGATGTTTAATCTTTTTAAATATACCATATTAGACATTATACATTAATTACACTGAGTAAAAGAAAACTGATGGCATAAATATCCTATGCTATATGCACGTATGTTACATACATACATGTACATGCATACTTACCTAAGTAGCTAGGCCTCAGGAATCTCTGCAGCTTCAGCATGGATTGTCTCTCCATCCAGAGACTTACCAGTGTATAAATGCAACATAACATGATTGACCAGTGGTATGTGGCAGCCAAATTGATACATGGACACACATATGCATACACACGTGCAACCTTTTTTTTTTTGTATCTATCAATTAGTACATTATAAACGTGACGATTAAATCTGAAGATGCATGGAGAGCCACTAGATTTTGAAGGTTGTTTGTATATGCACCACAGTACTGTGTATCTTGTCTAGCATGATGCCATGATCGCCTAAGGACCATGTGCTGCAGGATAGCTAGTTCCATACATCTTTGTGTTACTCTTCTATGTCCAGCTTCAACTACTCGTATTATTTGGTGCATCTGACATAATATAATATTTGAAGGGAAAAAGCCAAATTCTTGGCCTTTGGATTCTAGTGATTAAGCATCATAGAGTTATATGAAAAAGACAAATCAGAATTAATCTAACAGTCTGAAAAGCAACATAATCGCATATACAAGCAGTGATCATGAATGGCAGAAGCATGTTATGTGTCCGTTTTAAAGAATAGTTTTTAGGGTTAGTATTAATCATTTTAGAGTCATTTTGGGGTCTTTTTAATTAGTCTTTTTCATATTTAGAGTCAATAGCTAAGGTTTGGCATTGTAATTAAAGTTAGAGTATTTTTACTTTACACTATTAATTATTATGATGTTTAAATTCATTTGATTTGAATCATGTCACTTAATGAAACTGACATGATAATTACCAGTATTGATATCGTAAAAATAATAAATACAGTATTCATTTTAATCATCATAATGTATTTTTAAAATAAGAATGTATAGTTTTTCAAACGTTGGCGTCATTATTTTGTGTAGTAGTTATTTCCTTTGTGTGGAGTAAATGTAGGAAAGAGAAAATACGAATAGTAATCAAGTTCATTGAAATATGTTCGAAGTCAAAATTTGCAACTGTAATTTAGATTCCAAGTCACACGTTAGTGCTTTAGAGGGGTTTTGCCCATTTGTGGTTCAGTTGGTATTTTAGGAATATATTTCGGACTATATGTATTATTTGTGAAACAAAGTCCATAATAAAAGTCAAAGTAAAAGTCTTCACTGAGGTGAAATCCAAAATCAATTTCCAGATACTCCAGAGGCAATTTTCGTATTTAAGAATCTATTTTTACATCATCTGAAGCGATTTTCAACGGGTTTAGATCTGAATAGGTTTAAATTGAGTCAAATTATAATGTCTCTAATCACGCGTCGTTACATGTATAAAATCAGTTTTTTTAATAAAAAAACTGCAGCATCCCATTCTTTAAAAAAATTGTTTTTGTACATGTGACAACACGTGATTGGAAGCCTCATAATTTACTTTATTTTTGTCCTCCTTAGATCTGAACCGGATTTTCAGGAGGTCTAAGGTCATCTCCAATCTAAAACACCAAATTTTGCACCAAATCACCTATTTGGTGCAATAAACAGTAAAAGTACTCCAACCACAAACATCAAATCCAGCACCAAATAAGAATATTCTTTAAAGATTCTTCTATCATTCTATTTTTAGTTCATTATTTTAAATAATCTAACACAAATTTAACATTCATATAAATTTAACGTAAGTATTCATTAATTCATTATTCATTGATTTAACAGAAGTGGATTATTTCTTAACGTGTTCCTATAAATTTGAAAAATAAAGTTAAAAATTAAAATTTTTATAACAAAATTAACGAAATTAAAATTTTTATAACGAAATTAACAAAGCTAAAATTATTATAACGAAATTAATGAAATTAAAATTTTATTAATATGCTTAAAATGATGATGTGACGGATGAATAGTGATTTGATGCAATGAATAATGCTGCACCTATTTGGTGCAACACTATTCATTTTCACCTATTTATTGCAACATTTGGTGCATAGTTGGAGGTGCTTTTTACACTAAATGGATGTTTTGGTGCATGGTTGGAGAGTTGATTGCATCAAAACCAAGTCCTGTGAACTAGTACTGTGAACTTCAAAATCAATTTCCAACGTCGCAGACAACTACAAATAGCTGCAGATTTTCATTTTCAATTATGTCTTTCTTTTCCTTTCTTTAGATATGAAAGACTCAAAAAAAAAAGATATGAAAGACTCAAATTCAAAAGGTTGAACCCTAACCAGTAAAGCCGTACCCAGTCCCAAAGATAGTGTAGAGAGGTAAATCAGGTACCCAACTGCTAGTTAGCAGGGACTTGACTTCACTTGTTGATACTTATAGTTTTACTAAAACTCTTTATTTTTTTCGAGCTTGCCTTCACTGCTTTCGATGAAGTGCATTGGAATCTTGTGTCATTATGTAGTTCATTAAGTTTCCTTGGTTTTTATTCTACTTCTTTTAACTGCTATTCTAGTGCTTTCTTAGTTAATTACTTTAGTTGTTTTAGTTTTGTTATCAGTTTAACATGCTAATTAGCATAGTTAGTTTAGATTTATTTAAAGTCGTTTTTCATGTCTAGATAATGAGCCACCTGAACCAACAATGATAGATTTTGTCATTTTGAGCTTCGTTAGACCATATTGGATGAGATTGTTGATATCTTATCAAATATTTTTTATTGATTATATTTTATCATGTACATAAATGATAGGATTTGCATCTATGATTTTAGCTATAATTAAGAAATAGATTAGCATCACATGTCAATTGTATTTGATGTAAATTGGTGTGATTTAATAGAGAAAAGCAAACTTTCGGTTGCCAAAATCTTCCCTTACATTTTATCAGAGCCAGCGGCATCCTAATCTTGCCATCACCCATCTTCTAGTCGTCACTCATCTTCTCGGCCATTCTACTCTTTAATGACAAGACCCACAATATATGTATTTAAATGGGTTGAAACAGTTTTAAAAAATTCCTTTAGGAAGTATGTCATATACGATGAAGTTCTCAACGTTTGCAAGTCTGAAAATTAGACTGCACTAGTCTAAGAACTATTGATGTTTGATTGACTTATACTTGTCCAAATGGGTTGAAACTTGCGCCAAATGAAACTTAAGAGGTGTGACTATGTTTTTGTAAAGTTTTGTAATTTTTGAAAGTCGTTTACTGTTTTTATGATTGTAACGAAATCAACGCAGAAACTGAAAACTGAAAGTAAAGTGCTGAAAGTAACGACACCAAGGATTTTATACTGGTTCGATTAAATCAACCTACTCTAGTCTTCGAGGACACCTTCCTCGGTTATCACTAAACACAATAAACACCTTACCACAAGGGTTGCTGGAGTTACACGCCAACTCCACCTTTTCACAAACAATACAATCAATCACACCAATCACGAACACCACCACCAAACGGATGAAGGTTTGATTCACACCTTGATCAATCCTTTTACAACAAATGAAATGTGTATGGTGATCTAATCAAAGCCTATTCAATATGTTGAATATAAGAACAATAGGCTTGAGAGAAGAAGAAGAAGAAAGAAATGTAGAAGAAGAGAATAGTGGATCCTTTTGCACTTGAGAGTTGCTTAGCTTTTCTTTGCACTACTTCTCCTTCTTTTAACTTAATGTGGCCGCCCCCCTCTAGGTTTTCTACCATCTTGAGAATTTTCTTTAATGTCTTTGGTAGATTGCCTTGTGTAGATATGATACCATCTTTGTTATAACCGGGTATTTTAAAAAAAAAGAAAAAAAAAGAAAAAGGGGGATAAATAAGAAATAATAGAAGATATCTAAATTCACAAATCTTATCCCTCCCCTTAATTAACCCTTATCTTTCCCTCAAATCTCTCCCTCTCATATTAAACTCTCATTAACCCTAATCTCTTCCCTTTCTCTCCCAAATTCAGCAGCCACCTCCTCTCCCTCTCCCCATCAACAATTTTCGGCCACAACAAGAAGAGAAAAGAAGGATCCTTGATCCAAGATTCAAGAGGAGGAGATCACAACTCCAATCAGATCTTCATCACTCTCGCATAACTATCAACTCTCGCTAGGATCGAGGTAGGTGCATATTCATTATTTCCTCAAAACGGTATGAAGGCTTGCATAGGCAAAAGGGTATTTTTATGTGATGTGGTTGTCGTTAGTTCTTGATTTTATTTGGATCATGTGCAACGTGTGTATTTTCCGTTATATGTTTCTTGATTCAACGTGATCTTGTTGTTGTATGGTTCGTTGTTACTTGGGGTTGTGAGGTTTTGATGCGAGTACGGATATGTGGGATGGGGGAAAGATTGTTGGGATTGGATGGAAGGATTGCAGAAATTTCAGAATGGGAGTTCTGAAATTCGGGGACATCGATCGATCGACGTCCAGAGGCTGAGGGTTCGACGTGCCTCAGATGGACATCGATCGATCGACGTCCAGAGGGTGAGAGATCGATGTGCCTCAGATGGACATCGATCGATCGACGTCCAGGGGCTGAGGGTTCGATGTGCCTCAGAACCACGTCGATCGATCGACGTCCCATGGCTGAGGGTTCGACGTGCCTCAGAACCACGTCGAACGATCGACGTCAGAGGATGACGTCCCACTGTTTTCTTCCCCTTTCCCTTGCATTCATGGCACGTGCATTGCATGAGGTACCCATTGTCTGAGGGTGTGCGTGTTCGGAGGATACGTAGTGCCTATAGGGCGTGGGGGCCGTGATGATACGCAGCGTCGGTCGGGCGTGGGTGTCATGTGATACGCAGCGTCTATAGGGCGTGGGTGTCGTACGGATACGCAGCGTCTATAGGGCGTGGGTGTCATGAGATACGCAGCGTCTATAGGGCGTGGGTGCCGTACGATACACAGCGTCTATAGGGCGTGGGTGTCCAGAACGGCAAGTGGTGGCTAGAGACCATGACGCTGGAATTAGGTCCCGGGAGCATGCATTGCATATAGGCCTAGGAGCATATTGCCTGACATGTTTCTAGTTGCGTGTGACACGTTATGTGAGCATGCATCACGTACTTGCGCATGCATCTTGTGTGGATTGTTTATTTCCGTATAAGCCATGTCATGTAGTTTATGTTGAGTACGTGGAGTGTCTTACCTTCCGGTTGCATGCTATCTGTTCTGTGTGGTTACGTGGAGATATCGTTTTGGGTATGTAAGTTTTGTATTGTTTTGAGAGGCACCTACTGGGTGATTACCATCACTCACACCTACTATTCCATATGTAGCCGAGACAGAGTATGACTATATCTTCGTTGAGGATGAGTCCGATACCGTGGAATGGGCCGAGTGACTCGTAGATACGTCTGCGGCAAGGATGGAGACAGGCTTTTTGTGATGCTTTGGGGTGACACAGACCTTCTATTTTAGTACTCAGTATTACTTTTGGAAACAATTTCATGTTTTTCACTTAGACGTTTGACCTTGACTTGTAGGGCCTGGTCAGCCTAGAATTACTTTCGTTATTTCCTTAAAGTTCATTAATTTCAACTTAGTGTTGTGACTTATCGTTTCCGCAGAAAAAAAGGGAAAATTTTTCTATGTCAGCACTGACGTGTAGAAGGTTGATGTGACGCCTTGTATTCTCCTGAGTGAGATACGGCGGGTGCACCGTTACCGAGGATGGAGCTCGGGAGCGGGGCGCTACAGGTGGTATCAGAGCCCAGGCTTCAGATACGCCTCGGGAACGTATAGTTTAGTCAATTAACCCTAGGATAAGTGACGATCTGTTTTCAAATGATTTTTTTTAAATTGGAATAAAATGAAGTAGACATAAGCTATGACTGGGTTTTGGGTTGGTGAGTGCCGTTAGCAAGCAGACAGGATAGGTTATCCTTTCTTCGACCTCCACTCCTTACTTCCTTTCAATACTCTTAAGTCAACCTTGTCTAACATGCTTTAAACATCCACAGACAATGCCTCCACGACGTGAACCATCAGGGAACGATGGAAATGACAGAGACGAACGTCAGGGGCAAGGGGCGATCCCCCAAAACTTCGCGGATACATTGGCCAATCTGACGGCCTTAATAGCCCATCAGCAGGCGCAGATGGCGCAACAATATACTCAGATGACAGAGCAACAGGCACAGATTGCCCAAATACTTCAGCACACTCAGCAACAGCAGCAACAACAACCGCCACCACCACCGCCCACACCACAGCAGGGTTTGAGGTTCTATTACAGGGAGATGCAGAACTCCCGAATACCGATGTTCCGGGGTACCACTCGGCCTGAGGAAGCCGAGATTTGGCTCAAAAACATAACTGAACAGATAAGACTGATACAAGTACCCGCAGATCTGAAAGTAGAGGTGACTACCCCGTTCTTGGAAGGGGAAGCTGAGAGGTGGTGGAACGGAGTGAAACGCAAACTGACTCCACCAGTGACTTGGGAGCAATTTGTTGAGGAGTATAAGAAGCACTACGTTCCGGGTAGTGCTATTCAGAGAAGGATGGCGGAGTTCCAGCTGTTGACCCAAGGGTCCATGACGGTGGATCAATACTCCGAGAAAATTCATGAACTGTGCCAGTATATGTCGTGCATCATGGACAACGAAGAGGCCAAAATGCTGAAGTTCCACACAGGTTTGAGCTTTCGCATTCAACAGGCGATTGTTTGCGTAGAGACTACCACATTTGAGGGATTGCTGGAGGTATGTCGTCGGGTCGAGAGAAATTTGGAAAGGGCAGCTGCACTAGAGAGACTAAAAAGGCCCCGTGAGGAGTTGCAGACGGGTAGATCAGGGAGATGGTTGAAAGTACCTCGCCGCCCACAGTCCGGGCAACCATTCCGGCCAGAACGACAGCAAAGTGCAGTGATTCAGACCCCGATGATTGAGGGTCCAGCACCGACTGATGCGCAACCAGTAAGGGCTGCGGCACCTATCCCACGGTGTACCCTGTGCGGACGTTTTCATCCGGGACCATGTCGGAAGGATCAGAGAGTGTGCTATAACTGCGGGAAGCAAGGACATATTGCTAAGGAATGCTCAGCGCCGGCACAGGTGAACTCGCAGACACAGGCTCAACAGGGAGGACGAGGCCGGACCAATGCCCGGGTACATGCGATGACGGATGCCGAAGTCGAGGAGTCGGGCGACGTGGTGACGGGTACATTTATTTAAGTACTTAAATTTGAAGTTGGATTAAATTCTAGTTGTTATTGATGTATGTTGTGTGCTAAACCTCGAATATGGTAGGTGTAATTTTAATTAACAAAGTGCCAGCCAACGTTTTGTTCGATAGTGGGGCGAGTCACTCGTTTGTGGCAAAGAGGTTTGCTAAGAAGCTGGACATTCTTCCCGAATGGATTGAGACTCCATACCGTATACAGGCCGCGGGTGGCCAAGTACTCGTATCTCATCAACGTTACAAGGAATGTGGATTGGAGATTAACGGTCTGCAGTTCTCTGTGACCTTGATACCGATTCAAATGTTCGACTTCGACATTATTCTGGGCATGGACTTCTTGGCGGAGTATCATGCAAATATTAATTGCCGGCAACTGCAAGTCAGCATGAAGGCACCTGAACTGGGGGAAACTATATTTCAAGGGAATCCTAAATTAAAGAAGGCACCCCAGAAGCTTTATTTGACTGCGGCACAGGCATTTCGAGCACTAAAGAAAGGGAGAGAAGGATTTTTGATTTACGCAATGAGTGCTGAACATGAAGTTCCGCAAATCGACCAAATCCCTGTGGTAAGGGAATTTACAGATGTCTTTCCCGAGGAGTTACCAGGACTGCCACCAGAAAGAGAGGTAGAGTTCGAGATCAATCTCATACCCGGTGCAGAACCCATATCCAGGGCACCATACCGTATGGCTCCAGCAGAACTCAAGGAGTTGAAGGAGCAGTTGCAAGAACTGCTGGATCGTAAGTTTATTCGACCCAGTGTATCACCTTGGGGTGCTCCAGTTCTGTTTGTAAAGAAGAAGGATGGGAGCATGAGATTATGTATAGACTACCGGGAGCTCAACAAGATCACTATCAAGAACAAGTATCCCTTACCCCGAATCGAGGATCTCTTTGATCAGCTACGGGGGGCTAGAGTATCCTCCAAAATCGATTTGCGATCCGGTTATCACCAGTTGAGGATCAAATCTGGGGATACAGCCAAGACCGCTTTTCGAACACGTTATGGTCACTATGAATTCCTGGTTATGCCTTTTGGATTAACCAACGCCCCAGCTGCCTTTATGGATCTAATGAACACAGTATTTCGGAAACAACTGGATAAGTATGTTGTAGTGTTCATTGACGATATTCTGATATACTCCCCCGACGAAGAGACTCACGCTGAACACTTGAGGGAGGCTTTAGAGACACTTCGGAGAAGCAAATTATATGCCAAGTTCAGCAAATGTGAGTTCTGGCTAAAGAGTGTAGCCTTTTTGGGTCATGTGGTTTCTGAAGAAGGAATTTCTGTAGATCCAAAGAAGGTAGAGGCGATCACTGAGGGGCCTCGACCCACTAATGTGACCGAAGTAAGAAGTTTTCTTGGACTGGCTGGATACTATAGGAAGTTTGTCGAGGGCTTCTCATCGATTGCAGTGCCTCTAAGCCGGTTGACGCAGAAGAAGTCGAAGTTTGAATGGACCACCGAGTGCGAACAAAGCTTCGCTGAACTAAAAAGGAGACTGACCACAGCCCCTATTCTTGCTCAGCCCTCCGCTTCAGAAGGGTTTGTCATTTACAGTGACGCTTCTAAGAACGGGCTAGGTAATTGTGTATGATTTCAACTGATTTTGTATACAATTAAAGTTGTGGTCTAATTTTTATATTTCAGGATGTGTGTTGATGCAAAACGACAAGGTCATTGCGTATGTGTCACGACAGCTAAAACCCTATGAGCAGAACTATCCGACTCATGATCTGGAACTAGCCGCGGTGGTGTTCGCGCTGAAAATCTGGCGCCACTATCTATATGGAGTGAAGTGCGAGGTGTTCACTGATCATAAGAGTCTTAAGTATTTGTTTACATAAAAGGAGCTGAACATGCGCCAAAGGAGATGGTTAGAGCTGTTGAAAGATTACGACTTGACCATCAGCTATCATCCAGGGAAGGCCAATCGAGTGGCTGATGCCTTAAGTAGGAAGTCGAGCCATGCACGGCAGGCTACTCTAGAAAAAGAGATGGCAGAGTTTGATTTGGATCTTGTAGATTCTACTGCCGATATCTTGGCGACGCTAATTATCACCCCAACCTTGGTAGACCAAATTAAGGAAGCACAGAAGAACGATGCAACAATTAGAGAGACGCGAGAAAGAATGTTAACCAGCCAAGTGGACGGATTTCAGGTTCATGATGACGGCAGTATGTGGTACCAAGGAAGATTGTGCGTACCTGATATTGAGGACCTTAGGAGGGAGTTGTTGAAGGAGGCACATAATTCGAGACTGTCTATTCACCCTGGTGCAACGAAGATGTACAATGATCTCAAGACACTATTGGTGGAATGGCATGAAAAGGCATATTGCTGAGTTTGTGGAAAGATGTCTTGTTTGCCAGCAAGTTAAAGCGGAACACCAAAGACTGGGTGGATTGATGCGACCACTAGAGATACCTGAATGGAAGTGGGAGCATGTAACGATGGACTTCGTGGTGGGACTCCCGAAAACAAGAAATGGAAATGACGTGATATGGGTAATCGTGGATCGACTGACTAAGTCCGCTCACTTCTTGCCTATTCCCACCGGACTTACTATGGAGAGGCTGGTAGCCATGTACATTGATAACATTGTTTGCCTTCATGGAGTGCCAGTTAGCATAGTATCGGATCGTGACTCGAAGTTTACATCTCAGTTCTGGGCAGCGTGTCAGAAGAAGATGGGGACTGAGTTGCGACTGAGTACTGCTTTTCACCCTCAGACCGATGGTCAATCTGAAAGGACCATTCAGACTCTGGAGGATATGTTGAGGGCATGCGCATTGGATTTTAAAGGAAATTGGGACAGCATGCTCAAATTGATAGAGTTCTCCTACAACAACAGCCATCACAGTGCCATAGGTATGGCACCATTTGAGGCCTTATATGGACGAAAGTGTAGATCACCTGTGCATTGGGACGAAGTTGGTGAACGGAGGTTGACAGCTCCAGAAATAATCGAGTAAACTAAAGAACAGGTGAAACTAATTCGGGAACGTCTTAAGACGGCTCAAGACAGAAGCAAAAGTTGGGCCGACACGAAGAGACGACCTTTAGAGTTCAAGGAGGGAGAAAAAGTCTATCTTAAAGTGTCACCCATGAAGGGTGTGACACGGTTTGGAGTTAAAGGGAAGTTGAAGCCGCGATATATTGGACCATATGAAATACTTGAAAGGGTTGGAGATTTAGCTTACAAATTGGCACTACCTCCGACGTTGGCTCAAGTGCACAACGTGTTCCACGTCTCGTAGTTAAGGAAGTATGTTGCTGACCCTAGCCATGTGTTGGATGCGCAACCCCTTAAGATCAGACCCGATGCGTCATATGAAGAGGTTCCGATACGAATTCTGGATCGTAAGGACCAAGAACTCAGAAGAAAGATTATTCCTTACGTAAAGGTTCAATGGAGCAACCACCGAGAGAATGAAGCGACGTGGGAGCTAGAAGAGCAGATGCGTGACCGCTATCCCCACCTATTTGAGTAAGGTACGGCAAGTTTCGGGGACGAAACTTTTTGTAAGGGGGGTAGGATGTTATAACCGGGTATTTTAAAAAAAAAGAAAAAAAAAAGAAAAAGGGGGATAAATAAGAAATAATAGAAGATATCTAAATTCACAAATCTTATCCCTCCCCTTAATTAACCCTTATCTTTCCCTCAAATCTCTCCCTCTCATATTAAACTCTCATTAACCCTAATCTCTTCCCTTTCTCCCCCAAATTCAGCAGCCACCTCCTCTCCCTCTCCCCATCAACAATTTTCGGCCACAACAAGAAGAGAAAAGAAGGATCCTTGATCCAAGATTCAAGAGGAGGAGATCACAACTCCAATCAGATCTTCATCACTCTCGCATAACTATCAACTCTCGCTAGGATCGAGGTAGGTGTATATTCATTATTTCCTCAAAACGGTATGAAGGCTTGCATAGGCAAAAGGGTATTTTTATGTGATGTGGTTGTCGTTAGTTCTTGATTTTATTTGGATCATGTGCAACGTGTGTATTTTCTGTTATATGTTTCTTGATTCAACGTGATCTTGTTGTTGTATGGTTCGTTGTTACTTGGGGTTGTGAGGTTTTGATGCGAGTACGGATATGTGGGATGGGGGAAAGATTGTTGGGATTGGATGGAAGGATTGCAGAAATTTCAGAATGGGAGTTCTGAAATTCGGGGACATCGATCGATCGACGTCCAGAGGCTGAGGGTTCGACGTGCCTCAGATGGACATCGATCGATCGACGTCCAGAGGGTGAGAGATCGATGTGCCTCAGATGGACATCGATCGATCGACGTCCAGGGGCTGAGGGCTCGATGTGCCTCAGAACCACGTCGATCGATCGACGTCCCATGGCTGAGGGTTCGACGTGCCTCAGAACCACGTCGAACGATCGACGTCAGAGGATGACGTCCCACTGTTTTCTTCCCCTTTCCCTTGCATTCATGGCACGTGCATTGCATGAGGTACCCATTGTCTGAGGGTGTGCGTGTTCGGAGGATACGTAGTGCCTATAGGGCGTGGGGGCCGTGATGATACGCAGCGTCGGTCGGGCGTGGGTGTCATATGATACGCAGCGTCTATAGGGCGTGGGTGTCGTACGGATACGCAGCGTCTATAGGGCGTGGGTGTCATGAGATACGCAGCGTCTATAGGGCGTGGGTGTCCAGAACGGCAAGTGGTGGCTAGAGACCATGACGCTGGAATTAGGTCCCGGGAGCATGCATTGCATATAGGCCTAGGAGCATCTTGCCTGACATATTCCTACTTGCGAATGACACGTTATGTGAGCATGCATCACGTACTTGCGCATGCATCTTGTGTGGATTGTTTACTTTCCGTCTAAAGTATATCGGGTCGTGTTAAGTCAGTTACATGAAATGTTTTACTTTCCGGGACATGCTATCTGTCTTATGTGATTACGTGGCAATATCTTTTTGGGTATGTACATTTGTATTGTTTTGAGAGGCACCTACTGGGTGATTACCATCACTCACACCTACTATTCCATATGTAGCCGAGACAGAGTATGACTATATCTTCGTTGAGGATGAGTCCGATACCGTGGAATGGGCCGAGTGACTCGTAGATACGTCTGCGGCAAGGATGGAGACAGGCTTTTTGTGATGCTTTGGGGTGACACAGACATTCTATTTTAGTACTCAGTATTACTTTTGGAAACAATTTCATGTTTTTCACTTAGACGTTTGACCTTGACTTGTAGGGCCCGGTCAGCCTAGAATTACTTTCGTTATTTCCTTAAAGTTCATTAATTTCAATTTAGTGTTGTGACTTATCGTTTCCGCAGAAAGAAAGGGAAAATTTTTCTATGTCAGCACTGACGTGTAGCAGGTTGATGTGACGCCTTGTATTCTCCTGAGTGAGATACGGCGGGTGCACCGTTACCGAGGATAGAGCTCGGGAGCGGGGCGCTACAATCTTGCCCACTTGACACATTTTGATTGGATGGATGACTTGGCATTGCTTACTTGTCACTTGATGATTGGTTCAACTTGTCACCATTTAGGGGCTGTAAAATCTGAGAATAAAATGAAAAACATGTGCCAAAAAGAGTTTAAAATTTTGCCAAATAATCAACAATTAATCCCTTCAATTTTCGGATGCCAATTAACCATCATGAACACCTAAAATTCGACCAGCACTCTTTTGTCATATGCTGAATTTTCAGCATGTGTTATATTTGCCAAAAGTTTGAATTGTTACCTTGTGTAGCTTCCTCCTTTATGTCACTAACCTTGTGTGGCTTATTCTCCATCAATCAAGATGCCAACTAAGCTCCACATAGGCTCCATTTAGGCTGAAGTAGGCTTGTATGAAGTCTAGCCATGTGCTGAATTTCATTTTGGTAAACTTTGTCAAATATTGCACAATAATTACACACATATGATAAACTGTAATCAACCATTATTTGAATATTATAGTACACTTTAACATGTCTTGAATGTGTAAAAAGTGTCTAGATACATGTTACATGTCACGCCAAAAACGTTCCATGTGTTATGTTTGTAGAAAACTGAATTCTTGACTTTCATCGATTACGTGATTTTTCTCCGACTAAATTCAAACTTTTTGCACATGTTATATATATTATGTCACACATAATATACATAAAATAAATGTAAAGGTGTGGCCGAAAGAACAGACCTGCTTAAGACAATCCGACCTCCTAGAGTAAGCAGATGTCACACCCAGCCCACCAGCTTTGCATCAAAATGTTGTAAAAGTGAGGTGCAATAACAAGCGCGATTTATCCCGCGATAAAGGTAAGATCCAAGATATTTAATAGGATGTGCTGATGCCCACATAAGAAGAACATTACCAATAGTGTGCAGAGATGGAGCCGCGACATAGGAACTAGTAACAAACTGACTTTTGCTATAATTCACCAATTGCCCCGATGCTTGCTGATATGCAACAAGACAGAATTGAAAAGCCTTAGATTTCTTGTTGAGCCATTAAGAAATATAAGAAGATCACCCGCATAAGCTAGATGCAAAACTGACATAACTCTACCCAACAAAAACCTTTGTAATGTACCACTGTTGAATAGGTGTTTGATCCCACGACTGAATCCTTTAGAACCAATAATAAACAATAACGGAGAAAGAGGATCACGTTGCTTCACTCCTCTTGTGGGCGAAAAATAATCATATGTTGAGCCATTGATTGCTACTGACAGCTTTGAGTAGCACATATTATTCATGATTATACGAATTAACCGATCATGAAATCCAAACTTTTGTAATATAGATTCTAGATAGGTCCAATTAACCCGATCAAAGGCTTTAGCCATATCCAACTTGATCATCACGTTAGCTCCTCGGGTTCTCTTGTCAATAATGTGGACCATCTCATTTGCCATAAGAACATACTAATGTCATGGCACTGCAAAAAACCTATCTGTTCCTCCGAAATGATCCGTGGAAGAAGAGCTGACAGCCGAGTTGCAATGACTCTAGTCGTGACTTTGCTTATAAAATTAGACAAACATATTGGTCTAAAATCAGGATAGGAAGTGGGGTGTTCCTTTTTGGGTATCAAAGTAATTAGAGAGGAGATCATAACCTATGGCGCAGGCACTCCCAAGAAGAATTCTTGAACAACACATATCACATCTAATCGAATAATGTCCCAACATGTGCGAAAGAAATGACCATTGAAGCCATCGGGTCCAGCAGCGCTATTAGGGCTTAGGTTCCATACAGCTCCTTTAACTTCCTCCATATCTAGAATGGCTATTAACATTTCATTGTCTGCCACTGTAATCAACAAAGGAATATTGTGCAGAAAAGAATTAACTTCAACAACCGGCTCATTAGAGAATAGCTGCTAAAAGTACTCTACCGCAGCATTTCCAAGCGCGTCATTGTCCTGTAGCAGTAGACTGGCTGAATTTTGAATCTGACGGACTCGCTGGTGTCGATGTCTTTCTTTGACCATGGCATGAAAATATGATATATTAGCCTCACCTTCGGCCATCCAATGTACTCTTGCTTTTTGGGACCAATAGGAGGCTTGTTCCTTCTGTGTCCGCAAGAGAAGGGCTTGAGCAAGGAGAATGCCTCCCTATTTGCCGGAGTGGGATCCTTATCATATGCTATTTCCATCCTAGAATAATTCATCTCCGCTTCTTTAACTTTACTAAATATGTTTCCAAAAATGGACCGATTCCTGTGCCGAAGGTCACGTTTAAGCAGGCAAAGTTTACTGTATAAACCACGCATTCCCCGTCATGGGATACTGCTTCCATTGTGCCGCCACAAATGGATAGAAATCCTCATCTAAGGACCATGCATTGAGATATCTGAAGGGAATTATTGGTTTCGACCTCGATAGAGAACATTTTAGTAATAATGGAGAATGGTCTGATGTTGCTCGCGGCAAATGATGAACGACAATATCAGCAAACAAGTCTACAAAAGAAGGACTACATAACATTTGATCAAGTCGACGCAAAACTCGGCCTTGACCCTGTCCACGAGCCCAAGTAAATAAAGATCCCATTGTAGGAATAGCGTGCAACTGACAGTGATGAACACACGCATTAAATCTTCTAGGGAACGAAGTGTAGGACTGGATCGACCTCTATGTTCCTCCAACGTGAGGAAGGTATTAAAGTCACCCCAACAATCCATGGATCCACTAACGTCTGAAACTGATTTATCAAAGAATCCCAGAGTAGGTGACGTTTGGCAATGGTAGGTCTGCCGTATACTACTGACCATCCGAACTGTAGTTGAGTCTGCCGCCATTTAAATCGTAGTAAAGATGTCTGAATCCCATGCTCAATATGCAGAAAATCTAAATTAGATGAATGCCAGAAAACCCATATATTTTCATCACAAGTGTGAATAGCATGACTATAGCCCAACTTTAGCCGATAATACGTTAGATTTGAGGGTCGCTACTTAGGTTCAATAGTGACTAACAACTCAACATGGTACTGTCGCAACAAATGTAATAAACAGTCAATGGAGGTGTGAAGGCCTCCAACATTCCAAGTTAAAGCATTCATTGAGAAAGGTCGATGGTGGTACCACTACAAGTTACACTTCGTGTCACAACATTAGAAGGTGGACGAGGCGGCAATTCTTTTCTAGCCCTGCGTCGACGACGAGGGGACACTGGTATAAAGCCGTCATTTTCTGAAGATACACTAGCAAAGCACTCCTGCAGAATTCCATCATCGTCAGAAAGTATAGGACGATGAAGTAGACACTTACCAATTAAATCTGAGGCATGTCGCATCTGCTGCCAAAATTGAGAGCAGAAATTGGCATCATAAGAAGGCGGTTGGTCCACCTGCTGACCAACATCTGAATCAGAACATTGACATGCATCTGAGCCATCTATATTTTTGTTTTGTAGCAAAAGATATTCTTTTTCGGAATGAAGGAGATTAATATCCTGCTTAGAAGGGACGTCAATATTAGAGGATGCAGGCAGCGACAGATGTGCTGCATAAATATGAGGATTTGTGTGATCTGCATGAGAGAGTGGATCTTTCGTTAGAAGCGTAATAGGGTTATCAGGATTTAGCTGCTGCTGAGTATTCTTTTTAGGAGTCCATCAGGTTGCAGGCTTCGGATTCTTTTGCGGCACTATTTGCTGGAGATCATCACAGGCCTTGACTGTGTGACCTAGGCGGCAGCTCTTCGTAAATAATTTATTGCTGAATTATCTTTTGTTTTCCTTGTAAAAATATCTTCTTTGGCAGATCCTTGGAGACGTCTAATTCTATGCAAATTCTGACAACTGACGGACGAAGGCCATCCGCATTCTCTATATCTAGCTTAACCGGATGGCCTACCACCCTTGCAATTTCGAAGAGCGCTGCGCGATGATGAAATTGGAGTGGCAACCCCAGAAAATCAATTCATACTGGCACAATAGGAATATCTGTAGCAGGGTCAAAATCCACCGTCCACTTGGTGACTCTCATGGTACAGCCGGCAATTGTCCAAGTTCAACGAGAAAAGCACCGAAGGTAATCCGGCCCGATACCGTCATCGGAGTGTAGCGTCCCGGCCCGATACCGTCATCGGAACCAGTGCACCCGCCGTAGTCTACTATGAGAACTACGAAGCGTCAAAGCAGATCAAGCGTACATCATTCATGACGTAAGATAAATCAGCAGAAACGTCATCAAATTTAAAACTTCATCATCATTATACAACCAGAAAGTACAGCGGAAATAAAAGAGTGTTCAGACAACTGTCTAACTTATCCTCCAGTACAGCATAATAAACTTCAAGTTTTCCAACATAAAGAAAGTAAGCAAACATCTATCTACTTTCATGTCCATCATCCCACTGAGCCCACTCGCCATCGTCTTCGATAAATATCATTTCATATTCCGGCTCACCTGAAAAGGAATAAAGTATCTGTTCTTAACAAAATTATCGCCAGCAAGTAACCCGTCTATACACCTTACGGGATCACACACGACGAGTCACCAGTGTATAGATCATTGCCCAAAATAAGGTGCTCGGGTTAGCAAGTAGTATCTTTATAAGAATGCCTCAAACAGATAAAACACATAAATGATACACGGATACAAGAATAAACATGTACTAAAACAACATATCATCATAAGCAAGTCATAAGCTAGTCACATCTCTTGCACATCAATCTTATGCTTCGTGTATCATGATGCATGTACTTTTTTAAAATCACAAACAACACCCATGCATATGTCTTCTTTCATAAACATGTCATGCGTGTCATTTCACAAAACATTTCATAACTCTTCTTATCATATTCTTCGCGTAGCAGAACTTTATACCCTGTGGGTGATCAGTCCACAGCAAACAGAACTTTATACCCCGTGCTGAAAGGTCCAGGGCCCCATAACATATAACTTTATACCCCGTGCTGAAAGGTCCACGGCCCCATTACATACATCATATATCCGTGCCGATAGGTCCACGGCCCCATAAAATACTTTATTTTCCGTGCTGATAGGTCCACGGTCCCATAACATATTTTATACCCTGCTGTTGATCCACAGGTCACGCTTTTATACCCTGCTTTCGCAGGCGTGACTTTTATACCCTGCGATCAACCAGCAGCCATTTTGTCTTTCGAAAACTTAAACTTCTCTTGTACACACATGTTCTTTCGCAAAGCAATTCTCAAATCAAGTGCAAGTGCCCATGTCATGATGCAGAATGCACATGTAACTTCGTATCAAGCATGTAACACACACACATACATCTCACATATCAAGTATACGGTCTCGCACCTCAAACACTCCACGTTCGTATCTTTCCAAGTCCGTTCGTCTCACTAATTCACTTGGGATTCAATCTTACTCTTACTTAATCAAACTTACCATCGATGCCTCAATTATACCTCAAATACCCTTGCATTTTATGTTCATAAGAAGTGTACAAAGTTACTACCCATATACATATATAGGGCGCATAAAGGGTCAAAAAGACTTCCACTACACTTGGAACGCCACATGAGGCACCTAAAGTGACTTGGAGCGCCTATACTGGGCGTTCGAAGTGTTCGGGGATGTGCCATATACATCGAACGCCTACATGAAGCGCCCAATGTGACATGAAGCGCCTAATGTAGGTGTTCGAAGTGTACGGGAATGCTCTGGGACACATTGAACGCCTACATTAGGCGCCTAATGTGACTTGAAGCGCCTAATATAGGTGTTCGAAGTGTTCTGACAGTTCTAAACTGCAGTTTTTCTGCAGTAACTTCCTCCCATCTCCTTCCTCCTTCAACCCTTTCATGCTAAACCTCTCAAGATCCATCTTATCATCTAGATTCACCATACTTAACACACATCTAACATGAATTGATGCTTAGTTTGTCTAATAATATCCACTCTTAACCTTCTATCATTCATAACCTTCAAAAGATACCATCAACATTCCCAACACAACAAGTCTATAACAATGCCATCACTCATCCTTCAATTCCCTGCACTTACTCTCAAACATCTAAGTGTAGACAATCAACACAAGAATAGAACAAGACAATAAACACATCAAGAATACACTTTCATGGGCATGCTTGACAAACAACAAAGCACCACATAACTATTTTCAGAAATATGGCCCAAAGAACAAGACTTTATGCAACTAGCAACAACAATTACATATAGTAAGCATTTAACATAGGCAAGTCAAGATTACTAATGTGTGATCCAAGTTTTCTCTTTGTAAGAACATAGGGCCTAAAGTAACAAAAATTAGCGTAAAGCGTATAGAAAGATTACTTGCCTTTGTTCCTAGTTAAGCTTACAGATTTACTGCAGAATTTCGGTATGAATTGCACCTAGTTTGGTCGCTCTTTCTTCCTTTTCTTCTTCTTCTCCTCTCTCTCTTTCTCCTGCGGTTTTCCTTCTCCTTTTTGGTGTTCTAACCGTCCCCCCTTAGGCTGAGATGAGGAGTTATACTAAGTTTTGGTAACTCCCCTATCCTTAGTAGGGACCTTTTAGATAATTTCCTTTAATTACCTTTAATTCTACTTTTAACCCCTTCTTCTTATTTTTTGATATTTTAAGTAACTAAGTATCACAATCTACATCGTTAATTAAATTGCATTCACGGTTGACCTAGAGAATTGAAAGTCGTGCTTAAAAGTCACGGGGTATGACAGTGAGCGAAAGCCAATCCTCTCGAAGACATCACGAATGATCTTTATTGGAGGCCGGCCAAACCAAAAGGATTCGACTAGAGAGAGACGATAAGGCTCGGCGAGAGCGTCGATTCCTGAGTCTGAGAATGAGATCATAAGATGGCCTTTGTGCTTGGAGATTGCTTTAGAGGAGATGTTGATGGGAGGGGCATTGGAAGTGACGATCGTGGCGAAGGATCTGCCGCCGCCGCCATGATCATCTAGAGAAGAAGGGTGCATCGCATTTCTATCATCCTTATATATATATATATATATATATATATATATATATATATATATATATATATATATATATATATCATCCGGACCTAGTATATCCCAACGACAGCAAAAGTTATCGTTAAGGTCTGGGAAGGGTAAGTGGTAGGCAGACAATACCTCTATCCTAATGGATAGAGAGTCTGCTTCCAGTGAGACCCCCGGCTCTATATGCATATATATATATACACACACACATATATATATACACATATATATGTATATACACATATATATGTATATACACATATATATGTATACATATATATATATATATACATATATATATACATATACATATATATATATATACATATACATATATATATACATATACATATATATACATATACATATATATATATATACACATATACATATATATATATACACATATACATATATATATATAGACATATACATATATATATATACATATACATATATATATATATACATATATATATATATAGACACACATATGCGTTCTTTGCAAGCAAAGGAACAAAGTAAGTTATGCAAGTGAACTTTGCAAGTGCAAAGCAATAAAACAAGGCTTCAGCAAAGCAACGCAACAAAAGAAAAGCAACGTTTTTTTTCCTTTTTCTTTCCCACATCTTTCAATGTCCAGCATTTGCAGCTCAGTTGGCAACGTATATATATAGTAAACAAACAAATGAATTGCATTTGTTTACTGAAACGTTTCATCAAAAATAATGGCGCAACGGAAACGTTTTAACAAAACTAAAGCTTCCATCAATTTTCCATTACATTTTAATAAATATATGTAACGGCAATGTTTAATATATATAATAAATTATATATATTAAATAGCTTACTTAAAACACTTTTAAAAGAATACTCGTGGGTTCTTGTTCCTCGGAGCCCAGATGTCATTAATAATACGGTCTCGACTTTACGAATCCTACCATCAATAACTGTAACTGTACAACTGTCTACACATTCAGTGACCCATTCAGATTACACTGCGTATCCACTAATATACCCAGTGGTCACTTAACGTGTGGATACGTACATAGTACAAATATTACGTGACATTAGTAACATATAATATATAACATACTTAAGTCCACACGTGTTTGATATGTAACTTAAGTCACACTTGTCGTACACAACATGTATAAGCATATCAAATCCAACAATCTCTCACATTGACTATGTATGTTTATGTTATTTGTTTGAGCTCCTTTATTGAATGTCCAATAGTGTAATCAACTTAGTTTGGTCCACTCAGTCAATGCCTATAAGAGAATTAAGCAGTACGTCGCCATACTTATGGGTGACGGGTCCTGAATCATGAATCATGATACAAACATTAACTATATGACATGGATGCTAGAATGGATGTGTAGCATGGAAATTACATGCTATGTGATCGTACATGCCGATTTCCAAATTGGTCCTACTTAGTGAGATTGACAGAATTCAGAATGAAAGTCGCAAATAATGTACAACCCTGAAACTACAGTACAACTGAAACTGTAATGTACATTATAATGAATGTCTGAAAAACGATATTCTTTATTGAGCACTACGAAATGTAATCAACAGGCTCCCACTAAAGCTGAATATCCTTAGCTGTAATAATACTCATACGAGCCACATGCCCATGAAACACCACAGGTATTACCCCTTTGGTCAAGGGATCGTCCACCATAAGAGCTGTGCATATGTGCTTGATGCTGATCGGATCATTCTGAATTCTCTCTTTAATAGCCAAATACTTAATGTCTATGTGTTTCGACTTAGACGAACTCCGGTAGTTGATTGAATATAGCACCGTAGAGTTATTGTCACAATAGACTTTCAAATGTCTCTGAATAGTCTCTACAATACGCATCTATTATTGATATGGATCTAAGATTGACTAACATTTACAATTCTCTTGAGTCTCTTGGAAAGGTATTTTCTTCGCAGGAGAAGGTGCAAAAAGTGCTAAGAAGCCTCCCATCCAAATGGGATTCAAAAGTCACTGCAATCGAAGAAAGTAAGGAAACTAAATCAATAAAGATGGATGAATTAATTGGATCATTGAAGGTATATGAAAAAAAACTCACTCTAAGAAATTCTGAATCTACTTCTAAACAAGATAAGGTTATATCGTTTAAATCAAATGAATAAGTCTCTACCTCTTATGATCGCGTAGATGATAGTGACACGGATTCCAATGATAAAGATCTAATCACGTCGGCTAAAAGATTAAGAAAGATAATGAGAAAATCGCTTAAAGACAAACTTAAGCCTACTTCATCTAAGAATAAAAGAAATAAAAATAAAAATAATGAGGATATTAACTGTTGTACTTGTGGAAGACTTGGACATATCTCTTATGACTGCCCGAACAAGGACAAAACAATGAACAAAGCCCATGACAAGGATCAGAGAAAAACTAGACTCGTCTCATAACCTAAACAAATGAGAAGAGCCCTTAAAGCCTCCACATGGAGTGATTCATCCGATTCCAAAAGTGAAGAAGCCAAAGAGGAAATGGCTCAAGTATGCTTTGCATCCAAAGCATTAAACGAGGTATCTTCTGATTTTGATTCTGATTCTGAGCCTTCTTATGATGATTTATTTTGTCAATATATTGAGTTGTATAAGTTTTCTAAGGCTCTTGCAAAAGAAAAGAAATGCTTAATTGAAGATAAGAAATTGTTTAAATCTTCTAACACAAATCTTGTATCTCAATTAAATGATTCAAAAGAAGAGTCGTCTTGCATTATAAATTCATTAAAATCTGAGATTTCCTCCTTAAAATCCGAGAACACTGAGATGAAAGTCGAGATTTCAAATTTGAAATCAAGAAATAAGGATTTAGAAAAGACTGTAAAACAATTTGATTCAGGTACGAGCATGCTAGATCGTCTCATTTCCTCCCAAAAGCATGAAAATGATAAAACCGGATTAGGGTATGTGGAAGATAATAAAGTACAATATAAGTCTACGAACTTTATTTTATCTACGAAACCAAGTGCATTCAAGACAACTATACGGCCTAAGCGAATATCAAGTGCACCACCCACTATATCTCATTACACTTCTTCTTTTTCATCTCATACAAAATATAATCACGTGCCGTATAGATATGGAAGGAAACTACTGATGCGTACACGACATTCATACAACACAAATGCATCTAGATCATGAACTATGCACACTAACACTGAGGCATATCAAAAATGAAAATCATACCATGTGCATGATGGCATACTTGGCCGTAGGCCAAACGGATTTGCACCTATCATCTATTATATTGCTTCTTCATCTCTTTTCTCACCTTTTATAAGACCGAGAAAGCTCACCAAAGTATGGGTACCAAAAAGTGCTTTTGCAAAGGGTTAAATCAATAACCCTTAAGAACACACTTGAAATGCATGATTTTTGTTGATATATCATAAACTGCTATTTCTTTCATTCTTACTTGTACTTTTGATGACATTTACAAAATAAAGGGACAGAGAAAAGTATGATTTAAGGGAGAGAAAAGCATGATTTAAGGGAGAGAACGATATAAAATTCAAAGTTTATATTTGTGCACAATTGGAGGGGAGCGATCATATTTAAATCATAAACCAATGTTATTTTGTAAATCATCAAAATAGGGAGATTGTTGAGAAACAGTGTTTGAGTGATTTACAAATGCATGATTTAAATGCTATGTGTTTACGAAATGCATGAATAAATTATTACTTGACACGTTTATGTGATAAACATGCTTTATATGCTTATATATATTGTTGCCGCACTAACAAGACATGAAGTATTAAAGCTTGCATCATATGGCAAACATTTGTTGTCTTTATACTATTTTCATGTACTATGATTAATGAACTAAACTAGTTCATTAAGTGGAGTGCTTAAGTTAATGAACTAACTAGCTGATTAAATGAAGACATATTTAGTGAAAGCTATATGGCAACAAATTTGAGAATGAACATGTGCAGCTCATCATACACGCCTACTACATCTTTGTTGGAGCCAAGGTGGAGCTTATTTGACACTTCAATTGGTGGAGGATATGCCACATAAGATTGATGACATTGAAGCGGACACCACACAAAGAAAGAATTCAAAAAATACACATGCTAAAAATTTCAACACATGCTCTTAAGAGTGGGCAATTTTACCTCTTAATGGTCCTCAATTTGTCTCCCAAAATTCAAGGGATTGAAATGTGGTGATATGGTAATTGTTTGAATTGAATTTGAGCACATGTTTTGAGAGTTTCTTTAAAATTTACAGCTCACTATAAGGATGCCAAGATGGACCAATCAACAAGTGACAACTAAGCAAGGTCAAGTCATCCTTCCAATCATATTGCACCAAGTAAGCAAGATTGTGTCATCTCTTACACAATGTAATCTTCCAAGGACATCAAATACAATTCTCAAGAAGGAAGAAATCCCTAAGGGTGGCGGCCAAGAAGAAATAAAAGGGGGAGATAGTGCGAAACAAGGCCAAGCTACAATTCACATTCTCTCAAGTGCAAAAAGCTAGACTACTCTCTTCTTCTTCTTTCTTTCTTCTTCTTTTTAGTCTCAAGCCTATTGTTCATATATTCTACATATTATGTAGGCTTTGAATATACCACCCATACACGTTCATTGTTTGTAAAAGGTTGATCAAGGTATGATCAAACCTTTATCCGATCGGTGGTGGTATTCGTGATTGATTTGCTTGATTGTTGTGATTGTAAAAGGGTGGAGTTAGTGTTTAACTCAGTCACCCTTGTGGTAAGGTGTTTGTTGTGATTAGTGATAACCGAGGAAGGTGTCCTCGAGGACTGGAGTAGTTTGTTTTAACCGAACCAGTGTAAAATTCTTGGTGTTTTTACTTTTTAGCACTTTACTTTCAGTTTTCTACATTAATTTCATTGCAATAGTAAAAATAGTAAACGAATTTTAAAAATCATAAAATTTTTCATAAACATATCCATACCTCCTAATTTTCATTTGGCGCAAGTCTCACCCCATTTGGATAACTATAAGTCAGTCAAACGTGAATAGTTCTGAGACTAGTGCAATCTGATTTTCAGATTTGCAAAGGTTAAGAACATCAATGTGGTTGACATACTTCCCAAAGGAATTTTCATAAACTGTTCCAACCTACTAAAATAAACACTTTGAGGGTCTCATCATAAAATTTTCAGACCATTTAGAGTCACCGATTAATAGGAATAAAATTTTCAATTCTAAGTATATTTTCTGGCAGATTTGTGTAATCTGATTAAAAACATATTTTCAAGGGGTTAGGCTTGGAGTTTTAATTTGACATTTTCGTGAGTCTCTCATAACATCTGAGAGTACGTCCTCACCAAATTTTATTGGATGTCTACAACTAGGTCTTTTAAGTAATTCAAATCAGGATCTGAAAACAGAAATTGTTTTCAGGAGTGAGTTCTTTGGTCCAAAAGTTTTTAAAAACCAAATTTTCCACACTCACTATTCAACCCCCCTTCTAGTGGTGCTATACAGGTCCTACAGGTTGGCTTCATATTTACGGACTTTGGTTTTTTTTCTTTAGCACAAAAGATGCATGATCCGAAATTCGTTGTGTCTAAAGGATCAAGAATTTCATTTCTGACTAGACGTTTGATTGTTTTTTCGAAATGTGGCCTAAAAGTCTATGCCATAATGTTTCTAAATTCTTGTGAGTTAACTTTTGCTTAACGTTTCGAGTACTTGTTTGCAAGGTTTCTTGGGTTGAAGCGAAACCATTGTAAGTGTGCACGTCACCACCACCAAGAGAAAGAACGATGGAAAGAAACGTAAGGCTGCACATGCAATGAAAGATCAAGGCATTCAAAAGGTGGACAAAAAGGCAAAACTGATTACTGTCGAAGTGCCGGATAAGGGTCCCGCTTGTTTTTTCTAGAAAAATAAGGGACATGTGGAGAAAGACTGTATCGGTTTTCGCTCTTGGTTAGCTAAGGGAGGTACATCTTTTGCTTTGGTTTGTTCAGAGATTAATTATGTTTCTTTACCTAAAGACGCTTGGTGGATTGATATGGGTGCAACCACCCATTTATCTGTGTCTATGTAGGGTTGCCTGAGCCATCGAAAGCCAAATCCAGGTGAAAAATATGACTACTCAGGAAATGGCAGGGCAAAGGTTGAAGCTTTGGGCACTTAAGACTATTGCTGACCACTGACTTTTATTTAGATTTGCATAAAACTTGTATTGTGCCGTCTTTTACACAAAACATAATTTCCTTTTAAGACAAAGATGGTTATTTGTGTGATATTAGAAATTGCACTTTAGATTGTTTATTGCGTTTAAATTGGTTGGTAACGGTAAATTGTCTGAAACGGATAAACTTTACTCTATGAATGTCGCTTCAACCCAAGAAACCTTGCAAACAAATACTCGAAACGTTAAGAAAAAGTTAACTCACGAGAATTCAAGAACGTTATGGCATAGACGTTTAGGCCACATTCTGAAAAATAGAATCGAACGTCTAGTCAGAAACGAAATTCTCGATCTTTTAGACACAACAAATTTCAGATCATGCATCTTTTGTGCTAATGGAAAACAAACCAAAGTCCACAAATATGAATCCAACCTTACGTCGAGTGTACTGTAGCTAATTCATACAGACATAAGTAGACCATTTCATGCAGTCACCCGAAATGGTCATACATACTTCATTAGCTTTATCGATAATTATTCACGCTATGACTACCTATAATTGATCAAAAACAAGGCGCAAGCTTGGGACATGTTCAAAGCCTATATAGAAGAAGTTGAGTTACAACTCAATGGAAGGATTAAAGTAATCAGATCAGACCGTAGAGGTGAATATTACGATCGATATGACGGTTTAGGTGAACATTGTCTAGGGCCTTTTGCTAAGTTCCTAGAGGAGTGCGGAATTGTGCCACAGTACACCATGCCAGGCACGCTTTCCATGAATGGTGTAGCTGAACAGGGCAATCGCATATTAATAGAAATGATTCATAGTATGATGAGTCAAACTGCGTTGCCATTGTCCCTCTAGGCAAAAGCGCTTAAAACCGCAGCCTATATGCTCAATCGCATACCAACTTAAGCAACTAACAAAACTCCATATGAGTTGTGGGCTGGAAGAAAGCCTAGTCTACTTCATTTTTGATTATTGGGTTGTCCTGCTAAAGCTAGGCCTTATAGGACAAGTGAAAGAAAACTGGATGCTAAAATAATCAGCTGCTATTTTGTTGGTTATGCCGAAAGGTCACGGAGTAGAAATTTTATGATCCCACTAGCAAAACTATATTTGAGACAAATTCAGCACAGTACTCTGAGGATATCTCGGTTCCGTGGGGAAATGGTTTACATCAGCAGATCACTGAATTAGATGAAGATCGTTCAGATGGTGCAAATATGCGAATCGAACCAATCATTGCCGAGATTCCACTAAGGACAAACGCATCTAGCGATCTAATCCCTAGTAGTTCTGGTCCAGAAGAACCTATGGAAATAGTTTTGGATGAACGAGTAATCGTTCCTACTGAACGAGGAATTACTGATGCAGTTGAGGAACCATCAATACCTCAAGAACATGTACTGTAAGACGATCCACTCGTGAAAGAAGAAACCCCATATCAGTTGATTATGTGGTGTATCTCCAAGAACACAAATTTGACATAGGCATGATGAAAGATGATCCAATAAATATTCATCACGCCATACATTGTCAAAAATCAGAAAGGTGGATTGAAGCTATGGATGAGGAAATCAAGTCTATGCATGACAACAAAGTTTGGGACATCGTGCCATTACCCATAGGTTCGAAACCGGTTGATTGTAAATGGATCTTTAAAACCAAACGAGATTCGAAGGTAATGTGGAACGATATAAGGCTAGACTCGTTGCAAAAAGGTTTACCTAGAAAGAATACATAAATTATACAGAAACCTTTTCGCCAGTAACGATGAAGGATTCTTTTAGAATTATCATAGCTTTAATGGCACATTTTGATCTTAAGTTACATCAAATGGATGTTGAAACTTCTTTTCTAAATGGTGACATCGACGAAACCATATACATGGTTCAACCACCTCATTTTGAGGTGGGAGATCCTAAAAGAATGGTTTTTCAACTTAAGAAATCCATTTATGGACTCAAGCAGACATCTCGGCAGTGGTATTTTAAGTTTGCAAAAGTCACTACCTCATTCGGTTTTGAGGCAAATCAGGTTGACGAGTGTATGTACCACAAGTTTAGTGGGAGTAAGTTTGCATTTTTGGTCATGTATGTTGATGACATACTACTTGCAGCAAACGATATTAATATGATACGCGACACCAAGAAGTTCTTATACAAAAATTTTGACATTAAAGATCTCGGTGAAGTGTCATATGTGTTAGGGTTTAAGATACGTAGAGATCGTTCTCAGGATATCTTGGGTATTTCACAACAGACATATATCGATAAGGTGCTCAAGCGATTTGGCATGGAGATTTGCAGACCTTCAGATACCCAGTGGCAAGAGGAGATAAATTTAGTATAAGGCAATGCCCTAAGACCGAACTTGAACAGTCGGAAATGAAGGATGTTCCGTATGCTTCGGCAATAAGGAGTATCATGTATGTCTAGGTTTGTACATGACCTGATATTGCATATATAACTGGAGTGCAGGGCAGGTAGCTCAGTAATCCGGGTATGGATCACTGAAAAGCAGCTAAAAGGGCACTGTGATATCTACAAAGAACAAAACACTGTATGCTAACGAATCAGAAATCTGAAAAGTTAGAGATCATTGGGTACACAGATTCTGATTTTGGTGGATGTCAGGATAGCATGAAGTCCACCAGCGGCTACATCTTCTTGCTGGCAGGAGGTGTTATCTCATGGAAAAATGCAAAGAAATCGCTAGTTGATTCATCTACCATAGAAGCTGAGTATGTATTATGCTATCACGCTTCCAGTCAAGCGATATGGCTTCACAAATTTGTCACATGGTTGCATATTGTAGAGACTATTCAGAGAACTTTGAAAGTCTATTGTGACAATAACTCTGCGGTGCTATATTCAATCAACTACTGGAGTTCGTCTAAGTCAAAACACAGAGATATCAAGTATCTAGCTGTTAAAGAGAGAATTCAGAATGGTCTGATCAGCATCGAGCACATAGGCCCAGCACTTATGGTGGCCGATCCCTTGAGCAAAAGGGTAATACCTATGGTGTTTCACGTGCATGTGGCTCGTATGTGTATTAGTACAGCTAAAGATATTCAGCTTTAGTGGGAGCCTATTAATTACATTTTGTAGCGCTCAATAAAGAACATCGTTTTTCAGACATTCATTATAATGTGCATTACAGTTTGAGTTGTACTGTAGTTCCAAGGTTGTAGATTATTTGCGACTTTCATTCTGAATTCTGTCGATCTCATTAAGTAGGACCAAGTTAGAAATAGGCATGTAGTATCACATAGCATGTAATTTCCACACTACACATCCATTATAGCATCCATGTCATTTAGTTAATGTTGGTATCATAATTCATGATTCGGGACCCGTCACCCATAAGTATGGCGACGTACTGCTTGATTCTCTTATTGGCATTGACTGAGTGGACCGGACTAAGTTGATTACACTATTGGACATTCAACAAAGGAGCTCAAACAAGTAACAGAAACATACATAGTCCGGGTGGGAGATTATTGGATTTGATGTGCTTATACGTGTAGTACACAACATGTATGGCTTAAGTTACATATCAAACACGTGTGGACTTGCGTATGTTATATATTATATGTTACTAATGTCACGTAATATTTGCACTATGCACGTATGTACATGTTAAGTGATCACTGCGGTATATTAGTGGATACGCAGTGTAATCTGAATGAACCACTAAATGTGTAGACAGCCGTACAGTTACAGTCCTTGATGGTAGGACTCGTAAAGTCGAGACCATATTATTAATGATATCTGGTTTCCGAGGAACAAGAGCTCATGAGTATTCTTCTATAATTGTTTTAAGTAAGTTATTTAATATATATAATTTATTATATATGTAAACATTTCTGTTAGATATTTATTAAGAAATTTAAATAATGTAACGGAAACTTTCAGCAAATTGATGGAAATGTTTATAGAATACGTTTCCCAAAGGGAGTTAAAAGGGGGAAAAACGAATCTGCTGAATCCTTTTCCTTTTGTTGCTTAGGATATTTGCATTGCTGAAGTTTATTTGTTACTTCGCATAAAAAATTCAGAAGCCATACATTTGCGAAGAACGTGTGTGTATATATATCTTATATAGAAAACACTTTCGAGAGGAAGACGCGCTATCTATCATTTCCATCGGGAGTAGTAGCGGTGGTTGTTGATACTTCATCAAAGAATTCAACAACTGGTGGGTTTGTGTAATCTCTTGGAAGAGACAGTTGCCACGCGTATCAGAATCACAAAAGCATAAACAATGGAGCAAGGTACACTTCCACATTTATTCAGTTTGTTTTTGTGTTCTCTTAAGCGATCCTCGAGTAATAGTACTTTACCCACAGAAGGTGCGTGTTCCTGGATTCGAAATGAAAGAATGTAACCTTATTTTAATGTGGGTAAGGAGTGCATTTTATGAATGATTATTTTCTTTGGTCAATCTCTAGGAAGGTACCAAAGGTATGTTAAGCATTTATATTTAATACAGTGTAATGTACTGCATGATTTTAAATGAGCCAATTTTTCTCTCTCTCTCAGTTATGTCGATATAGAGACACAGATTAAAGTTGTATCGAGACTCATCCATGAAAATTGTCAAGTTTTGTGTCTTCTTGAGGACATTGATAAAGGAAGAAAGTTGTATAATTTTTACTGATGAGCAACAAATGGTGATTTGGATTATATTATTAGTCTGATTAGTCGTTTGCAAATTTTAGAAACAACTATCTTTGTTTTTTTTATAGTTGCAATTTTTGTCGTACTTGAATAATTTGACTAGAATACAATTTTTCTAGAGAATAATATCAACATCGGATGAATTCTGAAGATGGGTAAAAATAGAAAACGTAAACACTAATATTCTAATTTTCAAATAAATTAAAGATTGGGATCTGTGTTATAGATATACTGGGTTCTTGGTGGTTGAAGAGACATCCACCCGATCACGATAAAACTCATCAGGATTACGGTGGTAAAACTGAGATCAGGGTGATTACAGAATTAACCACTAAAATCACTATGAAGAATTTAGAATGGGTGAAAGCGTTATCAATGAATTTGAATCGTCCGGTGATTCATTTAATGATTACTTCAGTTGTTGCTTTTTTTGTCTTTTGTCTTTTCAATTAATGTTATTTGTAAGCAATGAAGATCTTCTATTGTCAAATAAATCGGCGACTATTCGGTTGCATATGAGATTCATGGTGCATCTTTTTATCGAATAATATTGTAGAAATATTCTATAACATTTTCGGAATAAGTATGGCTAGTTATTCAACCGTCTTTTTTAATGGTCTATCACCACCTTATTTTGTCGGCATATAAATTCTTAAGTAAAATCATTTAGTGTCTTATTAGATACTTTTTTTACTTACTTCCGAAATTTTATAAAATATTCGTGTATGACGTCTTTTCAGGACGATAATATATGTAGGAGAAATTTTGACACATAATTTGTTCTAGCCATATTTTTTTCTGCATATTTTTATTTATTTGCTTATTGGAAAAGAAGAATAGATCAAATTATATGAAGGAGGGGCTCCAAATTTGTGGTGCTAGCTCTTCAATGCTTCGGCTTCCAGGTCCACTGTTAGGTGACATGAATTACCTGCCAGAAGGGCAATATACATATGCAAACATGTGAATTTCTTGATCATTTGATATGCATGTATCTTTGGTCAGAAATTCTCCAAACTTAGAGCAAAAGGCTATACCTTAGTTCTGAAGGTCTCTACCGGTTTAACCCGAAAGAGTATCGTGGAGGATACAAATCAGGAACTCAATGCCCTTCTAGATTGAGTGAGGACTTACGCAGTGACCCACACAAAATATTCTTCTACAAACTAGGTTTTCGACCTAGCAGCAGTGAAACACTCACACTGTGTGTATGCCTAGAATCAAACTCTTGACTTCTTAAAGTAAATCGCAATCCGAGTACCAACTGATGTATACCATGTGAGTAGAAATTCCCCAACCTCACATGTCAACTGCTTGCGTTATCAATCAAACCATCCATGTAGAATTATTATTATTATTAGCGCCCATGGGCATAGTCCAGTGGTAAGTGGTAAAGGTGATTGAGGCTAGAACCCCGACGTCCCGAGTTCGAGTCCGTGTGGAGACAATCTTTGTTGAAATATTACAAGGGTTGCCTCTGGACTGGCTGAGTCTCGAGTGTCCTCTCCCTTTGCAGGGCTGCCGGTGGAGCACATCCCTCGATTTACATCCCACCTGACTAAGGGGCTTCTGGTAGGGGGAGAACTCACTCCCTCGTCAAAGAATTATTATTATTAGCAGCCCCCCCCCCCCCCCCCCTCTTTTTTCCCGGAAGAGCGATTGGCAAACCTTGGCCTGGTTGCGTGTAGTTTAATATTTAAAGTATGGACTACAATTATGTACGTTCCTTAATATAACTTTTAAATAATTTTTAATAATTTTTTATTAAATAAAAATAAAGTTTCTACAAAATACTTACACTGTTTATAAAAAAGATAACATTATGTAGATTATGATGTGAAAAAAGAATACTGTTTTCATGCATTGCCAGTGAGGAGAGGTCAAATACATCATGTACAGGATCAATACCTAAGATATATTTCTCACAAAATAAATCTAAAAGTCCTTTGCCACATGTATAGGATCAATATTTTTCACAAAAGCAAATATGTTATCAGATGGAAAGGATACTGTTGGGGTGGAGCAATTGTCCCGTAGCACGTAGGCCGCGTGGGCCAAGTCACACTCGAATGCTGTAGGTGCTTGTATATGATGAATGCACTATAAGGCTAAGGTACTCGCATCTCCTATCACCAATTGGTTTTGGGATAGTTGGTAGCACCTGAGGTCCTACAAGTGGTATCAAAGTCAAGGTCACAGATTCGATTCCCAGCGGGAGCAATTGCTGAAGGGGAGATTGTTGGGGTGCAGCAATTGTACCGTGGTGCGTAGGCCGTGTAGGCCAAGTTACAGTCGAATGCAGTGGGCACTTGTGTGTGTTGAATGCGCCATAAGGCTAAGATATACACATCTCCTATCACTAATTGGTTTTGGAAGAGTTAGTAGCGCTTAACTACCTACATATACCACTAAATTTTGATCATTGACGTTCACACCTTCCTCCTAGTCCAAACCCCCCCCCCCCCCCCGCCTCTTATTCTCATGGTTTCACCTTATTGGTTCTTATGTTGTAAACTATGTCCAAACTAAAATTCAAGTGACACGATTATCAATTGGGTATCGTACTGTATTTGATGAGATAAGCTGGACAGTAAAATCATTTAACTTTTTTGTTTATGTGGTGGAAGCAAGTGCTTTTCCCCGATTGTCCTCCCCCCTACACCCCCCCCCCCCCTCCTCTCTCTTCTTTTCAATTTTTGAAAAAGTCTTCTCTCCGGCAGCCAATTTCTTTTTTCAATGGAAAGATTTTCACGGAAAAAATTGATTTGCTTACTTTTAAGAGTTGATGAATACATTCAGGTTAGTCAATGTTTTGACATCTTTTTAAATAATTGTTTTCACACTATGTCCTGGAGCATGAATATAAGCGGATGAGATCTGAGGAGGAAGAATATGAGGTAGAATATGAGGCCTCCAATCGCGCGACGCCACGTGTACAAAAGGGCCCACTGTTTACTTTTTTTTCTTTTTTAAAAAAAGTACTTTTGTACACGTGGCGTCGCGCGATTGGAGGCCTCATATTCTACCTCATATTCTTCCTCCTCAGATCTCATCCGTGAATATAATAGCCTGCGTCTCGATTGACAAATAAAGAAATAAGACATATGATATAAGTACATACGTATATAATTATTATTAACTTAGAATTAATCAAATTTGAATTAGCAAAGGCGAAACAGGAAAGGTTGAGGTTACTTTTAGCAAGCCTATACGTTTAAAGTACTTTAGAATTTGCTCAAAACTTATATAAGAGCATGTAAGATGTTTCTTGGGAGATTAAAAGATGTTTAGAACACTTTGAGATTGTAGAACTCACTTGGATCAATCCAAGTGCTAGTTGGATCAAACCAAATGAAAGTTCAAAAGTTAGAAAATGAAGCTGAAGTGTTCTGTTGGACATTGATCGATCGATATGGTCTGGTGCAATGTTGGAGTATACTGCCCAACATAGATCGATCACATGGATCGATCGATGTGGTCAGGCTGCAAAGTTGGAGTTCACTGTCCAACATCGATCGATCGATGTGCCAAAAGTCATGACTCTTCAGCTGAAGTTGCAACTTTTGATCCAAGAATCATCTCTCATCATAGTTGAACGTTATGTAACTTACATGGAGGTTACGTTTACTGCTGAAATGGTGTTTCAAAAGTTGTTTTACACAATCCAATGTATATAAATAGTAGGCCTTGCATCTTAAACAAAGAACTAATACTTTTGCAAAAATCTGAGAATTTTCAACAATATTCTCTCCTCCACTATAGTTTCTTCTACTTCATCCACTATCAAACACTTCTATTGTGCAAGTTCAAGCGAACGAAATGAAGAAGCCGTTATATGGCTTGTGTTGTGTAGTTCACCTCGCTCGTGTGGACGCATTTTAACTTTAAGGACATGAACAAACATTGTGTCTCGGCTTTTCTGTTCTCTTTATATTTTCTGTTTGGTTACCATATCCTTCCATAATTTCCAACAATCTTAAAGCTAAACTTCAACAACTGATATGGCTAACAAACATCTTATGGTTCATGACATGTCCAAGGTGGAGCCTTTTGATGGCAAATTCTTTAAAAGGTGGTCTGCTAATGTTTTGTTCCTTCTTGAGATGTTGTCTGTCTACTATGTGCTTACTAAGGAGAAACCAAATGATGAAGGAGAAGCTCTCAAGTATGAAGCTTGATAACACAATTTGGAGGGGTCATATCCTGCATTTTCTGTCAAACTCACTATTTGATATTTATGTCAAATTTTCTTCCGCTATGGAAATCTGGAAAGCACCTCAGAACAAGTATGGTTCTGAAGATGTTGGAAAGATAAAATATATGGTGAGTGAGTTTCTTAAGTTTCAAATGGTTGACCACATATCTATCAACGATCAAATCTGTAAATTCCAACAATTGGTGGATATTCTTGAACAACAAGGTGTTAGAACATATGAGACTTTCCAGGCTGACTCTTTGTTAGAGAAATTACCTTTTTCTTGGAACAAATAGAAGAAGAGAGGTAAACACGATGATGCCAAACTTACCATGGATGGTGTCATCAAACACATTTGAATTGAGGAGAACAATAGGCTAGAACATGAAGAGGGTGTTGAGAATGAATCTCAGGCCAACATTCTGAAAAGCAATTCAAAAGTAAATAGACAAAACGTTCAGAATGTTAAAGCTCACAGCAATAAAGGTAAATAATTTGTGCAGGAACAAAAAACCCAAAGGAGTTTGCTAGATTTGCAGAAAGGCTGGACATAAATCTTTCTTCTACAACAAAAGAAAGGGTCAAGCAAGTGGCCATGCAAACCTGGTGGTGAATGGTGATAGAGACAGAATCGAGGATGAGGGATCATAGCTGCGGTCATCGTGGATGAGGTAAACAAGAGCTGCGGTCATCGTGGATGAGGTAAAACTTGTTGGAGGTACAACAGAATGGGTGGTTGACACCTGAGCCACAAGACACATTGCTACCGGTAGAGATCTATTTCTTGATTTTCAATAAACGGATAGTGGATACCAAGTCTTCCTTGGGGATGCACGAGGAATCCGTAATCTCGGGAAGGAGAAGGTGCTCCTTAAGCTGACTTCTGGAAAAAAGAATGGAATTGAATAATGTGCTCTATGTTATTGACTTCTGGGGAAAGACTGGTTTATTTGTACTTGATGCAACATGTATAACTAACAAAAATGCTCCTTCTTCTGCGTACTTGATTTACTATTATGATCTTTGGCATGCTAGGCTAAATCATGTTAATTTTGATGATTTAAAAGATTAAAAAGTATGAACATCATTTCTATAGCAAATAGAGATGAATTTGAGAAGTGTGAATATTGTGTAGAAGTCAAACACCATAAGAAACCGTTTAAAAATACTGAAAGAGTCTTAGATAAACTACATCTCATTCATAGTGATTTAGGTGACTTTAAGAAACATGTAAGTAAAGGTAGTAAAAGATATTATATAAACTTCATTGATGATTATTCAAGGTTGACTAGAGTATATTTGCCAAGTCATAAAGATGAGGTTGAAGAACTGTTCAAGAAATTTAAGAATGAAGTAGAAAATCAATTAGAAAAGAAGATTAAAAGATTAAGGTCTGATAGAGGAGGTGAATATGCTACTACTCCATTGCAAAAACTTTGTGAAGACCATGGTATAATTCTTGAAGTAACACCACCTTATACTCCACAATATAATGGTATAACTTAGAGAAAAAATAGAACACTTAAAAGCATGATGAATTCTATTTTAATTAGTTTCGGTTTACCGGGTAATTTATGGGGTGAAACCATTCTTTGTACTTGTCATATATTGAATAGAATACCACATAAAAAGACTAAAAAGACCATACATGAACTATGGAAGGGTTGTCCACCTAACTTAGGATACTTGAAAGTGTGAGGGTGTTTAGCAAAAGTAGGTATTCCAGAATTTCAAAGAAATAAGATATGACCAAAAACCAAAGATTGTGTGTTTATAGGATATGTCATTTTCAAAGATTAGGGTGCTAGTTGCTTTAGTTTCCATTTGCAAACTTGTGATACATCAAATGGATGTTAAAAGAACATTTTCTAACTGAGATTTAGACGAAGAAATTTATATGAGACAACTCGAAAGAATGATTGTAAAATGTTAAGAACATAAAGTATGTAGATTAAAAAAATCGTTGTATGGTTTAAAAAAGGCTCCTAAGCAATGGCATGAGAAATTCGATAATCCATGTTAGCAAATAATTACGTAGTAAATGAAAGTGATAGATGTGTTTATAACAAATTTGAAAATGTTGACGGTGTGATTATTTGTTTGTATGTTGATGACATGTTGATTTTTTTTGTACGAATTTGGATGTTGTTCAAAAGACTAAATCATTTTTGTCATCGGTTTTTGATATGGAAGATACGAGTATATTTGATTCTATTCTTGGTCTTAAGTTAGTAGAAAAATATGGGGGTTATATGCTTTGTGAAAGTCATTATGTTGAAAAAGTGTTAAGAAAGTTTAATCACTTTGATGTCAAAGCTGTTAGTACACCCTTTGATCCTAACGGAAGCTTAGGAAAGAATAAAGGTGATAGTGTCTCTTAATATGAATATGCAAGAATCATTAGTAATGCAATGTATATCATGAATTGCACTAGGCCAGATATTGCATATGTTGTAAATAGGCTTGCGGCACATATGCGCAGTCTAGGTAATGAACATTGGTTTGCTTTAAGAAGACTTTTAAAATATCTTAGAGGGACCATGTATCGTGTTTTGTTCTTTATTGGAACTCCTTGTGTGTTAGAAGGATTTTGTGATGCTAATTGGGTAACAGATAATGATAAAGTTAATTCAACTAATGGTTATGTGTTTACTTTAAGCGATAGTGCTATTTATTGAAAATCATCTAAGCAAACATTTAAAGCAAAGTCAACAATGAAATCTGAATTGTTGCTTTAGAACTTGCATGTACAAAAGCTGAGTGTTTAAGAAATTTGCTTGTAGACATTCTTTTATGGTCTAAACCTATACCTTCTGTATCTATGCATTGTGATTCGCAGGTTGCGATTGCTCGAGCAAAGAACAGAGTTTATAATGGAAAGAGCCAGCACATACGATTAAGACACAATATTGTGCGAGATTTTCTGAATTCAGGGGTGGTTAACTTGGAGTTTGTAAGATCCGAGTCTAACTTGGCTGACCATTTGACGAAAGGCTATGCAAGAGTTGGTCCATGAAACATCAATGGGATGGGACTTGTTCCATTTAGAGTGGATTCTGCGTGACGGCAATCCAGCCCACTATTAGCAAAGATCCTGCGAACGGAATTCAATGTGGTATTAACAAGTCACATAAGAATCTTAATCATCACTATCAATGTGTCCATCCTTACGGTGTTGTTGAAGATAGTGCTCACTGCAAGTAAAAGAGGGTGAGATTTTTTAGAGTCTCTTAATGAAATTCATAGCCATGTTGTACGGTGGTGTGAGCAGTGTACACTTGATAAATTTCACCTATATATGCGTGGAGGTGGTGCCGCTTCCAATTAGAGTTTGGAACAACTTATTAGAGCGCTTATAAAAACATGGGACTAGAAACAGGAGAAGAAAAGGAAAATAGTATGTATATTCTGTTACGCAGTAGTACAACAAAACAACAACACCACATATATACCCAGTATATCCCAACGACATCAAAATTATCGCTAGGGTATGAGGAATGTTAGAATCAAACAAATAATACATTCATCACAAAATATAGAGCAGTAGTATAACAGAAGCAATTGGCAAAAGATTAAATGGTCAATAATAGAAAAGAATAGAACACCTTATTACATTGCATACACATAAACGTAGCGTTAAAGGTTGCACTTTATGAATGTTAACACAAATACGGTGGCAGTTTTTGTATTTATTTCTTTCATCCAGACCGTTAGTTGGCCCAGCGGCAAAAAAAAAATAAAAAAGTAAGACTTGACAAAACTCTATAAGCAAAAGTTCAAATATTCGTCACGTTACAAAATTTTTGTCAAAGTTAATCAATAAAGATAGTTGGTTAAACTTTAATGAATACCAAATTTCGAAGTATTCAAAATAATAGTTTTTGAAAATAGACTTACACTATTTAGACCTAAATTTCACTGAACAGGATATAAAATACTTTGACAATTGGTTCTGAAATAGAGTTTAACCAAATATCTATTTTGACAATATTTTTGAGACTCCAATAAATAGTACGAATGAAATAATTGAGCGTATCAAAAATAAAAGAAAAAGAACGACGCTACATAAGACGACACGTACACAAACACACCAAATAGAAAATATGAAAAAAAAAATCCATTGACACATGCAAGAATACGTATGATTCACGTGATTTCTTTCATGCAAGAGTACATAGGTCTAGAACTTCTGTTTGTATAAGTACTTGCCACCATACTTTCATGTTCATCATAGTACACATCAAGGGTGCAGGAGCATTACTGAAACTAGAAGACATAGCGTTTCCCATGACCTTTATGTCAAACTTCAAAGCCATATCAAAAGCTGTTTTAATGTCAGACAAGGGGGTCATAACAAAAACTTGAGACCTAACATGATCAAACTCCTCATTTAGGCCTTTAATGAATTTGACGACATAATCATTCTCAACAAATTCAGTAACCTTCCTACTAATATCACATGTACACCTCAAACAACTACATCTAGTTATATGTCTTAACGCCATTAACTCCTCCCATAAGACCTTCAGTTTTGTGAAATAGTCATTAATAGACAAGTTTTTCTGCTTAACTCCATAGAAATCAGACAATCTGAATGGATCACCACTGTCATATCTCATAGTTAAATCATTCCACACGTCTAGAGCATTGTCATACCACATTATACTTTGAGCAATAGAAGGTGAAACACAGTTCATAATCCATGATTGTATCATTGTGTTTACCTGCCTCCAAGCATGAAGCTGAGGATCATTATCATCAGGTTTAGGCGCACATCCATCAATAAAACAAGTTTTGTTCTTCACGCGCAATGCCATTTGAAAGGTTCGACTCCACCAGTGAAAATTATGTGGATTAAGTGCTGGTTGTACCGGCACAATCGCTGTACTGTCGTTTGGATGCAAGTAATATAGATTACTTGCAGGATTATCATTAGGAGCATGATTATTACGAGAACTAGAAGCGATACCAGTTGAATTAGCCATGATCAACCAATGCGATCAAATACACGCAATTGAATTACAAACCAGAAGGAAAACAAACGACAGAATTCAATCAGAGAATCGATGATGAATCACCAGAGCTCTGATACCATGTCAAAAACAACTAATAAACACAATTCAATCATCAACTCATATGATATAGTGAGCAGAATTAACAATTCTGGAAACAGAATTTTGAATAAGAAAATTGGCGCGCAACAGATGATGAAGACGATGTATAGAAAAACTGAAGGAAGAAGAAAATGTTTTCATACACTATCAACTATACATCAATGCAAAGTATATGTACTATCTTCTACTTGAATAAGAAACCGCTTGGCACGTATAAACAATGACTTTTGGTTCCAAGTTGATGCTATTGCCTTCTAGCTCATTCCATTCGTTTGATCTGATGTGTCAACTTCAGTTTAGTTCCATTTCATTCCATACAGCTCATCCAGAACATGTATTGATCACACTAGATTATATCCCTTAGCTCAATTCAGCTAGGCCTAGGTTCCACTCACCTTCACCTTACTCCAGCTGTCACCAACTGTGTTGAACTGCTGCAGCTCCCGCACCTTTCTTTTGTGTGATATTGGCTCAACATCTTCAATAGTTTGGGTTGTATGCACAAAGAAAAATACTATGTCTATTCTGTTACGTAGTATATAGCAAAAGCAATTGGCAAAATATTAAATAGTAAATAATAGAAAAGAATATAAGACCTCATTGTACATATCCATAAACGTAGCATTAAAGATTACACTTTGTGAATGCGAACACAAATACGGTCGCAGTTTTTGTGTTTATTTCTCTCATCCAGAAAAAAAAAAACAGTAAAACTTGACAAAACTCTATAAGCAAAAGTTGAAATATTTCTCACATTACAAAAATATTATCATAATTGATCACAATTGATCAATAAAGATCCTTAGTTAAACTTTAATTAATATCAAACCTTTAAAGTATTCAACGCAATAGTTTTTAAAAATATACTTCACAATGTTTAGAACTAAATTCCACTGAACGGATTGTAAAATACTTTGACAATTGGTTCTGGAATAGAGTTCAATCAACTATATGTTTGACTAGCTATGTCATTATTTTTGAGACTCCAATAAATAGTACGTATGAAATAATTGAGTACATCAAAACCTGATGAAGCCGGATCTTCACCAAGGGTCTAGACGACCTCAAATTAGTTCCGTCAGTTAACTTGAAGAGTTGTTAACTGGGATTGAAAGTTTGTAGCTGGAATAGCGCCTAATATCCTGCACAAGAAAGCACAGGTCAGAGGTCCCGGGGGGATGGCTCCGGGAAAAACCCTTCGACACTCAAGTCAGTTTGGGCCATATCTCACTGAGATTATAATTTAAGAGGTGAGTTAGGAGTTTCTCACAGTATGGGCCGAGGAGCAAAGGGTATGAGCTCGCTTTAGAGTATGAATGTTTGAATTCCGGATTCGGATCCTCTTCTTTGTCTTGGTTGGCTTGCTTTTATAGACCTTTTCCCCGTCTTTATCTCCTGATAGTGGAGTGTGGATAGGACGTTTGCTTGGGGCAGAAAACCTAAGGCGCTGTAGGTCTGCTGATGTGATCAGTGGTCTGACTGATGTGACTAATAGGCCGGCATGGTTGATGTAACTAGTAGGCCGGCTGTTGTGACCTTGGCGTGTTCAGGAAGAATACCCAAGTGTAGTCATTATATTTGAATTGCACCTCTGTTTGAGGGTCCCACGAAGTAATATCGTGCTGGGTTCCTTTACCGAAGTGCATAACAGAACTTTGCCGAAGTGCAGGATCAACCCTTGCCGAAGTGCATGACTAAGCCTTGCCGAAGTGCATGACTTAGCCTTACCCAGCTGAAGCGGTCTAAAGTGTCGTACTGGGACATAAACTGAAGTTGGTGTCGAGGTGCAAACCTTGGCATATTCTTCGATGCTATAAGTGCGTCATGATGCCCCGCTGAGGTGCAGCCGAGGCTGAACAGCCATGCTTGGGCGGTGTACTGCTGAACTGCAGTACTTCGAGTGCTGAGCTGCTAGAGTTAAACTGTTGACTGTTGTTAACTAACAGACGATTTAATTATGGTTTATCATTTCCCCCAGATTTTGTGTGGCTGAGCTGAACTGCGAAGGTGGACAAATCTTGTCCTAATGGACCTGTGACATGGCAGACCTTCATTAACCGTGTGATTATCCTTTTATTCGCGCAGTAATTTCCGCTTTTAATGTAAGCGCTAAATTCGACACCTTATCATTACTTTTTCGGCGGTTTCATTCCCTGAGGGAGGGAAATTGCGTGAACCTTTGCCTCTTCGTATTTCAAACGAAAAGGTGCAACCTTTTGTTTTCTCTCACTTATAAATCGGAACGATTCCCTCAGTTCATTCTTTTCTTCTTCTTCTATTTTGCATTCTCTATTCAAATTCTTCGTCTTCGAAACATTTCCTCATCTTCTCCGGCGATCTTCCTCTCCGTCTAAACCTTCATTCTTCTGTAAGCATTCCTTCATCTTACTCATGGCTTCCGTTGTCACAACCCCTTCTTCTTCGGATTCCCAAAACATGTATACTCCTTCTTACCCGGAGGATCTGGAGGGTGACCGTGAGGTTCAATCCTCCCACGAAAAATCTGAATCCGATGGGGACAACCGTCTTTTAAGGAGGTTATGCCTTACTGGTGGACTTTCTTCGGTTGCTGCCACATCTTCCGCCTTAGTACCCCGCCATCTCTTGATAGGGGTTCTCCTTCTCCTTTAGTACAGGCTTCATCCTGTACTTTAAAGATGGATGATATCCCTCTCCTTTGTAATGAGTTTAATATTGACATAGATATTTTTTCCCCAATTCTGCCTCTTCCTCATCAATCCGCCTATGATCCACCCGTTGGGTATGAGGCAACTTATGAAGAATACTTCAGGATAGGCTTCGACCTTCCTGTACCTGGCCCCCTCTTTCAGATTCTGGACTTTTATCAACTCAGACTTCCACAAATTATGCCTAACGGTCTGAAATTCATCGCCAGCTACCTGCTCTACCTGAGAGCAACTGAGGCTGACTTTGATTTAAATGTCTTCAGGGGGATGTTTTTGTGTAAGCACAAAGAAAGCTGGTATTACTTTAGTAGGAGACATCCTAATAAAGCAATAAACCATGCTATAAACATCCCCTCCTCTGTCAAGAACTGGAAGGAGAGGTTCTTTTTTATCAAGGCCGTAGGGTTACCTGAGAGAAACCCTATGGAGATCTGGCCCTGCAAACAACAAAAGGCCAAGCGAACGATTTTGCGATGAAGCCTCAAGGTTACTGCGTCTTCCCCGGGCCATTGACTTAAAGATGGTGGATAGGTCAGTTGTAAAGGCGGCTGACCCGTACCACATGGGGCCCTCCCATTAGTATGAAACTCTGGGCTCCTCTGTCTTGGCCTTAATCTTGGGTATGTTTATAGTTCCAGTCGTGTATTGACTGTTTTTGATGTTATGAACATCTTTTGACTATTTCGTTGTTGTGTTTTTCAGGAACCATGGTGTCTGAGCGTACCACAAAACTGAAGAAAATGGTTCCCAAGAAGAGAAAGAGAGAGGATGAATCAAACTCTTCCTCTACTTAGCCTTCTTCCAAGGCCTTGCCTGCTCCCCAGTTGCTCCTCCCACGAAACAAGGTAAAGGAGAAACATTTCTTCGCTGTTGCTGTTATTTTGATTTACTTGATTTCAGTGCTTCTGACTCAAGTTTTTTCATTGCAGTTAAAACTTCTGCTGGCACTTCCACTTCTTCCCAGAAGTCTCTTCAGGCTGCAGCTCAGTCCTCGAAGAAGAAAACTTCTGGGGCCCCAGCCTTGCCCTCAAATCTGGGGCAAAGGCTGGGGGAGGTGCCAAGAAGACTGCCCCTCTTCCGAAGGCTAGCATCAAGGCTCCACGAGCCAAGGTGACTCCACCAACTGCGCCAACCAAGGATGCTCCAGCTCCTGAAGCACCCAGTTTTGATTCAGTTCCGGCTACCCCGGCTAATGATCCGCTTCCCGCAGCACCAATCTCTATTCAAGCCCCATCAGCACCAATCTCTCCTCCAAGAGGGGTAATCATCCGAGATCCCAAGGATGTTCCTACTGGGGGAGTGGAAGTCACTTCAGGAGAGGCCTCCCCCGAAATCCTTTTGGGAAAATGCCATATGAGGGGGAGCCCTCTCATCAATTCTGCAGTGGATGGAGAAATCTAGTGTTCGGAGTTACGGATACTGCTGCCCATCCCAGTGTGGCAAGGAAATTGGCAGACTTGCCTGTGCTGCCCATGGATGGGGACTTTTTTGCTCGCCAGGACTGGGGGACTGCCTTCGACACTTATTACATAAACATGTCCTTGTTGAGTTTTTTGTTTACTGAACTCCACAATTATCTTTCTTAAATCGTTTGGATGATGAACTGATCATGGTGGTTGTTGCAGTATCGCGCTCAGGAGTGTGATATGCTGACCAGAGCTGAGGAGTTGCGTAGATTGGTGGTGAAGCTTTCTGAGGAAAATGATGAGCTGAAGAGGGCCAATGATGGGTTGGCTGAGATGTCAAAGCCCGATGATTCCATGGTGGATGAGATGGACGCTGGGCTGAAGACGTTGAGGTCAGAACTGGACTCAACGAAATCATAGTTGGACTCCTTGAAGACTGAAAATTCCAATCTGAGGGAAGGAAAAGAGGGGTCTGACACTCAGCTGGCAGTGGTCAATTCACAAGTGGATGAACTGAAGAGAGTGATCCCTGACTTAGAGCTGGAGTCTGCCAAAACCCAAGCCGAGTTGGAATCCTCTCAGAAAGGACTCCATAGTGCTGAACAAGAGTTGTCCCAGCTGAAGAGCCAGTCTGAAGCAGATCAGAAGATAAAAGACGAACAGGTCAGCAGCTTGCAGCAGAGAAAAAGGTCAAAGATGATTTGGCTCAGCAACTTGAAGCAGAGAAGAAAAGCAAAGATGGGCTCATTTCTCAATTTGAGTCTCAAGCTGAAGAAATCAAGACATCTGCAGTTGCTGAGTTCAGGAAATCTCAGTACTTTGAAGAAAATTTGATGAAGATGCAAGCTGTTGTTTTAGCAATGGGACAGACTTGTGCAATTGATGCCTGCCGAGAAGCCTATCTAGATCTGGATAAGGAACATCCTGAACTTGCTGATCTCCATAATCCTGAGGCTGAAGCTGTATTTGAAAAGCTCCTTGAACAATTCTAGGAAGGCATTGACCTCAGAGAAGCCGGCCAGGAGGGGGGGGCAATAGTATAGGATTTTTCTTGTAATTTTTGTAGTTGTAATAAATCATATACCTAATGAAAATCCTTTTTTCCCAACTCCTGTCCTTCAGCTTCTTTCAGTTTCTTTAACTGTCTATCTTCGGTATATGAAGTCTTATTCGCTTTGTCTCAATAGTGAATGCAAATATTTGCCCTCAGCTTGCTCTGTGTTGATAGTTTGCACTATCTCAAGACTCTTGCAAGTATTTGTCTTCGACTTGCTCTGTGTTGATAGTTTACACTATCTCAAGATTCTTGCAAGTATTTGTCTTCGACTTGCTGTGTGTTGATAGTTTACACTATCTCAAGACTCTTGCAAGTATTTGTCTTCGACTTGCTCTGTGTTGATAGTTTACACCATCTCAAGACTCTTGCAAGTATTTGTCTTCGACTTGCTCTGTGTTGATAGTTTACACTATCTCAAGACTCTTGCAAGTATTTGTCTTCGACTTGCTCTGTGTTGATAGTTTACACTATCTCAAGACTCTTGCAAGTATTTGTCTTCGACTTGCTCTGTGTTGATAGTTTACACTATCTCAAGACTCTTGCAAATATTTGTCTTCGACTTGCTCTGTGTTGATAGATTACACTATCTCAAGACTCTTGCAAGTATTTGTCTTCGACTTGCTCTGTGTTGATAGTTTACACTATCTCAAGACTCTTGCAAGTATTTGTCTTCGACTTTCTCTGTGTTGATAGTTTACACTATCTCAAGACTCTTGCAAGTATGTGTTGATAGTTTATACTATCTCAAGACTCTTGCAAGTATTTAATATTTGCCGCTTGATTGAAGTGCAGCTCAGCCATGCTTTAACTCACTGATGACAATGACTTATTATATAAAGTAAAACCTGTTACTTAATCCATTTAAGCAAAACGAATGAACCGCAAACCGACCTTGTCACGAACATTGTTTCATTCAATCTTCATGCTAATGGTAATAATTTACATTCTTCTAGCACTGCTAGAAAAAGAAAACCATGAAAGACTTCTCTGGAAAAACCACTCAGGCCTGCTGAGGTGAAATTCTTTACTGATGTAGGAGCCTTAAATGAGTAGAATGCCAAGTCCTTGGCGAAGTTTTGCCTTCTAAGGTTTGCAACTTGTAAGCCCCATTTGAGCGCACCTCCTCTATTCGATAAGGCCCTTCCCACTTAGGATTGAGAGCCCCAGTTGGTGCCGTGTGGCTTGCTTCGTTGTTACGCAATACCAAATCCCCCACTTGATAGGACCTTGGCCGTACTCGGGAATTGTAATATTGCGCAATTAGATTCTTGTACTGAGCCATGCGGACATGAGCCCACTCCCTTTTCTCTTCCAATTCATCCAAATTCAACCATAACTCTTGGTCATTGATTCCAGCAGAGTAACAATCTGTTCGGGTAGAGCTGGAACCAATTTCGGCTGGGATGACTGCCTCAGTTCCATACACTAAGGAAAATGGTGTTTCCTTAGTAGAGGTAGAGGTAGTAGTTCGATACGCCCATAATATGCTTAGGAGCTCCTCTACCCAACTTGCCCTAATTTGATATAGACGCTTTCGCAGTCCATCCTTGATTGTTTTGTTGGCTAATTCAACCTGCCCGTTCGCTTGAGGGTGCGCTACCGAAGTGAAATGTTTAATTTTGAGCTTGGCGCACCAATTCTTAACAGGGTCATCTGTAAGTTGTTTCCCGTTATCGGATATAAGAACTTACGGAAAGCCAAAACGACATATGATGTCCTTCCACAAGAATTTCTTGATCTGATTTCCAATTATTGTAGCTAAGGATTCTGCTTCCACCCATTTGGTGAAATAATCAATAGCCACAACCAAGAATTTGACTGATCCTGGAGCTTGAGGTAGAGATCCAACAAGATCTATCCCCCATTGTACGAATGGCCAGGGACTTGAAATAGAGGTGAGTTCCTGACTCGGCAAATGTGTCATTGTAGCATTGACTTGGCATGCTGGACACTTTTTGACCAATTCTTCTGCATCCCGCTGCAGAGTGGGCCAGTGGTATCCAGCAAGATAGCACTTCCTGGCTAACGACCGGGCACCAGAATGATTTCCACAGATTCCTTGGTGTATCTCTCGAAGGATGTAATCTCCTTCCTCTTCTGTCATACACTTTAACCAAAGCTGCGAAAATGACTTTTTATAAAGGTGGTCGTTGAAAAGGGCATACCTTACTGCCTTCAAACGAAGGCGTCGAGCTGCACGCTTGTCCTCGGGCTGAACTCCGTACTGCAAGAAATTAACAAGTTCGTCCATCCAGGTGTTTCTATGGTCCACTTGCAACACTTCATTTGCATCATAAGCACGATGCTTTACCAGTTCCACAACTATCTTCTTCCCCAAAGTTGTTGAAGTGGATGATGCTAGCCGAGATAACGCGTCAGCTCTCTTGTTGGCAGATCTGGGGATATGCTCGATGCTGAAGTGCTCAAATGCCTGTCCGAGCTGCAGTACTTTAGCCAAATATTTTTTCATGTTTTCCTCTTTGGCTTCATAATCCCCAATGACCTGAGAAACAATCAGTTGCGAATCATTTCGGGAGATGACTCGTTCTGCCCCCAGCTTTCTCGCGAGGCCTAGTCCCGCTATGAGGGCCTCGTACTCTGCTTTGTTGTTGGTTGATTCAAAGTCAAATCGCAAGGCGTACTCAAATTCTTCTTTGTTGGGGTTGATGATCAGGAGTCCTGCTCCACAACCATCTTTGGAGGAAGACCCATCCACATATAATGTCCATTCTGCCACTGGCTTGATATCTTCCTCCACAGATATCCCTTCAGCTAAGAAATCTGCTAATGACTGTGCTTTGATGGAAGTCCTTGACTTGTATTGGATATCATACTCTGCAAGTTCCACAACCCATTTTGCAGCTCAGCCGGACGTGTCTGGCCTTGATAAGATTTGTTTCAAGGGCTGGTCAATGACCACTATGATGGGATGAGCTTGCAAGTATGGCATGAACTTCCTTGCTGCCACTACGAGTGCCAAGACTATTTTCTCAGCATTGTGATATCTTACTTCAGGACCATGTAAAATTTTACTAGTGAAATAGATGGGCCTTTGTACATTATCCTGCTGCCTGAGCAGAACTGCACTAACTGCTTCTTTGCACGTCGAGAGGTATATATATATCTCTTCTCCGGGCAGAGGTGAAGTAAGCATTGGTACCTCAGCCAAGTGGGACTTCATCTCATCAAAGGCTTTTTGACATTGTTCATCCCATTGGAAAGCTGTCTTCTTCTTCAAGACCTGGAAGAAAGGAAGGGACCTCTCAGCAGATTTGGATAAAAACCTGCTCAGTGCGGTAATTCGGCCCGTTAATCTCTGCACTTCCTTTACATTCCTAGAGGGTGCATGTTTTGGATAGCTTCTATTTTAGCAGGGTTCGCCTGTACCCCATCTTTGGGAACTATGTATCCCAAGAACTTCCCATTGCGTACCCCAAACGTGCACTTTTTTGGGTTTAGTTTGATGCGTGAGTCTCTCAGCACAGTGAAAACTTCCCTTAAGTTTTTGATATATTGATCAAGAGTCCTGGTCTTAATTAATATATCGTTGATGTAAACTTCCATTATCCAGCCAATTTGTTCACTGAACAAGGAATTGACCAGACGTTGATAAGTAGCCCCAGCGTTCTTCAATCCGAATGGCATAGTTACATAACAATAAGTTCCTGACTTAGTTATAAAAGCAGTCTTTTCCTGATCTTCTAATGCCACAAGGATCTGATGATAGCCTTTGAAGGCATCCAAGAATTCAAAGATTTTATGCCCAAGTGTTGAATCCACTAGCCTGTCGATTTTTGGTAGTGGGTAACAATCTTTTGGACATGCTTTGTTGAGATCGGTGTAATCTATACACATTCTCCAAGACTCGTGCTGCTTGGGGACTACCACTGGGTTAGCCAACCAGATTGGAAAAAGTACTTCAACAATGAATTTTATGGCCAACAACTTCCTGACTTCTCCTTCAATAACTTTATTCCGTTCTGGTGCGAAATGTCGCTTCTTCTGTTTTACTGGCTTTACCAAAGGATCAACATTCAGTTTATGCTCAGCCAGATGTGGAGGTATCCCAGGCATATCCTCCGCAGTCCATGCGAAGATAATCGCGAACTCTCTCAGCAAATCCTACAGCTGAGCTAGCAGTGCAGATGGCATCCAAGTCCCAATCTTTATAACATTTTCAGGCCTGCTCGGATCTAGAGTGGAATCCTGCACTGCATCATCCGACTGTAAATGCTCCTCATCTGAAGGTATCAGTTCATCAAGACTGACTTGCTGAACTGATTCATTCCCCTTAGTGGCAATGGCGTAGCAACTCTGTACCACTTGTGTATCACCCTGGATTGTAGCCACTCCCCCTGGAGTGGGAAACTTCATGCTGACGTGCAAGGGTGATACAATGGCCTCTAATGCCACCAAGGCTGGACGGCCTAATATGACGTTGTATGGGGATACGTCCCTGACAACCAGGAAGTCTATCCATATGCATCGATAGGCAGGGGTTTTGCCAAAACTGCAGCTGAGCGTGACCAGACCTGCTGGCCGCACTGCAACTCCAGTAAATCCATACAAGGACGAGGTAACTGGTTTTATCAAGGAATCGAATAAACCAAGTTGCTGATAGACCCGATAAAACATTATATTTACAGCACTGCCAGTATCCACATAAACACGTCGAACCTGCACTACTTTATCCGGAGGGAGGTGCACACACAGTTCTATCACTAAGCCTGTGTTGTTGGAGTCTAGAGGAATGGGATCTTATGGCCCATAAGTCAGCTCTCTTGCCATCTTGGCCCTTTTAGCTGGTGGATCTGATAAAGTTCCTGAGGAACTAGGTGCCCCTTGACCTGAGTGAGGTGGGCCTCCAGAAATTGTATATATAATAGCATTGACTTGCGGCTGACCTGCAGTCCCACGCCTTCCTTGCTCTCCATCATCCTCATCCCTGCGGCGCCGAGGTGGAGAATCTGGGCGGCATTTGTCTTTCTAGGGATCTCTGTGGAAGTCCAGATGGTTTTTCAGGTGTGATCGAGGGTCATAAAACTGTTTTAAATGCCCCTGCTCGATAAGTCGTTTGATTGCCTGAGCCAGCTGCCTGCAATCATGAGTATCATGCCCGATATCTCTATGGTAGCGGCAATAATACTTAGGATTCCTTTTTTCCTAGGCCCATACAGAGGCTCTGGATCTGTCCTCAGACCATCTTTTTCCATGACGGTCAGAATGTATTCTTGTGAGGCCAGCAGTGGTAAGCCCCCCTACCACATTTATCCTTACCGCCTATACGATCAAACACACTGCGCCAATCATGGCTTTTCCCTTCATGGCGCCGATCTTCCTTTTCCGAATTGGGTCGGCCTTCTTGCCGGGCTGCATGCTCAGCTTCTCTTTTTAACCTGTTTGCCTCCTCTCCTCGGGCAAACTGGTGAGCTTTCTCCAGGCATTCTCTTAAAGTGGTAGGTCCTTCCTCAGCCAGTTGGGAGAAGAGACGACCTGCCCGAAGTCCATTAATGAAGGCTGCGGCTTTAACGCCTTTATTTCTGTCACTAACCTGCAGTGACTTGTCTGAGAAACATTGCATGTATTGCAACACAGATTCATCTGGACCTTGCCTCAAGGTCATTAGATCGGATGAATTCTTCACAAACGGGGTGCTGGACACAAATTGTGGCTTAAACTTCTGTGCCAGCAGTTTAAAAGACTTCACAGACTTTGACGGAAGCTCTCGGAACCATCTCCTAGCTTTTTCCCTTAAATACAAGGGGAAAGTCTTGCAACGTAACGGGTCTGGGATGTTTTTCATACTCATAGCCGTCTGAAACTTAAAAAGATGGTTCGTTGGATCTGTGGTCCTATCATAAGTGTCCATTTTTGGCAGCTTGAAGCTGTCCGGTGCCAAATATTCTGCTATATCCCAGGAAAAAGGACTTTTCTAGACTGCTTGTACAAACTCATGCATGTGCTCTTCATAATAAGCCCTCGGCCTGCGAGGCGCCTCTTCGTCCCTGGGGACACTTTTTGACTTGGACCTCACACTTAAGCGAGGTCTGGACATATGCTCTGACTCCACGGATGGAGCTTTGAAACTATGTCTTCTAGCATCCGCCATAAATCCTTTATGCGGTCTAGAAGAGTGACCTTGTGATACCTCTCTCTGAGGAGGTGGAGGTGGATCAACCTCTATATTTTGCACCTCCGGCTGCTTGCCTTTGAGATGCCGTACCATGGCTTCGAATATTTTCATGTTCTCAGCAACGTATCTCATCGCTTTCTCCCTTACTTCCTTTGAAGATTCAGGGATAGGATCAGGATTAGGCATAGGAGATTCAGGTACCTGAGAAACCTGTTCTAGAGCAGCTGAACGTGTAACCATGCGTCGTGGTGGGTTGGATGACTCACCCAAACCTTCTCGACCACCCTTTGTCATAAGTAATCGTTGGCTGTTTTGAGTTTGAGCTTTTTTTTGCGGAATTAAGGGACTAAGGGCCCTCCTTCTAGCGCAAAATGATGAAGCCGGATCTTCACCAAGGGTCTAGACGACCTCAAATTAGCTCCGTCAGTTAACTTGAAGAGTTGTTAACTGGGATTGAAAGTTTGTAGCTGGAATAGCGCCTAATATCATGCACAAGAAAGCACAGGTCAGAGGTCCCGGAGGATGGCCCGGGAAAAACCCTCCGACGCTCAAGTCAGTTTGGACCATATCTCACTGAGATTATAATTTAAGAGGTGAGTTAGGAGTTTCTCACAGTATGGGCTGAGGAGCAAAGGGTATGAGCTCGCTTTAGAGTATGAATGTTTGAATTCAGGATTCGGATCCTCTTCTTTGTCTTGGTTGACTTGCTTTTATAGACCTTTTCCCCGTCTTTATTTCCTGATAGTGGAGTGTGGATAGGACGTTTGCTTGGAGCAGAAAACCTAAGGCGCTGTAGGTCTGCTGGTGTGATCAATGGTCTGACTGATGTGACTAATAGGCCGGCCTGATTGATGTAACTAGTAGGCTGGCTGTTGTGACCTTGGCGTGTTCAGGAAGAATACCCAACTGTAGTCATTATATTTGAATTGCACCTCTGTTTGAGGGTCCCACGAAGTAATATCGTGCTGGGTTCCTTTACCGAAGTGCACAACTGAACTTTGCCGAAGTGCATGATCAACCCTTGCCGAAGTGCATGACTTAGCCTTACCCAGCTGAAGTGGTCTGAAGTGCCGTACTGGGACATAAATTGAAGTTGGTGCCAAGGTGCAAACCTTGACATATTCTTCGATGCTATAAGGACGTCATGATGCTCCGCTGAGGTGCAGCCGAGGCTGAACAGCCATGCTTGGACGATGCACTGCTGAAGTGCAGTACTTTGAGTGCTGAGCTGCTAGAGTTAAACCGTTGACTGTTGTTGACTAACAGACGATTTAATTATGGTTTATCAAAAACAAAAATAAAAAACGACGCTACATAAGACGACACGTACACAAACTCACCAAAGAGAAAAATACGAAGGAAAAAAAGACATTGACACATGCAAGAATACGTATGATTCACGTGATTTCTTTCATTATTGCTTTATTTATTCATTTTATGAGGCCTTGGAAATTGCTACCAAGGAGCGTGGTCATTTTACTTTTTCTCTAATAATTTCACGGACGCTCTATAAATAGGAAAGGTAGCTTCATGGAAATGTCACTCTTAAACCACTTTCCATCACTCACAAAGAAAAGAGAGAGAGAGTGCATAGGCACTTTTTGGTCACAAAAAGATGGAGGTGGATCTAATCAAGAAAGCCCTTGCGGCCTCTTGTTTAGCATTATTGGTGGTATGGGTGTGGAGAATCCTAGACTGGGCATGGTTTACCCCCAAGAGAATCGAAAAGCGTCTGAGGGCTCAGGGTTTCAAAGGAAACCCATACAGGTTCCTGGTGGGTGACGTGAAAGAGAGTGCTGAAATGCTCAAACAAGCCATGTCTAAACCCATGCCCTATAGCAATGACCTTTTCCCTCGTGTCATGCCTCACCTTCACCACACCGTCCAGAAATATGGTACATATAAATTATGGTTAACTAGATCATTTACTCCACAAGCTCGTTCTTTTGCAACGTTAAATTCATAAAAGAAATATTTTATTGTGCTTGGTTTTTGTTAATTATATAACAACAATCACATTACCTTATTACCTTATATACCTTATAGCTCCTGTCTGTTACGAGGTATGGGGGATCGGATATACGCAACTATTCTTATGTGTTAGAAACAAACATCGGTTGTTTTCTGGTGACTCGTAAGGAAAATTGCGTCAAGATGTGTCGATCAACGACTACTTTAAGCGTGTTATGAATAACTAATGAGTATGAAAATGAGGAAGCAGAGAGGATAATATTGTGTTTTTGCAGGTAAGAATTCGTTTACATGGATGGGAAGGATTCCTCGAGTGAACATTACAGAACCAGAATTGATTAAGGAGATCTTGTTTAACCATGGCAAATTCCAGAAGAACTTTGAGCTTCACAACCCACTTGTCTTGCTCTTGCTCTCTGGAATTGGGACTTTAGAGGGTGACAAATGGGCCAAACATAGACGCCTTATTTCCCCTGCTTTTACTCTTGAAAAACTCAAGGTTCATTTTTTTAATTTCCAAAACTTAAAAATGGACATATTGGTTAAAAAACTAAGCCGTTAGTAACAATTTTTCTTTCATTTTCTTCGTGTAATGCAGAGGATGTTGCCGTCATTTGCCATATGTTATGATGATTTGTTGACCAAATGGGAGAACACTGCAGCAAAGGAAGGACAAATTGAGGTGGAAATCTTCCCCACTTTTGATGTGTTGACGAGTGATGTGATCTCTAAGGTTGCGTTTGGTAGCACCTACGATGAAAGTAGTAGGATTTTCAGACTTTTGAAGGAGATGATGGAACTCACAATCGACAGCATGAGGAGTATATATATTCCTGGATGGTGGTAAGTGGAAATCATTATAAATCTGTTTTCATCATAACTATTGAAAATTACAAATTTTATGGTGTTTCTTAAATTCTATTAGATACTCGTCAACTAACAGAAAACGTAATAATATAAGGAAGACTTCTTGTTTTTTTACGGTCATCAATACCAAATGTCGATCATTCCTCATATGATTGATTAATGACTGCATAATAATTATTTACTAAACACTACCAAACTTGCATTATCATACATCAGAAATTTTATTGTGGTCATTGATCAATTAGTGGCCCAATAAATGGCCCAATAAAATGATGACAAATAAGTTTTATCTACATGGAGGTGATTGGCCAAAACAAGTGGCCCATAAATTTTCTACACATTTCATTGTTCAATGACCAACTAAACATACTTGGTCATTGACCATTGTAAAATTTGTGTATCATACATATTTTGTGTCGGTATCTTTCACGTGAACCTTGTTCATTTATTTGGATTTTGTTTCATTTATTTAGATTTTGTTATGGGATCTATGAACTGACACATATTTCTATTTTCAATAGAATAAAAGACATACATTTCTTTGATTTTGACATAAGATATAACAATGCAAAATGAATCAGTAAATTAGTTACGTTTTTTATATTATAAACTAACAGTTAATCGACATAACTTGACACAATTTTCATTTTGAGTCATCAGAAAAGATATGAATGGTTCTAACACATAGATAATATTATGTACATGTCACCTAGCCATGGTAAGATTGCCTTCAGCTACCTTCTTTACCTTGCCATAAACAGGATAGACAAAGAGAAATGTTGTTGTATCTATGAAGTGACATCTGAAGTGACATCTGATAATATTTTTGTTGTATCTATGACGTGACGCCTGTATTTAGTTTTAGGTTTTGAGAGATCTAAAGCTCAATCTCACATTTGATTGATGCGTCACAACTGACTTGTATATAAAAACCAAAAAGAAAAACTATTATTATGTTGCTTGTACTTAATTTTTTCCACTTACCATTGAACCTTAACGAATGATGATGTAGTCTTTATAATACTCTAAAAATAAAATTCTATAATTTGTATAGAAACATTCGAGAACACCAAACTGTTACCAAATGCATGCATGTCCCCTCTACTATGTAATTTATATAGTAAAATCATTCCATTAGTTATGAACCACATCTTAAAATTTACGAATATTCCTATGCAGCTATGTGCCGACACATAAAAACAAACGGCTGAAGCAATGTAACAAGGAGATCACAGACATCATGAGGAACATCATCAACAAGAGGATGAAGGCCCTCGCCGCCGGAGAGCCGGCCGAGGACGATTTACTTAGCGCCCTATTGGAATGCAACATGCAAGAAATCAAGACATCAGGGAACAAGAAGAACGTTGGGATGACCATTGATGAGGTCATTGATGAATGTAAACTTTTCTACTTCGCCGGCCAAGAAACCACCGGAGTTCTGCTCACTTGGGCCTCCATTCTCCTCAGCAAGCACCCTGAGTGGCAGGAACGTGCCAGAGAAGAAGTCCTCCAGACCTTTGGCAAAAACAAGCCTGGATTCGACCAATTGAACCACCTCAAATATGTATGCCCCACTCAATTATTCCACACACAATTATTTAGCAAACGTGTCATATTTAACTTACTTTTGGATTTGACCTTTTTAGGTAGACATGATGTTGACATGATAAAAATAAAGTAAATGCACTTTTTATTATGGATGTAACGTTGATATTGAGCGTGACACTAATTATTATAGATGTAATATTTTTTCAGGTGAACATGATACTGTACGAGACACTGAGATTGTATCCGCCGGTGGCGGATTTGACAAAAGTTTGTCATCAAGACACCAAGCTAGGACCTTACACTATCCCTGGTGGCACTCAAGTGATAGCACTATCACTCATGGTTCATAGGGACAAGTCCATTTGGGGGGAGGATGCCATGGAGTTCAACCCTGGGAGGTTTGCAGATGGAGTAGCCAATGTTACCAAGAATCAAGTGGCGTTTTTGTCATTTAGTGCTGGTCCCAGGGTCTGTCTTGGACAAAACTTTGCCTTGACGCAGGCCAAATTGGGACTCACCATGCTGTTGCAGCGATTCACTTGGGATCTTTCTCCGTCATATGCTCATGGACCTTTCACTGTTCTCACCATGCAGCCCCAGTTTGGATCCCAAGTTATTTACAAGAGGCTTCAGTGAGACACAAGGAAAAACTTTCCATGGGGATACAAAAATTTAAAGATCATTTAAAATGGAATTTCCAAAAAAAAAAAAAGAAAACTTGTGCATTGATCCCTGGCCATGTCTGTTTGCCTTTTTTTTTCCTTTTTAATTCTTTATGTTGCTGTATATGTGCCAGAGTGCTTTTGTTGGTTTGTATTGATGTAGTATATGCGAGCGAGATTCTGATAATAATAATATGCATGGGAGGTGTTGGTGGTCAATGCTTTTTCCTTTCGATTTATTTATACTTTTCCTTTATTTATTTCCCCTGATCTAATCGTCAACCTGAACAAAGAAAATCAATAATTTTACCCTCCGTTAAATAAATTAAAGTAAAATTGCGTCACTAATAGAAAATGTAAATAGTATCAACCTAATATATTTATGATGATCGTTCGTGTAATGACTCGGATTTCATGCTGATTCCAAGTCTGACGTCTCTTTGGGTCAGACAATATCAGTATGGTAAAATACTATTGATGTCAAATGAATTGGGTTTTTCGTCTTGATGGGTTGATAAAGATCAATACATTTTCACATTTAATCTTTTTTGGGTGATAAAGATCAATCCATGTTCACATTTCACCACAAAAAAAAGCCATATAGCGACAGACAAATTTCGTCGCAATTTCGTTAGCAACGAAATTGCGACAAAATTTGTAGGTCGTTATACGGCTTGTCGCAAAGTGATTTTCGTCGGTGCAGCGTCGTTAAACTGCGACGAGAGAAAGCTCGTCGGCGGTTCGTCGCAAAATTGCGACGAAAATCTGTCAGGTCTGCGACCTGTTATTTCCGTCGTCGTTTTGTCGGTATATCTTTTGTCGTCGCTATTTTAAAATTTTTGATTTTTTATATGCCCGGGTATGCGACATTTTTGTTTCGTCGCAGGTTCGTCTCTATTATTTAAATTATTAAATATTAAATATTAAATATTAAATATTTATAATTTATTAATAATATCAATATATTATTAATTAAATAGTTTTTATTATTATTTAATTTTTATAATATATTTTATTTTGTATATAAAATCATTTTTACGAATATTATACGGAAATACGGTATTTACGTATTGAAGTTCGTATAATTAAACAACACAAATGAAATGGAATCTGTATAAATGTCAGATAAAATATAAAAGAACAAAGAATATGTCAATACAATAAATGAAATAGTCAGTACGAAAAATCAAAAAATGAAATACTATGCAGAGGAAGTTGGAGGGAGATCATGCGGAGAAGGGTGACCATCATGAGGGCGAGGCTGAGGCTGCGAGGAGCTGTAAATGAAAGAGATGAGGATCTGCGATAGCTGCGAGATTTGCAGGTTCGTCTCCTACTGCGCCTCATCGTCTCCTGCTGCGCCTGCTGAAGCGCCTGCTGAACCGACTGCTGCAACACCTGCTGGGTCTGAGTGAGCTGTGACCGCAGTGCCTGTACACTCTCCTCATGTTGCGCCCTGATGATCTCCATCTTATGCTGCAGCGCCGCATGATCTGATTCCAGGCACAAAATATCCTCTGGCGTCGCAGAAGCCGCGGAGGTGCTGGCCTCGGAGGAAGCACCTGGATGCAGATCATCGGGGAAGAATCGCGGCGCTGCTGATCCAACCCCGTACACCTCCCTCTTCTTCTTATTCTGAGGGCCGATGGTCCGAACCGCATCCCAATAAGAACGGTTCTTATCAACCTCTTCTCCCCTCTCTGCGAGTAATCTGTTGTACTCGTCCTGAAATGAGAATAAAAATTGTTAGGGTTTAGGGTTTAAAAATAAAACAAACATAAGGAAAAAACAAATGATATCGCAGTCTACTTACACTGATGTCGCGGGCCTTCGCCGTGATCCAGTCCTCCGTCCCGTCGGAGGCTTTCTTCCGATGCGTCTTGTAGAAGAGATCGTAGGAGGCTGGCCACTCCCCCGTCTCCGCGTGCTGAAAAAATAAAATAAAATATATTAGTGAAATCCAGAATTCTAAAAAATTCGGCATGACCTATTCGTTTATCGAAGGTATCCCGGCCTTAAAGGCCTCTCCCAAGACAAATCAAAAATAAAAAAAAGGCAAATGAACACATATACTACTTACATTAACCACATACGAATAACAAAAAAACAACAGCAGAACATAATAAATCAATGAATCTAAATAATCCACTTAAGTCAATGAATCTAAATAATCCACTTAAGTCAATGAATCTAAATAATCCAATGAAATCAATGAATCTAAATAATCCAATATTAAAATACTTACCATAGTACGCATCGTGGTGGCGTGAGAAACCGAACCATCTGAGTGTGTGGCAGGTGCTGGGGCCTGTAGATTGCCGCTGCTCCGGTTCGCCGCGTTCCGGGCGCTGCAGGCTTGGTTAGCAGGGTCCATCCACCCTTCTATCTACCCCGCCCAGGTGGCCTCAGATACGTAGGGAGGCCTCCTGGAAATGGGGTCATGCTCCCACTTGGTCTTGTGCGAGTTGACGAAGTCCCTGTAGCGTTTGGCGGTCCTCTGGCGCCAGGCCTGCTCCACGTCGTGGGCGATGTTGGCTGGCCAGCTGTACGCCTTCTGCAATTATTATACGGAGGAAAAATAAAAATGTGGTTAGAAAAGTAATGATCGATTACGTATCAAAAAGTGAAATTTATCAAATTTGAATACCTGAAACTCATTCCAGTAGAACCTACGTGTCTGCGGGGTGACACGGGACCAGGCATATCCAGCAGGGTCCTGCCTCAGGTGGAAGGACCGAGTGATGCAACTGGAAATCTGGCCCGAGTCCGATGCAAACCTGAAAGAGGTGAAGTTGTTAGGAAAAAATAACTCGTGAAATATATTTGAAAACGTGTTAAAAAAATAAATCATTACTTACGCATGGGTATCTTGTGACCAAGGAAGGGCACGAAGCCCTGGTATGACACCCTCGTCCGATGCCGCATCAGACGCCGGATGATGTGCTGAACCGGTGGATGTTGGTGGCGTCGTAGATCTAGGGGGTGCGGACCTATCGGCAGACCCTAAAAGGTCCGCGTCCGCAGCCAGAGCGGCGGTCGACACCGAACCAAGCAGCTCATGCTGAGAAACAAACAGATTAAACTCTCCTGAGAGGGCCTGTCTGGCTGGTGGGTAGGTGGATCGAGTAGGTAAACCCTCACTAGCCATCAGATCTGCAAGGGTGAAAAATTTAAAAGGCACATTCAACAAGTTTAGGGTTGGTTGGTCAAACAAATAAGATGTCCAAAAAATGACAAGTGTTTACATACATTTAATTCAAGATATTAATAATTTTGAAAATTTCGGCATGACCTATTCGTTTATCGGAGGTTTCCCGGCCTTAATGGCCTCTTCCAAGACAAATCCAAATCCAAACAAGATGACATGATTAACCAAACTACATAATCAAACTTCATCATCAAATTACACTTCGAAGTATACATCACTTGAACTTGATACTTAAAGCATAAATATGTATCACCTCTAAACAAATTACACTTCAAAATATACATCACCTCTACATCCTTATGATACATAACTTGTAACATGAATTACGCATAAAAATGGTAAATTAAAGATAATTATGGGCTGCCCAAAGTAAACACAATTCAGTTTAACAACAAACAGGCTTCAACCATAAACTAGCTAAACAAAATACATGCCTTCAATAATATACATCATTTGAGCTTCAAACTTGAAAAATAAATAAAAGGTACTTAATACATCACTTGTAACATAAAATAGGCATAAAAAATTGAGAATTTAAGAGCATTAAGAACATACCTTAGCCACATGATCACCAACCTGCACCACACCAGCTCCCACCCACAGCCACCCCCAACCACCACTGCCCCGCCATTCACCACCCCAACCGCCCACCTCGCCCCAACCCGCACCATCCAGCCGCACCTCGCCCCACCCAGCCCCACCCAGCACCAACCTGCACCACGCCAGCCCCACCCACAGCAACCCCCAACCACCACTGCCCCGCCATTAACCACCCCAACTGCCCCACCCCGCCCCAACCCGCCACTATCTAGCCGCACCCTGCCCCATCCAGCCCCACCCAGCACCAACCTGCACCACGCCAGCCCCACCCACAGCCACCTATAACCACCACTGCCCCGCCATTCACCACCCCAACCGCCCCACCCCGCCCCAGCCACACCATCCAGCCGCACCCAGCCCCACCCAGCACCAACCTGCACCACACCAGCCCCACCCATAGCCACCCCCAACCACCACTGCCCCGCCATTCACCACCCCAACCGCCCCACCCTGCCCCAACCTGCACCATCCAGCACTGCCCCGCCCACAGCCACCCCCAACCACCATTGTCCCGCCCCACAGCCATCCCCATAGTCCCCAACCCACCACCAACACCCACAACCCAAACCCAAAACAAAGAATTGAATCTATAACTAATTAAAAGCATTAAAAACGATATAGGAAGAAAAACTAACCGGGGAAGGAGGTCACCGGAGAATGGAGGAAGCTGGAGGAGTGGCGGTGGAGAGATTTCGCGGGAGAGGGAGAAGTCGCCGGGGAGGGAGAATTCGCGGGGGGAGGGAGAATTCGCAGGGGGAGTTTGAATTCGCGAGGGCTGAAATGGGGAAGAAGAAGCGGGATTTTTGTTTTAATTTTGAAATTTTGCGACGAACTAGCGACGGGTGTTCGTCGCTATTTACTGTGTCGTCTCTATTTCTTGTGTCATCGTTATTTCAAATTTGCGACGACACGTTTCGTTGGTAAATCGTCGGCGCTCTTCAGTATTATAAAAAAAATAATACAAAAATATAAAGTACTTACACACACACATTATGTATATACATGCGTATAAGTACTTCAACACATACACACTTTCACATAAAGAGGTACATAAAAATTTTGACTAACTTAAATCTTCATTTTCATCCGCATCCTCATACGCATCTTCATTTTCATCTTCATCTACATGCTCGTCGTCCTCTTCATCCTCGCATTCGTCTTCGCCCACATCTTCAATATTGTCAGCCGGTTGTATGTTGAGATGAATTTCGATGAAACCGCCGTTGGGGTCATTTAGAGGGAGATTGTGCAGTTCAACATGTGTCGTATCCACAACGCGCGGGTTTTGTTCTTGAAATGCGGCATCCATGCCATCTGAACCTGGCTGGATGCTGACATCAAACTTGCTCGATTTCACATTGCATACGGCTCGCCAGTCTTTTGAGCTCACATTCATCCTCGTCGTCGGATACGATAGATAGTACACCTGGGACGCTTGACTAGCCAAAACGAATGGATCGTACTTTCTGTACCATCGCCCTTGGTGTATGTTTACCAACTTATATCGGTCGTGAACCTTTGTGCCAGCGCGATAACCTTCCCGAGTTAGATCGTACCATTCGTATTTGAATAGCACCACCCGCTTTATAGGCAATGCGGGATATTCGAGCTCAATGATGTCAGTAAGGTAGCCGTAGAAGTCATCCTCGTCCGGGTTATTGCCATACCTCTTGACACACACTCCGCTGTTCTTCGACGATTTTCGGCTGGCATGGGAGACTGTGTGAAATCTATAACCATTCACAAAACACATGACGTAGCGCTTGACTCTGTTCAATGGACCCTCGGCTACTGGTGTCAGAATGTAACCGTACTCTTCGTCAGCCAGATGACCTTTGCTCGCCTGTAAAATGACAAGTAAGTATACATCTGCAGGGCAATAAATGCGTATCACATGACGTACACGTAACTAGCAAATATGTAAACTTACATGCCACCTGAACCAATCAGCAAACTTGACATCTAACTCATTGTTTATTGCATCGCTCGATATACCCGGTGAACGTTCTTGCAATAAATCAACGAACAAGCTGAAGTAAATTACGAATGAGTACCCTGTATACCTTTGTAATATTATGGATAGAGTAGCGCAAGGTATTTACAAATTAAAATTAGATATCGTTTATACCTCTGGAAACGATCGACTTGACGGCAGTTGCGCAGAACATAAGAATGAGCAATCTTCAGATCGCTGTCCCCCAATATCACTTTCTTTCCCTGTCTGTGAAATCTAATCGGATGTGTGAATATCTGGTGGACACCGGATCTGGAAATACCGTCGTCGTTCCGGGGAACATATCTGCACCTCGACGGGACATCTGGCTCGAAGTAATGAGACACGAAGGTTGAGGCTTCCTTCGTCAGGTAGGCATTGCACATCGAGGCCTCGACTTTTGCCTTGTTCCTGATGTTCAGCTTCAAATGCCTGAGATATCTGTTCATATAGTGAATACTCCAACGTCACATGATGAAACAAATTGGTAAGCATGCTCGCGCTTAGACACATAAGAACGTCACATAATAAATAAGAGTACCTCTCGAACGGATACATCCACCTGTACTGAACAGGACCACCAACGCGTGCCTTGTATGGTAGATGAACTGGCAGGTGTTCCGTTGAATCAAAAAAGGGCGGAGGGAATACAGTTTCCAGCTTGCATATGATCACTGGGATTTCGCCCTCCAGCCTTGACATATCATCCGCCCTGAGTCTCGTGGATGTAAGACATCTGAAGAACAGACTCATCTCGGTAAGTGCTTCCCATACATTGGCTGGAAGCAGCTCGCCGAATGCAATGGGCATCAACCGTTGCATGAACACGTGACAATCGTGGCTCTTCATCCCATGCAAACTGCGGTTATTCACGTCGATGTTCTTCGACAGGTTCGAAACATGGCCGTCAGGAAATCTAGCCGTCCCCAGCCATGCTAACAACACACTAACCTGCTCGGCAGTCAGCGTGTACGAGGACTTCAGCATGTAGGATGTGCCAACGGGATGTAGCTCCGATCACTTTTTGAGGTCGCGCATATTAAGTCGTGCCTTCAAATTGTCTTTCATTTTTCCCGGCACATTCAGCACTATATTAAAGATGTTGTCAAACACGTTCTTCTCAATGTGCATGACATCCAGGTTATGTCGGATCATATTGCTCTTCCAGTACGGATGCTCCCAGAATATGCTTCTCTTCTTCCACCCGATACAGTCACGTGCCAGGTCTGTGTTGTGGCTGTCGTCCGGATCATCAGCGACCTCCACGAATCCATAGCTGTCTATCTCCTCCAACACCTCCGCACCCGTGAGAAGCTCAGGCTTCATGTCCTTCTCGACGATGCCAGACGTGAACGCTGTCACGTTCTTTCTGTACAAATGACGTCTGGTCAGGAACTTCCTATGGCTGTCGAACCAGCAAATCTTACGTCCATGTTTCAAGGACATCGTCTTTGCTTGCTTCATGCAGTAAGGGCAAGCGTATTTCCCCGCTGTACTCCAACCCGACAACATAGAATAAGCCAGGAAGTCGCTGATCGTCCACATCAGCGAAGCGCGTAGCTGGAAGTTTTGTTTGGTCGATACATCGAACGTCTCCACGCCAAACTCCCACAACCACTTCAGCTCCTGTATCAATGGTTGCAGGTATAGGTCGATCTTCTCTTTCGGATTCCTAGGCCCCGGTGCGATCACAATCAAGAACATGTACAGCTTCTTCATGCACATCCAAGGTGGTAGATTGTATGGCGTCACGATGACAAGCCACGACGAATATTGTTCTCCCGACTGTCCAAACGGGTTGAACCCGTCGGTGCATAACCCCAACCTAACGTTCCTTGTCTCTAACGAAAAACCCAGACATGTCGCATCGAACGTCCTCCAAGCTTCGCCGTCGGATGGATGGCACATCTCACCGTCTTTCGTGTAGTGCTCCGCGTGCCACCTCATCTGGCTAGCTGTGGCACCGGATGCGTAGAGCCTCTGTAGTCTAGGGGCGAGAGGTAAATAGTAGAATTGCTTTCTTGGCACATTCTGGTTTCTTTTGTTCGTTCTCCACCTGCGTGTCCCACAGACCCTACACTTGTCTTCATCCTTGTTGATGCCCCAGTATATGATGCACCCCTCCAAACAACAATCGATCTTCTGAACCGGCAGTCCCAACGCCTGCAGCTGTTTCTTCGTCGAATAAAAACTGTCGACCATCGTGTTTCCTTCGGGAAGAGATTCCCTCATCAGCTGACACATCCCATCGTACAATCTCTCCGTCATGCGGTGCTCCGTCTTCATGCTCGTCATCCGACCTATCATGGACATCTGTGTGTGACTACCGCAACCAGGATACAGCGGCATATTGGTGGCATTCAGCATCTCAAAAAACTGTCTCGCCTGAGGGTTCGGATCTTCCTCCACGAATATATGCGGCTGTTCATCCGGATCCTGTGCACGTTCGTACCCGACATGCATCTGTAAGTACTGCTCTCCCATAAATGCACCGGCGGCTGCGTCTTGCACCATCTGCACATACGGGTTCTGAGATCGCTCGCCTATTTCTTCGACATCAACCTGACCGGGTCCCCCTTCGACGTGAACAGTTGCAGATGTAGACGCCCCCGCATATTCGCCGTGGCAGTACCATGTATGGTAATTGTGCACGAAACCTTGTTTCAATAAGTGAACCCTCACGTCACCCGGATCCATATATTTACGGTTCTTGCATTTCTTACACGGACATCTAATCTGCGTTCCACTTTCATTACTCGTCGCAAAAACCATAAATTCTTCGAGACCTCCAACAAATCTATAACTCCACTCCCCGTTGTTTACTCTCTCGTACATCCACTTTCTATCGCTCCTCCTCGGATCCATTTTCTCGATATACCTTCAAAATAACAGCAGCTATCTTTTCTCGGTGTGAAAAACCTCAAAATCTACACAATAAGATATCTTCCTTCTACATTTTCGTTGAAAGTTGATGATTTATGTGTTTGAAATGGAGAAGAATGGGAGAAGAGTGGAAGAGGTAAGATGGTTTTATGGTTCTCTGCCTGTAACTTTACCGACGATATAGCGACGCTATAGCGACGCCATAGCAACGAAATAAAAAACACAAATACCGACGCTTAAAAGGAAACAAACAAACACAAATACCGACGACTTAGCGACGCTTAGCAACGAAACACGTCGTATGGTGTGCGTGTATTAATGTCTGCATTCATTGCTTATCGATGCTTTAAAGATGAAATAGCGACGCACGACGTATCTTCACACCATACGATGCGTTTCGTCGCTATAGGCATCTCTATGCAGTCCCAACGGCAGTGTCCGCACAGTGCCCGATGGTTACAACGTACGATGCATTTACGTCGCTTAGTTGTCTCTATGTCGTCGCTGAATTCTCCTATATAAACAGCAACCTGCCGTGACTCTCATAATATAAAAAACAAAATCTCCTTTCTAATCATATAAAAAGAGACAAATATGGTTCGTACTAAGGCACAGGCACGCCGTGGTAGTGGTCATACATACCCAAGACGGGCTCTTCAACCACCCGCACCTGCACCGGTTCCTCCACAACCATAACCACCTCCACCGGCTGACTCCTTCGAACCTTCTGTGCAGGGGCCAAGGCGGCAAGAGGATCGCCAAATTGGCGATCCTCGTGTAGAAATAAAGGAGCTTTGGAACACAGTGGAGGAGATCAAGGAGGTGCTTAAGCAACAGGATGAGCGTCTCAACTACCTGGACAGAAGGCAGATGCGGATCAAATCCAAAGCTGCACAGCTGAGACGCCTCCTGAAGGCGTGCGTGGAGAGTGTTGCTACTCTCTGTTCGGATGACGAACAGTGAACGGCTCATCTCCGCTCTTCTTTTAGATTTTTTTTCATTTTTTTTCCTTATGTATTTTGTAATTTTTAATTCTCTATTAATGAAGTTTTTTTCCCAATCATCGCTTTCATTTTCTTAATTTAAACACGTGTTTAATCCCTTACGAATCTCAACGATGCTAAAATACAGACGACGCTAAAATACAAACGAAATGTGGTTTGAAAAAATTTGGGACGACTAATTCACCGACTAAACAGCGACTATATACCGACGAAACTTAATACAACGACGAGAACCTAATAACCGACGAAATTATTATCGGTGTTTGAATTTAGCGACGCTTTACCGACGAAATAGCGACGCACGACGTATCTTCACGCCATACGATGCGTTTCGTCGCTAATGCGTCGCTATGCAGTCCCAACGGCAGTGTTCGCACAGTGCCCGATGGTTACAACGTACGATGCATTTACGTCGCTAAGTCGTCGTTAATTCGTTGCTTTTTCAAACGAAGTGTCACGCCTGCACATCTTCCGGTGTTGAGTAACGGAAAAAAAAATTCGTTGCGGATTCGTCGCTATGTCGTCGCTATTTTTACCTATATATATGACCCCGCAGCCTTACATTTCACATAAACAAAGTTATAAAACTTCCTAAACAAAATACAAAGTATGCCCCGTCGTTATAGAAGAGCCCCAAGGCGTGGAGGGGCAAACAGTGCACCTCCACAACGGCCTCCTCCTCAACCACAATGGCCTCCTCCTCAACCACAACCCCAAGAAATGCCGGAACCGCAGATCAACTACAGTATGTTTATAGCAAACATGCAGCAGCAGTCGAGACAACTGCACATCGTGAACAGAAGGCTGCGCAAGTTGAAAGCCAGATATTACAATATGAAGCGCCTCCTCAAAGAGTTCGCGGAGAATGTGGCAGCCACTCTTTCTTCTGATGACGAAGAGTGAACGGCCCCTCTCCGCTTCTCTTTTAGATTTCTTTTTTTAATTTTTCATCTTTATAATGTAAATTTTTATTTCTAAATGAATAATTTTTTTCCCAATCACCGCTTTCTTTTTTCTTAATTCATACACGTGTTTAATCCTCGACGAATCTGCAACGACACAGCGACAAATCGGAATACGAACGAAAAGTATAACGAAACATTTGCCACACGCGGGTTTCATCGACAAAAAATCGACGATATACAACGCCGAGAACCTACTAACCGACGAATTTATATCCTTGTTTATCCGTGTTTATGTTTCTGGAATTTTAGCGACACATTAGCGACAATATAGCGACGAAACGCTACAAACTAAATAGCGACGAACAAAAGACACAGAGTAGCGACGAACCACCGACAAAACACCGACGAAATTGTAACGAAAGGATTAACCTGACTATTTTTTGTTAGCGACAATGTATTTCATCGTAGTTTCGTCGCAATTAACGACGAAAATGCGTGTATCGCTATTTCGTCGCAAATTACCGACGAAATACCGACGAAACAATGTGCGTCGGTGAGTTTTGTATCGGTAAACGAAATTCTTTTTATGGTGTTTACGAAGCCAGGACCCTCCTAACGTTTTGAACTTGGTATTTTCGCTCCGACGATTCTATTCGGTTCTGATATTATCCTTGTAATGACTCGGATTTGTCTAATCGATTCTAGACATGACGCTTGTTTGCGCCCGGCGACATCACTATGGGCAAGTAATAGTTAACATCAACTGAACCGAGCTTCTTGTTCTTACTGATCCAAAAAGAATTAACTCTTGTTGACATTTAATTTCGACTATATTTATATATCATGCCATCATCTTTATTCATTTTAATATATGATTTTTTTGGGTCTCTACCATTTATTTCTTGTATCAACAAAAGTTAAATATTGTTAAAGCACCTCTTGTTGGATGTCTGTTATATATAATTTTGTAAAGCAGAAAATTATAAAGAATAAAGAAATCGCACCAAAGACCTTTAAATGCAACCAAGACTGATTACCGCTTTGTTATTCCCTCTAAAGACCTTTACCTGGGCAGAAAAGGCAAAATCCCTCACCTGGGGTTTTCATTGCCCCAATCCCATGAGGCTTGTAAAAGATGTAAATCAGGTGACCAGCGGTCTTCTAGGTGGGCATGCTGCACACGAAGACCCACGTAAGGTGTCCCTACAAACTAGTAGAAGTTGATCAATTGCTCCCTACAGACTAGCAGAAGTAGAGCACTCATACTGCGAGTGTTACCGGATTCGAACCTTTGTCTTATTGGGAGCAATACTGAACCCAAGTACCAAATGGACTAAGCCCTCGGCCTAAAGAGCTTTACCTGCATAAGCACATATGAAAATTTTAAAGAAATAAATGTCAAAAATAAAAATTATGATTAAGATTGTGGTCCTATTTGTAAAAAAATACAACACAACTTGTCTGCATAACATATTTCCCATCTTTTTTTATTTTTTTCATAAAAGTCGATTCCCAGCAGTCCATACTCTAAAATGTGGTCCGAGCGTGCGTCTAATCTAAGATTGTGTGTGTGTGTGTGTTTTTCACCTCTTGCATACAGCAAATAATTAGGATAAATAGTTACGAAAGATATCAACTATTTGTGAGACATATAATACAGTTAATTTACGTGATTCGAATTCAATAGTTTTCAAACAAGTTAGTTGTATGATATTTAGCAAAAATTATGTTTGGATAAACAAAGTATAAAATTTTTATTTACTAAAATGAGGTTTTTACTAGGCAATTGTTAAACACACTGCCTAAGTTTATAGTCGTCATAAGGCTATTGATTCTAAATTCATCACCATTTTTGTCCACTGACCAAATAAGTTAAATGTGTCTTCAACAGTTTAGTGTGTATGTTTATCAATTGTTTTACCCTAAATCACTTGATGTATAAGAAAAAATGGCATTTAGCGTCCACAACTATGAACACCGTGTCTACATTGTAACATAAGTTTTTAATTTCCAGCTAACTATTAAATTTTATTCTTTTACGGCAAAAATTGTGTAGCGCCCCGACCCGGACAGCGGAATCCGAACCGGTGCACCCATCGTAGCTTACTGAGAAGAGACTACAAGACATCTCATATCTCGAATACGCATCATCAATGACGTCAGAGAAATAAGTGCGGAAACACGTATCTCATAAATTTAAACCATCAAATTTGAACCTCGTAGTATAAGGAAATTACAAAAGAGTGTCATGGTAACCAACTAAATCCTTGAATGAATGAAAGAAACTGAAATAACTAGCAGCAGCCTCGACTATCACCCAACAAGTCTCTAAGCATCCCATTCGGCCCACTCGCCATTGTCCTCTATGAAAATCATATCATAGCTAGGCTCATCTGCAATAACAAAGGTAGTACCCTTAGCGAAAAATGCTAGCAAGTAACCCGCTTATAAGACATACGGGATCAACACATGGCAAGACATGAGTAATATATAATCCAAGGGATAATGGGGCACATGTCTTGTATACTTTCAAGCGTATAGGTTTAACAGTACAAAAACATAAAAGCAGCAATTCACAACATTCAACAGTTAACTAAGAATCAGGTCACTTAGCAGTCGTACCATACTGACTCACGTGATGCATGACAAAATATGCACTACACCACACAGTCATAAATGCATGGACAATTTCTTTTCAAAACAGTGCAATGCATGTCACAATGTCCGGTCACATAACATTATACCCTGTAATGCTTCACGGCTTATATTTCCATCCCGTGTCACATTACAGTCAAATTTATACCCTGTAATGCACCACGGCTTACATTTCCATCCCGTGTAACGTTACAGCCAACTTTATACCCTGTAATGCACCACGGCTTACATTTCCATCTCGTGTAACATTACAGACAACTTTATACCCTGTAACGCACCACGGGTTACATTTCCATACCGTGTAACGTTACAGCCAACATTATACCCTGCAATGCAGCACGGCTTACATTTCCATCCCGTGTAACATTACAGCCAATTTTGCAAACTTTATGCCCTGTGCCGAAGCACAGGTCTTTTCAAAACATTATGCAGATGCAAGTACCATGATGCAAGACTTCTCACTTCAATCACATTCTTCGTTCACACAATTCAAGTCACATTCAATATCAATCAATCACACGAGACTCACCTCACCTACACATTCGAGCTTATACTTCATGCTAGGTCATCAACACCTAAACAAAGATTCTAAAACTCAAAGACCAATGTGAGAACCCTCACATTCCTCTATTGAACTCTGTAAGACCTCATACGTTCATTCCTAACCCCTTAGGTCATTTACGTTAAAGTTCGACTCGAATACCTTGCGAAATTCTCCACATTTGATTCACCATCTTAGGTCAGGTTTCCAAGACTTATACTAGCCTCAATCAGGTCCTAAGAAGTCCCTAAGGTCACCCAAAGGGTCCCCTAGCTTCCCTCTTTCTTCCCTTATTTTCCCACAAAACTGAAGGAAATCATACCCTCACATCGATCGATCGGTGTGACTTCATACCCTCACATCGATCGATCGATGTCCATCAGAGAACATCGATCTCTCAACCCCTTCCACTTCGATCGATCGAAGTCTGACTGAGACACATCGATCTCTCAGCTCCGTATACATCGATCGATCGAAGTCTGTCTGAGACACATCGATCTCTCCCTCTCTACACATCGATCGATCGATGTCTGCGTTTTCCAGAATTCTCACTGCGTTTTCTGCAGCAACTGCAGATCTCAATTCCCATATGTTTCCCAACTTTCTTCCAACCATTCCAAGCCTATACTTCTCTATCAATCCATTCTTATTTCACCAAAACGAGATCCTTCCCACGCACATCACAGATTCAATCCTAAAACTCACAGCGTTCATCAACGAAACCCCAAAACTCTCACCTTTTCCCTCTCCCTTCCCTTCAACCGCAACAACAACAAATAGGGTTCACGGGATTGGGATTTACATGACCTCCACATAAACAACGAAACAACAAACAATATTTCAACATATAGTGGCCAAATCTAAACCAAAGCACATAAGCCACATATAGATTCACAAAAAGAAACTACTGCATGGTGATCCAATTTTGATATCAAAAATAGGCCTTTTTCTTTCGCAAAACGTAAGAACTTATAAGTAGATTACTTGCCTTTGATTACTCAAAGAAGATCTGAAGGACGGAGGAAGAACGGATTGAAAATCTTGAAGTTTTCTTCTCTAGGGTGGCAAAGGTGAGAAGAGTCGCCTAGGGAGAGGAATGGACGTCGGTTTTCTTTTCTGTGAAGGAGAGAAACTGACGTTCAGTCAGTTTTTATATGGAAAGGGTGGAATTTGGAGCTTCTAAATTATATCCTATTTTCTTATTTACATTAAAGGATAAATTTCTAATTTTTAATCCTAAAATTAAATACCAATTAATTCTATTATTTAAACTCTCAATTAATTCCAATTACTTCTATTACTTAATTCTTTATTCATTACTATTAATGATCATCAATGCCATTTAATTTTTTTTATCCTTAAATTACTCTACGGAGGGTACAGGGCGTAACATTCCACCCCCTTACAAAAAGTTTTGTCCTCGAAACTGGCGTACCTTATTGGAAGAGGTGTGGTTATAGTTCCTTCATTTGCTCCTCACGCTCCCACGTGGCTTCACGTTTCGTATGGTTACTCCATTGAACCTTGACATACGGGACTACACGTCTGCGCAGGACTTAATCTTTCCTATCCACAATCTTCATTGGATGTTCTTCATATGAGACATCTTCTTTAACATCCAACGGTTGAGCTTCAAGGATATGGCTCGGGTCCGAAACGTATTTCCTTAGTTGAGATACATGAAATATGTTATGGACTTGGGACAAGCTCGGAGGCAAGGCTAATCTGTATGCTCTTTCACCAACTTTACCAAGCACCTTGTATGGACCAATATATCGAGGGCTCAGCTTACCTTTCATCCCAAATCTCGCCACTCCCTTAGTGGGTGAGACTCGTAGATAAACCTTCTCGCCCTCCTCAAACTCCAAGGGTCGTCTTTTTGCATCGGCCCAACTCTTACTGCTATCTTGAGCCACCCTTAGTCTCTCTCTTATCACTTTCACCTTCTCTATTGTTTGTTCAACCAACTCTAGTGCAGTGATTGTCCTTTCCCCAACTTCGTCCCAATAAACCGGGGACCTGCACTTGCGTCCATATAAAGCTTCAAATGGTGCCATGCCGATTGCGCTGTGATAGCTGTTATTATAGGAAAACTCCATCAACTTCAGCATGCTATCCCAGTTTCCTTTGAAATCCAAAGCGCATGCTCTCAACATGTCCTCCAAAGTTTGGATAGTTCTCTCGGATTGTCCATCCGTTTGAGGGTGGTACGCGGTACTCATTCTCAGCTCGGTACCCATCGCCTTCTGAAATGCCCTCCAAAACTTAAAGGTGAACTTGGGATCACGGTCCGACACAATGCTGACGGGGACTCCATGTAAGCTCACAATGTTATCCACGTATGTGTTGGATAATTTCTCATAAGAGGTACTATGTGGCATGACTATGAAATGGGTTGTCTTTGTCAAGCGATCTACAATTACCCAAATCATCTCATTCCCATTTCTGGTTTTGGGTAACCCCATCACGAAGTCCATGGTCACGTGCTCCCACTTCCATTCTGGAATCTCTGGTGGCATCATCAAGCCACCAGGTCGTTGATGTTCAGCTTTGACTTGTTGGCACACTAAGCATCTTTCAACATATTCCGCTATACTTCCCTTCATCCCTATCCACTAATAATTCCTTTTGAGGTCCTTATACATCTTTGTGCTGCTGGGGTGGATAGACAACCTTGAGTTATGAGCTTCACTCAACAGTTCTCTACAAAGCTCCTCCTTATCTGGTACACATAGCCGGTTTTAAAACCCTAAACTTTTATCTTCTCTCAACTGAAAATCATTTACTGGTCCCGTAGATAACTTGTCGTGGATTCCTTTCAGTGTGGCATCATCATGCTGAGCTTCTTTATTTCTGTCTACCAAGTCTGGGCTGATAGACAAAGCTGTAAGAACATTCGCCACTGAATCCACCACTTCGAGACCAAACTCCTCGATCTCTCTTTCTAGCGGGGACTGTCTAGCGTGACTGGACTTTCTGCTCAATGCGTCCACCACTCTATTTGTTTTACCCGGATGGTAGTTGATGGTTAGGTCGTAATCCTTAAGCAACTCCAACCATCTTCTCTGTCGCATATTTAACTCTTTCTGCGAGAATAGGTACTTCAAACTATTATGATCAGTGAATACGGCATATTTCTCTCCATATAAGTAGTGCCTCCAGATCTTAAGAGCAAATACCACAGCTGCGAGCTCCAAGTCATGCGTCGGGTAGTTCTGCTCGTATGGTTTCAATTGTCTCGACGCGTACAAAATGACACGTTCATTTTTCATCAAGACATAACCTATAAACAGATAGTTAGTTCAAGGCTAGCATATGTATATACAATGAATTCATGGTAATGATGTACATACCTAGTCCTTTCTTGGACGCGTCACTATAGATTTCAAAACCGTCGGTGCCGGAGGGTTGTGCCAACACCGGGGCTGTGGTCAATCTCTTCTTGAGCTCAGAAAAGCTCTGTTCGCATTCAGCAGTCCACTCGAACTTAGTTTTCTTCTTCGTAAGTCGACTCAATGGGACTGCTATTGTGGAGAATCCCTCGACAAACTTCCTATAGTAGCCTGCCAAACCTAGGAAGCTTCTGACTTCGGTCACATTTGTGGGTCTTGGCCATTCCGTGATGGCTTCTATCTTCTTAGGATCCACAGAGATCCCATCCTCCGAAATCACGTGACCGAGAAAGACTACACTTCTTAGCCAGAATTCACACTTGCTGAATTTGGCATAAAGCTTTTGTTGCCTCAAAATTTGTAACACCACTCTTAAGTGTTCAACATGAGCTTGCTCGTCGGGGGAGTAAACTAAAATTTCATCGATGAACACCACCACAAATTGATCCAACTGTTCTCGGAATACGGTGTTCATCAAATCCATGAAGGTTGCTGGGGTATTAGTTAATCCAAAAGGCATCACCAGAAATTCGTAATGCCCGTATCGAGTCCGAAAAGCTGTTTTGGGTACGTCTCCTGCTTTCACAAGCAGCTGATGGTACCCCTGACGAAGATCAATCTTCGAAAACCATCGGGCTCCCTTTAGTTGATCAAATAAATTCTCTATTCTTGGCAGGGGATATTTGTTCTTGATGGTGATTTTATTCAACTCTCGGTAATCAATGCACAACCTCATGCTGCCATCTTTCTTCTTCACAAACAACACTGGAGCCCCCCATGGTGATACACTGGGACGAATCAACTTCTTATCGAGCAGCACCTGAAGTTGTCCCTTTAGCTCCTTAAGTTCAGCTGTAGCCATTCTGTAAGGTGCCTTAGATATAGGTTCGGCACCGTGAATCAAATTAATCTCAAACTCCACTTCTCTTGTTGGCAGAACTCTCGGCAAACCGTCCGGAAATACGTCCTTGAATTCATTGATTACCAGAATCTGATCCATGGAGGAAACTTCTTGCCTAGCATCTACCGCATACACCATAAATCCCTCTGCTCCTTTTTGCAAAGCCTTCAAGGCCTTAATCGCTGTCAAGTATATCTTCTTTAGGGCCTTTGTTAACTTGACGTTTCCTTGTACCGTTATTTCATTCATCTCAGGGTCCTTAACGGTCACTTGCTTAAGTTTACAGTCGATATTGGCATGATTCTTAGTCAGCCAATCCATGCCCAATATTACATCAAAATCCTTCATCGGAATTGGAACTAAGGTCACCGAAAACACCTTTCCATCCAATTCCAACTCACAATCTTTGTACTGGTGGTGGGAAACCAGGACTTGTTCGCCTGCTGCCTGCACCCTGAAGGGGGTTTCAAGCCATTCGGGTAGACAGTCGAGTCCTTTGGCAAATCGCTTATAAATGAAGGAGTGGCTTGCTCCGCTATCAAACAGTACGTTTGCAGGTACTTTATTAACTAGAATCACCCCTAAACACAGAGAGTGTAGCACATAAAGGTTTTCACATAAAGCACATTTAATCTCCAACTTAAGTGACTAAAATTCAACTTAAGCAACTAGTATTTAACTTAAGTCGTACTTGTCACAACATCGGCATCCTCCTGCACTTCGGCGTCAGTCATCGCATGGACTCTAGCGTTGGGCCTGCCTCTCTGCTGCTGTGCTGGCCCTGCTTCTCCCTGTGGCTTTGGATACCACTCGGGGCAATCTTTTATCCTATGGCATGTCTTCCCACATTTGAAGCATGCTCCTGATTTCTTCCAACATTCACCCACATGTCTCTTCTGGCAGTGTGGGCATACTGCTGGTGTTTGACGATCGGACTGATTCTGTTGTGGTGCCCTCTGTATTTGTCTCGTCTGTCCCTTTCTAGGAATCTTGACTCAACGTCCGGGTCTTCCTCCACTTCTCTCTTCCCTCGGTCTCTTACCGGTTTCGTCACGAGCCTCTCTAGGCTGTGACCTGCGCATGTCACTCTCTACATGGTAACATGCATCCAACATCTCTTCAAAAGTTTTCAAGCTAGACCCCGCTATAGCCGTCCGTATGCGGGGGTCCAAACCTTCCTCAAATTTCAGCATTTTGATTCTGTTGTTTTCCAACACCATGGGCGTGAGTTTGCCCAAGGCATGGAATCTATCGGCATAATCAGAAACGGACATCCTTCCTTGTTCAAACTCATCGAACTGCCTCATCTTCTCCAAAATGGCAGTTTCAGGCACATAGTAATCCTTGTAGGCCTGTACGAACTGTCTCCACAGTATAGGGGAAGTCATCTTGGGCAGGATACCATTCCACCATGCGTTTGCTCTGCCGATCAGCAACGGTGTGGCCACATCCACCTTAAGTTCTTCAGGCACATGCACCAGCCTGAAGCACTTCTCCACCTCATCTTACCAAAATCCGGCCACCTCTGGGTCGGTGGTCCCTTCAAAAGTGGGGGCATGCATCTTCCGCATCTCCCCAATATAGTACATGATACCTTGCTGAGGAGGTGGTGGAGGAGGAGGTTGTTGTTGTTGCTGGGCAACTCCTTGTGCTATCACTGTGATAGCGTCTATCAATGCTTGTGGTACTAACACGGGTGGTGGTGGAGGGTTCTCATTTCCATTGCCACCGTTTCCTTGGTTATCTCTTCGGGGAGGCATTTTCTGTAAAATCAATGCTTATTAGCTTTCAGCAATTCCAAAAATAAATACTGAAGGCCCATATGCGTTGTACAAGGCGGAATTCGTGTACTAGAATAAAATAACGCTTGTTGATTACATTTTATCGCGCTCGCACACACCCAACCCAATCAAACATACATCTAGGATCACATACTTAGACCTAAAGATCAACTTAGGATCAAAGTCATAGCTTAAGACTCTACATGATATGACCTAGGTCTCCGAGGTAGATCTAAAGCCTAGGCTCTGATACCACCTGCAGCGCTCTGACTCGGACAGCGGAATCCGAACTGGTGCACCCGTCGTAGCTTACTGAGAAGACTACAAGACGTCTCATATCTCGAATACGCATCACCAATGACGCCAGAGAAATAAGTGCGGAAACACGTATCTCATAAATTTAAACCATGAAATTTGAACCTCATAGTATAAGGAAATTACAAAAGAGTGTCATGGTAACCAACTAAATCCTTGAATGAATGAAAGAAACTGAAATAACTAGCAGCAGCCTCGACTATCACCCAACAAGTCTCTAAGCATCCCATTCGGCCCAATCGCCATCGTCCTCTATGAAAATCATATCATAGCTAGGCTCATCTGCAATAACAAAGGTAGTACCCTTAGCGAAAAATTTAGCAAGTAACCCGCTTATAAGACATACAGGATCAACACATGGCAAGACATGAGTAATATACAATCCAAGGGATAATGGGGCACATGTCTTGTATACTTTCAAGCGTATAGGTTTAACAGTACAAAAACATAAGAGCAGCAATTCACAACATTCAACAGTTAACTAAGAATCAGGTCACTTAGCAGTCGTACCATACTGACTCACGTGATGCATGACAAAATATGCACTACACCACACAGTCATAAATGCATGGACAATTTCTTTTCAAAACAGTGCAATGCATGTCACAATGTCCGGTCACATAACTTTATACCCTGTAATGCTTCACGGCTTATATTTCCATCCCGTGTCACATTACAGTCAACTTTATACCCTGTAACGCACCACGGCTTACATTTCCATCCCGTGTAACGTTACAGCCAACTTTATACCCTGTAATGCACCACGGCTTACATTTCCATCCTGTGTAACATTACAGACAACTTTATACCCTGTAACGCACCACGGCTTACATTTCCGTCCCGTGTAACGTTACAGACAACTTTATACCCTGTAATGCACCACGGCTTACATTTTCATCCCGTGTAACATTATAGCCAATTTCGCAAACTTTATGCCCTGTGCCGAAGCACAGGTCTTTTCAAAACATTATGCAGATGCAAGTGCCATGATGCAAGACTTCTCACTTCAATCACATTCTTCGTTCACACAATTCAAGTCACATTCAATATCAATCAATCACATGAGACTTACCTCACCTACACATTCGAGCTTATACTTACGCTAGGTCATCAACACCTAAACAACGATTCTAAAACTCATAAGACCAATGTGAGAACCCTCACATTCCTCCATTGAACTCTGTAAGACCTCATATGTTCATTCCTAACCCCTTAGGTCATTTACGTTAAAGTTCGACTCAAATACCTTGCAAAAATCTCCACATTTGATTCACCATCTTAGGTCAGGTTCCCAAGACTTATACTAGCCTCAATCAGGTCCTAAGGTCACCCAAAGGGTCCCCTAGCTTCCCTCTTTCTTCTCTTATTTTCCCACAAAACTGAAGGAAATCATACCCTCACATCGATCGATCGGTGTGACTTCATACCCTCACATCGATCGATCGATGTCCATCAGAGAACATCGATCTCTCAACCCCTTCCACTTCGATCGATCGAAGTCTGACTGAGACACATCAATCTCTCAGCTCCGTATACATCGATCGATCGAAGTCTGTCTAAGACACATCGATCTCTCCCTCTCTACACATCGATCGATCGATGTCTGTGTTTTCCAGAATTCTCACTGCGTTTTCTGCAAAAACTGCAGATCTCAATTCCCATACGTTTCCCAACTTTCTTCCAACCATTCCAAGCCTATACTTCTCTATCAATCCATTCTTATTTCACCAAAACGAGATCCTTCCCACGCATATCACAGATTCAATCCTAAAACTCACAACGTTCATCAACGAAACCCCAAAACTCTCACCTTTTCCCTCTCTCTTCCCTTCAACCGTACAACAACAAATAGTGGCCAAATCTCAAAACAAAGCACATAAGCCACATATAGATTCACAGAAAGAAACTACTGCATGGTGATCCAATTTTGATATCAAAAATAGGCCTTTTTCTTTCGCAAAACGTAAGAACTTATAAGTAGATTACTTGCCTTTGATTACTCGAAGAAGATCTGAAGGACGGAGGAAGAATGGATTGAAAATCTTGAAGTTTTCTTCTCTAGGGTTGCAAAGGTGAGAGGAGTCGCCTAGGGAGAGGAATGGACGTTTGTTTTCTTTTCTGTGAAGGAGAGAAACTGACGTTCAGTCAGTTTTTATATGGAAAGAGTGGAATTTAGAGTTTCTAAATTATATCCTATTTTCTTATTTATCTCAAAGGATAAATTTCTAATTTTTAATCCTAAAATTAAATACCAATTAATTCTATTATTTAAACTCTCAATTAATTCCAATTACTTCTATTACTTAATTCTTTATTCATTACTATTAATGATGATCAATGCCATTTAATTGTCTTTTATCCTTAAATTACTCTACGGAGGGTGCGGGACATAACAAATTGCAATTCGCAGCACCATTTAAAAAGAAACTTAAGTCAATTGACAGCAAGTTGCCGTGTGTGTTGAAGATGGAGATGAAGTGCTACACGCGCAAGAAGTGAAACCAAGTCAAGCAATACAAAAGAAGTTCAATTTGTTAGATCATAATCGAAGTCAAGGCTCAAGATGATTGGTTGATGAGCTGGCTGAGCGGTTACCAATTGATACGCAGGTGACTGGTGGTGTGTGTTGCGTTTTGGAGGAAGCAGCGATCAGAGTCGCGTTTGGGAAGAAGAAAGAAAAAGGTGGCAATGTTCAGAAACATGCGAAATGACGAATATGTCCTTAATAAAGTAGTTGAATCTGTTGTAAATAAAAGGGCAGTATTGTACTTTTAGATGCTTTCTTCTTTTTCCTCTTAACCGCTTTGTATAAACAGAGGCTAAGCTGCAGTTTTGCAATTCATTCGATCAAATGAAATTTCTTCGTCATTTTGTGTCCATTCTCTCTCCCTTTCAGTAACTAATTTTTCAGTAGTAGCTTCTTGGTTAATTGAAGCAATTTTGACATGGTAAAGCGTTTATCATTGCTATTCTGATTTGTGGTGCACTATGATTTCTTCATTGTTTCTGTTCTAGTGAGCGATGGCGAATAATGCGCGAAATGGTGCTCAACCATCAGATAATCCGATTACTAATCCTTACTATCTTTATCCAAATGATAGTGCAACAATGATTCTTGCTCAACCTACTCTGAATTCTCACAATTATCATACATGGAGTAGAATGTTTTCCATGGCCTTGATTGTAAACAATAAGATTGGCTTTGTGGATGGAAACATTGTACCTCCCAATCCTAATGATTTTCAATAAAATTCCTGGAGGCAAGTTAATTCAATGATTCATTCATGGATTATGAACAGTGTATCCCCCTAAATAGCTCAAAGCGTGATGTGGTATGACAGCGCTGTAGAGGTTTGGAGTGATCTAAAACGAAGGTATGGTAGTTGTGATCCTTTTAGGCTTTCTGATTTACTAGAAAATTTTTACAATATAAAGCAAGAAATAGATTATGTTAGTGATTATTTCACCAAGCTCAAGATAGTGTGGGAAGAGATGATGGCTATAAGGCCTATTCCTAGATGTACATGTCATGGTTGCACCTGTGAAGAAGTCACAGCAAGCATGAGAGCATATGTAGAAAGTGATTGCGTGACTAAATTCGTAAAAGGTTTGAGTGATGACTATGACACAGTGAAATCTCAAGTATTCGTTATGTCTCCTTTGCCTAGTTTGGACATTGTATTCTCAATGGCGCTGAAATATGAAAGGAAACTGATCAGTAGTGTTGTGACTGGACCATTTATTAATAATCCTACTGCTATGATGTCTGATAACAATGAAAATGCAAATGTTAGTGTAAATGCCTTAATGGTAGAGGAGGAGGTGCTGGATATAGAAGGGGAAATGGTAGATTCTTTCCTGAAGGATCAAGGAGGCCACAGTGTACTTACTGTGACATGGTTGGACATGTTGAACAAAGGTGTTATAAGAAACACGGTTTCCCTCCAGGATATAAACAAAAAGCTAGTTTGTCTGAAGTTCAAGATGCGGAGTATGATTCACAGCAGCATGATCAGAATGGACAATCGTGCCAAACATCTCTTCTGACTCAGGAGCAAACCCAAAGGTTGATGTCGTTGTTGAATGTTAAAGATCCTAGTCAATCTGATGTGGCTCCAATGCATCTTGCTGGAAACCAAGGAGCATTGATATCTGCCTTGTCTGGTAATGAAATAGATAACAGCTGCACTAATAGTTTGAACATATGGATTCTAGATTCAGGAGTTACTGACCATATTACATGTAGTCTCAGTATGTTCCATTCTTATCAACCTATCCATGGCATATCAATTAAGCTTCCAAACAAAACTTCAGTCTCAGCCACTCACATTTATTCAGTTGTCATTAATCCTTTGCTTATCATACATAATGTGTTATTTGTACCCAGCTTTGCCTATAATCTTCTATCTCTAAGCAAATTGCTTTCTGCATCATCTAAATTAATTCAATTCTTGGGATCTTCTTGTGTCATTCAGGACCAAGTCTCAATGAAGATGATTGGTTCAGCTGAATTGAGTAAAGGCTTGTATTACTTACAAGGCTCTGGTCCTAGCAAGCAACTTCATCCTTCATTTCACTCAAAATGTTTGTCTGCAGCTGTTAAACTTTCGGATTCACCTGCCTTGTTATGGCATTATAGACTAGGTCGTGCTTCCATGCCTAGAATAAAGGATGTACAGAAAGTTGATTCTTCTATCACTTTACCTGAACAATTGTATTCATGTGCTGTTTGTCCATTGGCAAAAATGAAAAGAAGTCCATTTCCATTTTCTGATTCTGTTGCAAAATTGCCTTTTGATCTCATACATGTTGATATATGGGGACATCATAAATATTCCATGTTTATGGTCAAAAAAATTTCCTTATCATAGTGGATGACTTCACAAGATATACGTGGTTGTACCTCCTCAAACAGAAATCAGAAACCAGGGATGTTATTGAAAGTTTCTGTCAGTTTGTACAAAACCAATTCAGTAAACACATTAAGGGGTTAAGGTCATACAATGGCCCAGAATTCAACATGCCTAAGTTCTATATGAATAAAGGCATAATTCACCAGACTACCTGTGTTAATACCCCTCAACAAAATGGAATAGTTGAGAGAAAACATCAATACATCCTTAACACAGCCAGAGCATTGAAGTTTCAGTCAAATATACCTATTGGCTATTGGGGTTTCAGTACTCAGTATGCTGTCCATCTCATCAATATTTTTCCTACTCCATTACTAAACCATAAAAGCCCTCATCAGTTATTATTTCAAACCACTCCATCCTATCAGCAACTAAAGGTGTTTGGGTGCTTTGCTTTTGCTGCAGACAGTTCACCTCACAAATCAAAATTTGCACCAAGGTCTATCCCCTCTGTGTATATTGGTCTTCCTCATAATTTCAAAGGATACCTTATGTTGAACTTGGACACCAAAGCTGTTTTCATTTCCAGAGATGTCTAATTCTATGAACACACTTTTCCATTTGAGACTTCAGCTGCCACTAAATCAACCACTAATACTGAATCTGACTATACTATCTATCCAGCTTTCACTAATCCTCCACCCTGCCAACAAAGTGTCACAACCTCAGAAGCCTCACAGCATCCTCAATTGACCACACATGACAGCTCAGACTCAATTTCCGAAGACAAAAATTCTTCATGTTTAGGCATGTCTTCACCTGATTCATCCAATCATCAGCAAGAAACTCATCCTTGTACTGGGATTGAGATCTCCCTGCCCATGAGTTCTATCTGCCCTGATTCCTCCATTAGAATTAGACCACCTAAATACCTTCAAGACTATTATTGTAAACTTCTGAGTCAAGTTTCCTCTCATCAAACCCCATGTTCCATTTCTCATCCCATTGAGCATTACATGTACTTTGATGCATTATCTCCTAGATATAGAGCATATATTCTCAATATTAGTCTTCAGCAGGAGCCTAATTCTTACCAGGAAGCAGCCAGACCTTCTCACTGGAAGAAGGCAAGGCAATTGGCGTTGGCTGCCCTAGAAGCCAATTATACATGGTCAGTAGTATCTCTACCCCCAGGTAAACAAGCCATTGGTTGTAAATAGGTCTATAAAGCTAAATACAACCTAGATGGCAGTATAGAAAGGCACAAAGCCAGGCTGGTTGCCAAGGGCTATACTCAGCAACTAGGAGTGGACTACACTGACACCTTTTCTCCTGTTGATAAGCTTACGACTGTTAGACTTTTACTGGCTCTATCCTCTATAAAACGTTGGCATGTACATCAACTAGATGTGAATAATGTCTTTCTTCATGGAAATCTTAGTCAAGAGATTTATATGCACTTACCTGAGGGAATATCATCTGATGTGCCACAATCTGTTTGCAAATTGCATAAATCACTTTATGGACTCAAACAGGCCAGCAGAGAATGGAACACCAAACTCACATCATTCCTGGTTTCTGAAGGCTACATTCAATCTAAAACTGACTGCACCATGTTCACTAAAGCTACTCTTGGTTCCTTTCTGGCGTTACTTGTATGTAGACAACATTATAGTTGCTAGCAATTATTTATCTCAGATCACAGGCTTAAAACAAGCTCTCCATCAAGATTTCAAGATCAAGGATCTTGGTTCTTTAAAGTATTTTCTAGGCATAGAAGTGGCTTGGTCCCAAAGGAGGGTGATGCTGTGTCAGAGGAAATATGCGGTGGAGCTAGTAGAACAGGCTGATTTTCTTGGGTCCAAGCCTGCCAACACCTATGGAGTAAAATTTTAAGTTGGCACACAAAGATTCTCAGCAAATAGAAGATGTTTCTAGCTACAGAAGACTGATTGGAAAGTTGTTATACTTAACTATCACAAGAACAGATATCGCGTTTATAGTGCAGCAGCTTAGTCAGTTCCTTGATCAACCTACTGAACATCATCCCAAGGCAGCAGATAGACTCTTAAGATATATAAAAGGCACAGCATGACAGGGGTTATTCTATCCTACCCAAGGCAATTTAGAACTGAAAGGGTTCGCTGATTCAGATTGGGAAGGATGCGTTGAGAACAGAAGGTCAATAACAGATTATTGTATGTTTTTAGGTGATTCATTGATCTCCTGGAAAGCTAAGAAACATACTACTGTTTCTAAATCTTCATCTGAAACTGAATACGGAGCTTTGGCCTTAACCACTTGTGAAATACAATGGATTCTATACTTAATGAAAGATTTGGGGGTGGAGCAGAAGAAGCCTGTTGAATTGTTCTGTGATAATAAGAGTGCTATATATATTGTTAAAAATCCAATATTTCATGAGAGAACAAAACACATTGCAATTGATTTCCATGTTGTTAGAGACAAATTTGTGCAAGGAATTATTCATCCTATTCCCATCAGGTCTGAGCTGCAATTAGCAGATGTTTTCACTAAGGCTCTTGATTCAAGGAAGCTATAGCACCTGACTTCTTCTTTGGGAGTGTGTAATATATACAGCAAGTCAGGTGCAAGGAGAGGTGCTGAAGATGGAGATGAAGTGCTACACACGCAATAAGTGAAACCAAGTCAAGCAATACATGTTAAGTTCAATTCGTAGATCAGAATCGAAGTCAAGGCTCAAGATGATCGGTTGATGAGCTGGCAGAGAGGTTATGAGTGGTTACCAATCGACACGCAGGTGACTGGTGGTGTGCGTCGTGTTTTGGAGGAAGCAGCGATCAGAGTCGCGTTGGGAAGAAGAAAGAAAAGGCGGCAATGTTCAAAAACATGCGAAGTGACGAATACGTCCTTAATAAAGTAGTTGAATATGTTCTAAATAAAAGGGCAGTATTGTACTTTTAGATGCTTTCTTCTTTTTCCTCTTAACTGCTTTGTATAAACAGAGGCTAAGCTGAAGTTTTGCAATTCATTCCATCAAATGAAATTTCTTCGTCACTTTATGTCCATTCTCTCACCCTTTCAGTAACTAATTTTTCAGTAGTAGCTTCTTGGTTGATTGAAGCAATTTTGACAGTGTGCAATACAGACGCCCGTTTTTCAGCCATAAAAAAAAAGAATGCCAGTTTACATATTTGCATAAATAAAATCCATATTCCTCCACCTCTATTTCCATCTTATTAAACCGTAGAACTTGATTTAATGTTAAATTGTTCAATTAAACATATCCACATACGTCATCCCAAGTTAATAGAGATTATGATACCAAGCTTGGTGTCACAATTCTTGGTACTTTCTTCTTGTATGCGTAATAGCATATGAAATGGAGATTGGTGTGAGAACAAATATTGTCAGGTCTGAAAAATAGGCGCGTACGTGGTAACTTGTCATTAGTTGACTCATATTTCCTGTGAAACGGTACAAAAGAGTAAAAAAATAATAGTTATTTGCACGCATCGAAATCTCAAACTAATGTCAAAAAAAAAAAAAAAACAAAATAACAATTATAGATGTACGAAAAAAATAACAAACATATGATCTAATCTAGATACAAGGTCCTGAGTTATGGACACTATAATCATTTCCCGGAAATATGATCGTAAGATCAAAGAGTGTGACTTGTTTTGTGATCTTAGTGACTATTTAAGGTTATTTTCCCAGAAGTATAATGAGAAGATCAAGAGAGAGATACCTACTTTATAATCTCAGTGACTATTTGAGAATATGAATCCCTTGCGCTAACTAAATTAGTATTATGTCAGACAAGTATACATTTTTTTAGAAGAATGAAAGTAGATTAATTAAGGGAATATGTGTGTTAAGCTACACAGACAGAAGGAGAAAGTAAGATTGAACGAGAACTACAAAATCGTTATGAAGGAGGCAAAAAAGACAGTAAAAGAGGCAAAGAATGAAGCGTATAAAAGATGTACGAAAGACTAGAAACAAAAGACGGAGAGCATGATATGTTCAAGATTGACAAAGCTAGGGATCGAAAGAGGCAGGACCTAGGAGTCATGAAGTCTATAAAGAGAAAAGATATACATGTTTTAGTTAAAGAACAAGACATCAAGTGAAAATGACAAACATACTTCCACAACCTTTTCAATGGCGGGTGGGCTGACCACGAAGAAAGGGAAAGCATTACTACCAGAGAACGATAACATAATAACTGCGACTGTCAGAGCATCACACAAGGAGAGGTGATGAGAGCACTTAGGAAGATAGGAAGAGCTAGGGCAGTTGGCTTGGATAACATATCTATTGAGGCGGGAAGTGTTTGGGAGAGACAGAAGTTCAATGGCTGACTACTCTATTCAACCTTATTTTCAAAACAAGGAAAAGGCCAGGTGAGTGAAGAAGGAGTGTCGTGGTCCCTCTATATAAGAACAAAAGAGATGCACAGTGCTATGAGAACTACAGGGGGATTGAGTTGCTAAGCCATACTATGAAGCTATGGGAGAGAGTAATCGACACTAGAATTAGAAGACAAATTCCGGCTACGGTGAACCAAATGGGTTTCATGCCAGGACGGTCAACTATGGAAGCAATACACATTCTAAGGTGATTGATGGAGAAGTATAGGGATAAGAAGCGAGATCTACATATGGTTTTTGCCGATCTTGAAAAAGCGAATGATAGTGTGCCACTTGGGCTGATTTGGGATAGTCTGGATGCTAGAGGGGTTCATATAAAGTATATAGACATAATTAGGGACATGTATGCTATGGTGAAAACCACAGTTCCTACACCTGTGGGGAATACGAACTTCTACCGGGTGGAGCTAGGCCTTCATCAAGGGTCTGTTTTAAGCCTATTTCTTTTCGCAGTTGTGTTAGACGAGTTGTCAAAGCCAATCCAGGAGGCAGTCCTGTGGTGTATGCTTTCTGCTGACGATATTGTATTAGTCGCAGAAAGTAGACACACCTTGAGTATAAGATTAGAGGAGTAGCGAGGTGCTTTAGCGAGAAAAGGCCTAAGGAATACCTGTTCTAAGATCGAGTATCTGCACTGCGAATTTAGCGGCGAAGTCGATGGTGAGAATAGTCAACTCATCATCGAGGGTCAACGGGTCCCATAGGTAAGTAAGTTCAAGTACCTAGGATCGTTTGTACAGCAAGATGAGGACATAGATAGTGACGTAGCACATAGAGTTCAGGCAGACTGGTGTATGTGGAGGGCGGTCTCAAGAGTGCTGTGTGGCAAGAATTTTCCAGCTAAATTAAAGAAAAAATTTTATAGGGTGCCGGTGCAGCCGGCTATGTTATATGGAATAAACTGCTGAGCCATCAAGAGGACACGATCACAGAAGATGAAAGTGACAGAGATGAGGATGCTGAGGTGGATGTGTAGTCATATAAGGCTAGACTAGTTAAGAAATGATGTATTTAGGAAAAGGTTAGAGGTGGCTAATATAACAGATAAGATAACGGAGGAAAGACTGAGATAATTTGAGCATGTCAAGTGGAGACAGATAACGACATTTGACAAAGCAGTTGAAACCATCAATGTAGAGGGGAAGAGGAGTAAAGACAGGCCCAAACTGACTTGGGATAAGCATATTAGGCATGACCTACTAGATTTACACATCTCTAAGGACATGACCCAGTATAGGAGTTCGTGAAGGCAAAGGATTAAGGTTAAAGAGGTTTAGGCATGATATACAGACACTTTAGAGTATAAGTAGAGGTTTAAATACTCTTTACATTTTATATTGATTTTGTACTTTTTTGTTTTTGTCTTTGTCATTCATTATTTGTGCGTATACACGGTTGGCTATTTTACTATCGAAGGCTTTATATTTGTATTTACTAAATCCCTTTACTAATACACTAACACACTATATTTTTATTATTGTGTCATCCACATTATAAGTCATGACAATTGACGTAAAAAACTGTGAATTGTTTTTAGTATTTAGACGTCAACAGCAATGACATATAACGTTTATAACTTTAAATTCCAACCTCATTTAAGCGTCTATGAAGGAGACGTATTCTTTAAAATTACAGCTCAGTTGTATTGACATTTACAATATTCATGTAAATTTCACGAAACTTCCAATATTTATGTAATTTTTTTAATTAGATCACAACATTCTACAATTTTCATCATTAAAAGTACATATTTTCCTTTCCCTCCACACACATCCCCACCTCCTCCCACGTCCTTCATTATCTTTCTTCATCCTTTTATTTATTTTTTTCTTTTGGGGTGAGAAGTTGCAGGACCAAATCAAAACTTGTGAGAACAAATCAATGTTGAATCCGAACCAAGCATGTGATGAGTCTGCGTAATCATGGTCCATACTTGGAAAGAGGGAAAGGACCATTTGTTTTAGTGCATAATGACAGTGGGCATATTTTTGTTGGGCAAACTTTGAAATACTTTTTCAAAAGTTTGAACCCTAACCATTAAGGATCCAGTCACGTCCAGTTTTAAAAGTAGTGTAGGGATCAGTCACATCCAGTTTTAAAGGTAGTGTAGGGAGGTAAATACTTTTTCAATATTAATGATAGTTGTGTATTTAATAAAATGAATAAAATACAGAAGGTGTTTTTGAGTGATGAAACACTGTTGTTTCATGTTTTTGTGACGTGGCTGTAACATATTGCACCTCCTGGTTAGTTTTTAATATTTATTCTCTAAAATGGTTGTATATTATATAATTTTTATCTGAACCTCCAACTAATATAAAACTTACTATTTGAATGTGACAACAATCTGACGCTATGTTTTATGACATTAACGTGGAATCATAAATTTAGAACATGAATAAGGCGAACCGATTAAAGAACAAGAAACAGTATAAATGTGTATCTTTTTACACATTTCTTCTCTTTATTTGTTCGTCTCATTCATTTTTCTAAAATCATGTTGTTTATCAACATATTTTATGTAATCTAACATCTTGGGCATGCCCGTAGTTTGTTTGACATCCTGGGTAGGTCGTCACACATGCATCAGGTGGGTATTATTGGAATCAACATCGTTCTGCCGAGATGCCAAATGTGGTTACCTCTAACGGGATCGTTCCATAGATTCTGAATCGCCATCTGGTACATCCCTTGTGCTTGGAGAACTTTCCATTAGAGGACTACGGCAGGCAATGCAACAAGGGCAGAAAGAGGCTCGTGTGATCATTTCCAACTCGGTGTTGTCTATCGAGAAAGTAAATAGTACATAAAATGAATGGTCACCATGGTGTTGTGTTGGAAGAATGCTCTTCACTTGGAAGATCTTGAGAGCAATGTTATTTTGAGTTTGTCCGTCGTTGTGGAAATGGACCATCACATTTATTAGATAGTGGAGGATTAAATTTGTCCAGCAATAACATTCTGGGGGCAGATGCCTTCCCAGTGTCTAATTATGAGTCTGGGAATAGAACCACTACGCAATGACTTAGGCATAGATTAGCTATTTTTGAACAACTACGATGAAGATTTCCTATGCGAAAATGACAACGGATGTATGCTTTGTGACTACTTCCGGTGTGAAACTCCACTGTACCTTACTTTGAACTTCCTAATAAAGCACTTTTCTTCTAACCAATTCTCAATGGGTAACATGTTAGAATATGTTAAGTTTTGATGACTTGCACAATTGACACTTAGAACACCTAGATAAGACGCCTAATGCGAAGTGTCTGAAAATCAGTATACTTCGAACGCCTACATAAGATGCCTAATGTAAAGTGTCTGGAGACCAATACACTTCAAACGCCTACATAAGGCGATTCATGTGAAGTGTTTGGAATCAAGTACACTTACGCACGCCTATTTCAGATGCTTCATGTTTCAAGCTATAAAACAACACACTTTGAACGCCTAAACAAGCGCTTCATGTGTGTTACAAGCCAAATGAACTTTTTCTCCCCAAATGGGCACGAACATCAAGTTACTTTGGGTAAAAGTCAGAATTACTTCGAACAAGTATGAAGGCTGAAATTATGCGCTTCACGTGACTTCGAACGAGTTCTGCTGCCCACAACAGGCGCTTCATGTGACATTGAACAAGTGCTTCTTATTCACTTAAGGTGCTTCATGTCACATTGAAAGCCAGTTCAAAAAAACTTTAGGCGCTCCATGTCACATTGAACGTCTATTCATAGAACACATAAGGCGCTTCATGTGACTAATGCTCCAAATGTTTTATGCTGCACTTTCTAATGTTTACTTGACATTTGTACCCTCCTTTTTAGTGCAGTATCACAAGTTCTCTCTCTCTTTTGGAGAATGTCATCTTTCCTCTTTAAGCTTTCAAGAAGAAGCTTACTCAAGAAGCTTGTAGTCATCCAAGAGAAGATCTTCAAAGATGAAGACATGTCATCATAAAGAGACAAAGCCCATTATTGTCTCCTGCAATGACACTAACGGCTACGATGGAGATAAAACAAGGGTTTTCATCTTACTTTCATTTGCAACCTTCTACCAATAAGCTCTAAAGTTTCTCTCAAGTTTTTAGCTCTGAAAATAGTTGTATCATTGTATATTTTACTTTATTTGTGAGAGTTGTGTTGTAAAGAAGAAGAGTCTTCTTTTTGTTGAGTGAAGATTGTGAGAGGCTGTGTAGATCGTTGGTCAAGAAGCAAGGGTGCTTTTTGTTTGATGAAATCCAGACCTTGGAGGGTTAGTTGATGGTGTTGTGGCGCACCATATTCTCTACAAGAATTCTTTGAGGAGCAAGGAAGTTCTTTGGAGGCTAGACTTCAAGGGGTTGGTAGTTCTTGGTTGTGGTCTAGGCATGTAGCCTAGTGTTTATTTTGTTTGGATTTTGTTTTGATTGTTGTTTCCCCAAAAACGAAATAACAATCCCCCATTCAAAATCCTTTTTGTGAAAAACCAAGAAGGTAAAGGATTAGAGTCATTTGACTTGAACCTCTATACATATTGTATTCTTTACGCTTCCGCAAGCCTATTTATTTTTCAAGAACACACCCAAGTATAAATTTGTTCTCATACACGGAAATATCCAAACAAATATCCATATTTGGTGAAGACACTATTCACCCCCCCTTCTAGTGTGTTCTAAGAGACCTAACAATTGGTATTAGAGCCAAATCTTGAGTGTTTGAGTTCAAGTAGCAATATTTGATCATTTAAAATATGGATCCCTTTAGTTTTGAAGATGCAAGTTCTCCTAGTGGTGATGCTTCTAGAAGAAGAAGACAAGAATCACTACTCCTTCTATTTCTAGTGTTCATGTCAAAGTTTCTATGTTTAGCCCTCTAAACTATCCATTGTGGAAATCAAATATGGAAATATACCTTCGTTCTTGTGGGTTTCGTATATGGAGAGAGGTGTCAAAAGGTTCCACCATTCTTTTTGATGTTGATGATCCTACTCCAAAAGAGGAGTTGCAATTTGCAATAAATAGCAAAGCTCTTGCTATTTTGAATAGCTTTCTATCACCAAATGAGAGAGCTCAAATACAAGAAATCCAATCCGCTCATGAGGCTTGGACAAAGCTAGAGATGATCCATAAAGGAACATCTCAAGTACGGAAGGCAAAGAGGAGACAATTGATCAAACAATTCTACAACTCCAATATTCCCAAAGGTGAAAAGATCGAAGAGTCCATCCAAAGATTCACTAAGCTTGTCAACCTACTCACGGCGGTTGGAAAGAAAATAGAGCAAGAGGATCTCAACCATTGCTTCCTAACTAGCTTAGGAAGAGAATGGAACGCTAAGGCCACAACCATTGAGGAGTCGAATGATCTTGAAACCATCACTTTGGATGCGCTTTATGGTAATCTTATCACTTATGAGATTCACCTTGAAACTCAAGAGAAAAATGATCCGATAAGAAGTTCGTCGAAGGCTCTTGCATGGAAATCAAAAGATTCAGATGACAAATTTGGGCTTCTCGTTCTAAGATTTAGAAGATTCACAAAGAAAAATGAAGGTGAAGCTAAAAGGTTCATCAAGGAGAAATTCTCCAAGGATAATGATAAGGTGAAGGACCAAGAGAACAAATGTCATAAACGCAGAAAGTTTGGTCACTTCATTAAGGATTGTAGGGGTGAAGGAGCCGCACCTAAAGGACAAGAAAGCCATCTACCAGAGGAAGAATGCTTTACAAGCAGAGGTAGCCCATTAGGAGAGTATCTTATCCGGGTCCGAGAGCGACAACGACAACAACGAGAATTTAGCTCTCACGGGAGTAATCAACGATGATCTCGACAAGGAGTTCTATTCTCTCATGGCCATCAAGGACGGCATGGAGGTATGCACTATGTCCTCACTTTGTAGATTACAAGATGAAAAGGATGACTTAGTACAAGAAAATGACTTTTTAGAAATGATACAAACGTGTCAAAAAGGATTTTAAATCATGCATACATGAATACAATGACACGTCAGAAAATCACATTGCATTGCAACTTGAGCATGACATTTTATTGACCATGCATGTGATTGCACTAGAAGAGAAGCATGATTTGATGAAATCATGCATTCAAAATAAAACCCTTGGGAAAAAGAAAATTACTCCAAGGGAAAGTACTAAAGCATTCAAAATAAAACCCTTGGGAAAAAGAAAATTACTCCAAGGGAAAGTATTAAAAAGGTTGAGATAGTTAAGAATGCATCTACATTGAGCTTGAAAGCAAAAGTTAAACCTAGTGTCATGTATGCATCTAAGAAGGGTAAATCAAATGAGAAGGCATCATTCATCAAGGAGTCACAAACCTCCTTAAAGAAGCAAAGGCACATGAGTAGAAGTAAGGCAAATTTATAAAAGGTGTCAAAACCTTTTGTTAAATCCGTGAAAAACGTCTTTTCCTTGATTCCAAGGAATGTCATCCCTAAACGGGAACCACGTAATATGCCAATACACAAGCATGATGACCATCATTACTCACACAAATACATTCCTGAATTTTTTATTGCAATAAAAAGGGTCATGTAGTGAGAGTGTGTAGAGCAAAAAAATAATAAAAATCTTGTGTGGGTGTCCAAAGGCAAAGTGAAGATAACTAACCTTCAAGGACCCAAAACAAAAAGGGTACCAATGTCATATGATGCTTTTGTAGACCCTAGCGCTAAATGAAGAAAGCGAAGACAAGAATATCAAATAGGTCATGGACAGTGGGTGTTCCAACCATATAACGGGAGACAAAAGTCATTCCATAAACTCACTATGCAAGATGGAGGAGTTTTCCACTTTGGAGGTAGCAAAGGCCAAATCAAAGGACATGGTATTGTGGGTAACAATTCCTTCTCTCTTATTGATGTTTTATACGTTGTAGGATTAAAGTTTAACTTGATAAGTGTCAGTCAACTATGTGATGCTAATTATGAGGTCGCGTTTTCGAAAACAAAGTGCATTGTGAAAAATGATAGCATTATTCTATTTGAGGCTTTGAGATTCAAAAACATTTACAAACTTAGCATCAATGATTTGGTTTCACAAAATGTATCTTGCCTAGTTGTCCCGAATGACTTGACACAACTATGGCATAGACATCTCGGACACGTATGTTTCAAAACATTTAAATTAATTTATGAAAACAATAAGGTCCGAGGCCTTCCAAAAATGAGTTTTGAAAACCAAGACTTATGTGACACTTGTCAAAAGGAAAAGCTTGTGAAAACAAGCTTTAAACCAAAAACAAATATATCCGCCTCAAAACCCCTACAATTAGTACATATGGATTTGTATGGGGATGTTGGAACAAAAAGTTTGGGTGGTAAAATTATACCTTCATGGTAGTATATGACTATACTCGTTATACATGAGTGATGTTTCTTGCAAAGAAAAATGATGCATGTAGTGAGTTTATAAATTTGAGTATACGATTGGAAAATCACATGGGAGATACCATTAAAACCATACGAAGTGATCGTTGTGGTGAGTTTGATGGTGAATTTGAAAGGTTTTGTGAATCCAAATGATATACACATGATCTTTCGGCTCTTAGAACTCTACAAAATTGTGTAGCCAAACGAAAGAATAGATTTCTATAAGAAATGTGTAGGGAAATGTTGAATGAGTTTGGTTTGCCCAAATATTTTTGGGCCGAAGCGGTAAATGCCGCTTGCCATGTGATCAATCGTGTATATTTGAGACCTTATCTAAATGTGACACCTTATGAGCTTTGGAATGGTAAAGTTCCCAATATTGGGTATTTCAAAGTGTTTGGGTGTAAGTATTTCATACTTAACACTAAGGACACTTTGGACAAACATGACCTCAAAGCGGATGAAGGTATCTTTTTGGGTTATGCCTCAAATAGTAAAGCATTTCGTGCTTTCAACAAAGGTGGAAGAATCAATCCATGTTAAGTTTATGAGTCACTTAATAACGAAACTAAACTTAATGAGGATTGTGAAGAAAATGAAGGTGTTACTCTTCAAGAAGAAATTCTTGAAGACAGTCCAACAGTTGCTCATCAACAAAAAATTGTTGATAAGTCTCCAAATGGAAACATCTTCATTGATTTAAGAGTAGAACCTATTGAAGATACTCCTCCACCAAGTGTTCATGAACTTAGTGAGTCAAATACAAATATTTCTCATACTCATCTTGTTGATACACAAAATGTTGAAAATGCATATCATATTCCCGAAAATAATGATCAGTTAAATTGTGATGATTCATCTCTTCCAGAAAGTGATCATGAAGAAGTTGGAGGAGATGTCTCCAACATTCCCAGATCATTCAAGCATAAAAGTTCTCACCCACACGAGTTGGTCATGAGTGATTTAAATGGGGGGTATAACTATAAGAAGGCAATATAGAGAGAACACATTCGTTTCTCTCATAGAGCCTAAAAATGTTAAGAATGCACTTCTTGATGAAAATTGGATCTTGGCTATGCAAGAAGAATTAAGCCAATTTAAAAGAAGTAATGTTTAGGAGTTAGTTCCCAAACCATTTGATCATCCCATTATTGGTGCAAAATGGGTATTTTGTAACAAAATAGATGATCAAGGAAATGCCACTAGAAACAAAGCTAGATTAGTTGCTCAAGGATACTGTCAAGAAGAAGGTATTGACTTTGATGAGACATTTGCACCCGTAGCACGGCTTGAAGACATTAGAATGTTATTGGCATATGCTTACTATAAAGGTTTTAAACTTTACCAAATGGATGTTAAATCCACCTTTTGAATAGTGTTATTCAAGAAGAGGTGTATGTTGCACAACCTCCCAGGTTTGAATGTCATGAGTTACCACATCATGTATTCAAACTTAAAAAGGCTCTTTATGGCCTTAAACAAGCTTCAAGAGCTTGGTACGAGAGGCTACGTACTTTTCTTCTAAATAATGGATTCTCAAGGGATAAAGTTGATACCACTTTGTTTATTTAAGAACAAAGAAAAAATCAATTAATTGTACGAGTATATGTTGATGATATTATTTTTGGTGCTACTAATAATTATCTTTGTGAGCAATTTGCTAGCTTAATACAAGCTGAATTCGAGATGAGCATGATGGACAAGCTTACTTACTTTCTTGGGCTTCAAATCAAGCAAACTCAAGAAGGTGTGTATATTTCTCAAATCAAATACACAAAAGACTTGCTCAAAAAGTACAATTTTGGTGAAGGAAGGGAAGTAAACACTCCAATGAACACAACTCCGAAGCTTGACAAAGATGAGAAAGGTGAAAGCATATCGAGGTGACCTTGTATCGTGGCATTATAGGGAGTCTACTTTACTTGACGGCAAGTAGACCAGATATATTACATACAGTGTGCTTATATGCTAGATTTCAAAGTGATTCTAGGGAAATGCATCTAGTTGCGGTAAAACGCATTCTAGATACCTTAGGTTTACTTTGACATTTGGATTATTTTATGCTCTTATGACTCCGATTATGCGGGGAGTCTTGTTGATTGAAAGAGCACATCCGGGACTTGTCAATTTCTCGGTGATTGTCTTGTCTCTTGGTTTTCCAAGAAACAAAACAGTGTCTCTCTTTCTACGACGGAATCCGAATATGTGTCGGCTGCCTCTTGTTGTGTACAATTGTTATGGATGACCAAAACTTTGAATGATTATAACATTCACTTCTCCAAAGTGTCTATTTTGTGTGATAACACATCTGCTATCAATATTGCACAAAATCCGGTCCACCATAGTCGGACTAAGCACATTGAAGTGAGATATCATTTTATCCATGATTGTGTACAAAAGAACTTGGTTAGTGTGGAATTTGTTCCAACATGTGACCAATTAGCATACATCTTTACAAAACCCTTGCCTAGTGATGTATTTGCATCTATAAGAAGCATGTTAGAGTTACTTAACATGGGTTGAAATCAACCCATCATGAGTTGGTGCAAGAAAATTTTCAAATTTTCAAGCTCAATACACATAAAACGCTTCATCTGAATTGGTTCAGGCATTCAACGTAGCATTAAGCGCCTGATTTGAAGAATGTCACGCGTTTGATGTGACATCAAGCACTTTATGTATTTAAAGCAGTCGTTCGAAGTTGCATTCAGCGCTTTATGATGACTGTATCACTCGTTCAAAGTGGCTTTAAGCGCTTAATCTCTTCAACCACAACAGTTTTGAGTCACTTTAAGCGCTTCATCCGTCTTTATGAAGTCGTTCGAAGTGACATAAGGCGCCTAAACCCTAGTTCTTCCTTGTCAATCCAAGTGACTCTTCACTTTTCGCGCCCATTGAGTGACATTAACTAACTGTCGCTGTTTTTCTCCTCTTCCCCATGTCCATCACCTTCTCTTCCCACGTTTCCCCATTCAATCCGACTTCCCCTTTGTCACTTTAATCTCCCACTCCCCACTCTCCCACGTCTCTCCTTACTTTCCTTATCTTAGCCTTTCCTCTTCATCCTATTCTCCTTAAATTCAACCCTTTTCCCTCTTCTAACCTCCACAAAACTTCTACATTTCATCTCTAATCATTCTTCATCACCCACAAATCTTCCATCTCAACCAATCACTCTCTCTGCTCAACAATGACTTCTCAAGGACGTGGCGGTGCGAGTTCTTTAAGGCCTGTCCCAAGAGGACACAAAAGAAAACAAACGGCTAGCATTGTGGAACCTGAAAATCTCATATCCATTCGCCAAGGGCTCTCCAAGGATAATTTTCCTTGTATGAAAAAGAAATTCGATTCCGATGTCCAAAATACACCCCTAAATGTTGTAAAAGTACTCATCTGTCACTCCATTCCCACATGCTTTATAAAGAATGAAGGAGCAATAACTGACCTGTTGTGGCCCTCAAACTGATTCGCATTAGTGATTTCACTAAGGCTCACAATACGAATCAAGTCATCACCCTCTTAGATCATCAGGACTGGAACCCACTTTGGTCTAGATGTGATATGCAATCCTTCTCACGAAACTACACCAGAATGTTCTTTGCGAACATGTGGATCACTCCATAATCTGAGTCTCAAGAATTTTCCTTGCACACCGTTGTCGCCAGTACGCCCCTTGATTTCTCAATACAGGAAATTTGTGATGCCCTAAGAGTGAGAAATGAAGGCATAAGTGACTTCTTCGTATTTGACTGGAGTGACAAATACGGAGTACGTGAGCAGGACGTCAAGTTTGATCTGGAGTATTTTCCTACTAGAAGACTCAGAACATGCTACTGGTAAACAGATTTTTGTTGGTTGTGGTGACTTACTGTGTCAACAGTAAGGCAACTAGAAATCTAAGCAATATGGACTTCTACGTTACTTATCGTCTCAAGCATGAGACACAGTTAAACCTGGGCTGGGTAATATTGGAAGTGATGATGGCCGCTCTCTGAAGGGCTCCAAGGCCCTGTCCTTTGCCAACGTGGTTACTATTTTGATGAAGTCCAAAGGTATTGAGATACTTGATGGCAAAATGACAAAGGTGGCAAAGACAGATTATTATGACAATTTTAATATTGCCCAAGCGATCAATTCACAAAGAAGGAAAGCCACCACAATTCCTGACATTGCGGATGAGGTCGACGAATGACCTCAAGATGGTGAGGGTGGTAGCAACGACCCTGAATTCCTATCACGCATTCAGTCTCTAGAACAAACTATTCAATTGTTGGAGCTTCGGGATGTAGAGCATGAAGCTCGACATGCTTGGAACGAATACTGTATGACTGTTTTCAAGAATGCCCTCTTATAGCTGAATCCGTGGATTCAACTCCCCTATGATTTTGATGATTTAGGGGAAGAAAGTGGTGGTGGTAGTGCTGCTGGTGGTACTGGTGGTGGTGCTTGTGATTCAACAAGTGGTTTTGCCGATTTTGCATCTGGTGGTTTTGTCTTCAGTAGTTTTTCATCCGGTGGTGGAGATGCTGGTACTAGCGGTGCCAGAGGCGCACAGGGATAGTGAATTGTTTTGCCCTGTTTTTTTGAAAAATTTTTCTGTTAATGATGATCTTTGTTTTTTTGTGATGATAAATGAAGTGTGATTTTCATTGTCTAATATGAAAAGTGATAATGTTGGTTCATTGTTGAAATTATTATATTTCATCATATTTATCTATACAAACCTTTAGGCACAATGTGAGGGGGAGCATAAGTTAAGGGGGAGTAAATCCTAGAAGATATGCTAATTGTGAAATCAAAAAGAGAGAGAATGTTAGAATATGTTAAGTTTTGATGATTTGCATAATTGACACTTAGAACACCTAGATAAGACGCCTAATGTGAAGTGTCTGAAAGTAAGTACACTTCGAATGCCTACATAAGACGCCTAATGTAAAGTATCTGGAGACCAGTACACTTCGAACACCTACATAAGGCGCTTCATGTGAAGTGTTTGGAATCAAGTACACTTACGCACGCCTATTTCAGACGCTTCATGTTTCAAGCTATAAAACAACACACTTTGAAAGCCTAAACAAGCGCTTCATGTGTGTTACAAAATTAAATGAACTTTTCCCCCAAAAATGGGCACGAACATAAAGCTACTTTTGGTAAAAGTCAGAATTACTTCGAACAAGTATGAAGGCTGAAATTATGCGCTTCACGTGACTTCGAACGAGTTCTGCTGCCCACAACAGGCGCTTCATGTGACATTGAACAAGTGCTTCTTATTCACTCAAGGTGCTTCATGTCACATTGAAAGCCAGTTCAAAAAAACTTTAGGCGCTCCATGTCACATTGAACGTCTATTCATAGAACACATAAGGCGCTTCATGTGACTAATGCTACAAATATTTTATGCTGCACTTTCTAATGTTTACTTGACATTTGTACCCTCATTTTTAGTGCAGTATCACATGTTCTCTCTCTCTTTTGGAGAATGTCATCTTTCCTCTTTAAGCTTTCAAGAAGAAGCTTACTCAAGAAGCTTGTAGTCATCCAAAAGAAGATCTTCAAAGATGAAGACATGTCATCATAAAGAGACAAAGCCCATTATTGTCTCCTGCAATTACACTAACGGCTACGATGGAGATAAAACAAGGGTTTTCATCTTACTTTCATTTGCAACCTTCTACCAATAAGCTCTAAAGTTTCTCTCAAGTTTTTAGCTCTCAAAATAGTTGTATCATTGTATATTTTACTTTATTTGTGAGAGTTGTGTTGTAAAGAAGAAGATTCTTCTTCTTGTTGAGTGAAGATTATGAGAGGCTGTGTAGATCGTTGGTCAAGAAGCAAGGATGCTTTTTGTTTGATGAAATCCAGACCTTGGAGGGTTAGTTGATGGTCTTGTGGTGCCCCATTACTCCCTACAAGAATTCTTTGAGGAGCAAGGAAGTTCTTTGGAGGCTAGACTTCAAGGGGTTGATATTTCTTGGTTGTGGTCTAGGCGTGTAGCCTAGTGTTTATTTTGTTTGGATTTTGCTTTGATTGTTGTTTCCCCAAAAACGAGGTAACAATCCTCTATTCAAAATCCTTCTTGTGAAAAACCAAGAAGGTAGAGGAGTAGAGTCATTTGACTTGAACCTCTATACATATTATGTTCTTTACGCTTCTGCAAGTCTATTCATTTTTCAAGAACACACCCAAGTATAGATTTGTTCTCATACACGAAAATATCCGAAAAAAAACATCCATACTTGGTGAACACACTATTCAACCCCTGTTCTAGTGTGTTCTAAGGGACCTAACATGACGTATAGGTGAAAATAGAACGTGATGTTTCCTTCTAACCAATCTTCAGTGTGTGACATTTAGGTGAAAATGAGACGTGATGTATGGATGAAAATAGAACGTGATGACTTTTTGAGACTAAAACTGTGTCAATAACACCCGTACTACAAGGAAAGGCGAAATGGCAGCCGCGAGACCAGCCCATTCCCCTGATTCATGTACAACTGACTTCAAGACGAAATGAGCCTCAAATACATAATATCATGTATTGGATGTTGTTATTCATGACCCTTTAACACAATAAAGTGGCTATTCCATTCAAAAAGGGAAAAAATCTCTAAAGAGACTTTGTTTCCAGATGAAATGAGAACAATGTTGGTCTAAAATTATTTTTCAGTAGTCTAAGCTATGACAGATTATTTTATTTATGGGCCAAACGTAGTAATCGAGTCACATGTATCACAGAACAGGCCTTTTGATCCGTGATGTTTTGAATTATTATATCTTTAAACGTTTATTAAAGTCTACTTAGAATTTTGTCTACCATTGGCTCTCAGGTTCTATGGTTTGCTTTTGGTTATGAAACAATATGTTTAAAGGGCGGACGCTATGTTCCTGAAAATGGGGCAAAAAAATATGCCTAGTCATCAAATTATTTTTAAGAGAACCATTTATCTACTAAATTTTCTTTTATGGCATATTAGCCACTAATCATTTAAATGCGTAACAACAATGTCACGCTAATTACTTTTTCCGAAAATAAACCGGAATCAAAGAATATTTTTATCCGAGGTTTTACATGATTTCATGTAAACCGGAAATTTGTTAGGGTCTGTGTGGAGATTATTGTCAAAGAACCCTTTAAAACTTTTTGAAATAGAAAATCAAAAGTTCAGATTAGAATTTGAAAGCTTACAAGTGATTTGTTACTCATGTGGAAGAATAGGGCATAGACAAGAAGCTTGTGAATAGTCAATATCATGCTGAAGTTGATGAACAGAAGCAGAATGATAAGCTCAAAAGTAGAAATTTTGAACAGGAGATTAAAGAAACATTTGGCCATAAATTCAGGTGAACTATAATAGGAGACATAATTACTTTAATAGAAATTTTACTGAAAATTCCTATGGAGTGTTAGGCAATATGGAGGAGTAAGGTTATGGAGACAATCATGTTGAGGAAAATGGGTACACCGGAGAACATAGTCAATTGAACAAGGAAAAGAAGCATAGAGCTATAAGAGATAAGGGTAATAATGGAAAACCAATACATAATGAGGAAAAAGTTAAACAGATTAAACAAAAAATGGGAGGCTTAAATTAAAATGGAATGACCTACATCTTCCGTCAGGTTGTAGCTAGCCTTTGGTATTGGCGAAACTAGCTTGTCCTTGGTAGCATCTCGGCACTATCCCATCCTCGGCATTGTCCTAAAGAAAGCTCTAGAACGGGTCATCAATTTGGAAACAGTTAATCTGTATAAAGTTAGTCATAGCATAGATCAAAATTTTGTTTCATAGATAGCAACGATTTTATGGTGATGTAAATCTTTGAATTATATCAATAAAGATCCATTTATTCCAAAAAGAATTATGGGAGGCTTAAGGGTCGGACCAATTTGGTGATGGGAAAAGTACAAGGAATAGTGAAGGAAATATAAGAGAGAGTTATGATACAAAGATTCAGGCCCAAAAAATAGACAAGGTGAAACAGGATTTTAAGAAGGCCCAAGCAATATCCGTAGCAAAAGGGCAAGCTTCCTTAATAGGGGACAACCAGATTGGAACATATGCCCAGGATATAAATATTCAAAAAGCTCCCAAAAACCTAGATCTGAATATGAACACCAATACTACTAACTCCATTGGATTTGGAAACGAGGAACGTAGTGGAGGCTTCGATTGAGTGGAGATAGATAGAAGAGAAAGGCTTTTGCTTTATTCACAAGTAGGAGGAAATGCAGGTGATAGATTACAACCTTGAGGGGTTTACTTGATTGGAATTCAAGTAGAATAGGAGGAAGGAAAGGGACTCAAGAAGAACCTCTGGACTATAAGTCTCTTTGACATGAGGGGAGAGTTTCAAGGAGGAAGAAAGCAGTCATAGCTGTAGAATACAATTCTAGAAAGGACTGTTGTCCAAAAAATCAAATCAGAGCTGACAAATGAGAGTTATAATATGGAATCAGAGCTGAAGTACAAGCAGTTCCTTCAGCAGAGGCCTCGGTTGCACCTGTTTTGTCACATCTTTGAGTGGAAGAAGATGTGCTAACACCAACAACCACTTTACCACCCTTATAAGATTTCATGGTTGAACCTTTGTCGTCTGTACTACCGTGGAACGAGAAATAATCACTTTCTTCTTCCTGAAAGCACCCAAAATCAGTTGGTTTCCTCTTGTGACGCAAGTTCTGTTCAACTACAGTATCCTCAGCAAGTGAACTCTGCTGCTGCTTCTTCGTTGTTCCTGGTGGCATATGGCTCACGCTGGAGCTAGAAGCCATATCATTATTCCTTTTTGATGCATGTTTTAGCTTTAGTGCAACTTTGCCTGCTTTGGTCTGAGTGACGACTGAACCTAGTAAACCTTCAGGAAACTAAAATAGTTGGAATGAAGAATGGGGGGAAGATTAGTGATGTAAGGGAGAAGAGATGGTTTTGGATCCGTGTGTAAAGAGTGGGTTTTCTAGAGAAAAGGCAGAGAGTTTCTCTATATACACCTGCCAATCCGACTTAGAAATCTTGTTGACATTACTAGGCATTTCCTTTGGACGTATAAATTTAGCCTTAGATGAATCACATAAAGATGTCTCTTTATCTTAGGCAATCTTAGGCAATTTTATTTTAGTTGAAGTAGTAGAAGCTTCAAATCCTAAGTTGGATTTTCTATTGACTACTTTTTGTTTACCAAGAGGTTTTTCATGCATAACCTTCTCACATGTCATCTTTTCTTCAAGTTTAACAAATTTATTCTTAATCTCTATGTTTTCTGGATCTAAAGATTTATGCGTCTATAAGGTGACATCATGCTCTAGACAAAGCAAAACAAGGGACTCATGCAAGCTTTCAAATTCTAATTTGTATAAACTAAGTTCTTTTTTAGCATGTGTGTACTTAAATGGAAATTTTTTAAATTCCTCATGTAAAGTTATATATTCATCTTGTAATTTATCAAATGAGGATGTTGAAAAGGATACCACTTGGTCATCTTCAAAAGCTATGAGGCACATTGCTTTTCTATCATCGTGATCAGCTTCATCTATGTTTGATTAATGACCATCACTTGCTAACTCCTCAAGCTTCTTCCATGTCTCATGTGGAGAGAAGATGCCTTGAAACTTTATTAACTCCTTGTGTGAGACGGAAAGATGGAGGATTTCAAGAGCCTTTCCTTCCAGCTTCAAATTTTTCCTATCCTCATCATTATAGTCATCCAACTCCTTCATGTCATCTCTCCATTTTCATCCAACCTAGTTGGTGAAGGTATTCCCTTCATAACCACTCTCCATATGCCATAACCACATCCACACAAATATGTATTCATCCTATATTTCCGTAAGGAGTAGTTTTGAACATTAAACAAAGGAACATTGGTGTTTGGTGCTGAAAATATAGTAGATGCTTTGAGAGTTGAGCTATATGAGGTAGAGGTTGTCATTATATTTTTCAATGATCTTTAACCTTGCTACTTGCAAAAAGTGGCCAAGCGATCAAGGTTAGGCTCTGATACCAATTGTTAGGCCGTGACAATAACTTTAGAGAAGGGGGTGGGGTGAATAGAGTGTTGGACAATTTTCAAAATTTTTCCTGTTTAGCTCACTCCAACTCATATGCTCTTCAAAATAAGAAAGAAGAAGATGAGAGACAATGAGTTTGTGACACAGAATTTTCAGTGGTTTGAATCTCCTGGATTTCACTCAACTACCACTTTGTTTTTAAAGTGAATTTTCAACAGCAACTTTCTTATTACCTTCAATAAGGAACAAGAACAACACCAACAATACTTACACTAAAGATTAGTGCAAGCAACAACTACAGCATCAACAACTTATTGCACAAACACTTTGTGCAACATCAACTAGAAAAACAACAACTTATTGCTCAAACACATTGTGCAAATCAACAAAAGCAGCTATAGGCAAGAACTACTTCTTGCTTACTCACAACTTTAACAAAGTTCTGTCAAAGAACTTCACCAAGTTGGTTTTGAAGAAGTACTGGAATTACACTTATAATAAGTCTAAATCACAAACAAGAGATCAAATATGTATAGTTTCTCTTGTGTTAGACTTGTACTCTCACATACAACAACGAAAACAAGCAACAAGAGCTAAATGAGCTTTAAGCACTTTTGCACATTTGAGAGCTTTTTACAACAATGGGGCATGAAGCTTAAAGAGGATGAAAGTGTGTGTATTTATCATCTGAGGTTCTTTAATATATAGAAGGTATGAACCAAGTTTTTGTAGCCTCTATAAAGTATTCAACTTAATCAAATGTCTTGAAGATGTTCAAATAGTCTTTAGCCACCCTATCATTTGATTTGATGCTCCATAGTCATTCTAGAATATCTTAGACATGTTTGCAATAGTCAAAAAAGCATTATAGATGCTAGGAGATAGTCCACAAGAGATTTGAGTAAGATTGGAGAGAGAAAACAATTTAAATCTTTCTTAGATTTTCTTCGAATGGCTATAAAAATTTGAATTCAGGATGACGTCGATCGATCTATAACTGATGTTTTAGTGACTAATGTTACGTCGATCGATCCATGCCTTCAGGTTGAGAGATCGATGTCTTACAGTGTGGTTTCAACTTTGCAAATTACCTATATCGACCCATCGATGTCTCTTCTTTGAGAGACTGATGTACACTTCGATCCCTCTATGTCTTCACCCCGAGAGATCGATATTGGACAGTTTGGTTTCAATTTTGAACCTTAACCACATGGATTGATTGATGTCTCCAACTTTAGAGATTGATGTCATATTGATCGATCGATGTACTTCAACCTGAGAGATAAATGTTAGACATTGTGGTTTTTTCAATTTTTTTTGAAACGTTCTGACATAGATCGAACTATGTCTCATTTTAGAGACTAATATATGCATCGATCAATCTATGTGACATATCTATATCTGGCAGTGTGTTTTTCTCATTTTGTTTCATTTCTAAAGTATGCAATACCTTTTTAACTCTTTTTCGAACAATTTTTAACTTCATCAACACAATTCATATTCCAACACAGACACATATAAATGTATGTGTATATACACACTGCATGCAGGCGCACGTATACAGACACACATATATGCATAAAATGCATAAACACACACACACAAACACAAACACACACAACCACGCATGCATAGACGTATACATATACATATATGTATACGTATACCTATACATATATGTATCCATATGCATATGCATATACATATACATATACATATACATATACATATACATATACATATACATATACATATACATATACATATACATATACATATACATATACATATACATATACATATACATATACATATACATATACATATACATATACATATACAATATGCATATGCTTATGCATATATACATACATGCATACACACTTAGAAACACACACACACGCATATATATATATATATATATATATATATATATATATATATATATATATATATATATATATATATGTATATGCACACACATATAAATACATATACACACCCACGCTTAAATATATAACCATATATATATATACATATATATATATATATACATATATATATATACACATATATATATAGATGCATATATATATATATATACATATATATATGCACACACACATATAAATACATATACACATCCACGCTTACATATATAACCATATACGTGTGTATGTGTGTGTATATATATAACCAAAAAAATTCGGCTTTCCCTCTAGCAATCTTCCGCGGACTGCCTTAACACCGTCGCTGCTGCTTCATGCCGCCGTCAACGGGCCAGTCGGCCCCTCCGACGTTTTCCTCCATTCTCCATGGAAACTCCCCGCCTAAAATCGCACCGGAAACAACATCTAGATTCAAGGGAGTCCCTTCAATCCGATTCGATGATGAGAAGATCGAAGCCTTGCACCTCCCATTTTGCCACACTCTGTCGGCTCCTTTTGGCATGGTCGTCCAAGTATGGCTGCTCTCAAACAATCTTTTGACAAGGTTGGATTTTCCAGAATAGTAACTCTCGGCCTTATGGATCATTCTCATATATTCATTCGATTCACCAACGATATCAATTACAATCGGTGTTTTGGTCGTAGATCATGGAATTTGTTTGGATTTCCTATGAGAGCCACAAAATATACATATGATTTTGATCCTCCTTATGATGCTCCGAAGGTTCCAGTGTGGGTTTCGTTTCCTGGGTTACCACCATACTTATTGGACCGTACACCTACAATAAACACCACTAGAGGGGGGGTGAATAGTGGTTAGCGGAAATTACCTACTACCCTTGAGTAAAATCCTCTTTGAAGACAGAATCTAAAACCTCCTCTGATTTAGTACCTGTTTTTGAAAAATTCAAAGCTCATTATACATAACTCCAAAAATTATGAAACTTTCCAGAAATTAATTTCAATGTCTTGAATAGACTCTATCGAAAAATGAGACAAAAATAAGATTGTTGTCCCTTCAACCAACTAAAAAGATTCAGATGGTCAATCTGGACAGAATTGGACAGAATTATGCTGAACTTTAAAAACGTGTTTCTCTTTAATTAATCAACCAATAAGGTTGATCTTTATGTCAAAACACTCATTAGAATGTCTAGTTTATATTTCAAAAAGGCCTTGACCTGACACTATGCTTGATAAATTCAGAATGCAAGTTTTCTTGAAATTGGCCAGATTGCAACCAGAATGGAGCAGTTATTTTGCAACGACCGAAAGACTATTTTCTTTGCTCAAATAAAGTGATTCTTGTTGAAAATGAAAGCTGACAGTCTGAAGTATAAATCTACCAAAAATCACAAATTTGGAAAGTGTTTTGCTATTTTTTCAAGACGTGTGAAGTTGGATGAAACATGCAGTGAAAACGGACAGAAAAATAGAAAAGTAGAAAGATGACAAGAGCACCAAAGATTTATCCTGGTTCGGTCAATGTGACCTACTCCAGTCCCGAGGAATACCCTTCCTTGGATTTCACTATGAAACGAACACAAATACAACAAGATCCAACCTTGATCCTTGGATTAAACACCAACCCTATTCAAGACTTGGATGAACACCTCCATGAAACTCTTGATTGCAACACCTTTGCCACCTCTTAGTGCAGCCTTATAAACTTGGCTAACCAATCTTACAAAATCACCAAGAGAGGCGTGTATGATGTAGCTCAACAACAACAAGAAATGAAACACCTTAGCTACAAGGAAGGAATCAAGAACAAGAAGAGAATAGCAAGAATGATTTTCAACTTTTAGCTTTCAAGTGTGAAATAGGCCTTGAAGGTAAGAATGCACATGTGTCGCCATCTTCATCATCTTATTTGTCTTCACATTATTTGTTGGTCACATAATCACCTTGTACACTTGGCAACATAGAGAAATATAATTGGTCCACCTTGCATCCTTATCTTGGCCAAAACTTCCACCATAAAAATGTCATGATTTATCCTTTGCAAAATGAAGATAATTAGAAAGAATATGCCACAAGAATCCCTGAACTCCTTGCCATGAGAATAGGCCGAATGATGGCTGGAAGTTTTTAGATAAAATCAGCTCCAAAATGCCCAAAATGGCCGTTGCCTACCAATTGAAATTTCCAAGTTGGCAAATAACTTGTTTTTGGTTGGTCCACTTGGCATAAAGTCACAAAATGAATAAGACACCTTCTCCATCTGAATATGCACGTTTTTTGAGCCATATATATGTGTACAAACTCAGATTTAATGAATAGCAATCAACAAATAATAGTTGACAAGATTATGCCAACATATAATCCAAAATTCTCACTTTTTCTCCTTGAATATGGTGTTCAATTTTGCACCAAGAACACCTCTACAAAAATATAGATGAGAACCTCCAATAATATAATGATAAGAGTCTTCAACAAGAAAATAGAATGTGACATCAAAACTCGTCACATCTCTTACTACTATCGATAATATCACCAAATAAGAACATACGATAGAAAATCACTAAATAATCTTCAAGAATATCATAAATAAACTCCAGAATGAAGATAAAAGATAGTCAAGAGATTCATTGCGCAAAAATATTAAAACTACCCTCGAGGTAAAATGACCAAAATACCCCTGGTGAGAGAAAACTCAAAAAATAACCCCGATAGTCAGAATCAAATATAATAACATCTTTGTGATAATAAATAAGATAAGAATAGGTCCTTGAATCATATTCACCATATCAAGTACCTACAAAACTCAAAATATCAATCTTGCCCTTTTTGGTAAGTTGTAGAAACTTCCAAGGCACATTAGACACAAGACATTTATACTCATCAAAAACACATAATAACAGCATGATAATTATATATAAATCATGTAAAAATGAAAATAACCATTTTATCACATTTTAGAAAAACATTTATAAAAACCCTAGACATCGATCGATCGAAGTGCCACTACTTGAGAGATCAATGTCTCACAGTGATTTTCAGAGTTTGTCTATGTCCTACATCGATCAATCCATGTAACACTAAAATCATGACTTCAAAAATTATGCAAACATATTTCTCAACATGTTATAAAAGTGTCACACATGATGTTACAAATGATTAAAGAGTTGAAATATATCAATTAAATGAAGAAAAATGACATCGATCTCTCAGGTTAATGTACTTCGATCGATCAATGTACATCGAATCCTCACATCAATCAATCCATGTAAGGCAGAGAAAAACCAAGACCTTACTGTGAGACATCGATCTCTAAACCTGAGACACATCGATCGATGTTGGACTTAGACAAACTTTGTACCTCACTGTGAGACATCGATCTCTCAAGAAAAGGCACTTCGATCGATCGATGTCTAGGGTTTTTAGAAATGTTTTTCTAAAATATGATAAAATGGTTGTTTTTATTTTCACATGATTTATATATGTTTATCATGTTGTTATTATGTGTTTTTGATGAGTATAAATGTCTTGTGTCTAATATGCCTTGAAAGTTTCTACAACTACCAAAAATGGCAAAATTGGTATTTTGAGTTGTATAGGTACTTGATATGGTGAATATGATTCAAGGACCTATTCTTATCTTATTGATTATCACAAAGGTGTTATTATATTTAATTCTGACCATCGGGGTCATTTCTGGAGTTTTCTCTCACTAGGGGTATTTTGGTCATTTTACCCCAGGGCAATTTTGGTATTTTTACTCAAGGAATCTCTTGATTATCTTATTATCTTCATTCTGGAATTATTTATGATATTCTTGAAGATTATTTGGTGATTTTGTATCATATGTTCTTATTTGGTAATATTATCGATAGTAGCGGAATATGTGACGAGTTTCAATGTCACATTCTATTATCTTATCGAAGACTCTTATCCTTATATTATTGGAGGTTCTCATCTATATTTTTACAGAGATTATAAGGTGTTCTTGGTGCAAAATTCATCACCACATTCAAGGAGAAAAAGTGTGAATTTTGGATTATATGTTGACATAATCTTATCAACTATTATTTGTTGATTTCTCTTTATTAAATCTGAGTTTGTACACATATATATGGCTAAAAAACCGTGCATAATCAGATGGAGAAGGTGTCTTATTCATTTTGTGATTTAATGCCACGTGGGCCAAAAAACAAGCTTGTTGGCAAAAGTTGCCAACTTAGAAATTTCAAATGGTAGGCAACGACTATTTTGGGCATTTTGGAGCTGATTTTATCAAAAATTTTCATTCATCACTTGACCTATTCTCATGGCAAGGAGTTTAGGTATTCTTGTGGCATATTTCTTCTTATTATCTTCATTTTGCAAAGGATAAATCAAGACATTTCCATGGTGGAAATTTTGGCCAAGATAAGGATGCATGGTGGACCAATTATGTTTCTCTATGTTGCCAAGTGTACAAGGTGATTATGTGGCCAACAAATAATGTGAAGACAACTAAGGCTTGATGATGAAGATGGCGACACGTGTGCATTCTTATCTTCAAGGCCTATTTCACACTATAAATAGGCGTCAAAGGGGAAGAAGAGAACACACACTTGAAAGCTAAAAGTTGAAGATCATTCTTGCTATTCTCTTCTTGTTCTTGATTCATTCTTTGTAGCTAAGGTGTTTCATTTCTTGTTGTTGTTGAGCTACATTATACATGCCTCTGTTGGTGATTTTGTAAGATTGGTTAGCCAAGTTTATGAGGCTACACCAATAGGTGGTAAAGGTGTTGCAATCAAGAGTTACATAGAGGTGTTCATCCAATTCTTGAACAGGGTTGGTGTTTAACACAAGGATCAAGCTTGCATCTTGTTGTATTTGTGTTCATTTTATAGTGAAATCCAAAGAAAGGTGTTCTTTAGGACTGGAGTAGGTTAGATTGACCAAACCAGGATAAATCTTCGGTGTTTTTGTCGTCTTTCTATTTTTCTGTTTTTCTGTCTGTTTTCGCTGCATGTTTCATCCAATGTCACGTCATGTAAAAATAGTAAAACACTTTCTAAATTCGTGATTTTTAGTGAAGTTATACTTCAGACTCTTAGATTTAATTTACAATAAGAATCACTTGATTTGAGCACAGGAAAGTTAGTCTTTCAGTCATTGCAAGATAACTGCTTCATTCTCGCTGTAATCTGACCAGTTTCAAAAAACTTGCATTCTGAATTTATCAAGCATAGTGTCAGGTCAGAGCCTTTTTGAAACATAACTAGACATCCTAAGGAGTGTTTTGACATAAAGATCAACTTTTGTGGTTGAGTAATCAAAGAGAAACACGTTTTCAAAATTCAGCACTATTCTGTCCAATTCTGTCCAGATTAACCATCTGAATCTGTTTATTTGGTTGAAGGGAAAAAGATCTTATTTTTGAACAGAGTCTAGTCAAGACATTGAAATTAATTTCTGAAAAGTTTCATAATTGTTGGAGTTGCGTACACTGAGTTTTGAATTTTTCAAAAATGGGTACTGAATCTGAGGAGGTCTCAGATTCTGTTTTCAAAGGAGATTTTATTCAAGGGTAATCATGTAATTTCTGTTAACCACTATTCACCCCCATCTTGTGATGTTTATTGCAGGTATACGGTCCAACAATTGGTATCAAAGCTAGGTTAACACCACTCTAAGAAGCAAGATTCAACAACATACAAAAAAGACGAGGCCAAGAAACAACAATTCGTAGTAACCTGATAATATCAAATCAAAGATACATACAATGGCTATTGTTTCTCACAAAGGTTAGTTGGAAGGTATGTCTACACAACGCACTTCTCTTTTTTATGGAAATAATTTTGTTCGTTGGAAACTTAGAATGAGGCTATTCTTAGTGGCTATAATATTGATTTATGGTCTATAGTTTAAGATGGACCGTACGTTCTAATGAAAGTTGTACAAATAAACGGTGTAATACAAGAAGTAGAAAAGTATAAAAGTCAATGGTCATCTGAAGATAAAAAGAAACTATCTATGAATGCTAAAGCTATGCAATTGCTTTTAAATGGACTTACGACTTCTAAAACAGGATATATGTCAAATTGCACTAGCACACACGATATGTGGAAATCAATAGAATTAAAGCATGAAGGTACTAGCGGTGTGAAAGAGTCTAAAATAAACATGCTTACGACTGCATTAGAATCGTTTAAAATGTTGAACGAATCCATAACATCTATGGATTTTAGAATTACTAACATCTTCAATGCCCTTGAAGCTCTCGGTAAATTGTTTACCAATAACGAGAAGGTTCAAAAGGTGCTGCGAAGCCTTCCCGCTGAATGGGATCCGAAAGTCACGGAAATTGAAGAAACAAAATCAATCGCGAAAATCGACGAATTGATTGGCTCACTTGAAGTTTATGAGGTAAAACTGAACCAACAAAAATTCGATTCATCTAAATCATCCGGTAAGTCTATTGCTTTCAAATCAACTGAGTCACATATAAATAATGATGATAGTAATAGCGATAATGAATTAGACGATGATTTAATATTAATAGCTTGAAAACTTATAATTTTTTTCAAACAGCCTAATAGGAATGGAAAACAATCTTCTTCTAATTCTTCTCAACTTGGCAAAAATAATTCGAATAACTCTTATAATAACAAGAGGTATAACAAAAAGTTAAAATGCTACGAATGTGGAAAAAAATGACACATTTCTTATGATTGTCCGACAAAGAAAAATAACAACAACAAGAATAATAATAACAATAAACAAGACAAGGAGGCGCAAAAGCCTAAGGAAAAGGAGTCCAAGTCGAGAAGAGGCAAAAGAGCAATGAAGGCGAGCACGTGGAGCGACTTGTCAGACTCAGAATCTGACACTAAGGAAGCTCAAATCTGCTTCGTATCTAACGAGGTAAGTTCTTCATCTAATGTAGATTCTGATAATGAAATGTCTTTGGATGAAATATACGAAGAATTTTTAAAGTTGCATGCTCACTATAAAAGGTTGTCTAAAGAGAAAAAGAAACTAACTGAAGAAAATGACAAGTTGAAGGCATCCAACTTAAAATTTTCCGGTCAGTTAGAATCTTTTAAACAAGAGTCTACAAATACTCTTGACTCTTTAGAAATTAAAATTAAGTCTGAACATGCATTAATAATTGAAAATAGCTTGTTAAAAACTAAGTTAGATAATTGTGAAAAAGAAATTTTTCAACTTAAATCATCTATACTAGACTTAGAAAAAATGTTAGAACAATTTAAGTCACAAACTAACATGCTAGACACACTTATATCGTCACAAAAATATGGAAACAATAAAACTAGATTAGGATATAAAGAAGAAAATGTCAAAGTAGATAAAAATACTATATTTGTTTCATCAAGTACTAAACAACCTTATAAAGCAACAAAAATAAATTCAACTTTACCTGCTACTCCTTCTTCTACTTATTCCAAGTTAAAAACGCAACATATACCTGCAAAAGCAATTAGGGAAAACTTTGCACCTAGACAACCTAGAAATTATGTCTATATGTATACAAATGTGACTAGACATAATAAAATGCAATCAACTCATTATAATGCATATAGACCTAATTATAGGCAACCTCCTTATAAGGCATATAGGAACACACCTACATCATATAATTACACTTATAAGGTGCCGTTTCAAATTAAAAATCATATGCCTTACACTCAATATCAAAAACGGCCACAATATAATACATTTAGACCAAGATATAACACTTATATGCATACACCTACACTTAAATGGAATGGTCAAATGTTTTCTAATCCTTTGTATTCTGCAACTTATGAAAATGTCAAATATGTGCCCAAAAGGTACAACCAAGTTTGGATACCCAAAAGGTATATAAATAAGGATGATACCCCTAACATTCAAGGACCTAAAAAAAGGGCAGCTAAAACTTTGTCTCCCTTGTAGGTAAATCATAAAGAAGGCAAACAGGAGACAAAGCCAAAGAATCTAAAAACCAAATGGTTTTTAGACAGCAGATGTTCAAGGCATATGATGGGCAACCCCAAACTATTCACCAAACTTAAACATGTTGAAAATGGAGGAAAAGTAACATTCGGTGACAACAACAAAGGAAAGGCTATTCGACAAGGAACAATTGAAGACCCTAACATATTTTAAATACGAAATGTGTTGTTAGTAAGTAATCTTTCTTATAATTTATTAACTATTTCGCAACTTATAGATTTCGGTTATCATGTTTCTTTTGTCCCTGATTCTTGTGATATAACCAACGAAAAGGAGAAATTATACTAAAAGGAAATAGAGATAGTAACATTTACACATTATCACTAAATAACATGTTAGATGCTATGATTATGTGTTTAATATCACATGACTTAGATGTGAACTTATGGCATAGACGACTAGGCCATATTGGGATTTCAATAATAGAAAAGTTATCTAAGAAACTAGTTAGAGGTATGCCTAAATTAGACATAGATAATTTTCAAAATTGTGAAAAATGTATTAAAGGAAAACATATTAAAGAAATGCTAAAACCAAAACATGAAGTGAGTACTAGTCATGTACTAGAATTGCTTCACTTAGACTTATTTGGTCCAAGTAGGACAAGAAGTCCAGGTGGACACTAGTATGTGCGTGTCATAGTAGATGATTACTCACGATAAACATAGACATTGTTCTTAACACACAAAGACGATGCTCCATTGGCAATCAAAACTCTTATCAAGCAACTCGAAAATCTTTACGAAGAAAATGTTAAAAGAAGTAGAAGTGATAGAGGTGGAGAATTTAAAAACAAACATGTAATCAAGTTTTGTGAATTACATGGTATAAAACATGAATTCTCACCACCTAGAACACCACAACTCAATGGATTTGTTGAACACAAAAATAGAACCATACAAGAAATAGCAAGGACAATGTTGTGTGAAAACAAAGTACCTAAATATTTATGGGCTGAAGCTGTTAGTTGTGCTTGTTATATTAAAATAGGCTTTCAATTAGAAAGAAATTAAATAAAACACCTTATGAGTTATTAAATAATAGACAACCTAAGGTAGATTATCTTAGAGTTTTTGGATGTAAGCGTTTTGTGCTGAATACTAAAGATAATGTAGACAAGTTTGAACAAAAGTGTATTGAATGCATATTTGTTGGTTATTCAACTAATTCAAGAGCATATAGGTGTTATAATCCTGCATCTAGAAAGATAATTGAATCCATACATGTGAAATTCAATGAGAACGCGCATTTTGAAGTTAGTGATAAAACTCAACATAAACAAGAGAATAATGTTGAAAATATGTTTGATGATGATGATGCATTACTTGAGCCTGTACTTGATCATCTAGAACCAACTCCCCGGAACAAGACATGCATGAAACCTTAGGTGAAATAAATGAAGAAATTTTATAATTGGAAGATAATACAACTAACTTGCAAGATGATCTAATTGTATACGATAATGTTCACACTAATGAAACATTTGAACAAGATGAGGGTGAACCTAGTAAACCTAGGGATTGGTGTCTTATAAAAGATAAACATAAACACCCTAAATAGTTAATCATTGGGAATCCGAGTGATGGGGTTAGAACTCGTACAAACATAAGTCAAGCTGAAGGACATATCTTAATCTCACACTTAGTAATTAAGAATGTTAATGAAGCCTTAGGTGATATACCATGGATAGATGCAATGCATGAGGAGTTAAACCAATTCACCAGGAACAATGTGTGAAACTTAGTACCTAAACCCAAAAATAAATCTATAATATGTACAAAATGGGTATTTAGGAATAAAATGGATGAACAAGGAAACATTACAAGAAATAATGCTAGGCTAGTCGCATAAGGTTATAATCAATAAGAAGGAATAGATTATGAAGAAACCTTTGCACATGTTGCATGACTAGAAGCAATAAGATTATTACTTGCTATTGCAAGTTTAAGCTATATCAAACTCTTCCAAATGGATGTCAATAGTGCGTTTAAATAATGCTAGGCTAGTCGCATAAGGTTATAATCAATAAGAAGGAATAGATTATGAAGAAACCTTTGCACATGTTGCATGACTAGAAGCAATAAGATTATTACTTGCTATTGCAAGTTTAAGCTATATCAAACTCTTCCAAATGGATGTCAATAGTGCGTTCTTGAATGGATACATCCAAGAAGAGGTATTTGTCAAACAACCCTCTGGATTTGAAGATCCAAAGAGCCCTAACCATGTATACAAGCTTAAGAAAGCTTTATATGGTTTGAAACAAGCCCCAAGAGCTTGGTATGATAGATTCGCAAACTTTCTTATTGCAAATGATTATCAAAGGGGGACCATAGACAATACTCTATTCTTAAGAAGAAATGATAATGACTTACTAATAGTTCAAATCTATGTAGATGGCATCATCTTTGGTTTAACCAGGCTTACCTTAGTAAAGGACTTTGAAGGATGTATGAAGTCAGAGTTTGAAATGTCAATGGTGGGAGAATTGAACTACTTCTCAGGGTTACAAATCAAACAAACCCCTCAAGAAATACATATTAGCCAACTTAAGTATGTTAATGATATGATTAAGAAGTTTGGATTTGAAGAGTTGAAACCAACACCTACTCCCATGAGTGTTAGCACCAAATTAGACAATGATGAAAATAGAAAACCTTTTGATGACACACTATATAGGTCTATGATTGGATCATTATTATATTTAACTGCATCCAAACCTGATATAATGTTTAGTGTGTGTATATGTGTTAGGTTTCAGTCTTATCCTAAAGTATCATATTACAATGCGGTGAAAAAGATATATAGATATCTTAAACACACATCTCATTTAGGACTATGGTACGATAGAAATGCTAAGTTGGAATTATATGCTTTTACTGATGCTGATTATGGTGGTTGCAAAATTGATAGAAAATCAACTTGCAGTACGTGTCAATTGATGGGAACTAACCTGATATCTTGGTTTTCTAAGAAACAAGCTAGTGTTGCTCTCTCAACCACTGAAGCCGAGTATATAGCCTTAAGCTTATGCACTACTCAAATACTTTAGCTTAAACAACAACGTAGTGATTTTGACATTATAATGAATAAGATTCTAATTTTCTACGATAGCACAAGTGCGATCAATCTTTCTTGGAATCTGCTACTTCATTCTCAGGCCAAACACATTGAGGCAAGATATCATTTTCTTCGTGACCATGTTCAAAATGAGGATATAGTCATAAACCATATAAGAACTAATCATTAGGTTGCTGATATTTTCACCAAACCCCTTAATCAAGCCACTTTTGAAACTTTACAAGCCAAGTTAGGTATGATGACTTATGATACAGTTGCGTAATTCTATCTTTTGCATGATTTGCAAAATAAAAGGGCGGATAGAATAAGAATATGATTTTAGATTTTAAGTCATGATTTGAAGGTTGAATAATAAGTTAAGTTCAATTAATATAAGTTTTAATTGGTGTTAAATTGGCTTGGAACTTAGGTTAAGAGGGAGAATATAAGTTGAGGGGAGCACATATGTTAAAAACATGTATCTAAAAAGAGTTTTGAAAGTTTGAAAACAGTTGGTATAGAATTGGTGAGGTTTTCAAAACCATTCAATTGGTATAAAATTGGTAGACATGTGATAAACAATTGATAAAGAGTTGCGACATTAAAATCATGTTAAGTTATTTTTAAAATCATCCAAATTCGGAAGCAACACTTTTCCAAGTAGCGGGCTTGCTTGGCTCTCCAATTGTCTTGGATGCTGTTACGCAAATTTTGCTTCATCCGTCAGCTGCCCAAATTTATGTGGAATTGGATGTATCTGAAGATTTGCCTGCTAAGATTCATATTCTAGGCAAGAATCATCAATTTTTTCAGCAAGTAATCTATGAAGACATCCCACCTTTCTACAACATATGCCGTGTTTTGGGTCATAAGACTGGGGACTGTTTGAAGCCATCGTAGGTCATTGCCCCTGCCTCAGAGATTCATCAAATTTGGCGAGTTAAACCCATACAGACTAAAGGAAAAGGGCCAGCTACTGTGGCACCTGAGCTCATGCAATATCATGCAAAACCATCTACTGTAAGGGAGGTAGAGGAGTTTCTGTTAGAATCCACTCAGCCCACTTAGATGCAAAATTTGCGCATCTTGGGACGTTCTTCAGATGATTTACAGCCTGCCCCTTTATTGGTTGAGGATGTCCAGAATGCCTCTACAAATACAGACACGAAGATCTCTGTTCAGCCGTATTGTATACCCTCAAGGGATAACTGCCAGATGTTGAGACGCGAGCTACATCAGGCTTTAGAGGAGGTTGCTCGTCACATGAAGTGTTTCACATGCATGCTTCAGATGAGGAGTTGCTTAATGAAATCTTTCATCCAACACCCATGTCTGATGATCAGGGGTTTGTCACATTTGTTAGGAAGCATCATTGACGGCCATGTAATCAGATGCCTCGACTGTTTTACCGAATGTTTACACGAAGCTGTGCTCGCTCTTTACATTCTTCCTCGCAGGTTTCCTAATGTATATGTTGACTTTGAATATTTGCGGTCTCCACACATCTTTATCTTGTTTACGCTTATTGTTGCAGCAGTCTACAGTTGTCTTTCTTGTTATTATCAAGCCTCAATAGCCGATATCTTGGTTGGAGAGAGCTAAACTTCAGCTTGGATTTTCTTTTGGTATGTCATTTTGTGATGGTTGTATCTGGTGTTTCTGGCGGGGGACACTCTTGGTCTTCTAGAGCATCTTGATGGGGGGCAGGTTGTACACCTGCATATGCGTTTGCTCTCCAATAATAATATATTTTGGCATTCTTGCTTTTATGGTCGGCATACAGTTGTTGATAGATGGCCTTTATGGGGTGACTTAATCATTTAGTGTTGGCATTCATTAGTCATGGGTTATTTCAGGATATTTTAATTCTTTTTCTATCTATTCAAGATCATAAAGGGGTTGCACGTCCAGCGTTGTCTTCATTATCTAATAAAAAACTCAGTTGTTGATTACTGTGCTTGGCATATTCCACAGTATCACGAAACATGTTACATATGGCTAGGCGGTCATGGACTCGGCCGCATATGGAGAAGATTGGATTGGATAGTTTGTAATGCAGCATTTTATGATGTCTTCCCACAGTTAAGCTGTTTCACTTGAATCGCACTACATCTGATCACTATCCCTTGTTGATGGAGTTTGGCTTACTGACTGTGGCGGGTCTTCGTCAATTTTGTTTCCTGACAGTTTGGTTGGCCCATCCGGATTTCCTCCCATATATGCGAGAAAAATGGAACACATATCCTACGACAGGTGGTATGTGGGGCTTATGTGCAAAACTCCGCTTGTTAAAACATGATTTATCACATTGGATTAAAGAAGTCTTGGGAAATATTTTTCATCAATGGAGTATGCTGAGCATCGCGTTCAACGGGCAGAGATTGAATATGATATGGATCCGACTGATGTTGCACGTCAAGAATACTCGGAAACCCAGGCACAATTATAGTTAGCAGTGAATCAAGAAATGGCATTTTGGCGACAAAAGGCCCGTGTCAAATGGGTTACGGAGGGCAAGGCCAATACACGTTATTATCATGCAATAGTGCGAGATTGCAGGCGTCGCCAAAGTATCCACACCATATAAGTGGCGAATGGAGCTTTATATGACATGCAAGATTCCATTCAGCAGGCTACCATTGCCTTCTATCAGAATTTTTTTATAGGTCAGTCTACTACTGATAGCTCATCTTTACTTGAATGTATCCTTGCTTTATTAAGTCCTGCAGATAATGCGCCTCTCACTCTAATGCCGTCGAGAAGATGAAGTCCGCAGGGCCATTTGGGATTTAGATCCGGATAGTGTAGCTGTCCCAGATGGCTACAATGGCCGTTTTTATCGGGAGTGTTGGGAGATCATTCATACAGATGTTTACAAAGCCATACATGAATTTTTCTTGGTCTTTCCTCTACCTAAGGACATGGCGCACACTATGCTTATCCTGCTGCCCAAGGGATCATCTAAGGACACTTTCATTGACTACCTGCCCATAGCTTTGTCACTTTTATGAGCAAGATAGAGACACAGATTCTTGCCACCCATTTGAGTGTTATACTTTCTCGTATTATATCACCTGAGCAGGCCAAATTCCAAAAAGGTCAAGGCATTGTTGAGCAGGTATTATTAGGTAACGAATTGGTCCATTGGTTGGATCGCGGTATGCATTGTATTATTAAATTATACATGGCTAAGGCATTTGATCGGGTTAGTTGGGCATTCTTATACTCCGTCGTCCGGCGTTTTGTTTCCCTGATTTCTTTATCACGCTTGTTCACAGTCATTTGAAAAACATGTATTTCTCTCGTTTGATAAATGGTGTGCCAAGTGGTTTTTTCCAGCCAACTCGTGGTGTTAAACAGGGGGACCCTTTATCTCCACTTTTATTTATTCTGGCTGCAGAGGGCTTCAGTCGTGGACTGAACAATCCCATTTCATGTGGTACTCTTACATCCTTATCTTTAAGGTGGTTGCTGTTTGCGATTTCTCACTTGTCATATGCAGATGACCTTTTGATTTTCATGTCAGCAAATTGTCGGAATCTCAGTGGGTTTAAGCTTTTTTGACACATTATGAACAAGTCTCGAGTCAGACAGTTAATTGGCAGAACAGCAGTGTAATGTTCTCCTCCCGTATTTCTGCGTCGTGGCGATCCTCCCTCTCTTGGGTATGCGGTAATCTTCTCTGTCAATGAAGTATCTAATCTTTTATCTGCATAAAGGTATCACACGCACACTCCACTGTGCGGACCTCCTCCGCCATGTTGATCTTAGACTTGGTAGTTGGCAGCAAAAGCTGTTAGGCCCAACAACAAGATTAGTTCTTATTTGTTCAGTACTTACAACACTGTCTCTTCATCTTATGGCTTCATGTCTTCCATGAAGCATAATTCACGCCCTTGAGCAGTGGTTTGCATGTTTTTTCTGGGGAGCCAACATGCATCATTGGGTTTCTTGGTGACACATATGCTTTCCTACTCAGGAAGGCGGCCTAGACATTCGAGACTTTGCCACGATTCATCAGGCCTACGCATGTAAGCTTTGGAGTTTGTTTCATTCTAATGATACTTTGTGTGGAAGGTATATGTGTGTCCGCTAGAGGACGCAGTGATTTTCACCGCAGATTATATGATTCAGCAGGTTGGCAACGCATTTGTAATATCCATTTAGTGTGTTCCAAGCATGCGGTTATGGACCTCGGGAGGCCCATCTGGCCGACTCCATCAGGTGTGTTTACTTCACGTACGGTTTAAGCTTTTCTCCGTCCTGCTCGGGCAACATTACTCTCTATGGTTATATTTGGTATCCATCCTAGCAGCCTGCTATTCGACTTTTTCTCTAGAAATTATATCATGGCGCGTTTCCCCTCTCCAACAATCATCGGCACTTCATTATGATCTATCCCTCTCGCTGTCCATTTTGCACGTCTGCCCTTGCTGCTACTGCACATTTGTTTTTTATTGCCCTGAGATATATATGTTGTGGAGATATTTTGGTTCATTATTAGATTTATCGCTGCCCACTGGTGGACACTGGTCATCTTATTTGTTACGGTTATGGTATAACACTCCACGTACATTCTTAGGGGAGATGCAAATAATTTTCCCAAGCATACTCCTGTGGAACATTTGGAAGCAATATGCGTCCATTACATTTGATGAATCAACTTGGGCCCCACGGCTGCTAATCCATACGGTTTGTAGTGACTTATTCTTGTGGGCAAAGTCCATGTCAGGGGGAAAAATTGCAGCCACTATACCTTCTCTTATACACGCTGGCCTCTCACCTTTCCTTCGCTCGTGCCGCAGCATGATTCTTCTCTGGTCTCTACCTCCTGTTGGCCGCTTCAAGATAAGCACGGATGCTGCGGTTGGACGTCGATTTGCAAGTGGAGGATGTAGAGAAAAAGGGGTTTGAGTGATTGCAAAATGCATGATTTAAATAACATGTATTAAAGAAATGCATGACACGTTTTATGACATTACACGTTTTTGCATGAAACCTGCCTTATATAGTTCATATATAATGTTGTCGTACTAAGGAGCCATGAAGCTTTAAAGCTTACATCAAATGGCGAACATTTGTTGTGTTTGAACTATTTTTAGGTGCCACCATTAATGAACTAAACTAGTTCATTAAGTGAAGTACTTAGTTAAATGAACTAAGTATTTCATTAAAGGAAGCTATATTTGGAAAAGGCACAAAGGCAACAAATTGAAGAATGGAAAGTCTTCTTCTCCTTTATACATGCCAGTTACCATATATTTTTATATATATTCAGATTTTTATAAATACACATATATTCCAACGTACTACTGACACGTTATACATTTTACGAATGTACGTTAACGTCACACCACTATATTTAACTCATATTTATGAGTATATTCAGTTCTTATATCATATGATATAAGTTATGGTGATGACAAACTTATTACAACACATTAAAAGGTTCTAAACCAAAAATTGTCGTATCGGGTGAATACCGAAACTTCGCCAACGTGTCACGTACTTGCCATATATAGATGGCCAGCCCCTACACTTCAAAATGGCCACAAATTTCGTGGCTTACATGGTATATACAGCCATGAAATCATTCCATGTTGGCACACACAAATTACCCTCAATTAAGGACAAATTGTGGAGATTTCAAATTCAACATTTTTGTCACATGTAGGCGCCACTTTAATCATCCATGAGATCTGAATATTAAAGTTTAATTTATGTATATTATGTATAACATAATATATATAACATGTGCAAAAAGTTGGGAGAAAAATAGGGTAATCGACAAACGTTGAAAATTCGGTTTTCTACGAACACGACACATGGAACATTTTTAGCATGACATATAACATGTATCTAGACACTTTTTACATACTCTATACATTCTAAAGTGTTCTAGAAAAATCAATTAAGGGCTGATTGGAATATACCATATGTGTATAATTATTGTGCACTATTTTACAAAGTTTGCAAAAATAAATTCAGCACATGTTCAAGATCAAAGTACACGCCTATCTTAGCTTGATGAAGCATATGTGGAGCTTTGTTGGAATCTTTTTTGGAAAAGAATGAAGCATACAATCTTGGTGACATAAAGAAAGGAACTACAAAAGGTAACATTTCAAACTTTGTCACATTTGTGACACATGCTGAAAATTCAGCATGTGTAGTCTATGAATGGCCGAATTTTTACTATTAATGGTGCCATATTTATTACTTTGAATTATATGGATTGATTGAAATATATTATGGCAATGATTTAAATATATTATGGAAATAATGTGATGGTATCTTGGAATATCACACATGCTGAAATTTTCAGCATGTCTTGGAATGAACATGGCCGATTTTATGGCCCCTATAATTACTAATTTTATTCCAAAGTTAGTAGAAATGTTATGTACTAAATGATGATTGATTTCTTCTTTATTTTCAAGGAATAAATCTACTACCTACATGGAAATATCTTGAATTTAGTGTGAATATCACACATGCTGAAATTTCAGCATGTGTAGAAAGAATGTGGCGGATTTTTTGGTTGAAATTGGTGATGAGTTGTCTTGCTAATTATGTGGAATTGATATATGACTTATGGCAACATATTTATGACTAATTGACACATGTTTTTAAGAGTTATTTTCAGATTTATCTAGTCATCAAATGATGACAACATCCATCTAATCAATGAGTGCCAAGTAAGCAAGGGCTTAATGATCATCCAATGAGGAGTTGCAAAGTAAGCAAGGAAATGTCACAATGATGCAATATACTCTTCCAAGTACTTAGAAGATAATTTTCAAGAGGAAGATCAAGACATAGGGGGCGGCCACTATGGATAAAAAGGAAAGAAGAGAGCAAACAAAATACAAGACAAGTCTTGCAAATTCAAGTGCTAAAAACGTTTTCATCTACTCTCTCCTTCTACACTTCTTTCTTTCTTCTCTCTAAAAGCCTATTGTATTCATATTCATACATCTTGAATAGGCTTCTTACATACCAACATATACTCTTTATTGTTGCAAAAGATTGATCAAGGTGTGATTAATCTTGCATTCGCAAGGTGGTGGTGTTCATGAGCGTTGTAATCATTTACAAGGTTTGTAAAGTGTTGGATTTGGTGTGTAACTCCATCAACCCTATGTGGTAAGGTGTTATTTGTGTTTTGTGATTAGTGCTAACCGAAGAAGGTGTCCTAGAAGACCAGAGTAGGTTAATTTAACCGAACCAGCATAAAATTCCTTGTGTTCTTTACTTTTCAGGACTTACTTTCAGTTTCCAGCACAGTACATCATTTTTATTACGTTATTAAAAATAGTAAAAGAATTTCAAAAATTATGAAACTTTCAGAAAGCATAGCCACATGTCTTAAGGTTCTTTTAGCGCAAGTTTCAACCCTTTTGAACAAGTATAAGTCATCCAAACGTCTAAAGTTCTGTGACTAGTGCAGTCTGATTTTCAGGCTTGCAAAGGTTGAGACTTTGAACGTATTTGACTAACTTCCCAAAATAATTTTCAAAACTGTTTCAACCCAATTAAATACACCTAATAAGGGGTTATTCATTAAATTTTCAGAGCATTTGGAGTCACGGTTAAGTAGGAATTAATGTTTCAAATCAGACTACCGTTTCTGGCAGATTTGTGCAATCTGACCAACAACGACTTTTAAAGGGGTTAAAGGTTGAATTTTAATCTGAAATTTTTAGGAGATACTCCGAACATCTGAGACTAAGATCTCCAAATTTCAGAATTTTTGAAGACCTGTAACCTAGTTTTCAAAACGTTTCAAACCAGGTCCTGAAAACAGAAATTGTTTTCAGAAGTTGGGTTTTTGGTTTAAAACAATTTTAAAAACCACATTTTCTGCACCCACTATTCAACCCCCCTTCTAGTGGTGCCTTGCAGATCCTACAAGTGGTATCAGAGCGCAGGAACACTCACAACAAAAGGATCTAATGATCTAAGTGAGATGGCAACCATACACTTCAAAACCGAGCAAGAAGATATGTCCAGTCAAAGGCCTCCTCTCTTTGACGGTGAGTCTTTTATTCAATGGAAGTTAAGAATGAAACTTTTCCTTATGGCTGTTGATATTGATCTTTGGTCCATTATAGAAGATGGTCCATTTGTTTCGTCAAAATTATCCACTATATATGGAGTCACACTAGAGGTTGTTAAGCCTAAACAAGAGTATACTAGTGATGATAAAAAGAGACTGAGCATGAACGCTAGAGCCATGTAATTGCTTCTAAATGGACTAAGTAAAAGTGAATCTAGCTATGTTTCAAATTGTTCTAGTGCTCAAAAAATGTGGAGAATTCTTGAAACGAAACACGAAGGCACTAGTCAAGTAAAAGAGTCCAAAATCAACATGCTTATGTCCACACTCGAGTCATATAAATTATTGCCAAATGAATCTAACGTTGATATGGATCTACGCTTGACTAACATTTACAATTCTCTTGAGTCTCTTGGCAAAGCCTTCTCTATGCAGGAAAAGGTCCAAAAGGTCTTACGAAGCCTTCCATCCGAGTGGGACCCTAAAGTGGCGACCATAGAGGAGAGCAAAGAAACTAAATCAATTAAAATGGAGGAACTAATTGGATCACTTAAGGTATATGAGAACAAACTCATTATAAGGAAATCGGAATCATCATCAAAACAAGGTAAGACTATTGCATTTAAATCAAATGAATACGTCTCTACTTCTTCCGATCACGTAGATGATAGTGATTCTGAATCAGACAACGATGACTTAATTTTATTGGCTAAAGGCTTAAGAAAATTCCTGAGAAAGTCATTTAAAAACAAACCTAAGGGTACTTCCACTAAAAGAAATAAGAATAAGACAAATGACAAGGATGTTAAATGTTACGAATGCGGTAAACTTGGACATCTACCATATGACTTCCCTAATAAGGACAAGCAAACAAACAAACACTCTGACAAGGATCGGACTAAAAATAGACTCGTCTCAGAACCTAAGCAAAGGAAAAGAGCTCTCAAGGCTTCCACTTAGAGTGATACATCTGATTCCGAGACTGATACAGAAGAGGAGACTGCACAAGTATGCTCTGTATCCAAAGCATCAAACGAGGTATCTTCTGACTCTGATTCTTACTCTGAGCCTTCTTATGATGATCTTTTTAGTCAGTATTTAGAATTGCATAAATTTACTAAGACTCTCACAAAAGAAAAGAAGCGATTAATTGCAGACAAGAAGTTTTTAGAATCTTCTAACACGAATCTTGTTGCTCAGTTAAACGATTCAAAAGAAGAGTCGTCATGCATCATTAATGCATTAAAGACAGAGATCTCATCATTGACCACTCATAATAATGAAATGAAATCCGAGATTTCAAATTTGAAATCAAGGAATACTGATTTAGAGAAGATGATGAAACAATTTTATACGGGATCCAACATGCTAGATCGTATTATTCTATCACAAAAACATGATAGTGATAAAACCGAATTAGAATACATTGAGACAAACGATGTATCAATTAAACCAACCAAATTCGTCTCGTCTAAGAAAGTAGACACACCTAAAGCAAGCGTGGCATCTAAGATGATGCAAAGACCCCCTCTCCCCTCATCTCGTCATACCTCTTCTTCATATCATACAAAATATAATTATCTGCCATATAGATATGAGAGAAACAAGTGATGCATACACGACATTCATTTCATCCATCTAGATCACGCACTATGCACACCAACACATGGACAAATCAAAAACGCACTCCATATGATGCGTATAAAGGAGTTCTCAGCCAAAGGCCTAAAGTCCACTCACCACATGTCTACTACATTGCTCCTTCATTTACATTCTTACCATTTGCTAGATCGTGAAGGATCACCCAAGTATGGGTACCGAAAGGTAATTTTACTAAGAGGTGAATAACTAACTCGCAACGACCCAAAATTAAAAGGGTACCTAAATCACTCTCGTACATTGCAGGGAACCCATACATTAAAAGACACATCTATCAAGTGGTTCCTTGATAGTGGTTGCTCGAGGCACATAATGGGTGACCCGAGCTTATTCACAAAGTTGAAAAAGTCACTAAAGGCGGATCCGTGACCTTTGGAGACAAAAATGAAGGCAAGATCATCGGAAAAGGTACAATTGGAAGCCCAAGCACCCTTCAAATCTCTAACGTCTTTTTGGTAAGCAACTTGTCCTATAATCTTCTTAGCATTTCACAATTTATTGACAATGGTTTTGATGTGTGTTTTACTCATCCAAATTGCAATATAATAAATAAAAATGGAGAAACAGTTTTAAAAGGAAAACAGGAAGGAAACATCTTTACACTTTCTATGGATGATATGTTAGACGCTAAGGTTAAGTGTTTCATGTCAAATGAATCTAATGTAAATTTGTGGCATAGACGTTTAGGACACATTGGCATTTCTACACTTGAAAAACTCTAACGAAAGAACCTAATATGAGGATTGCCTACACTTGATTTAGACAACTTTCAGTTGTGTGAATCTTGCATAAAAGGCAAACAAACACGCGAGTCACTTAAACCTAAAAATGAAATAAGCATGACTAGAGTTTTAGAATTATTACACATTGATTTGTTTGGTACTAGTCGCACTACGAGTCTCGGTGGACGTCATTATGCTTGTGTGATTGTTGATGATTTTTCTCGTTATACTTGGACTTTGTTTCTTGCACATAAAGATGATAGTGCCATTGAGATTGCGAAACTAATAAAACAACTTGAAAATCAATATGGTTTCAATGTGAAAAGGATTAGAAGCAATAGAGGCGGTGAATTTAAAAACAAGGACATGATTGCATTTTGCGAAGAAAAAGGAATCAAACACGAGTTTTCACCATCTAGAACTCCACAATTAAATGGAGTAGTAGAAAGAAAGAATAGGACATTACAAGAAATTGCTAGAACCATGTTGTGTGAGAATAAATTGCCTAGATTTTTGTGGGCGAAAGCCGTAAATTGTGCATGCTACATAGTTAATCGTTTGTCCATTAGAAAGAAAATTAATAAGACGCCTTATGAGATATTAAATGATCGAATACCTAAAATTGATTACTTTTTTATGTTTGGTTGCAAATGTTTTGTTTTAAATACGAAAGATAATTTAGATAAGTTTGAATCTAAATCAATTGAATGCATCTTTGTTGGGTATTCTGTGAATTCAAAAGCATATAGATGTTATGATCCCATCACTAGGCCAATTCTAGAATCCATTCATGTGAAGTTTAATGAATTTGGTGAGATTGATAAAGATAAAGAATATGACAATGATTTTGAATTAAAACCCATGTTGAATGATGATGATGGCACGTATGATACGCATGATAAACTAGAAATGCATGATCACTTAGAAATGCATGAGAAAGTAGAAAATAATCAACCAAGATGACATAGAGATCACCCACACGTAGAAGAATAAATGTGGATGAAATAAATCAATTTCATGCCATGATATCCGAAATTGAACCTAAAAATGTGCATGATGCTTTGAGTGATTCTTCTTGGATTGATGTTATGCATGATGAACTTAATCAATTTGTTAGAAATGATGTATGGGATTTAGTGCCATGACCACAAGATAAGACTATAATAGGCACAAAGGGGGTGTTTAGAAATAAAATGAATGAAGAAGGAAAAGTTGTTAGAAACAAAGCTAGACTTGTAGCACAAGGATATAATCAAGAAGAAGGAATTGATTATGATGAAACACTTGCACCCGTAGCACGTTTAGAAGCTATACAACTTTTACTTGCTATTGCTTGCATGAAAGGTTTTAAACTTTATCAAATGGACGTGAAAAGTGCATTCTTAAATAGGTTTATACAAGAAGAAGTATACGTGAAACAACCACCCAGTTTTGAAGATTTGAAACATCCCGATCACGTGTACGAACTAAAGAAGGCACTATACGGTTTAAAGAAAGCACCTAGAGCATGGTATGATCGTTTTGATACTTTTCTTTTAGAAAATGGTTTTAAAAGAAGCACTATAGATAGTGCTTTATTTTTAAATCAAGATAAATCGGATTTACTAATCATTCAAATTTATGTTGATGACATCATTTTCGGCTCCACCTCTTATAAACTTGTTGAAGATTTCGAAATTTGCGGAAATCGGAATTTGAAATGTGTATGGTTGGTGAATTAAATTACTTTCTTGGCTTGCAGATTAAACAAACGGGTAAAGGAATACATGTAAGCCAAGTTAAGTATATATATGATATGATTAAAAAGTTCAATTTTGAGAATTTAAAACAATCCCCCACCCCTATGAGTGTCACCACTAAATTAGACAAAGATGAACATGGTAAGGATTTTGATAATGCCTTATATAGATCTATAATTGGATCTTTGCTATATCTTACTGCTAGTAGACCTGATATTATGTTCAGTGTATGTATGTGTGCACGTTTTCAAAGTCAACCAAAAGTGTCCCACTACAATGCTGTGAAAAGAATATTTCGATATATTAAGCACACACCCACCTTAGGCATTTGGTATGATAAAGATTGTGAATTTAACTTGCATGCCTATACTGACGCAGATTATGGTGGATGTAAAATAGATAGGAAAAGCACGAGTGGCACTTGTCAATTTATAGGAAATTCACTTATTTCATGGTTTTCTAAAAAGCAAACAAGCGTAGCTTTATCCACTACTGAAGCTGAATACATGGAACCTAGTCTTTGTTGCACACAATTACTATGGCTAAAACAACAACTTTCTGACTTTGGAATTATGGTAAATAAAATTCCTATATATTGTGATAGTATGAGCTGTTAGGTCCGAAACACACTCTAGAGGGGGGGTGAATAGAGTGTTTAGCACTTTTTACGGAATTTTCTTGTTTGGCTCAACTCCAAAGAAATTCAAAATCAAAGCAAGAATGGGAGATGAGAAGCAATGAATGTGTACACCGGATATAAAGTGGTTCGAATCGTAAATGATTCTACTCCACTACCACTTTGTTGCCAAAGTGGATTTTCAACAGCTACTCTTCTTATTAAAGCAATAAGAACAACCACAGCAATACTTACACTAACACCTTAGTGTAAGCAACAACAACAGCAACTTCTTGCACAAACCACACTTGTGCAACTACAGCAACTACAGCTCTTTAGAAAGAGCAACTTCTTGCTTCCTCACAACTTCAACAAAGTTCCATCAAGAACTTCTCACAGTAGGTTGAAGAAATATAGTAAGGTTCACACTTTCTCACTGGTCTAAGCACAAGCAAGAGATCAAATATTTATGGTTCCTCTTGTGCTTGACTCTCTATCTCTCAATATACAACAATGAAGAGCAAAGAAAAGCCTAACAAGCTTTAAGCAAATTTACAAGTATGAGAGAACTATACAACAATGAAAAATGAAGCTAGATGATATTGAAAGTGTGTAGTTGCCTCATCCAAGCCTCTTCTATTTATAGATGGAGTTCACCACGTTTTTGAGCTCTCCACCATGTCTTTTCATCATCAAAACTATTTATAACTTAACAATCTTCCCTTTTTTGATGATTTCAAAACCATGATTCAAAAGATTTTTTACATGATACATTTTCAACTAAACTTGATATTTTACAACTCCCCCTTAGTTCATGAACACATCAAAAATCTTTTTGACATGCAATCTACCCAAGATGTGATATCAATTCCAAAATGCTCCCCCTCAACCCATGCATCAATTTTCACATTTTCATCTTTTCAATATATAACATATCATCACAGAGTAAGCAATGAGTATCAATCCTTTTACGACAACATATCAAGAAAACTGCATGCTATGTCATGCCAATCCAACTTCTCAAATCAAGCATGTTATGCATACTACCAACTTAAGACAATATAGCAAACATGCCAAACCATGACATGCCAAAACTATACCAAACCAACATATCAAGCCATATAAATAAAACTATACCGAACCAACATATCAAGACATATCAAGAACATAAACCATTAGCATCAACTTCTCCCCCTTTTTGAAAACATAAAAAATAAGAGACGCTAAAATGAAGGACAAATATCATTAAGAAATATCAAGTTTTTGAGATACATAGATAAACTCAAACTTGTAAAACTAATTTCATAGCAACGAGGTGAATGGGGATAACTAAGAAAAGCTACTCTTCATCGGAAGAGAAACATAATCCGGAGAGTGCCGCTTTGAGCTTTGTCTTCAATTTTTGGTACTTGGTCATTTGTGTAGTGAGCTCCGTTTCTAAATTTTTGACCCTTTTTGTGAGATTTGCGTTGTCCTTTTCCAAATCATCAATACGGACTACTTCCTTGGTTAAGTCTTCTCCCCATTGACCAAGTGTACGGTTTATTAAGTTAATCTCTCCTTCTACATCAAATTCCTCCTCTGAATCACTATCCTCTTCTATGGGAGCCTTTCCCTTGTCCACTCAGGAGGTAGGACTTTGAGGGTGTGGATGAGAATGAGGTTCATTGGTAGGCTCAAGAGGTTGTGTTGGCAAAACTTGTTCATTTTCAGCTTCATCTTCCTCAGGTTCATGAGTACCACCCCGTCGTTGTGCTTCCTTCCTTGACTTATGAATTTGTTGGATGTTGAATTTTGTGTAGTAGTCCTTGTTGGATATTTGTTCCATATGTTCATCATCCAACACCACATTTTTCTTGGTGAGCAATCTATAAATTAGGTTGCTATATGGAAGCGCTTTTGATTTCTTTGTAACAGCTTCCATTATGTTTGCAAAGACAAGCTCCCCAAAATAAACTTGTTCCCTCATGGCAATACGATAGGCAATATAGAAGTCTAAGTTGCTTGGGAGCTTAGCTGACTTATCATTGACACAAAAGGTGACAATAGAAAGCAAAATTCTATACACTAGAGGCATGTCATTGGTATTCCTAGTGGGGTGAAATCCAAGATAGTTTTTGACCTAATTTTCAGACACCTGATAGTTATAAATATCCCACCTCCATGGATCAAAATGTTTCCAACCCTCATCAGGAATGCCAAGCAATTCATTTATGGAACGAGTAGTGAACTCGACGATTTGGCCATCTATTATAGAATTAAGTGAATATGGCTTTCCATTCAAATATCTTAACCATGGATTTGCATAGAACATCCTAGTGTATCGAATAGACATGCAATCCATTTCAGAACTATCCCAAATGGATCTCCATTTTTGATCATCAAACCAATCTATGATTGGTTTCAATTCTTCATTACTCAAAATATCTTCAATTTTGAGTAATTTTAATGGGATTGTAGATCTTTTCTTAGCCTCCCATTCTTCGAACAAAATTTGAGCTCTAAGAGAGATGTAGGTTACTTTACCTGTGTTAAAAGGCTCTTTTAAGCAGTCTTCATATTCTCCACGTTTGACCCATGGAAAATTTTGAAATGTGAGACTTTCTCGTATCTCAGCCAACATAGTCTCTTGGGCACCAGTGCTGTTTTTCCTCACTCCTCCTGTTCTTGAACCAGTTGGCATTCCTTGTTGTGAAGTTTTTTGCCTTTAGGGTGGTTTTTTGTTCTTGGTTCCATATGAGAGGATTATGGCACGAAAATTTTGGATGTGGTGATGGAACTTGGAAAATAGATGAGGATTTGGATAGTATTGAAGAAAAAATAGAGCTTGAGCAAGAGATTTGTGGTTTGGGGTCGAAATTTAGGTATTTCGCAGGAGAGAGGTTAGGGTTCGAAGTAGGAAATGAAGAAATGAGGGGTTTTTTTGTAGATTTTATAAACCTTGTCCCGCTGACATCGATCGATCGATGTCTGGGACTTCGATCGATCGATGTCCTTAACATCGATCGATCGATGTCTTAAGAGACATCAGTCTCTGAGACTTCCACATAGATCGATCGATGTATGCAGGAATCTGCATTTTTGACATTTTTGACCCTCTAACCATTGTTTATCATCCCTAATCCTGTCCTAATTGATTCAAATGTCTCAGTGGGAAGAGATTTAGTAAAGATATCCACTAGTTGGTCATTTGTTGGAACAAATTTAATGCATACCAATCCTTTTTGAATGCAATCCCTTATGAAGTGATGTCTCACTTCAATATGTTTGGTCCTACTATGGTGAACCAGGTTTTGCGCTATACTTATGACTGATGTTTTGTCACATAGGATGGGAACTTTATAAAACTTAACATTATAATCGTTTAAGGTATTTATCATCCAAAGTAGTTGTGCACAACACGAAAAGCGGTCGATACATACTCGGATTCTGCCGTTGAAAGTGACACACTATTTTGTTTCTTGGAGAACCAAGAGACTAAGCAATCTCCAAGGAATTGGCATGTCTCGGAGGTGCTTTTTCTATCAACAAGGTTTCCAGCATAGTCGGAATCACTATATCCTCTTAAATCAAAATAACCATTTTTGGGATAAAATAACTCAAAGTTCAAAGTTCCTTTCAAATACCTAAAGATACGTTTAATAGAAACTAGATGTGATTCCTTAGGCATAGTTTGAAATCTAGCACATAAACACACAGTATGCAAAATATCCGGTCTACTAGCGGTTAAATAAAGTAAACTACCAATCATACCCCTATATTTTGTTACCTCAACCGGCTTTCCTTTTTCGTCTTTGTCAAGCTTTGTACTTGTGCTCATTGGTGTGCTTACACTTCTTCCATCTTCAAACTTGTACTTCTTGAGCAAATCTTTTGTATACTTTGTTTGATATATATACACTCCATCTTGAGTTTGCTTCATTTGAAGACCAAGAAAGTAGTTGAGCTCACTCATCATGCTCATTTCAAATTCTCCTTCCATCAATTTTGCAAAATGCTCACAAAGAGAATCATTAGTAGCACCAAATATAATATCATCCACATAAATTTGAACAAGCAATTGATGGTTTCTTTGTTCTTTAATAAGAAGAGTAGTGTCGACTTTTTCTCTTAAAAACTCATTTTCAAGAAGGAAGTTACTTAATCTATCATACCAAGCCCTAGGAGATTGTTTAAGTCCATAAAGGGCCTTTTTGAGTTTAAATACATGATTTGGATAATCATGATTTTCAAACACCGGAGGTTGAGCTGCATATACCTCTTTTTGAATTATTCCATTCAAGAATGCGGATTCACATCCATTTGATATAGTTTGAAATCCTTATAGCATGTATATGCTAATAGCATCCTAATAGCTTCTAACCTAGCTACGGGGGCAAAGGTCTCATCATAGTTTATGCCTTCCTCTTGCCTATATCCTTGAGCTACCAACCTAGCTTTGTTTCTAGTGATGTTTCCTTTATCATCCATTTTGTTTCTAAATACCCATTTAGTGCCAATTACGGGATGATCACTAGGTTTAGCAACTAATTCCCAAACATCACTTCTTTCAAATTGATTTAGTTCTTCTTGCATGGCTAATACCCAATCTTCATCATTTATTGCCTCCTTTATATTTTTAGGTTCAACTTGTGAAATGAAGGCATTTTATTGAATTTCCTCCTAGTCATTATACCTTGACTAGTTTCACCTAATATTAATTCTTTAGGATGATCTTTCCTATACTTGTATGAATCCGGTAAATTTGAGGTATCTCCTCCTACTTCATCTTCAACCTTAGGTTGAAGGGGATCAATCCTAAGGTCAATGATAATATTGCCTTTTGGATTCTCAAATTTCTCTATATGACTTACTTCAATTATTTCATCATCATCATCATTAGTGTTTGATTCGTCCTCAATGAGTTCACTAAACTTGACATGAATTGATTCTTCAACTTTCATGCTTCTTTTATTGTATACCCTAAATGCTTTGCTATTTTGAGCATATCTCATAAAGATTCCTTCATCTGCTTTGAAATCGAGTTTATCCAAGTTATGTTTGGTGTTAAGTATAAAGCACTTACACCCAAATACCTTGAAATAACAAATATTTGGTACTCTACCTTTCCAAAGCTCATACGGAGTCTTTTTGAAAGATGGTCTCAAATAAACTCTATTTATCACATGGCAAGCGGTATTTACCGCTTCGGCCTAAAAATATTTGGGTAGCTCAAATTCGTTTAGCATGGCTCTACTCATTTCTTGAAGTATTCTATTTTTTCTTTCCGCAACACCATTTTGTTGAGGAGTTCTTGGAGCCGAGAAATTGTGTCCATACCCTTTGGATACACAAAATTCTTGAAATTCTCCATCAAACTCACCACCTCTATCACTTCTAATTTCCTTAATTGTGTCTCCTCTTTGATTTTCTAATCTCCTACAAAGCTTTATAAATTCTTGGCATGCATCATTCTTTTTAGCTAAGAACATTACCCAAGTGTACCTAGAGAAGTCATTTACCACCATAAAGGTGTAAAGTTTTCCACTTAGACTTGCCGTACCAATATCTCCATACAAATCCATATGAAGTAATTGTAGGGGTTTGGTGGTGGACATTTCACTTTTGGGCTTGAAGCTTGTTTTAACAAGCTTTGCCTTTTGACAAGTGTCACATAAGCCATGGTATTCGAAATTTAATTTTTGAAGACCTTGGACTTTTTCATTTTTGCAAATCTCTTTGAAATTTTTAAAGCTAATATATCCAAGTCGTCTATGCCATAGTTGAGTCAAATCATTTTTGGCAACTAGGCAAGAAACATTTTGTGATATCAAATCATGTGTGCTAAATTTGTAAACATCGTTTTTACGTATAGCCTCAAAAACAATCTTATCGTTCTTTTTCACAACACATTTTCTTTTCACAAATTCAACTTGAAAATTAGCATCACATAATTGGCTAACACTTATCAAATTATACTTAAGCCCTTCTACGTATAGTACATTATTAATAGTGAAAGAAGAATTACCAATTTCTCCATGTCTAAGGATTTTGGCTCTCCCATTGCCAAAATGCACCGTTCCACCATCTTGGAGCTTGAGCTTGGTGAACAGCGTTTTGTCTTCGGTCATGTGCGTTGAACATCCGCTGTCCATAAGCCATTTGGTTCCTTCTTCTTTGGCTACTCCATTTATCTTGAGAGCCTACAAAACCAAAAGATTTATGCATTAGTACCCTTTGATGGTTGGATCCTTTAGGATTAGTTTGACGACCCTTAGGCTTCCAAACATACGTGCCTCCAAATCTAGTTCTACATTCATTCTTCACATGTCCTACTTTGTTGCAATGAAAACAAGTGGGTACATGTCTTGGTTTAGAAGGTGATGAATTTCGTTGTGTTTTTCTATTGTTTGCCTTTTTCTTTAAAGACTTAGGTTTAATGGAGGAATGTGATGAATTATATCCTAAACCGGATTTATCATTTCCAATTCTTTGATTTCCAAGTAGTATGTCTAAATTATTTTTACCATTTGTTAGTCTTTGCAAGTCTAACCTTAGTTTCTCACATTCTTTTCTAATTTCTACATTTTCAAGAGCTACGGTTTTATGCATGGTAAGTATGATGTCATGCTCTTGAGATATCAAAATGTTCTTGTCATGCAAGCTCTTATTTTCTAAGATGCATTTCTTAACTCTTTCTTCAAATGCTTATATTTTAAATTCAATTTCTCAAAGTCATCTTGCAAATCTCCTATTTCATCATGCAAATTTGGAGGATTATAATTTACCTCAAGGTCATCTTCAGTTGCCATGAGACAAGTATGTTGAATCTTTGGATTGTCAACTATTGCAACAAGTCCAACACCTTGATCTTCACTCTCTTCTCCTTCCGATTCGGAAAGGAGATCATCCCACGTGGTTACCTCCGCATTGAGGGCTTTCTTCTTTTGAGGAAAGACCTTCTTCTCATGCTTTTGCGGCTCTTTTACGTGGAAATCGGCAATGAAGTGACCGGGTCGTCCACATCTATAGAAATTTTCACTTGCTTCCTTTTCTTTAGGTGGTCTTTTGAAAAACTTTCTTGCTTGAGCTTTGTTTCTAGTCGCCATTCTTCTAAATTTTCTTACTAGAAGGGCAACTTCCTCATCCGATTCATCAGACTCTACCACCAATGCTTTGTGTGATGTTTGTGTGGGCTTGATAGGGTTCATCCTATTTTGTTCATCAATAAGAATTTCATGAGTAAGAAGATTACCGGATAGCTCGTCAAGGGTAAGAGTCTTGAGATTCTTTGATTTGGTGATGGCGGTGACTTTAGGTGTCCATTCTCTTGGCAAGGAATTGAGGAGTTTTGAGACAAGATCTTCATTTGAGATTTTCTTGTCCACCATGGAGAGTTGATTCACTATTCGTTTGAATCGATCGATTGTCTCCTCAATCTTCTCACCGCTCTTCATTCCGAACATCTTATACTCCTTCATGAGCATGAGTCTTTTGGCCATTCTTACTTGCTCAGTTCCTTCGTGTATCATTTCAAGCCTTTTCCATGCCTCATGAGCTGTTTCAAGACCTTGAAGTCTTATGAGCTCGGTGGTGGTAAGAGCACTTGAGAGAATATCGAATGCTTTGCCATTTATGGCAAATTTTATCTTCTCTTCGTCGGTGTAGTCATCCTCATCTTTGAACATTGATTCTTCTTTTGAGTTGGTAATCATAGGAACTTCAATTCCTTTGACAACAGCTCTCTATATATCAAATCCACAGCCTTTCAAATGATTGATCATTCGAAATTTCTACGAAGAATAATTTTGGGCATCAAACATAGGTGCTTTAGTGTTTGATTCGGAAAATAGTGCAGTAGGATTAGGAGATGAAGTGTGAGATGAAGAGGTTGAGGTTGTCACTGCCATGATCTTTAACCTTGCTACTTGCAAAGATAGGCCAAGCAATCAAGGTTAGGCTCTGATACTAATTGTTAGGTCCAAAACATACTCTAGAGGGGGGGTGAATAGAGTGTTTGGCACTTTTTGTGGAATTTTCTTGTTTGGCTCAACTCAAAAGAAATTCAAAATCAAAGCAAGAATGGGAGATGAGAAGAAATGAATGTGTACACAGGATATAAAGTGGTTCGAATCGTAAATGATTCTACTCCACTACCACTTTGTTGCCAAAGTGGATTTTCAACAACTACTCTTCTTATTAAAGCAATAAGAACAACCACAGCAACAATTACACTAACACCTTAGTGTAAGCAACAACAACAACAAATTCTTGCACAAACCACACTTGTACAACTACAGCAACTACAGCTCTTTAGAAAGAGCAACTTCTTGCTACCTCACAACTTCAACAGAGTTCCATCAAGAACTTCTCACAGTAGGTTGAAGAAATATAGTAAGGTTCACACTTTATCACTGGTTTAAGCACAAGCAAGAGATCAAATATTTATGGTTCCTCTTGTGCTTGACTCTCTATCTCTCAATATACAATAATAAAGAGCAAAGAAAAGCTTAACAAGCTTTAAGCAAATTTACAAGTATGAGAGAACTATACAACAATGAAAAATGAAGCTAGATGATGTTGAAAGTGTGTATTTTCCTCATCCAAGCCTCTTCTATTTATAGATGAAGTTCACCACGTTTTTGAACTCTCCACCATGTCTTGAACTACTCCAAATGCCAAGATAATGCCCAAATAGTCTTTAGCCACCCTATGGAGTGATTTGATCCTCCATAGCCAACCTAGGATTGCTTAGACATTGATACAATAGTCAAGGAAGCATGTAATATGTTGGGTTAAAGTCCACAAGAAATTTGAGCAAGATTGGAAAGAGAAAATACCATGAATCTCCCTTGGATTTTGTTCCAACGTTCAAAAAATTTTGAATTCTGGGGGACATCGATCGATCGAAGTGCCTGGGGGAGAGATCGATGTCCTACAGAAACTTTTCAATTTTTGAAACTGCTGACATCGATCGATCGATGTCAGAGGCTGAAGTGACATTGATCGATCGATGTCCTAGCCTGAGAGATCGATGTTGGACAAAATCCTTTCTGACTGACATCGATCGATCGAAGTCTCCCTAAGGAGAGACTGAAGTGACATCGATCGATCGATGTCCCTAGGTTGAGAGATCAATGTTGGACAGTAACCTTTCTAACTGACATCGATCGATCGAAGTCAGAGGCTGAAGTGACATCGATCGATCGATGTCCCTAGCCTGAGAGATCGATGTTGGACAGTGAGTTCCAATCTCAACTATTTTTGACATAGTGTAATTTTCTCATCTTGCATCAAGTATCAAACATTAATTTAACTTATTTAAAACATCTTTTCATCATCAAAACAATTTATAACTTAACATGAGCGCCATCAACTTATCTAAAAAACCCCGTGCTACACTATAAGGCCAAGCATATAGAAGTACGATATCACTTCTTTTGTGATTATGTAAATAATGATGATATTGTCATAGATCACGTACGCACTGAGGCACAAGTAGCTGACATTTTAACTAAAGCATTAAATCAAGCCACGTATGAAAATCTTCGTTCTAAATTAGGCATGATTTCTGCTGATTTGATTTGATATCTCTTTCCCTATTTACATGCATTTTTGATTGTATTTCCAATATAAAGGGAGAGAGAATGCATGATTTAAGGGGGATCAATAGATTTGATTAAGAGTGATTGCACAAATCAAGGGGGAGCGAATTTGAAATTTGAAATTCAAAATTTGAATTTGTGCATGATTGGAGGGGGAGAGACAAAATTTAAATCATGAACGTAGGTTACTTTGTAAATCATCAAAAGGGGGAGATTGTAGAGAAAAAGGGGTTTGAGTGATTACAAAATGCAAAATTTAAATAATATGTATTAAAGAAATGCATGACACGTTTTATGACATACACGTTTTTGCATGAAACCTGCCTTATATAGTTCATATATAATGTTGTCGTACTAACGAGCCATGAAGCTTTAAAGCTTACATCAAATGGCAAACATTTGTTGTGTTTCAACTATTTTCAGGTGCAACCATTAATGAACTAAACTAGTTCATTAAGTGAAGTACTTAGTTAAATGAACTAAGTAGTTCATTAAAGGAAGCTATGTTTGTAAAATGCACAAAGGCAAAAAATTGAAGAATGGAAAGTATTCTTCTCCTTTATACACGCCATTTACCATATATTTTTATATATTCAGTTTTTTTATAAAAGACACATACACATATATTCCAACGTACTACCGACACGCTATACATTTTACGAACGTACGTTAACGTCACACCACTCTATTTAACTCATATTTATGAGTATATTCAGGTCTTATACCATATGATATAAGTCATGTTGATGACAAATTTATTACGACACGTTAAAAGGTTCTAAACCAAAAATTGTCATATCGGGTGAATACCGAAACTTCGCCAACGTGTCACGTACTTGCCATATATAGATGGCCAGCCCCTACACTTCAAAAATGGCCACAAAATTCGTGGCTTACATGGTATATATAGCCATAAAATCATTCCATATTGGCACACACAAATTACCCTCAATTAAGGCCAAATTGTAGAGACTTCAAATTCAACATTTTTGTCACATGTAGGCGCCACTTTAATCATCCATGAGAGCTGAATATTAAAGTTTAATTTATGTATATTATGTATAACATAATATATATATATAACATGTGCAAAAATTTGGAATTTAATCGGAGAAAAATCGGGTAATCGACAAACGTCGGAAATTCGGTTTTCTACGAACACGACACATGGAACATTTTTGGCATGACATATAACATGTATCTAGATACTTTTTAAATACTCTATACACTCTAAAGTGTTCCAGAAAAATCAATTAAGGGATGATTGGAATATACCATATGTGTATAATTATTGTGCACTATTTTACAAAGTTTGCAAAAATAAATTCAGCACATGTTCAAGCTCCAAGTACACGCCTATCTTAGCTTGATGAAGCATATGTGGAGCTTTGTTGGCATCTTGATTGGCCAAGAATGAAGCATACATTGTTGGTGACATAAAGAAAGGAACTATAAAAAGTAACATTTCAAACTTTGTCACAGTTGTGACACATGCTGAAAATTCAGCATGTGTAGTCTATGAATGGCCGAATTTTTACTATTAATGGTGCCATATTTACTACTTTGAATTATATGGATTGATTGAAAGATAGTATGGAAAAGTTTTAAATATATTATGGAAATAATGTGATGATATCTTGGAATATCACATATGCTGAAATTTTCAGCATGTGTTGGAATGAACATGGCCGATTTTATGGCCCCTATAATTATTAATTTTATTCCAAAGTTAGTAGAAAATTTATGTACTAAATGATGATTGATTTCTTCTTTATTTTCAAGGAATAAATCTACTACCTACATGGAAATATCTTGAATTTAGTGTGAATATCACACATGCTGAAATTTCAGCATGTGTAGAAAGAATGTGGCCGATTTTTTGGTTGAAATTGGTGATGAGTTGTCTTGCTAATTATGTGGAATTGATATATGACTTATGACAACATATTTATGACTAATTGACACATGTTTTTAAGAGTTATTTTCAGATTTATTTAGTCATCAAATGATGACAACATCCATCTAATCAATGAGTGCCAAGTAAGCAAGGGCTTAATGATCATCCAATGAGGAGTTGCCAAGTAAGCAAGGAAATGTCACAATGATGCAATATACTCTTCCAAGGACTTAGAAGATAATTTTCAAGAGGAAGATCAAGACATAGGGGGCGGCCACTATGGATAAAAAAGAAAGAAGAGAGCAAACAAAATACAAGACAAGTCTTGCAAATTCAAGTGCTAAAAACGTTTTCATCTACTCTCTCCTTCTACACTTCTTTCTTTCTTCTCTCTAAAAGCCTATTGTATTCATATTCATACATCTTGAATAGGCTTCTTACATACCAACATATACTCTTTATTGTTGTAAAAGATTGATCAAGGTGTGATCAATCTTGCATTCGCAAGGTGGTGGTGTTCATGAGCGTTGTAATCATTTACAAGGTTTGTAAAGGGTTGGAGTTGGTGTGTAACTCCATCAACCCTGTGTGGTAAGGTGTTATTTGTGTTTTGTGATTAGTGCTAACCGAGGAAGGTGTCCTCGATGACTGGAGTAGGTTAATTTAACCGAACCAGTATAAAATTCCCTGTGTTCTTTACTTTTCAGCACTTACTTTCAGTTTCCAGCACAGTGCATCATTTTTATCACGTTATTAAAAATAGTAAACAAATTTTAAAAATTATGAAACTTTCAGGAAGCATAGCCACACGTCTTAAGGTTCTTTTGGCACAAGTTTCAACTCTTTTGGACAAGTATAAGTCATTCAAACGTCTAAAGATCTGTGACTTAAATTTTTAGAGCATTTGGAGTCATGGTTAAATAGGAATTAATTTTTCAAATCAGATTACCGTTTCTGGCAGATTTGCGCAATTTGACCAACAACGACTTTAAAAGGGTTAAAGGTTGAATTTTAATCTGAAATTTTTAGGAGATACTCAGAACATCTGAGACTAAGATCTCTCTAAATTTCCGAATTTTTGAAGACATGTAACCTAGTTTTCAAAACGTTCAAACCAGGTCCTTAAAACAGAAACTGTTTTTAGAAGTTGGGTTTTTGGTTTAAAACAATTTTAAAAACCATATTTTCCGCACCCACTATTCAACCCCTCCCCCCTTCTAGTGGTGCCTTGCAGATCCTAGAGAGGCGCCATATTGAGAGACTCCACCAGTGAATTTATTCATGCCATTTCTTATCTATTAGGCTACAATTTTGCACTTCGTGTAGAAGCTCAGGCTGCCTATTTGGCTATTCTATATTACATCTTTCGATTTGGCCCTCTCATACTTGAGGTTGAATGCTTGGAGCTACTTTTACGCTACATACACCTTCATCACACTTGGCTCCAGATCTACGTCGACTGCATACATTATTGGTTGCTCACGACCTGCCATTGGTCCGCACACATCACGAGACCAAAATGCCGGCTCATCTTCTGGCATAGTTGGCCGTTTCCACTCAGACATTTGCAGCATATCCTATACTCTCTTCTCTCCCTTCATCTATTCGCAGTTATGTACTCACGGATGCATCGCTGGCCTCATTTCAACCATCCAAGTACTGATATGTATCATAGTTCGTCTCCACCATGATTGTCTCCCACAGGGGTTGGCCAACATTCTGAGTTGTTGCCTGTGTCACAGGGTGGCGCAGGAAACCTTGGTATGGTCTTTACTTTTCGCTTGTATGCCTTATTTTCTTAATATTTCTTGGTACATCTCTATTCCTCTATGGATAACTACACATATGTTTTCGTGATTTTGGAGCCTAGGTGTGGAGGAATACGTGACCGCAGCGGTCTTGATGCATTCTTGATATTGGTCGCCTGTGTTCATATTGAATACAGGCAACGTGGGCATATCCTCGGTTCCCTTACCTGCCCATCCGTTTTTCTTTAAATTGCTCCTTGACCATTTTATTTCTGTGCTAGAGCATCATGGTTGGAGTTTTGTTCTAAAGCTTGGATGTTTGTAGGTTAGCAACATTTGACAACCGATGCGCATGCCACTTTACACGACTTTGTACATCTTGTTCCTTTAATTGTTCATTTGTTTTGCATATATTGCAACACACATTTTTGTTTATTGCAGGCTTTCATGTCTCCTACACCCTATGTAACCATGGTATTCCTCCGCCATAAATGAGGGCTTATTATTAACAAAACCTACGGACGGTACCGCCCGTCCTTCATTATATATATATATATATATATATATATATATATATATATATATATATATATATATATACTGTTTTGACCCGCATCTTCAGGTCGGAAGGAAAAGAAAATAATATTACAGGAAATAATAGTTGGATATAGATAAAAATTACCGCTGAATAAAAATTTGAATGAGAATGAATTAGGATATTTATCGTATATAATGTTTTCATACCATTAGGACACCCTCGTTTTATTATTGTTCGATAACATAAAATAGACTAAGAAAGTATACAGAATTAGTAACGCTTAAAATATGATCAAACGATAGATCACTCAATATATCAATATACGACTAAAATCGGTAACAAACATTTTATAAGTACATGAAGAAATTAAAATAAGACTAGTAGGTAACAACTTAAGTTACTAGAATAAATTTAAATCAAAAAGGGGAAAGACATGACATAAGTATTTAGTCTCAATTAAATAAAAGAAAAAAAAAAGTAGACATAACATAAAATACTATATTTATTCCACATGGGTTAGAAAAGAAGACAAAACCCTCCCAAAACCCTTATGAAAATCGGCCTACACCTTAAGAAAAGTAAAAGAAAAGGCTTTCCAACTTGTCATTAAATGTATGCATGAAACCTCATCATTACCTTCCAAATTGTCATAAATTGCATGCGTATTTTTACCCAACCACTCCCTTACACCTTTGTATGAACGGCCATATGATGAAGAAGGAAGAAGAAATTGTGGTTAGATTAATACCCCAACAAAATGCTAAGTGTAGAAAATTGTGTAGGAATTAAATGATGGAATTTTGTCATATTCTACCCACTTCCACCCCCATGGCCGTCCCACACCCCAAGAAAGAAGGAAGAAAAGATTATTTGCTTTTAACCCACAAGAAAAAATAAATTTTCTACCAAAAAGCTTCTACACTTCTTACACCATTTCTTACATTTCTTGCACACTTAAGAAAACAAGACAAACCCCTCCCCACTCTATTGTACCCAGTTTCTTTTTATCAACCAAAGTTATCATAACTCTTCCACAGCCAACCCAACCACTCCCTCTTACATCCCATTTAGCCGGCCACCCTTAAGTCAAAGGGGGAAGATTTTATTTTCTTACACACCACCTTTCTTACAATTACAAGCCAAGTCTTCATTATATTGTCCTCCTAACCCATTTAAGCCTTTATGATGGTCTTCCTCCCACTCAATTCAAATTCCCAACCGTCCCCCACCCTATAGAAGAGAGAAAATACTCTCTTTCTTCTCTTAGAAAAATTTCCATCTTCAAGAACAACTCTCTTTTCTCTCTAAGAAAGAAAACAAGTCTTCCAAGCCCTTATACACCCCTCTTGGCCTAGAGTTAGCAAGGAGAAACAAAGAGGAAAACTTTTTCTCTTCACCCCACACCATGATTCAAGAATATAGTTAGAACACCCTCCTGCATCAAGTAGTATTGGCCGAAAATTGTAGAGCCAAGGAACAAGGTGAAGCACGGTAAGAACTTCATGTAGAATGATTTTAAATCCTTCTATTTATCACTTTACATAGTTGTCTACTAACTCTCTCTTTTCCTTCTTCCATCCGTGGTCACCTCAAGGAGAAAGGAGAGATTTCTCCAAGCCAAGTGAAGAAATCTTCACTTGGAACTAAGTGAAAAAGGCAAGTACTCTTCCTTGATCCTTCATGGATTTTCAAAGAATAATGCATTTATGTTCATGTTTAACTTGGATCATACATGAAGTACTTTCAATGTTTTTGTAGTATGAATATGCAAAAGTTATGTTTCTATGTGATGTATATGTTGTGATACATTGTAAAATGGATAAGATATGGCCTCATATGTGTAAATGACAAGAAATGAACAACTCTTATGTGGTGGTATGTAATAATAAAGGAAAGAATATGAAGTCATATGATATGATAGCAAAAGAGCACTAAGAAGATAAGTTTGATGCATTTGTTTATGTATTTTCATGAGGATTATCATCTATGTATTTGTTCATGTGTTTTTGGTTTTTGGGAGCTTTGGTGGTCCTGATTTAGCATGCTATGAGACAATCACAGTCATGACCATAATTCTAGATAACAAAAGTTATTTCTTGATGATCATCATGCCATTATTTACATATATATATATACCAAACGACCACAGGGGCTGTTTTGGCCTTCTTACTTGAGCTTGATCATCCATCTTCATGATGAAGTATGATCTTGGTAATTATGCTTCAAGAAGGTATCTTTTCATGGTTTCCAACATCCTTTATGTTTTATGTAATTTTTTATCATGATCTTAGTCTTGAAAGTCATTAATTTGATGGAAACTATCTTGCATATTGTTATGTTGAAACAAGATTATACGCATGATGTATGATTTAGTGGAGTAAAGAAGAAGTTAAATAAGTTACATGAATATATAAGAAAAATCATTATATGTTAGAAGATTAAATGTTGAACTTATGATATATGTATAAGATGGGATTAAAATGAGATTTATGTGATGTTGTGGGGGCAATGATACCCCTTGGCCTTAAGGCCATTATGTGGAAGAAATAAATTCATTACATGTTATAGATGTATATATATGTATGAAATATAGTATATGGCTTTAAGGTTTAAATTTTAGAAATAAAAGAAAGTTGCTACATGTTATATACACACACATATATCTATGAGAGGTACCATACGGCCATAAGGCCTACTTATGCAAAAAATGATTTTGTCATATGTAAGAAATATAGTTTGATATAAATTCTGACTATTTTATGTTTTCTTTTATGGCATGTTAAAGTGCTTACGAATTATGGATACTAAATGTCCCGTTGTTGTGTCATAAGATTATATGTAGAATGTATGATTTAAGAAAATGTTGGTGCATGAATTTGTCCAAAAGTGGGCTATTTTGGGGGGGGTCGAGGCATATAGAAGGGCAGAAGAAGATAGATTTTCATGATTTTAAGACATGGACTGTGTATGTAAAAAGTTTAAGGACATGATGATATGAGAATATTTGAGAGCATATAGAGTGTTGAATGAACTATAAACCAAGAGCATGTGCATACATTTTTGCATATCATGAAATGTTCTTAAAAGTTCTCATGCGTAATGAACCATACCGAAGAGACGATTGATTCCGACGATACATGTTATGTTATGTTTATAGAGCGCCGGCATGACACGACCGGAGTGGTGGTGTCATGGGCATACAATATGTTATTGATGACCGAAGCGCCGTCATGCCACCGAAACCTAAGGAGGTTAGTGTCATAGGCATATAGTATCTTACCCTCATTGGTCGAGTATAACACCTTCTCCGGAACAAGGGATCTCTGTCCTATCGAGTCACCGTTAGTATATGTGCATATGATGTAACACCATGTTTGGAACATGGGATTCATATTTGTTCATATGGCTATATGGGGAGTCATTCGGTATGTCGTGCAAGTATCGTTCTTACGTTATGAAAAGTGGTAATAGCCATCATATGAAATGTCATGTTTTGAATGTTTATGGAAAGGATTATTTTTCGACATGTTTCTGGAAGATGGATATGGATATCATGGTTGATCTTTCATCGTTATGGAAAGTTTTAGGGCGTTGTTTTTAAAGACATTGCATCGTAAGAATATAGCATTTAAATTGTTCCTAGAGGGACTTGATGCATATAGAGAATAAGAATAAGTATGATGATTATCTTATACCTTGATGTGAGACTTTATTGACATGTATAGGTGGCATTTTTATGAACCTTGATGGTAGAGAAATGTTAAATTTGATAATGATGTTCATTATATATGTGTTACATGATGTATGATTACACTTATGTTACTTTACAATTTAAAAATGGAGACGTGACATGTTATATTCGTATTCACGTATTATTATTTTATCACTCCGTCTCCACATGTATGATTCACATGACGTATCGGGGCAGATTACTTGCTGGATGATTTGTTTATCGCTCATACATGCCTTTACTACTATTGCAGAGAATAGGAACTACGTTACATGTTTATAGAGGACGAGTCCAGATAGTTTATCCGTGATCGAACAAGTATGCCCGAGAGTTATTTTTGGAAGTTTAGAGATGTGATCATTATGTATTTAGAAGATTTCATGACTTGATACATTATGACTTGTACGGATTTATAATGTAATGTAATGCATGTCGATTGTATTTGTTTATGTTTATGTTGCTTCCGCTATATGGAACCATGATTACGTCGACATGCACGTGTATGATATCGACGCCTTCTACTTCTTGTTGCAGAGTACGGTGGATGTACCATACCGAGACCCTAGTCCCGAGCGAGACGCTACATATACACTTATATATACACACACACACACACACATATATATATATATATATATATATATATACACACACATATATGTGCGCATATATATGGATATGTATGTACATACACGTACATTTTCACTCATGTATATAGAGAGACATGGATATATATATATATATATATATATGTATATCTACACATATACACACATATATGCATACGTAATATACAAAAATATGAAAAGAGATACGTCTAAAAACCAATCCTCTGAATCGCGGCGGTATGATATTAGTCCACGGGAAACAAAAGAAGTCTTACCAACCTTGTGAATTATTGCCTTGATGAAGCATGAGTAGGGGTTACAATATTAATCTACGTGGAAGAATAGAAGTCTCCTACCAACCAAGTGAATTATTGTTTTGAACTAATTTCACTATATTATCTCTAGGACTACTTTTATAAGTTGCGTTAGGTAGCAATTGTTTTCTTTGTCTTACGAAAAAGTCCTCTTGGTAGAGAAGCTATCGAAGATTCTAATAACACTTATTCTTCTCCATCATATATTGAAATTTTGGTGATTGTATTGCAAACAGAAGTACTCAAGCCAAGGCAAGAACAATACAGATTTCATGTTAAAGTAGAAAAGGGGGAAAAAGGCTGAGCGTGGGAGGACATAGGCAGACAATATAATGCACAACAGGTTGAGCATTATTAGCAAGTTCTTTTATCAAATAATTCGTCTTACAAGTCCTGCAAACAGTAAACCTTTTTGCTTGTTACTTTTTAATATAAGTGAAATTCGTGTTGGAAGTGACTCATACAATAAGGATATTGAAAGTGGCACCTTATGTTTTCTGGTTCTGATCTAGATATTTCTAATATATGAGTATATTAAAACAACAAATTAAAAAAACCATTAAATAAGGCCATCATATTCAAGAAAAGAAATCGAAAAGATCATTTTTAAAAGAAATTGCAATAAAAAAAAGGAAAGATAGTGAAAGTTGAAGTACAAACGAAACATACAAACGATTTGAGATGGAATTTCATGGTTAAATGCAATAGGAACGAAACGAATGCTATAGATTGCATGCTAAACGTGTACGAGAAAAATGTATTGGAAACAGAGTTGTTTATCACGCTGATGAGTATGATGAGCAGGATCCGACGTTGACGAATTTGTATATATGTGTGTGCGCGCGCGCGCACTTCAGTCGATTGGTATGATTATAGCTGACACTTGGATGGGTAGATAAGTTGACACAAGATGACCAGATAAGTTTGATAGAATTGTGGACACTTTTGTTATAGTCTTGTCCTGTTCTAGGTCGAAAAAGGTAACGGGACGTTCTTGAAGTTGTCCCTGGAAAGAAAGTCGAAGGAGGTTGTTTAGTGGGACAATTATGCTTGGCTACTATGTGTTTTTCCAGTTCTCTATAAGTCAATTTTTGATTACCGTCCTCGTTGAGAAGGGGGTTGTACAATAGAAAATATAGGAATCCAAATGTTTCAGGCGTGTCTCCTTTGTAGGGGGAAGGGATGCTTCATCCTTTATTGACCTTTATTTTTACTGCCATTGGCTTAATATCTCACATTTGGTCATTAATATCATTCCGTGTATATATATATATATATATATATATATATATATAGACAGACAAAGGAATATGCATAACCCTTCAAAATATATGTAAAAAACCCTCTCCCCCGGCGGCCTGGAGAATGCGCCCCCCCCCGCCCTACTTATCGTCGGCGATGGCCGACGAACAGCCTCCTTTTTCCTAATCTTTCGCAATGGTTGTTTCTTCATCATCCACCGCTTTTCCAAATCGAGAAATCGGCCGTCCGCTTCCGTTATACGTTGGTTGCCACGTTTTGGCGCAGCAGGCCTGCAATGGCTGCAATCCGTCGGGCATTGGACGTAATTGGATTTGCAGGTACGGTTTCTATTGGATTATTGGATGAATCACATATACTGCTGAATTTTGACAGGGAAGATGATTATACCAGATGCTTCTATCGTGGTATTTTGGCGCATCCTCGGGTATGAGATGCGCGTGACTAAGTAGACACTGACATTTGACCACGAGTTTGAGATACGGTGGTACCGGTTTTGGTCTCTCTCATTGGATTGCCAATTTACTTACATGATCAAAGGGCTCTATATGCCCTTGCACGTGCAATTGGCCGGCCCATCAAAGTTGACACGGCTATCTTTAATTTTCATCGTCCCTCGATTGCTAGAGTATATATAGAAGTTGATGTAACTCAAGAACTCCCTTCCAAAATATATGTCAATTGTGGTGCATCCTCTTTTTTTCAATCTGTCCTTTATGAAGATTTGCCATTATATTGCATGACATGTAGAACGTTCGGACACAAGGATGGTTCTTGTACTAAAAGAAGTGATCTCATGCCTGAGGCTACTGTTCAGAAACCCGCTCAGTCCAAGAAAGTATGGCAGCCAAAGCCAGTTACCGAATCTATGGATCCGGCTACTGCCCCTCATGCATGCCTACCAATGACGAGTTTTTGCCACAGCCCGGTCATGCATAGGATATCTCTCATTTAGGGCAAGATGCTGAGTATCATATGCCGATAGATGTTGCAGACGAGGGTGATTTGGGCAACAGTTCTGATACGGAGATACATCATGTTCAAAGCCAAGATCCGCCTGTTGTGCATGCTGTATCTGAAACTATATCCTGCTGCATACGGTTATTAGAGCCTTCCCCTGCTGATGATGAGCTTCTGGCTAGATTCGTTGGTCTAGTTGACGATTCGGGTTTCATTCCTGTTGTATCTAAAATGCGTCGCCGTACCCGAAAGGAACTTCCTCCATTGCCACCCTCTGCAATTCTCAATCGTAGTGCTACACGTTCCCCCCATTTATAAAGTACTTTCTCATCTTGTCAATGAATATTATGACATGGAATATTCGAGGCATTTGGCCATCGTTACCACGGTTGCATCATTTGGTTCATTTGCATCATCTTAATCTTTTAGCTTTGCTTGAGCCGAAGAACACAGCATCACATATCACATGTTTCCACATGGAATTAGGATTCTCTCATTCCTTTACTTCTACTATTGGTACTATCTGGATTTTCTGGCGAGATTCGCATTTTCGCATGGTTGAGGTTTGTTCGGAAGATCAACTATTGCATTTTAACTTTATTTTCTTACCTACTAACTTCTCCTTTTGGTGGACGGTTGTCTATGCTCGTCACACAGTTGTACTTCGCCGATCAGTGCATGCCCAGTCATGGTCTCTACCTTGGTTATTAAGTGGTGATTTCAATACCTTTCGCACATTGGAGGATCATAAGGGTTGTTTGCATCCTCAGCTCTCATCATTACATGATTTTAATAGTTGTGTAGAAGATTGTGGTTTAATGGATCCGCCATTTAATGGCACACGCTTTACTTGGGCGGATGGTCGTGGTCTAGGTTGTGTTCAACGGCATCTGGATTGGATTTTCACTAACTCGTTATTTCAGGATGTTTTCGATGATTTACGTTTAACCCATCTAACTCGCGTGCCATCTGATCACTCTCCGCTTTTGTTGGTTTGTAATTTATCTCGGGTGGAGGGATAGAGACCCTTTCGTTTCTTGGATTCTTGGCTCTCACATCTAGATGTTCATGCATATGTTAAGGATGTGTGGGAGTCGTATCCTACAGTTGGGGGTATATATGGATTTTATCGAAGATACGCCTGAAGCATAATATCCAATTGTGGAATAAGAATATTTTTGGCAATATTTTTGATAGATTACAGCAGGCCGAGATCTTGATGTGATTGGCAGAACAAGCTTTTGATAATCATCCTGCATTGGAAAAGCACCAGACATATCATAAAGAAAAAGCTGAATATTTACTAGCTTCCCAGTATGGATTTGATTTTTGGAAGCAAAAGGCACGTATTAGATGGCTTCGAGATGATGACGTCAATACAAAATATTTTCACACAGTGGTTAAAGGACGTCGTTGCCAACTTCGGATTCAACAAATATATACTTCGGAAGATGTCCTTTGTGATACACAGGCGAATGTACAGCAAGAAGTAGTTTCTTTTTACACTGCGTTATTTACTAGAGAGAATATAGGCGATTGTGATTGGATCTTAGCGCATATCTCCCAATTAGTGTCATTAGAGGAGAATGTCGTATTGACACAAATACCACAGCCGGCAGGGATTAAAGATGCAGCCTGGCATTTGGATCCATAGAGTGCCGCTGGCCCCGATGGTTTTCATGGTAATTTCTTACGTTCTTGTTGGAATATTATTTCTGCTGATGTTATTAAAGCAGTGCATGAATTCTTTCTAGGTATTCCATAACTTGCTGTCATGGCTAGAACTTTAATAACCCTATTGCCCAAAGTTGTATCTCCATGCACATTTGGTGATTTCCATCCAATTTGCTTAGATAACTTCATAAGCAAAATGTGCACACACATAATAGCTACGAGACTAAGTGTCTTACTCCCAAAGTTAATCTCGCCGGAGCAAACAAGATTCCTCAAAGGTTATGACATCTACTCACATGTCCTTTTGGCCCGTGAGATGATACATATGTTGGACCGAGGGGGTGCAGGCAATCAGCTATGTTTGAAGTTAGACATGCAGAAAGCATTTGACCGTGTGAGCTGGGAGTACTTGGAGTTGTTATTGTCTGCTTTTGGATTCTCAGCCTTTTTCATTCAATTGATTCTGAATCATTTGCGCAGTACACGTTTTTTAGTTTTGATAAATGCTGTGCCCTGTGGCTTTTTTCATCCTACACGAGGGGTTAAACAAGGGGATCTTTTATCACCACTGCTTTTCATTCTTGCTTCAGAGGGCTTCAGTCAGGGGCTGAACGCTTATGCATCTGCTAGACGTTTGTCTTCTTCTAGATTAGGACGTATGCCTTTTAATATCATGCATCTTGCATACGCAGATGATCTTTAAGTATTTTTGTGGGGGGACATGCACAGTATTCGAGCATTTAAGGAGTTCCTGTCTGGGTATGGTATGCATCATTCCAGAAAGTTAAATGGTCGGCAGAGCAAACTTTATTGTACCACGTTTTTGCAGCATAAGGGTATTCATTGGGCTTGTTATTGTATTATGCTTTTGCAGCATATTGATGCAAGGTTAAATGGTTGGCACAACAAACTTTTACCATAGGCAGGCAGGTTAGTCCTTCTACGATACGTTATCTCTTCTTTACCATTGCATATTATGGCTGCCAGCAGACTGCCAAAATCGGTCATACACACCATTCAGCGGAAAATGGCACACTTCTACTGGGGTCCATAGCGTCATTGGGTTTTTTGGTCTAGAGTACATATACCTCAATCCAAAGTTGGTTCGGGACTTCGTAATCTTTGCACGTTACAGGAAGCATATTGTTGTCGTATTTGGTGGCAATATCATTAGAAAACTACTGTGAAGTAAATACATGACTGCCAAATATGGCATCCGAAGCGATTATCGGCTCGTCTTCCTGATTCTCCTACATGGAAGCTCATCTTTCAGTTTCATTCATTGTGCATTACACACTGCCACTGGGATGGGGCTATTATTATTTGGACACCTACTTCTTCTGGCATCATTTCATTACGCTCAGCCTTTGAGGTATGTCGTTTATCTCGTCTGACCAATTTATCATCAACATTTATTTGGCACAAACATTAACGACCATCCATTATTAACTTCCTATGGCATTTGTCTCACCGTGCTTTGCCTTTGGATGATTTCTTATGTGGTTTTATGGTGATTAAACCAACCCAATGTCCATTTTGTAAAATGGCATCAGCAGAAGTCACACATTTGTTTCTTCAATGTCCATGAATCCATCCCATTTGGGTGTTTTATGCAACCTGTTTAGATGGCGTATATCCGATGTCTACACAGTTGTGGCCATATCTAATGGCATGTCGGATGCTTTCTTCATCCACTTCGGTGATGGGAGTTTTTTGCATCATTGTCCCATGTATTGTTCTGTTTAATATCTGGCGCTCTTATACGTCAATTATATATAATGAGGACTCTACTTGGACAACGGCCACATTAATGTCCAAAATACGTGCTGATATTTATTCATAGGGGAAGACAATCGACGACACTAAGCTTGCCTTAGGATCAGTCACACTTCAGCAGGCGGGACTTTTGCCACCACTTTAGGCACAAAAGGTACAAGTAGTGTGTTGGCTGGCTCCTCTGTCTGGACGTTTGGAGCTTAATACTGATACGGTGGTAGGTCGCCATTTTGCTGCTGCAGGCGGAGCTATTTTGTGGGATTCCACTGGGGCATGCCTTGGTGCAATTACATTTCGGTTACCTTTGGTTCAGCCTTTCACCGTGGAAACACAGGCTACCTCTTTTGGCCTCTTGTATTATTTACCTACACATCCTTGCCTTATTCTAGAGACAGATTACCATTTGTTATCGTAAGCGCTTTCTGATTTAGCAATCACACCGAATGCTTATCATCTATGGCGGTTGTATTCTTGGGTCAGACAGACTAGCACATTAGTTATGCATACATATCAAGAGACTAACTTAGCAGCACATCATTTGGCTCACCATGGTATGTTGACTGCCGCGACATGTGGCTTCACTCAAGCTACTCTGCCATCTCTTGTTTGCAGTTGTGTAACACTTGATTTTACTACAGGACATATTCGTCATGCTTGATACAAGCCATGCCCACGATTGTTAAAGTCTTCCATATGGATTGGCCCGCTAAGCTTTTGCTTTTGATCTTTTATATACTTCATCCCTCATGCTGGCAAATACTTATGTCCTCTATCCTTATGTTTTGTTTTGCATGGGCTGCTACGGGAACCACTGGCGACTTCCGAGACATTCGACGACGGCATAGGCATCCACTCTCATTTTATGGCTATTTCTTTATGTGTCTCACAGCTGCCCCAACTTGGATAAATATGTACTCTTTTCTCTTCGTGCAAGATTTTATACACAAGAGTGGTTTTGCTTGTCATGGTTTTAATGAGGCATATCATATCCAATTTAGGCAGCCTCCCATATCCCGTGACTTTTGCGGACTTCTCATCTCAATCTTTCGGCCTTTAAGTAGTTTCATTTATTTATGTTTTGAACTCTTATGCATTAATGGTATTCCTCCGTCATAAGTGAGGGCAACACAATAATAAATGACAGAGGCATCGTACTCCTTTAATTAATATATATATATATATATATATATAGGCAGAAAAACACACAGATATATACATATAGATATATATACGTATGAGTGTGTATATATGAATATAAATATTGTTGGCAGTAATTTGAGTCAGACGAAATTGACTTTTGTACAGTTTGCTTATGAAATAAAGTAATGGCTGGCCTACCAAGCTCAGGATAGGCTAGATCGATCCGCTAAGTCAAGACAGTTCAGATAGCACAATTAAGTATGCGTTCTGAACAGTTAGCCGACCTGACGACCTAAACTGAATAGCACAGCAGAACAGTAGCTCTGTGCTATTGGCCTTCAAGCTGAGCTGAACTGAAGTCAGACTGATCAGACAGATCAGATCAGTCCAGTCAGCGCAATAGTATTCGCGTTCTGGCCTGTTGATCGACCTGCTAACCTCGGCACCTAAGGACAACAACTACAGGAGCTTTCAGCCGCTTCAGCCATGCTCAACACAAAGCAAAGCTCAGCACAGCAGTGCTGTAAAACAACGAATGTTTTCAGCCAAACAACAGAGCTCAGCACACTGCAGAGCTCAACTCGGCAACATTGTACAACAACATTGCTGCACTATCCTTCGATCAGCAGAGCTCAGCACAAAGCAGAGGTCAGGACGGCAATAACCTCAACAGCTCAGCTGAGCAGAGATCCGAGGTGAGTCCAGGACTCTGTCTTTAAGATGTATTGCTCCGGTATACTATGCCCAACCGGATGGAGCAATCGTCTCCCAAGATACAAAAGAGTAAGTTCAGACGAGCGGCACTGCAGCGTAAGAACTCAAACGGCCTGTAAGTTGCCCTGAACTTCTCGGAATATTGAAATGCAGAGTGTATGCTAAAGAGTGATTATGCAGAGAGAGATTGCACAGAAAAGGAGAAGAATTTTGGATTTTTAAGTGAGTGTGAATGACCGCAGAGGTCAGCTTGGCCACTATTTATAGGGAAATTCTGAGGTCAGTCTGTTGTAGTCAATTCAACCACAGCTGTAGGATCAGATACCTGCTCGGCCTGAACCCTTGGATCAGATAACCGTACCAGGTATGTCCTCAGCCGTCAAATCAAATAACTGTTAAATCTGAATCATCAGATCATAACAAATTCAAGTCAGTCCGGCCGGTTAAAGCTCAACAACATTTTTCAAAATTTAACCATAGCCTATCTTAACAACCTAGAGAGTTTTAAACTCAACAAACTTGTAGTCTGTAGCCCGCAGCCTGATCTGTAGCCCAGTCCGCAACCTAAGCCTATCAGGTCCGTAGCTCAGTCCGCCACCTAAGCCTATGTCCAGACACAGGCTTAGCTGAGCTGAGCTGATTTTCTCCTTACTTTGAGCATTAATTTCTCTTTCACCTGTTATGAGAACCGAGTGATTCAAAAGCCTAAAATTATCTACCCGTCACATAGATAACTAAGGACTCATTAGTTTCTACTCATCTTTAATATCCTATAGAGTCATGTGAGTTTTGGATCTCGGCAGTTTTCCACCACCATGCCAAATGTTCGGTATTGTAGATCGAACTCATGACTCTTTGAGTTATGTTAATGAAATTAGAAGGGTTTTTGCCAAACGCTAGTGATGCCGTGTGTTAAACGTTTGGAGACACCTTGCACAAAAAATTATCAGCATTTTTTCTGATAGATTGAATGTAGAGATAGATAGTATTTACACTTTAGTTTGACTTTGTATATTTTGTTTCGGTCATTTTCTTTCAATTATTTGTGCATGTTCACTATTATGACCATTTTAATATCCCAAGGCTTTTGTGTATGTTTAATAAAATAGCTTTACTAGTACATATTCCTATTATTGTGATATCCGCGCAGGTACATATAGAGACGGGGTCTATCCCTTGGGATGAGGGTATTGTTAGCCTGCCTCTCATCCTCCCCAGACCCTGACGATAGCTTGTGCTGTCGTTAGGATATACTAGGTATGATTGTTGTTGTTGTAATCATGCAAAGTCTTGTTCTAATTGAGTGTAATACTCAATTGTCAAAGACATAGTAAATATATCTGCTATATGATCATTTCATGGTACAATCTCAACGTATACTAAACTTTTTTGCACATAAACTCTTATAAAATAATTTCTAGCCCAAATGTTCTTAATTCTACTATGATTAACAACATTTTGTACGATACCGATGGCTGAGATAATATCACATAGAATATGCATTTTGTCAAATCTAACATTATGTCATTTAATATGTGTCATCTAGAGGAATTGTACACGAGGCACCTGACCCGCATTCGAACTCCACCATAGAAAGACATACACTATTTTTTTTCTTGAAAATCTAAGAAACCAAACAATCACAAAAAAGTTGACAAGTATCGGATGTGGTCTTCCTATCAACAAGATTACCGGCATAATCCGAGTCACTATAACCCCAGAAATAAAAATATCTATTCTTAGGATAAAATAACTGAAAATTCTATGTTCTTTTATATGCTTAACAATAAGTTTAATAGCAACTAGATGTGATTCCTTAGACATGTCTTAAAATTTATAAGCACACGGCATACAAAATATCCAGCCTACTAGCCGTCAACTAAAGCAAATTACCCATCATACCTCTATACTTTGTTACCTCAACTTGTGTTGTATTTTCACTTTTGTCAGGTTTAGAGTTTATGCTCATTGGTGTGCTTACGCTCCTTCCATCCTCAAATTTACACTTCTTGAGAAAAACTTTAGCGTACCTTTTTTAAGAAATGTACGCTACTTCTTTAGTTAGCTTGATGAAGGAAATGCTATATTGCTTCTTGTCAAATCAAAAATCTAAGCAATCCCTTTATGAATTTAACATGGTCCATAAATGACCTTTCAATAATTTATCTCCCAAACTCATAGGATTCTGCACATTCACCAAGGTTAAACTCTTTATTCTTAAGATACGCTAAATGATAGGATATAGTTCCTTTAAGACAGTAGAGAATATGTGATGATTACTTAGTATGACTCATATACCATTATTTTAAGTGTAGTACATACCAACAAAAAATGCATGATACTTCACATAGAGAGCAAATGAAGTGAACTTCTCTCTACTTGGATAATTCATTTGATTTCTCATTTTTCATCTTTACCAATTTTATAAATAGCGCTTAATTCCCTCTAACTTGCAGTTGAAGCAAATTGCTTTTGTCATTGTACTTAGTTATAGTCAAATGTACTTCTTAGTTGTATAATATGAAGCTCAAAAGAGTAGTTGAGTTTTCTTATAATACTCATATCAAACTTATTATGCATCTCCTTACACATGCTTTTTCAAATTAAAATTTTCATTTAGTGTAGCGAATTTGATTTGCAAGAATCAACTAAATTAAGTCCCTTAATAAAATCAACTATTCATCAAGTGAAGGTACCTAAAAATGATATGTAAAACGCACATATATGCAATATGCAACATGTTATGTAGGGTGCGATCTCCTGTCACGCTTAAAATTTACAATGTCCTCATTGTAAGGAGGATTAAAACCAAAAAACACAGGAAGGTGGACAAAATATCCAAAATATTAGGGGGTATTTTACATATTAAAGATAGTTCATAGGGGCTGTTAAAGCATATCTTCAAGATAAAGATAAATGCAAGATAGAAGATAAAGACTTCAAAACTTAAATGCAGTTTGTTATATTATCCTATCTTTTACTGTTTGTATTTTGGATATCTTATCTTATCCACATTTGTTTGTATTTGAAATGTTATCCTGTAAACAGTTGTAACCATATTTGATTACTGTAATTGAACGACATATAATGAAAGTAAAGGCGCTGAACTCGTTGAGGTTGAGTAACCAGCGATTCATAGATTGTTTGTGCTACTCTCGTTCCTTCTTCTTTATTTTATCTTTTATGGTATCAGAGCTTAAGGCCCACAAAAATGGCCGACTCTTCCTCTTCAACCACCAGCCTTGCCGCACCCTCAAATCCCACTCCAAATAATATTTCCTCCTTTGTTCATCCTCACAGTATCATCACCGTCAAACTTAACAAAGACAACTTCTTGCTCTGGAAGGCACAAATTGTGCCCTACCTGCATGGCCAGAAAGTTTTTGGCTTCCTTGATGGCACCACAATGCCGCCACCTTCGAAATTGGCCCACACGGGTGACGCTTCTGCAACACCCATTGATAATCCAGCTTATCTTACCTGGATTCAACAGGACCAACTGATCCTCAGTACACTCCTCTCCTCTCTCACCGAAGGAGTTTTGTCTCAAGTGGTTGGATGTACCACTTCACGTGATCTCTGGATAACCCTAGAACGAATGTTCACCTCGCAGTCTAGGGCTCGAATCATGCAGATTCATTATCAACTTGCCACTGCCAAGAAGGCTGGCTCCTCCATTCCCGAATACTTCCAAAAAATAAAAGGGTTTGCAGACACTCTTGCTGCTGCAGGACAACCACTCAATGACTTCGAACTTGGATCCTACATTCTCGCAGGCCTAGGACCCGAGTATGACCCGTTTGTCACATCGGTCACTACTCGAGTTGATCCACTCACTACCGATGAGCTCTATAGACATCTGCTTGCACATGAATCACGTCTGGAGCAATACACAGTACCAACCCCTGAAAGCTTTCCGTCCGCGAACATGGCGTCCCATCAGTCACGCGGCGGAGGCCGGCGCAATCCCCCCTCGCACCCTAGAGCGCGGCCACAACAGTTTAATTCCTGTGGGAACCGTGGCCGTGGTCGCGCGGTCGATCTTTTGGACCAACTAGCCCCTTCCAACCAGACACGACTAGCTCTTCTCGGCCTACATGTCAGGTATGTAACAAAGTTGGTCACATTGCTCTTCACTGCTATAACAGATTTAACCATGCTTACAATGGTGAGCAACCTCACCCACCGGCGGCATTCATGGCCTCACCCCTTCAATGATTACAACTGGTATCCGGACACTGGTGCGTCGAATCATCTCACATCTGATCTCAATAACCTCAACATTCATTCTGATGAGTATCTGGGAACAGACAAGGTGCAAGTGGGCAATGACACCACTCTTCCCATATCTCACACAGGTTCTACCTCTCTTCCTACACCCTCACATCACTTCACTCTCAAAAATGTCTTACATGTTCCTCAAATCACAAAAAATTTAATTTTTGTCAGTCAGTTTACCACAGACAATAACTGCTATCTTGAGTTTCACCCCAAATTTTTCTGTGTCAAGGATCAACTCACGGGACGCACCCTCCACCGCGGACCGAGTAATGCTGGTCTATACTCCTTCTACGTGCCACACTCCACTCCTACTCCTCCTCAAGCTTATGTTGGTGAAAGAGCTACTCTCAATGCCTGGCATGGACGTCTTGGACATCCAGCTCTTCGCACAGTCCGCCGTGTCATATCAAAATTTCATCTTCCTGTCCACCCCAGCAAACCACCTGCAGTGTGCTCCGCTTGTCAGCAAGGCAAAAGCCATCAACTTCCCTTTCCTGCTTCCCCCAATAAATCTAAATTTCCTTTAGACCTCTTGTTTGCTGATGTATGGGGTCCCTCCCCTATTCCATCAATAAATGGTGAACGATATTACGTTAATTTTGTTGATGATTTCAGTCGTTATACATGGATTTTTCCTCTTCATGCCAAATCCGATGTTCTTAGTGTTTTCACTCAATTTTGCAACAATGTTGAACGTCTATTTGATCGTAAGATTAAAGCAATACAATCTGACAATGACGGTGAATTTCAAAAATTGCATTCATTTCTCTCAAACCGTGGCATCTCACATCGCCTCACTTGTCCCCACATTCACCAACAAAAGGGCTCAGTCGAACGCAAACATCGTCACATTGGCGAAACCGGTCTCACACTCCTTAGTCATGCTGCTCTTCCTCATCACTACTGGGCCGATGCCTTCAACACCGCATGCTACTTAATTAATCGTCTTCCCACTCCCACTCTATCACACAAATCACCTTATGAAACTCGATTTCAACAAACACCCGACTACACATTTCTTAAAACATTTGGATGTGCGTGTTGGCCCCTCCTTCGTCCATACAATCGTCATAAAATACAATTTCGTTCTACACAGTGCCTCTTCCTTGGCTACATCAATAATCATCATGGCTACAAATGTCTTGATCTTAACACTGGCAAAACGTACATCACTCGCAATGTTATCTTCGATGAAACAAACTTTCCCTACACCTACCTGCGAACATCGACCCCTTCCAACCCGCCTCTCTCCACCACTGTAACACTCCAACCTCTCCCTCTGCCGTCCACCTTAACCCCGCAACACAAGTCCCACATCGATCCCTCCATGCAACACACCCCCCTCACCGCCGTCTAGCCCAAATTCCTCCACCCGCAACCTCCAGTCCCTAGATCGCCCAACACTCGAACCTATTCCCCCTACTGTACCTCCTACTAACCAGCATCCCATGCAAACGCGATCCAAATGCAACATTCAAAAACCCAAACAACTCACAGATGGTACAATCTGATACCCTCTTCCCCATGCTTTACTCGTCACATCCCATTCTCAAATCTCTGAACCAACGTCTTATACACAAGCTTCCAAATCTCCTGAGTGGCACCATGCCATGACACTTGAGTTTGACGCTTCTCTTCGCAATGGCACCTGGACTCTTGTTCCCCTTACTCCCTCTATGAATGTTGTAGGTTTCAAATGGGTTTTCCGCATCAAATGGAAAGCTGATGGAACCTTAGACAGGTACAAAGCGCGTCTTGTTGCCAAAGGCTTTCATCAACAACCTAGTATTGATTATCATGACACATACAGTCCTGTGGTAAAACCCACAACTATTCGTACAGTCTTGTCCATTGCTGTTTCTCTTCGATGGACCATCCAACAAATTGATGTCCGAAATTCCTTCCTCCACGGCTTTCTTGATGAAGAAGTTTATATGTCACAACCCCCAGGCTTTATTCATCCTCAATATCCCAATCACGTGTGCAAGCTCCGCAAGGCACTCTACGGTCTCAAACAAGCACCTCGTGCTTGGTTCTCTCGTCTCAGTACACGCCTATTAGAGCTCGGATTCACTAGCTCAAAATCAGATTCATCTCTCTTTATCTATGTCTCAGCACAAAGTATCATCTACAATCTAATATATGTTGACCATATCATCATAACGGGGTCCAATACCGCCGACATCAAACGCCTTCTTTATTGCCTACACGGTGACTTTGTAGTAAAAGAACTTGGCCCCTTGCACTACTTTCTTGGAGTTGAAGTTATTCCAACTTCCGATGGCTTATTTCTCACCCAGCAAAGGTATGTTTTGGATCTTCTTAAATGCACCAACATAGAACATGCTAAATCCATCTCATCTCCAATGAGTACATCTCATACCTTATCCTCCTTTTCTGGAGACCCACACTCGGATGTTACACAATGCCGGAGTACAGTAGGTGCTTTACAATATCTATCTCTAACACGCCCAGATATCTCCTTTGCCATCAACAAAGTGTGCCAATATATGCACCGCCCAACCACTCTACATTGGCAAGCCGTAAAACGCATGCTCAGGTACCTTAAGCACACAATAACTCACGGCTTGGTCTTGCACCGTGCGACATTCAATAAACTTGAAGCCTATTCCGACGCCGACTGGGCCGGGTGTCCTGATGATCGCAAGTCCACCAGCGGCTATTGCATCTTTCTTGGCCCAAACATTATATCTTGGAGCTCCCGCAAACAACCTACTGTATCACGTTCAAGCACTGAGTCTGAATACCGAGCCCTTGCTGCAACAGCCTCGGAACTTCTTTGGCTACAATCTCTTCTACGCGAACTTGGTATCTACCTTCCTCACCCTCCAACACTTTGGTGTGACAATATTGTGCTACATATCTATCTTCCAATCCGATATTCCATGCACGCACCAAACATATTGAGATTGACTTTCATTTCGTCCGAGATAGAGTTGCAAATCGGTGCCTAGACGTTCGCTATCGCTGCACTCAAAACCAACTTGCTGATTTCCTCACCAAACCACTCGTCTCACGATGGTTCATTACACTACGAACCAAACTCAACGTCCAACCACCGCCGTTGACTTTTCGGGGGCATGTTAAAGCATATCTTCAAGATAAGGATAAATGCAAGATAGAAAATAAAGACTTCAAAACTTAAATTCAGGTTGTTATATTATCCTATCTTTTACTGTTTGTATTTTGGATATCTTATCTTATCCACATTTGTTTGTATTTGAAATGTTATCCTATAAACAGTTGTAACCATATTTGATTACTGTAATTGAACGACATATAATGAAAGTAAAGGCGCTGAACTCGTTGAGGTTGAGTAACCAGCGATTCATACATTGTTTGTGCTACTCTCGTTCCTTCTTCTTTATTTTATCTTGTAAGGGCAATTTGCTATTAATTCTTTATATGTTGATCATTTATTACGTACATGAACGATAAAATGTCAAGTGACGTAAGGCGCTGTGTTGAGGAATTAGAAACTGCAGATTCTAGATGAGTAAATTGAGTTGGCTAGTACTTGGAAAAGCGAGCTCCAATTGGCTGGTGAACAACAGATAGATGAGAAGAAAAACGCACTAAAGCAAGGAAGAAGAAGTGTTAGGCGGGTAGTTTAAATGTAGTGAAATGACCAAATTACCGTTACTGAATAAACTTGTTGTAGCAGTGGTTCAGGGTAGTGTTGTACTTTCAGCCTATTTTCTTTTCTCCCCGAGTGTACCAGCGGTTAAATACTGCGGAGGCAGTTTTCTTTTCTTGATCCTTTAATGAGATCAATAGCAAAAATATCTTCCTCCCTTAGATTGTTCTATTTATTCATCTTCGTGAATATTCTTCTTGTGATGTATGCATGTTATCATGGTATCAGAGCGATCCACTTGAATTATATTATTCGTTGTAGTTGTTCAGTTGATTGATTACATACCGGTTGTCTTGTTCACTTGAATTGAATTTTCTTGGCGTCATCCTTCCTTCGTTTGAGTGATTGACATGGCTTCGTTGAACGCTGGTCCTTCGACATCAAGAAAGAATCAAAATCAATCGACCGAAAATCCACTACAGAACATGATGTTTGGCTCAAGAGGTAATCAAATTCCTCATACTGAAAATATTACACAAAATCCATTTTATTTGCATCCTAATGATAGTCTATCAATTGTGTTCGCACAACCTCCTCTAAACTCACACAATTTCCATACCTGGAGCAGAATGTTTGAGATGGTGTTAGTAGTGAAGAATAACGTAGGCTTTATAGACGGAAAGATTCAACAACCATCTGCTATAGATCCACAGTATGCAATTTGGAGACAAGTTAAGACCATGGTTTTATCTTGGATGATGAATTCAGTGTCTCCGTCAATCACACAAATTATTATGTGGTTTGACAGTGCCAATGATTCTTGAAATGATCTCCAATTGAGATACGGCAGTACAAACCCTTTCAGATTGTCTGATTTAGTGGAAACGTTTTATAGCATTAAGTAGGAGTCATTAAGTGTGAGTGAGTACTTTACGAAACTAAAAATTGCATGGGAAGAGTTAATGGCTATTAGGTCCAGTCCTACTTGCACATGTAGGGGCTGTAGATGCGATGTAGCAATTAAGATGAAGAAATTTATAGAAGGAGACTATGTCATTAAGTTTGGTAAGGGTTTAAATGAAAACTTTGAACCTGTTAAATCATAGGTGTTCGTCATTATGACATTTCTTGATATAGGTACAATGTTTTCTATGGCATTGAAATATGAGAGGAAGATGTTGGCTGACAACGTTGGGGGTACATTTGACAGCAACCCCACTGCCTTGATAGTAGAAGGACAGATGAATGATGGATTTGTACCATATTCAGGAAGACGACAAGGATAAAGGTATAGTAGAGGTGGAGGAAGGTTTAATTCAGAAGCAGAAAAACATTTCCAATGCACACACTGTGGTATGCAGGGACATACAATTGATAGATGTTAAAGAAGCATGGTTTTCTTCATAGCTTCAAGTCAAGGAATCAAGTGAATTTTAGTGAATCTGCAGAGATTGAGTCTAATGAAGCACATGATGCTCAAGTGAACAAGACTGTACAGTCACTAGTCCTGACTCCCCAGCAGAATCAAAAACTGTTGAGCAGGTTAAGTAAGAGTGATGGGCACTCAAAAAGACGAGGGAGTGCAGTTGCACAGAATACTGTTCTGTCTGCTCAAGTTGGTAAGATGAAAGGTAATACTGACTCTAATATTTTAAGTACATGGATTTTAGATTCTGGAGCTACTGATCATATTGCTTCTAGCCTTTCTTTATTCTTGTCTTCTAAACCAATCAATAATGTTATTATCAATCTATCAAATAAAGTTATTGTATCTGCTACTCATATTGGATCAATTGTGATTAATCCCTTGCTCGCACTATATGATGTCATTAATGTGCCTTCCTTTGCTTACAATTTAATTTCCTTGAGTAAGTTGGCTTCAAATCTCAATCTTCTTATTCAAATCTTTGGTTCTTGTTGTTTGAGCCAGGATCAATTATCGAAGAAGATGATTGGTTCAAATGAGTTGTTTGATGGTTTGTATTACCTGAATGGGGTTGCATCATTGCAGAATCATGTTTGTTTCACAGCTTCTGGTCTCATTTCACCAGCCATGTTGTGGCATTGCAGGCTGGGACATGCCTCAATTCCCAGAATAAAGCAAATTCATAAACATGCTTCAGTATCAGCAAATACTCTTGATGAACCTTTTATCATTTGCCCAATGGCTAGACTGAAGAAATTGCTATTTCCTGTTTCTGTTTCCCATTCTGTACACCCTTTTGATGTGATTCATGTTGATATCTGGTGACCAAATAGATACCCTACTTTGTATGCACAAAGATACTTTCTTACCATTATAGATGATTGTAGTAGGTAATCATGATTGTACCTACTCAAGTCTAAATCTGAAGCAAGGCATGTTCTTAAAAGTTTTTGTCATTATGTGCACACTCAATTTGATAAGAAAGTTAAGATAATGAGGTCTGATAATGGAATGGAGTTTAAAATGCCTGACTTTTATATGCAGCATAGTATTATATGCCAAACCAGCTGTGTTTATACCTCATAGCAAAATAGTTTGGTAGAAAGGAAACACCAACATATTCTAGGGGTAGCCAGATCACTCAAATTTCATGCCAAATTGCATATGCTTACTGGGAGTTTGCTGTGTCCCATGCAGTATACTTAATTAACCTTCTTCCTACTCCTATCCTATTCAATATTTCACCCTTGCAATCACTCTTCAGAAAACAACCAACTTATTAGCACCTTAGAGTATTTGGGTTCTGACCTATGCATATAATACCTAACCTCATAAACATAAGTTAACACTTAGAGCCATTCCATGCTTGTTTCTGGGAATTCCACCTATAACTAAAGGCTACATACTGCAGAACCTAGATACTAAAGATATTCTCATCTTTAGAGACGTGCAGTTCATGGAGACAACTTTTCCTTGCACCAATAACTCATCACAAGCTACTTCAGAACCCCCCCTTTCTCGTTCTTTTCTTCCTTGCCAATCTCTACTTCTTCTCTAAGTTAGTCAATTCCAGGCCAGCCCTTTAATCCAGAACAACACTCTACTCCAGAACACCTTTCAACTGCCCTATTTGAAGATTCTTTAGCCTCTCTGCCATCTCACTCTTCTGTGCCTAACTCCATATCATCTTCACCAGCTATAGCTCCTTTATCTGATCATCAGCAACATATTACCCTGGACATTCCTCTTGTCTTCAACTGGGAGGCTGATTCACTGACATTACCAAACTCTTAGTGTCAAGACGGTGATACTCATCCTTCCACTAGTCCAACCAGAATCAGAAATCCACCATCATGTTTAAATGATTATCACTATAGCCAGCTATCTGCATCACATGATCATTGTTCCTCTTTGGAATATTCTCTTGAACATTATTATTCTTTGTATCAGTTAGCTCCTTAATTCAAAAATTATGTGCTTAATGTTAGCTTGCAGCAAGAACCACAGTCTTACCAACAAGCAGCCATTTCAGTAGATTGGCAACAAGCCATGGCTCTGGAGTTAGCAGCATTAGAGGCAAATGACACCTGGACCATGGTTCCTCTACCCCCAGGCAAGAAGCCTATTGGATGCAAGTGGGAATACAAAATTAAGAGGAAAGTTGATGGTGCCAATGAGAGATCGAAGGCCAGGCTAGTTGCCAAAGGCTATACTCAGCAGGCAGGTGTAGATTATGGGGATACATTCTCACCTGTGGCCAAGATACCCAAAGTGAGACTAGTATTTGCCCTGGCAGCACTCAAAAGATGGTTTATACATCAGTTAGATGTTAACAACACTTTCTTACATGGAGACCTGGACCAAGACATTTGCATGATGCTACCTGAAGGTGTTTCTGTTTCCCCGGGACAGTTTGCAAACTCAACAAGTCCCTATATGGCTTAAAGCAAGCTAGCAGGTAGTGGAACACTGAATTGACATCTTTTCTCATTTCTGAAGGCTACACCGAATCACAGCATGATTAAACCTTGTTTACTAGACATCATCAAAATTCCTTTTTGGTTCATCTTATCTATGCAGATGACATTGTCATTGCTAGTGACTCACTTGATGCTATTCAATTCATCAAGGATAGATTACACTCCACTTTTAGAATCAAGGATCTTGGTCCACTAAGGTACTTTCTGGGTCTTGAAGTTGCAAGGTCTCAAGAAGGATCATGGTTTGCCAAAGAAAATACACATTAGAGCTATTGGAAGATACTAGACACCTGACTTCTAAACCTGCTAATAGCCCCATGGAACAAAACTTGAAGTTGGCACACAAGGATTCACCACTGTTTTATGATGTATCTGGCTATAGAAGGCTTATTGGTAAATTGCTGTACTTAACAATTATAAGGTCTGACATTAGTTATACGGTGCAACAATAAAGTCAGTTATTAGACACACCCACAGAGATGCACTGGAAGGCTGCTCAAAGATTATTGAGGTATCTGAAGGGGACTCATGTGCAGGGGATTTATTTCCCAAGCAAAGGTTCTGTGAAGGTAACAGTGTTTTCAGACTCAGACTGGGGAGATTGTATATAGAGTAGAAGATCTGTAACAGGCTACTGCATGTTTCTTGGAAATGCATTGATATCAGGGAAAGCAAAGAAGCAAACCACTGTCTCTAAGTCTTCATCAGAGGTAGAATATAGAGCTCTTGCCTCAGCAACTTGTGAGGTTGAATGGATTTTCTATTTGCTAAAGGATCTGAGAGTACTGCACAATGAACCAGTGGAGATATTTTGTGATAATAAGAGTGCAATCTACATAGTGGAGAACCCCGTATTCCATAAAAGGACTAAACACATTGAAATAGACTGTCATATTGTAAGAAATAAGTTCCAAGAGGGTTTGATCAGATCTATGCCAATCAAAACAGAGTTACAGTTAGCGGACATTTTTACAAAGGGTTTAGACTCCAAAAGATTGCGCATCCTGATTGCAGTCTTAGGAGTCTGCAACTTGTTTACAAAGTCAGGATTGAAGGAGGGTGTTGAGGAATTCGAAATTGCAGATTCTGGGTGAGTAAATTGAGTTGGCTGGTACTTGGAAAGGCGAGCTCCAATTGGTTGGTGAACATCAGGTGGCTGAGAAGACAAACGCAGTGAAGCAAGGAAGAAGAAGAAGTGCTAAGCGGGTAGTTTAAATGTAGTGAAATGACCAAATTACCCTTACTGAATAAACTCGTTGTAGTATTGGTTCAGGGTAGTGTTGTACTTTCAGCCTATTTTCTTTTCTCCCGCCAGTGTACTAGCGGTTAAATACTGCAGAGGCAGTTTTCTTTTCTTGATCCTTTAACAAGAATCAATAGCAAAAATATCTTCCTCCCTTGAGTGTTCTATTCGTTCATCTTCGTGAATATTCTTCTTGTGATGTATGCATTTTATCACGTAGTAACATGTAGTGTATTAGTAAGGATACATCATATCAAAATAAGATCATCTCTTTTGTTACTTAATTTGATTGTGAGACAACTTATTAAATAATATTAATAAAAAGGTGGATAGAAAAACACAATTAATAGTGAAAAAAGTTGATGAATAGTTTGGGAAGAAACTTATATCCCAACAATAGTGTATGTATAACTCCTAAAAAAGACCACAAAATGGTGTACATATTTTCGTTTGATATGTTATATATGTATCATTATTCACGCCAGATGTTTTAAGACTACTGTAAAATTTATATAAGTAGCGACCTCTAAGATAACAAGAACAACAACCATACACATATATTACAGCAACAGTAAAAGCTATCGCTAGTTTGAGAAGATTGAAAGATAGACAAACAATACATCCATTCCAATAGATAGAATAATTGCTTCCAGTGAGATCCTGATTTTAATATAACAAGATTTGTAAATTAAATACTTCTAAAATAGCAAGATTTGTAAATTAAAAGTCATAGACATCACATGGACAATTGAAACAAGAGATAGAGCTGATGATATATGACATTTTGTATGATTGAACGCGTAAAATATTTGTATACCGTTGATGTGACACCGTTGATTGTAATCAAATGACTTTTGTATTACGTAATTGAATGTCGCATTGTTACACGAACCAACCATATAAAGCATGGCCCATTTGTACCTAACATAGTTAGGAATACAGGATAGGACCACCTCACCGTAAGGGAAGTGCGGTGACGCGTGACCGCGCGACACGTGGCAGCAAGGGGGGTGGTGAGACTAGATGAGGTGACCCTCATCTAGTCTCACCACCCCCTTGCTGCCACGTGTCGCGTGGTCATAAAAGGAGTGAGACAAATTGGGGTGAGGAGATCCCAACCCTAGGAATACTCTTTCGAGAAGCACATTCACATAGTACCTACAATATCATTATCATCTTAATACCTAGAAAAAAAAAAAGGTGAAAAATCTTTTATACTTAAGTATTCTTTGAATCCATTTTAGTGTTGTGTAGAAACTCAAATGACCAATAAGATGATAGGAAATGGAAAATGTGCTTCTCTTTAATAAAGTTATATAATGAAAGAAATTGAAAATTTTCTAGCTAAAAGCCGCTAAAGTTTAAAATTAAAGGCTCAGTACCTTCAATGATAATTTTGATGTCATTTCACTAAAAGGCCTTTCAATGTGTATCAATTTTTTTTGTTACGTAACATTAAATACAAACTGTAAATAAAAGTGATATGTCCACAAATTAGTCAAGTAATCTCTAGCATTCTATATATCATCATAACTTCTGACAACTCATATTTTATGTCTAATACATACCAAGTGTAAATAATTGAAAATTCTTTCAATAACCAATTTTCGTTAGTAATGTCTACTTTCCTTTTATATGATTTTTTTTGTTAATAAATTAATAATGGTTATCCCTGTCTAGGACAAACGCATACCATTAGTCCCATCGAGACATCACATTGAAATTTACAGGTTATCTAATAAAAGATAAAATTTACAGATTGTCCACTAAAAAACAATTAATGTCAGTTGGATTTGAACCTAATATTGTACAAGTCGAAAGCTATTTCAGGATCTGAACAAATTTTTTTTCCCAACACAGTGAAGAAAAAGAAAAAAAAACTAACCATTAATGAAATTCCAAGTCCTCAGAATAAGTGAAGATTGTTTTCATTACAAATTCTTACACATTGCCATGCACGAAATGCTTTTCCATTCCAATAGATATAATCGAACTTCTTTTCATAAGTAGTGCTCTCATTCCACGAAATGATCCAGCATTCTAATGGAGAAAGTCGATCTCCTAGCCTAAATGGTTGAGTAAAATGAATTAACCATCACATTACACCTCGTATTTCGTGTATATGAAACCAACTTTAGGCTAATTTGAACAATAATATTTTTGTTCAATGCTTTTGGAGAGAATCGCAGATAAATGATTAGTAAAGTCCTGTTCATTTGTTGATTTTGCAGATAAAGTAATTTTTTTTATGAAATCAAAGTTTAAATTATACGATAACAAGTTACTTTTTTTTTTTTGGGTCAAACTAGTGATGAAATAACACCAATAACATTGCCAGTGTAGTTCCCATTAAGAGAAAATTTATTGTGCCGGTCAAAATGATACTTCGACCTAAAAAAATAAAAATCTTATATTTTAAAATATTTACTGTAATATCAATGCATTTTTCTTCATACCCAAAATTTATTAACAAACTTTGTTAATTTATTGTGAATTATTGTTAAGGGCCATTATCCCCTTTTTAGATGTTTTTAATCTTCAAGATACTGTTAATAACGATTATTAAATTATGGCATCCTGATTTTTTAGTTTTAGAGTTTAGTCGCCCTTAACCAAAATTTTCTCAGAGAAATTATCATAAGTTCATATAAACAACAATAGAATTAAAGGAAAAGTTTCTAACGCTACACATCCATAACAATAATTTTAAATATGGTTGTAATTTAATTGTTTATATTTTTTTGGCTTATTCGTATGAATTCAATAGTAAAAACCAAAATAATCGTATCCAAGATACTGATCAACATAGCCAGAAAAGCTCAAATATAACTCAATATATAAACCAATGAAACTTGAAAACACATTTTTGTAAATAAAGTTAGATCGGTACATATCAGCAAACAGTAAAAAGGGAAAGAGAAAAGTTGCAATTCAAACCTCTCGGGTCAAATTCAACAGAATCATCGAAGGTGACACAACTTGAAAACACCAAAGGGAAAGAAAAGAAATAAAATTCCCATACCACATTCAAGAATAAGTATAGTTTACTGTAATGAAAATGGATGCAAGAACCAAGAGAACAAGTAGCAATTGTTGATGGTTTGAGGCGTGTATAAACACTATTAGTAATGAATATTTGTCTTCACTAGTTGCTACAGAGTTATAGGCAAGTTTCCTCTTATGATACAACATCCAACAAGGGTCAATCCTTTGATGAGGGAGTGGGTTCTCCCCCACCTGTACCAGAGGCCCCTTAGCCAGGTGGGATGTAAATCGAGGGATGTGCTCCACCGGCAGCCCTGCAAATGGAGAGGACACACGAGACTCAGCCAGCCCAGAGGTAACCCTTGTAATATTTCAACAAGGATTGTCTCCACACGGACTCGAACTCAGGACGTCGGGGTTCTAGCCCTAATCACCTTTGCCACTTACCACTGGACTATACCCCTGGGGGCAACAAGGGTCAATCCTCATCAATAAAGTAAGCAACCAAATGAACTTTCAAATTTAGAGTGTTTTTGTGTAGGAAGAACTTTTAATTCTAGAATTAACTTGAGATCAAGATGTCTTGAAATGTGTTGCAATAGCCTTTTTATAGGCTCTTGAACATCATTTCACACGTTTCTAGTCGTTGCATGGTGATTGGATATGTCTCTTGGTGCATAAGTTGCAACTTTAGATGAAGAGCCACATCTGTCGAGCACATTGATCGATCGATGTGATTGATCGATGTCTCACGGAGAGCTCTAACTTTTCATCCAAACTATTTCGATCGATCTATGTATCAACAAAGTCACATTGATCGATCTATATGCACGATCGATCTATGTTGGACAATGTAATTCATCTTTCCACTCATACTACATCGATTGATCGAAGCTATCAATCTATGTAACATCGATCGATCGATGTCTCACAGAGAGGTCCAACTTTTCATCCAAACTACTTCAATCGATCTATGTATCGACGAAGTCACATCGATCGATCTATGTGCATAATCGATCTATGTTGGACAATGTACTTCAACTTACTACTCATAGTACATTGATTGATCGAAGTCATCAATCTTTGTGACATCAATCGATGGATGTGATTGATCTATATCCAATAGAATACTCAGATATATTTCCAGGGCACCTGAATCGATCCATGTCACTTCTATCAATTACATTAATCGATCTATATGGTCTTACGCCAAGTTATTCTGGCTTCCTTAAGCTCCAATTCACCACCATTATTATTTCTATTGCCTTTACAATCTATTATAACACCTACACTATTCCTTCATCATTCATTTATTTATTCTTCTATTCACATTATTCCTTCATCAATTATTTATGTAATCATCACGTTAGGCTTTGGAAATTTGATGAGCGTTGTCTTGACTCTTTTACTTTTTCTAATAATAATTACAGTAGCGCTCTATAAGTACGAGGGCAGCTTCTTGTTAATCTCATGCTTAATCCACTTTCCTGCACATAAACAAGACATTGCGTACCCGTTCTTAATCAGGCAAAAATGGAGGTAGATCTTATCAAGAAAGCCCTTATGGCCTCTTGTTTAGCATTATTGATAGCATGGGTATGGAGAATCCTAGACTGGGCATGGTTTACCCCCAAGAGACTCGAAAAGCGTCTGAGGGCTCAGGGTTTCAAAGGAAACCCATACAGATTCATGGTGGGAGACGTGAAAGAGAGTGCTGAAATGCTCAAACAAGCCATGTCCAAACCCATAGTTCCTTTTACCAATGACATTTTTCCTCGTGTCATGCCCCACATTCACCATACCGTTCAGAAATACGGTATATAATTTTAGTTAATCCACGAAGACTTGGTTCTTTCGTCTCTCTTCGGACGTTAGCGTTCGTCAAAGAAAGATTTATTTATGCTTAGTTATTGTTAATCCTGTCTTTTTTTGAGATGAAAGGAAGACGGCACTTTCTTGGAAATTTTAGTCGTCTTTTTTCGCAAGACTGACTCTCCCTACTGGTGCATGATAGTTTTTAACCATCAGTCTCAAAATATGTGTTTTTTATTTTTAATATAGTTTAAATTACACTATGTTAAAAGACAAAAAGGATATGTATTTTGAAATTTAGAACGTAACAACCAGACCATAGTTGCAACATTTATTATATCCAATTAGCACATTAGATATGATTTTATTGAGTGCGATACAAAATGATTATGCCGTCGACATATGTTTTAATGCTTATGAAAACATGATAACATGTAAGGAAAACAATCTTGTGTTTTTGCAGGTATGAATTCCTTTACATGGATGGGAAGGATTCCTCGGGTGAACATTACAGAACCCGAACTGGTTAAGGAGATGTTATTTAACCATAGGAAATTCCAGAAGAATTTTAATCTTCATAACCCACTTGTCCTCCTATTGCTCTCTGGAATTGGAACTTTAGAGGGTGACAAATGGGCAAAACATAGACGCCTTATTTCCCCTGCTTTTACTCTTGAAAAACTCAAGGTTCATTTTTTCAATTTCCAAAAATTATAAATGGACATATTGATAAAAAGCTAAGTGGTTAATAAGTTTTTTTTTCCCTTTCTTTTTCTTCGTGTAATGCAGAGGATGTTGCCGTCATTTTCCATCTGCTATGATGATTTGTTGACCAAATGGGAGAACACTGCATCAAAGGCAGGACAAATTGAGGTGGAAATCTTCCCAACATTTGATGTGTTGACAAGTGATGTGATCTCTAAGGTTGCTTTTGGCAGCACCTACGATGAAAGTAGTAGGATCTTCAGGCTTTTGAAGGAGATGATGGAACTCGCAATCGACAGCATGAGGAGTATCTATATTCCTGGATGGTGGTAAGTTAAATGTATTATAAATCTGACTTATGACTTACATATTTCGCTTCTGGTTTAGTTAGTCGCGGTTGACAATCTATTTGGTGATACCTCTGTCTTAAGTTTAGATTTTGAAAAATATAAAGTTCAAGTCTAGTATAAATTTGAGTCATAATTGAATTGTATGAAAAAGTTACTATTCTTTAATGCGTATAGAACATTTCGTGTCATAAACGAACATTGATAAACTGATGTGTAGTCTTTATTAATGCCAATAACTAGAAAAACTACACGGTCTTTTGTAGCAGGGTTTAGAACTAACATATTGTTAATAAAGATATCACATGATCTGATATCTAGGTTAATATTAAAATAGTAATTAAGTAAATCGTAGTAGTTAATCAACTACAAATAGAAAATATAAAAACAATAATTGATAAAAGACTTTCTGTGTACATTCGTCAGTGTCATATATGCCGTTACTCTTTATTCCATTCGCGTATATTAGTAGCTCATTGACCATGGTCAAACTTTACTAATATGCGATACATGAAATGTACGCAGCTATGTCCCCACGCATAAGAACAAACGATTGAAGCAATGCAACGAGGAGATCACGGATATCATGAGGAACATGATCAACCAGAGGATGAAGAACATCACAGCCGGGGAGTCGGCCAACGATGATTTACTTAGTGCACTACTGGAATGCAACATGCAAGAAATGAAGACATCAGGGAGCAAGAAGAACGTTGGGATGACAATTGATGAAGTGATTGACGAATGCAAGCTTTTCTACTTCGCCGGCCAAGAAACCACCGGAGTTTTGCTAACATGGGTCACCATTCTCCTTAGCAAGCACCCTGAGTGGCAAGAACGCGCCAGACAGGAAGTCCTCCAGATGTTTGGTAAAAACAAGCCTGGATTTGACCAGTTGAACCACCTAAAATATGTACGTCCCAATTGAATTACTTAGTCAATTAATATTATTCATTACGTGATCGTTCACATTACAAAATAAGCAAACGTGTCCTCCATAGCTTATTTTGGGCGTGACGTTTTCAGATGGGCATGAAGTTGACGTGATAAAATAAGCTGACTTTTTTTTAAATTATGGATGCAATGTTATTAAGGTAAACATGATATTGTACGAGACACTGAGGTTGTATCCGCCTGTAGCTGATCTGACAAAAGTTTGTCACAAAGACACCAAGCTAGGACCTTACACCATCCCTGGCGGCACCCAAGTGATAGCGCTCTCGCTCATGGTTCACAGGGACAAGTCCCTTTGGGGAGAAGATGCAATGGAATTCAACCCAGGGAGATTTGAAGATGGAGTAGCCAATGCCACCAAGAATCGAGTGGCATTTTTGTCATTCAGCGCTGGTCCTAGGATCTGTCTTGGGCAAAACTTTGCTCTAACACAGGCTAAATTGGGACTCACTATGCTGTTGCAGCGATTCACTTGGGATCTTTCTCCATCGTATGCTCACGGACCTTTCACTGTTCTTACCATGCAGCCCCAGTTTGGATCCCGTGTTATTTACAAGAAGCTTGAGTAAGAAACAAGGAAAAACTTTCTATGGTAATACGCAAATTTAGGGATCATTTAAAATGGAATTTTAAAGAAAACTTGTTCATTGATCCCAGAGTGCTTTGTTTTATGCTTTCTGTTGATGTATCATATACCCCAGAGTGCTTTGTTTTATGCTATCTGTTTATGTATCATATCCCAGAGTGCTTTGTTTTATGCTTTGTGCTGATGTATTATATAGAGAGAGATTGTGATAATAATATGCATGGTTAATGGATGTTGGTGTCAAGGCTCTTTTATTTTCCGATTTATTTATACTTTTCTTTAATGATTTCCCTTGATACAATAGTTATCATCAAAAATTGCACGGTCTTGATCATTCAATTAGTCCGAATTTCCTAATTCAATCACCTATATGATTCCATGATGCTTATTTGACAACGCAAAAGTTTGATTGTTTCTCTTTCTAACCAAGTCCTCCACAAGAAATCTTGTTTGGTGACAAGAAGGGTCCAACAACCACCTTTGGCCGTGTACCTCCAGTTTGGACTGATCTTTATCCGCCACTTGAAGCTTGTTCGTGGTCCAAGAACGTCAGTACACACCTTGATGCATGCTCCATGCAAAAGAACGGATATTGCCTTAGTTCTAACGCACCTTCCACATGAAACCTTATGTGGTAACAAGAACGGTTTAAGAAAACCACCATTGGCCGTGTGTCTCTCGTTTGGACTGAGCAGTATCCACCTCCTTGAAGTTTGTTTGTGATCCAATAATGAAAATCCATCCCTTGTACATGTCGTCAAGATGGAAGAATTCGATTCCTCCACAATCTTTGCTCAAGACATTGCTGTAGAATCTAGTTTTGATCAATAATCAAAGAAAACACATAGAAGAACCTTGCCAACAGCCTTTGGCTGAAAGTTATACTTTTTCATTCAACATCCTTAGTTTCCAGGCGGCTGAACATGTCTACGTATAATCCTACAAGTGATAAACCTAGCTTACAAGAGATAAGTTAGGTCTTTTATTGGATTTTCATCATCTCAACATCTGACCAACATTGCATGCGATATCTCTGATATCTAGGGGCTGAATCTGTAGATAAAGGCTTCCTTGAAGTTGTAGTCCCGGATGTCTAGTTTCCATAGCATCTTGAATCACCTCAAAACGACGTCTTATGAGCGCGTTATGACCAAAATACCAGGACACATCCTGTGAAAAACCCTACTTTTTAGGTTTTTTCCAAATTTGGAAAGCCTATATTCCTATCTTTTAACTAATGTTTTTAATGTTTAAAAATATTCTAAAAACCTTTAAAGTGATCCTAAAGTATATTGCAAAAGAATATAGCCATGACTGCTGAAAACTAGATCATGCAAGACCTTTTTACACGTGATCGATACACAAACATGCCTAGACGTTGCATCCAACCCTCCTTCCATCCCATGCTCTTTCTTCCTTCATCAAATCTGATTTTGAGGCTCTAAAGAAAGCAACAGTGCTCAACTACGTTGTCCTCTCGGTATCGCACAAGTTCCGCAAGTAGCACGATAACATCCAGCTTCAGTTCTTTCGCTTTGCTTCTCTTGACTGGACCCTTTGGCACCCCCTCGAGCATACTTCCTCCCTCTCGAATCCTCTTTATGTCTTCTTCTTATGGATTGTGCTCCAAGTCTTCATCATTCCCTTCTTACTCGAAAGGATTTGTCTTCGAATCTAAACCTGCATTAAAAGGAGAAGAGAATTTAGCCTCATAATACATGCTTGTAGCATGAAAACATAACATACCACTAATAGAGACAAACATGAATAGTTTATTCTCAATCCCACCTAGATCAAATATCAATACGATAGAAAATTTAAAATGTAAGATCGAAAGAAACTTAGACTCAAAGAAGGTACTTCTCTTTAGCTGCAAGCTTCTTATAAACTTGTACTGCCTCTTCTTAACATGTTTTGGATGAGATAATAGAACCTGCTTCAAGATCTTATAATACACAAAAGATGGTGACACATAGCATGAATTTAACCATATCATGGGTTCAAAATCAAGAATTCTAACAACACCATTAGGCAATTTTTGTTCAATGCTATGTAATTCAAATGACTCTTTGTTATCATGCAAAGACTTAATGTCAATTTTAGATTCATTTGCAACATCGTTTTCATGTACAACTGAATCATCAGCATACGTCTCAACATCAAATTTGTCACACAAGGCATATTCATTCATGTGCAATTCGATTTCATTAGCATGTAATTCACTTTAAATGTGTTTATGCAATTCCAGGGTAGACGTAGGTACGTCATGTTCAACTTCATGCAAATTATGCAATGCAACATGCAATTCTTATTCAAGCTCATGCACTTCATTTTTGGCGACATAATACTCATTATTAGAAATAGACAAATTACTAGAAACTGCATGCATATCATGGTAGCAACATGCGAAACATTTTCTATAGGATGTGAATTATTAGAAGATTCAAGTTTATCATGGAAATCTTTGCTATTATGCATGTTAGTCCATGAATTTTTGACGTTCCAATTTACTCTCTATGCATTTTGCCATATAATACATGTCATCGAGAGTTTCAAATTTATCTTGGACCATTTTGATGCGTGCTACATGCAAAAGAACGGATCTTTCCTTGGTTCTAATCGATGCGTATCCATGCATGGAATCCGAAGTACTCATGCTGGAACAAGACATAAAACAAAAGAAAAAAGAAAACTAACACAAAAATGAAAGATACTCGATTATGCTAGTATACATAAAAATTGATTTTTTTTTGCCTTTGCACAGTTATGTTTGGATTCATTCATTTGGATTTTACCTTCCCTCTTTTGTTCTCACAACACACATGCCTTTTACCACACTTTCCTATGTTTAATTCTCAAGATACTAAGCTGGAATCAATATCAAGTCGAGCAAACACATTGTGGTCTTCAAATTAAGCTTGTGCAAACTTCTTCTCTTCAAATGGAGGTAAACACAACACAGAAATGCAATCCATGAGAATCAAAAGGCAGTATAAAGCTCAAAGCAAGATTAGGACAACCAAGAATCAAAGAATACAAGAAACCAAGTAGGATATAGTATGGCTGAACCAAAGAATCACTAAGGGATTACTTCTGGCAATCCTTAGCCAAACTTGATCAAGAATGTAATCAAACAATGCCATTCTAATTGTATAATACGCATAAACAGTGTTCGAAGTATGTATAGGGTAGTTTAGGCAATTTGAGGTTGAGCCGTTTTTGGTGCTTTATGGGTGCAGTTTTATTTTTGAGAGAAAACAATATATTTCTCAAATATTTTTCCCAAAATTTTCATATCATTCAAAAATAGACAGACTAAGGATCAAAATGTCTTTTGAATGACTCGATTCCGATGTGTATGAGCAAAGTTCTTGAACTTTTTTCTTTTGTTGTTTCTGCTTTTGATTTTCCAAGAACTTGTTTAATTTGACTTTTCATGCTTTGCTTGCTTCAATAACCGAATATATATGACAGTTTTTGATGTCTCTTGAAGAAAGTTGTCGTGAAAACTTTCAAATCCTTTCCTTACATGATTTGCACAATTTTTGCTCAGTTTGGGAAATTCCGCTTTGCCTTCGATTTGGGACTATTTGGGGGTGTTTTGTATACTGTTTTGGACTGTATGTTTTATTATGAGAAAACTGATGATGCATGTAAGGGATATGGTGTATACGATTTGAGGTCCAATTAGGGTCTTGTATGAAGTGGGCGAAAGCTGGAGTTCTTAGCGTTCTTGAGTTAAAGGTTGGTTCTTTTTGCTGTGGAATTTTTGGCTAGGGTGTTCGAAATGTTTTCATGCAAATATATCCAACCAAGAATGATAAATTCAATCACAATCACAACCAAATTCAACTAAGAGTTTCAAACAACAAGGATTAATACAGGACACGATAGCAATTTGGTAAAGTTGAAAATTTTATAGTGTGCCTGAATTTCTTCAGATGCAAATCCCTAAGTTCAAGACAGAAAATATGTCACAATGTATACAAATGTATTTCTACAAACAGAATGTGCAACCAAGAATAGATCAAGATAATCAAGAACAATAAAGGTTTGGACAGAATTAGGGTTGAAGATTGATATGTATGCATGGGGATGGTTTTTGAATATGTACACGCCAAAATTTTTGATGGTGATATGCGTATGTTTGGACTAGATTATGGATAAAAGAAATAAAGAAATTTAGAACAAGAAATCGTGGGCTCTGATACCAAATTAATACGTGACAAGAAACCTTGTGCGGTGAGAAGAACAGTTCAAGGAAACCAGTCTTGGCTGTGTGCCTTTCGTTTGGACTGAGCAATATCCAACTCGTTAAAGCTTGTTCGTGGTCTAAGTATAGCAATCCACCCCTGATATGTGTCTTCAAGATGGAAGGATTTGTTTTCCCCACAATGTTTGCTCAAGACGTTGATATAGAACCTATTTTTGATCAATAATCAAAGAAAACACAAGGAAGAACCTTGCCAACAACCTTTGGCCAAAAGTTATACTTTTTCATCCAATATTCTGAGTTTCAAGGTGGCTGAACATGTACACATATAATCCTACAAGTGATAAACCTAGTCTACAAGAAATAGGATATGTCTTCTGTTGGATTTTCATCACCTCAGCATCTGATCAACATTACACGCGATATCTATGACATCTAGGGACTGAATCTGTCAATGAGGTCCTCTAGAAAGTTGTAGACCCGAATGGCTGGTTTTTATAGCATCTTGAATCCCCTCCAAATGATGTCTATGACTGTGTCATGGCGAAAATACCGAGACAGGGTCATCCTGTGAAAAACTCAACTTTTTAGACTTTTTTCCAAATTTAGAAAGCTTATTTTCGTATCTTTTAACTAACGTTTTTAATGTTTAAAAAAATTCTAAAAATCTTTAAAATGATCCTAAAATTTATTACAAAAGATTATACGCCATGACAGTCAAAAACTAGGCCATCCAATGCCTTTTTAGACACAATCGATACACGAGCACACCAAGATGTTGCATCCTGTTCTTTCTTCCTTCTCAAATATGATGTTGAGGCTCTAAAACAAATCACTAATGCACAACTACTTTGTTCTCTAGGTGTTGCACAAGTTCCATAAGTAGCGCGATAATGTCCAGCTTCAGTTCTTTCGCAGCTTCTCGTGACAGGACCCTTTGGCGCCTCTTCGGACATGCTTCCTCCCACTATAATCTTCTGTATGTCTTCAAATTGTGGATTGTGCTCCACGTCTTAATAACACCTCGTAATTGTCTTCAAGATGGAAGGATTTGATTCCCTCACAACTTTTGCTCAAGACATCGATATAGAATCTAGTTTTGATCAATGACCAAAGAAAACACAAGGAAATACCTTGTTGGGCTACCTTTGGCAGAAAAATGATATTTTTCATTCAAATTTTATGTTTTCCAGGTGGCAGGTCACTTATACTTGTTGAGAAATTGGGGTTTGAGTGATTTGAAAATGCATGATTTAAATGTTACGTGTTTACGAAATGCATGATTTAAGTGTTACTTGACATATGTACGTGATAAATATGTTCTACATGCTTATATATATTGTTGTCGTACAAACATGAAGTGTTAAAGCTTACATCATATGGCAAACATTTGTTGTCTTTATACTAATTTCAGTTGCCATGATAAATGACTGAACTAGTTCATTTAATGAAGTGCTTAAGGAGATGAGCAAACTAGTTCATTAAATAAAGACATATTTGGAGATAACTACTTCGCAACAAACTTGAAATGGAAAGTCTTCTCTTCACACTCATACACATGCCACACACACACATACATATATATATATACAAATTTTTTATAGCAACAAATTATATGTTTCTATCCCGACGTTCCACCGACACGTCATGCACATCATAAACATACGTCGACATCACACCAACATATACACATCACATTTATGAGTATATACGGGTCTCATATCATAAATTACAAGTCATATTGTTGCCAAAATTATGTCGACATGTCACGAGTACATAAATTGAAAATTGTTGCATTGGGTGACTATTGAACCATCACCGACATGTCATGTACTTACCATATAAAGATGGTTAGCCTAAATACACTCTAAACACTCAGAATTTTTGTGCACCACACGTCAAAATCAGCCCCTAAGTCATACCATGATTATACACATCAATCACCTATAATTTGCCTTGCTTTGTTGAAAATTCAAGCTCAACCGATTCCATCACATGGGCTGTTTGTTACCTCAGCTATTGTAGCTGAAAATACACTTTATTTTATGTATATTATGTGTAACATAACATATCTTACATGTCTAAGATGTTTGAGATTAATGGAGGAAAATCGCGTAATCGACAAAAGTCTAAAATCCGATTTTCTACACTTTTATATATGTGGAACTTTTTTGTTATTGATGTAACGTGTATCTAGACACTTTTTATACATCTAAGACATATTAGATTATTCTAGAAAAACAAATAAAGGATTGATTGAAATTTACCATATGTGTGAAGATTGTGCATCATTATGTAACAAAAAGTTTTAAAAACCAATGTTTTCCACACGCACTATTCAACCCTCCCCTTCTAGTGGTGCTATACAGGTCCTACAATTTGTATTAGAGCACAGGCACACTTACTACAATAAGATTCAACAACCTTTGTGAGATTGCATCCACTAGCCACAAAACCGAGCAAGAAGGTATGTCAAGCCAAAGGCCTCCACCTTTTGATAGTGAGATAAATTCTGATTCTGATTCCGATTCTGACTCTGAACCATCGTACTATGATTTATATGTTCAACATCTTGAATTACATAAGTTTGCTAATACTCTTGCAAAAAAAAGAGAAATGCTTAATTAAAGACAAGAAATTGTTAGAATCGTCTAACACAAATCTTGTATCTCAATTAAACGATTCAAAGGAGGAGTTGTCTAATTTGATTGTTTCATTGAGATCTGAAATTCAATCCTTGAAATTTGAAAATATGGTAATAAAAGCCAATACCTTAGATTTGAGATCAAGAAACGAAGATCTAGAAAAGACCGTAAAACAATTCGATAGAGGAACTTGCATGTTAGATCGTCTCATTTCTTCGCTAAAACATGAAACTGACAAAACCGGATTAGGGTATATTGAAAATAATCAGATACAAAACGAATCTACAAATTTTGTTTTATCTTCATCTAAGCGACAACATGTGTTTAAAACGATCGTAAAGCCTAAGAAGGCGACAGTACAATCTAGTGAGCCCCACGTTATGTCTCATCGCACTACTTCTTTTTCATCATATGTGAAATATAATTATGTGCCATAAAGATATGAAAGAAACCCATTGATGCATATGCGACATTCATATCATACAAATGCATCTAGATCACACACCGTACACACAAACCAAAATACATATCAAACCGAAAATCACCTTATTTTTACAATAATAGATTCAGCTATCATAGGTCAAATAGAAGTGATCACAACATGAACTATACTCTTTATTCATCTTTCTTTTCACCTTTTGTAAGATCAAGAAAGGTCAACCAAGTTTGGGTACCAAAAGGTACTCTTACAATGGGTTGAATCAATAACCCTTAGGGACACACTAGAAATACGTGATTTCTGTTGATGTAAATTTCTCTTTTTTCTGTTGTTACTAATGCTTTTGATGTGATTTACAAAATAAAAGGAAGATAAAATCATGATTTAAGATGGAGAGAGAGATAAAGTTAAAAGGGGAGCATGATATGAAAGAGAGAGAGAGATAAAGTTATAGGGGAGCATGATATGAAAATTTAAAAATTTATGCATCATTATAGGGGGAGCAATCATGGCACATTTAAATCATGAACAGAGGTTATTTTGCAAATCATCAGAAGGGGGAGTTTGTTGAGAAATTGGGGTTTGAGTGATTTGAAAATACATGATTTAAATGTTACGTGTTTACGAAATGCATGATATAAGTATTACTTGGCATATGTATGCGATAAATATGCTTACATGCTTATATATTGTTGTCATACTATGCCATGAAGAGTTAAAGCTTACATCATATGGCAAACATTTGTTGTCTTTATACTAATGTCAAGTGCAATGATAAAATGAACTAAATTAATTCATTTAATGAAGTGCTTAAGGAGATGAGCTAACTAGTTCATTAAACGAAGACATATTTGGAGAGAACTACTTGGCAACAAACTTGAAATGGAAAGTCTTCTCTTCACACTTATACACATGCCCCACACACACACAGATATATATATATATATATATATATATATATATAGATATATATATATATATATATATATTATACATATTTTTTATAATGACAAATTATATGTTTCTATCCCGACGTTCCACCGCCACGTCATACACATCATAAACGTACGTCGACATTACACCATCATATACACATCATATTTGTGACTATATACAGGTCTTATATCATAATAACAAGTCATATTGCTACCAAAATTATGTCGACATGTCATGAGTACATAAACCGAAAATTGTCACATCAGATGACTACCGAATCATCACCAACATGTCATGTACATACCATATAAAGATGTCCAGCCTACATACACTCTAAACACTCAGAAGTTTTGTGCACCAAATGTCAACATCAGCCCCTAATTCATACAATGATTATACACATCAATCACCTATAATTTGCCTTGCTTTGTTGAAAATTCAAGCTCAACCGATTCCATCACATGGGCCGTTTGTTATCTCAGCTATTGTAGCTGAAAATACACTTTATTTTATGTATATTATGTGTAACATAACATATCTTACATGTCTAAGATGTTTGAGATCAATCGGAACAAAATCGCGTAACCGACGAAAGTCTAAAATCCGGTTTTCTACACTTTTATATATGTGGAACGTTTTTGTTATTGATGTAACGTGTATCTAGACACTTTTTATACATCTAAGACATAATAGAATATTCTAGAAAAACAAATAAAGGGTTGATTAAAATTTACCATGTGTGAAGATTGTGCATCATTATGTAACAAAAAGTTTTAAAAACCAATTTTTTCCGCACCCACTATTCAAACCCCTATTCTACTGGTGATATACAGGTCCTACAAGAATTATGTGACAAAGTTTACCAAAAGACAAATTCAGCATATGTGCAGGAATGTCATATGCCTAATTCAGCTTTGTTGGAGCCTAGGTGGAGCTTATTTGGCACTTTAATTGGTGGAGGATATGCGACACATGATTGGTGAAATTGAAGAGGAGAACACACAAGGAAACAATTCAAATTAAACAAATGCTGAAATTTCGTCACATGTCTTTGAGAGCTGGCCGATTTTTAACCATCTTTGTCTTCAATTTTATTCTAAAATTTAAGGGGAATCATACCAGACTAATTGAAAATAACCACCTTGATTTTAAGCATGTGTTTCAGGTTTTTTGATGGAATTTCCAGCTCATTTATGGAGTGCCAAGGTGTATTAAAGATGGCCTATCAAGAAGTGACAACTAGGCGAAGACAAGTCATTCGTCCAATCGTATTACACCAGTAAGCAAGGTTCTGTCATCATTTATACAAGGTAATCTTCCAAGGGTATTCAAGACAATTTTCAAGGAAGACTCTAACCCTAGAAGGGCAGCCAACACACTATAAAAAGGGACAAGATGGTGCAAGACAAGGTTAAGAAAAGTTCATATTCTTACAAGTTCAAATCAAGACTACTATCTTCTTCTCCCATTCTTTTCTCTTTCTCTTAGCCATAAGCCTATTATACATATTTTACATATACTATATAGGCTTTCTGTAAAGCACCCACGTACGATTCATCTTGTGTATAAGGTTGATCAAGGTGTGATCAAACCTTCATTTGTTCAGTGGTGGTGTTCGTGTTGTTTGTGTTTGATTATAAAAGGATGGAGTTGGTGTTTAACTCCAGTAACCCTTGTGTCAAGGTGTCATTTGTTATTAGTGAATACCGAGGAAGGTGTCTTTGAAGACTAGAGTAGGTTGTTTTAACCGAACCAGTATAAAAATCTCACTGTTATTTACTTTCAACACTTTTACTTTCAGTTCTTGTTTTTTGCATCGTTTTCATAGCCATGGTAAAAATAGAAAATGTTTTTCAAAAATCTCCAAATTTGCATAAAAATATCAAAAAAGTCTTAGCTTTCATTTGAAACAAGTTTCATCGAATTTGGATAAGTATAAGTCATTCAAACGTTTATAGTTCTGAAACTAGTGCAATCTGATTTTCAAATCTGCAAAGGTTGAGAACATCAACATGGTTGACATACTTACCAAAGGAATTTCAAAAAACTATTTCAACCCATCAAAGTATACTCCTAAGGGTCATTACATAAAATTTTCAGATCATTTAGAGTTGTCAATAAATAGGAATAAATTTGTCATGTTGAGGAACAATCTCTGGCAGATTGACACGGTCTGAGTGAAAATGTTTTTTCAAGAGATTACATGTTAAATTTTAATCTAAAATTTTTGTGACACATTCATAACATCTGAGAGTACGTTGACACCAAATTTCACGATATTTGGTAGTCTATAATCTGATCATCTAGTTAATCCAAAACCGGGTCTGAAAACAGATTTTGTTTTCGGAAGTAAGTAATTGGTGACAAAAAGTTTTAAAAACCAATTTTTCCGTACTTGCTATTCAACCCTCTCCCTTCTAATGGTGCTATACAGGTCCTACAATACTTATACTTCAACCATGCTAACCTTAGTGTACAAAAGGTAAGGTAGGAATTCCACTTGAAAATTATCATATCAGCATCTATCCAAAATTCCACGAGTTATCTTGGTTAGCTAGAGCCTGAGTCTGTCAATGAAGTCTTCTAAAAAGTTATAGCATTGGATGTCTAGTTTCTATATCATCTTGAATCACCTCAAAAAGACATCATCTGAAATATTTATGGACAAAATACCAAGATAGAGTCATCTTGTGAAAAGCCTAAAAAATAGTTTTTTTTCAAATTTAGAAAGTCTATTTTTGTATCTTCTAACAAACATTTTTAATACCTAAAAAATTCTAAAAAACTCTAAAATAACTCTAAAACATATTAAAAATTTTACAAGCCATGTTGGACGAAAATAAGGTCATGCAAAATACCATGGATGTGCTTCCTCCCTCTCCATCCTGCTGCACATCCCTCCAATGTAGCCACTTTGACCTCATCATTTCCCCTGTCTCGAAAGGATTCGACCTCGAATCTAAATCTGCACTAAATGGAGAAGAGAATTTAGCCCCACACATACTTGTAACATAAAACAATACATACAATTAATGTAGACAATCAACCTCAGCTGGATCAAATATCAATATGATAGAAAACATATAAGGTAAGGATGAAAGAAACTTAGACTCAAAGAAGTTACCTTCTTTTCGCTCCATGCTTTTGATGATCATGTTTTGTCGCTTTCTAATGTGTGTTGGATGTATTAGAACCCGCATCAGATCATTTTAATACACAAAAGGTGGCAAGACATTTTAGGAAAATAAGCTCATCATGTTGCAACAAGTGTGAATAATGTTCCCATGTCAAACAAATGCTTGCCAATTTATTGTCTTTAAAAGGAAAAGTATGACTCCTAGAGAAACTTTAATTTGAGTACAACAACTACAACTTTTAACACATACATTATTTATATTAGCAAACTCATGACACAAAGACTTATACTTACATTTCCAAACTCCCGGATCAAACACATAGATTATCCAAACAAATTTAAACACCATGGAAAATCTTAGACATGCCTGGGCGCAAACCAATGCTTTTGGAAAGATTATGCCACAATTGCATACAATTGTGTTACTTTGTTGTGGCACATTTGCATGTTTACATTATTTATGAATTGACATGGTGGAATGCAAATACTTTCAATCACAAATTGATGTGCGTTTGACGAGGTAAAAGTTTCGATCGTTCTTTGTTTTAACTAAGTCCACCACAAGAAACCTTGTTTGGTGACAAGACAGATTCAACAACCACCCTTGGCCATGTGCCTCTTATTTGGACTGGTCTTTATCCGCTATTTGAAGCTTGTTTGTGATCTAAGAATGTCAATACACCCATGTTACATATCTTCAAGATGGAAGGATTTGATTCCCCCGCAATATTTGCTCAAGACGTTGATATAGAATCTAGTTTTGATCGATGTTCGAAGAAAACACAAGGGAATACCTTGCTGGGCAGCCTTTTTGGCCAAAAAGTGATATTTTTCATTCAACTCTTACGGTTTTCAGGTGGCAAGTCGTTTATACATATACTTCAACTATGGTAACCCTAGTTTAAAAAGATAAGATAGGACTTACACTTGAAAATTATCATCTCAACATCTATCTAAACTTCGACGAGTTATCTTGGTTATCTAGACGCCACATCCGTTAATTAAGTCTGCTAGAAAGTTGTAGCCCTGGATATGCAGTTTTCATAGAATCTTGAATCACCTCAAAAAGACGTATGAAAAGGTTATGGTCAAAATACTGAGATAGGATCATCCTATGAAAAGCCTAAAAAAAGGCTTTTTCCTAAATTTGGAAAGTCTATTTTCTTATCTTCTAACAAATGTTTTTAATACCTAAAAATATCTACAAAATTCTAAAATGACTCTAAAACATATTAAAAATATTAAAAGCAATGTTAGCCAAAAATAAGATCATGCAAAACACCACGAACATGTTTCCTCTCTCTCTCTCTATCTTACTGTACATCCTCTTTATATAATTTAGCTCATTTGACCTCATCATTCTGCCTATCTGGAGTTTGTGCTTTAAGAGCGTGTTAAAATCTAATCTGTGTAAGCGCGGATCTTGGCAAGTAATATATGTTTATTCATTCGACTTCTCTCTTTTTCCAGGCAAAATAATGACAAACCCTATTTATTAATTAATATCTCTTATTTACCACGATAGAATGCTAAACTAAAAATACCATGGGGGAATAATAAATCCTACACTGCAAATGCATACTAGAAGCCTGTTAGTAAAAGTTGAATGTAATGTACCAGCAAGATTGAGAGTATTCTACCCTTTACAAAGTCCTAAATTTCTCCCTCATATCTGCAGCTTGATCACCTCTTGCTGCGCATGTTTTGAAGACGACTGACTATCTAAAAGCAGCCACTCTCCTTTTAAATAAAAAGTATAAAAACAACAACAATCATACCCAGTATATCCCAACGATAGTAAAAGCTATCGTTAGGGTTTGGGGAGGGTGAGAGGCAGCCAAACAATACCTCCATCCTAAGAGATAGAGAGTTTGTTTCCAGTGAGACCCCCAACTTTATATGTACCTGAATATATAGCACAATAATAGGAATATGTACTATTGAAAGGATTTTATTAAACGTAAACAAAAATCTTCCGATATTCAAATAGTCCTAACAGTGGATATGCAAAAATAGTTGAAAGACAAATATCGAAACAAAAAAGTGCAAATTCAACCTACAATGTAAATACTATCTAATCCTCTAAGTATGCTCTAAGGTGCCACTATATCCTGCCTACCCCTCCTTAACCTTAATCTTCTGCCTCCATGAACTCCTATCCTGGGCCATGTCCTCGAGAGGTGCAACTCTAGTAAGTCATGTATAATATGCTCATCCCACGTCATTTTGGACATGTCTTAACTCCTCACCCTTTCTACAGTGAGGCTTTCAATTGCTCTGACACATACCGTTGACTGTCTCCTCTTGACATGCCCAAGCCATCTCAGTCTTCACTCTCTTATCTTATATGCTACACTAGCCACCTCTAACCTCTCTTTGTATACCTCATTTCTAAACCTGTCTAGCCTTGTATGACCATGAATCCACCTCAGCATCCTCATCTCTGCCACTTCCATCTTCTGTGACTGCGTTCTCTTGATAGTCCATCATTCATTTCCACCGTACTGTCACCCTATAAATTTTTTTCTTTATTTTAATTGGAAAATTCTTGTCATACAACACCCCTAAGGTCGTCCTCCACCTACACTAACATATCTGAACTCGGTGGGCTACGTCACTCTCTATTCTCCCATCTTTCTCTACAAATGATCCTAGATAATTGAAGTTACTTACCTTTGGAACCACTTGTCCCTTGATGGTGAGTTGGCTATTCTTATTCTCGGCTGTGTCGCTTAAGTCACAGTGCAGATACTCAGTCTTAAAACGACAAATCCTTAGGCCTTTTCTCTCTAAAGAACCTCGCCACTCCTTTAGTCTCATACTCAGGTTATGTCTACTTTCAGCGACTAGTACAATATCATCAACAAGAAGCATGCACCATGTGATTGTCTCTTGGATCATCTTTGACAAATCGTCTAGGACAACTATAAAAAGAAATGGGCTCAAAGCAGACCCTTGATGGAGGCCTACCTCCACTGGAAAGAAGTCTGTATTCCCTATAGGCGTATGAACTGTTGTTTTCGTCCTAGCATATATATTCCTATTTATGTCTATATGCTTCATAGTAACCCTTCTTGCATCAACTATCCCATATCAGTCTACGTGGCACACTATCATACGCTTTTTCAAGATCAATGAAAACCATATGTAGATCGTACTTCTTCTCTCGATACTTCTCCATCAATCTTCTTAAAATGTGTATTGCCTCCGCAATTGGCCGTCCTGGCATAAAACCAAATTAGTTTACCATAATTTGAGTTTCTGCTCTAATTCTAATGTCGATTACTCTCTCATAGAACTTTATAGTATGACTTAACAATTTAATTCCAATGTAATTCTCACAATACTGTACGTCTCCTTTTTTCTTATATAGAGAGACCTTTACACTCCTTCTCCACTCATTTGGCATTTTTTCTGTTTTGTAAATAAGGTTGAACAGAGTAGTTAACCATTGAACCTCCTCCTCTTCCAAACAATTCCACGCCTCAATAGGTATGTTATCCAGGCCAACTGTCTTAACTCTTCCCATCGTCTTAAGTACTCTCTTCACTTCTCCTTGTGTGATGCTACGACAATCGCAGTTGTTCTGTTGTCGTTTTTGGGTAATGATGCTTTCTTTTTCTTCGTGGTTGAACCTTTCGCTGCTGAAAAGATTGTGAAAGTATGTTTCCCATTGCCCCTTGATGTCTTGTTCTTTGACTAAAACATGTTCCTCTTCTCCCTTTATAAACTTCATGACTCCTAGGTTTTGCCTCTTTCAATCTCAAGCTTTGCAATCTTGAACATATCACGCTCTCCGTCTTTTGTTTTTAACCTTGCGTACATTTTTTTATAGGCTGCGTTCTTCGCAGTCTGTCACTGCCTTCTTCGCCTCTTTCCTGGTGATTTTGTAGTTCTCCCTCCTTGCTCTCAGCTGAAAATCGCAAATTCTAAAGTGATGGTGTGTGAATGTGGGGGTGGGAGATAATTGAGGGATTTTAATCAATTGGGGCCGAAATTTTTGGGGGTGCTGGGGGCGGTTATAGAGGATTTGTGGGAAGTGGGGGATTGATTGGGGGTAGTGGTAGTTAATTTAGGAATCAATTTTTTTTCCATTTAATTTATACCTAAACCTAATTAATTACTAATTTTTTATTTTTTTAAACTGACGGTTACAACATCCTACCCCTCTTACAAAAAAGTTTTGTCCCCGAAACTTGTGTACCTTATTCGAAGAGGTGCGGGTAGCGCTCGCGTATCTACTCCTCAGCTCCCAGGTTGCTTCGCGCTCTGTATGATTAGACCACTGAACCTTGACGTATGGAATCACTCAACGTCTCAGCACCTGATCCTTCCAATCAACTATTCTGTCTGGGGTCTCCTCGTACGTAGCATCACTTCTCACTTTCAGTTGTCGTGTCTCAAGTATGTGACTAGCGTCCGAAACATACCTCCGCAACTGTGACACATGGAAGACATTATGCACCTGCACCAATGCTGGAGGTCGAGCAAGTCTGTAGGCCAAGGTGCCGATCCTCTCAATTACCTCGTACGGACTAATGTAGCAAGGACTTAACTTACCCTTTTCTTCGAATCTCATCACACCCTTGGTCAGAGACACTTTCAGGTAGACCTTCTTCCCTACTGCAAACTCAAGAGGTCATCGTTTTGAATCGGCCCAACTCTTATTCTGGTCTTGCGTTGTCTTCAGTCTATCCCAGATGACTTTAATCTTTGCCCAAGTTTGCTCTACCAAGTCATGCCCTGCGATAGTCCTCTCGCCGACCTCATCCCAATAAACCGGTGATCAGCACTTCCGTCCATACATTGCTTCAAATGGAGCCATTCAGATCGCGATGTGATAACTGTTGTTGTAGGAGAACTCAATCAATTTCACCAAACTGTCCCAGTTCCCCTTGAAATCTAAAGCACATGCTCTCAACATATCCTCCAAAGTTTGGATAGTCCTATCTGACTGACCATCGGTCTGAGGATGGAATGTCGTACTCAATCGCTGCTCGGTCCCCATAACCCTTTGATAGGCTGTCTAGAACCTGAAGGTGAACCTCGGATCTCGATCGGATATGATGCTCACCGGTACACCATGCAGACTGACAACATTATGAACATACAGTGTCACCCATTTCTCCATTGTGGCCTCACTAGACACCGGTAGAAAGTGAGCGGACTTGGTCAACCGGTCGACTATCACCCATATAACATCATTGTCGCTTCTCGTCTTAGGGAGTCCTACAACAAAATCCATCGTGATATACTCCCACTTCCATTACGGTACTTCCAAAGGCAACAAAAGTCCTCCAGCTGTTGATGCTCCGCCTTTACCTGTTGGCACACAAGGCATGTCTCAACAAATTCCGCTATGTGACTCTTCATACCACTCCACCAATAGTTTTTCTTCAGGTCGTTGTACATCTTTGTCGAACCCCGATGAATCGACATCTTGGAATGATGTGCCTCCTTCAATACCTTTTTCCTCAGGTCATCATCGCCTGGTACACACAGTCTCTCCTGATACCATAGACTGCCATCATTATGTATCTGAAACCCATCAACTTGGCTAGTCATCATTTTCTCTCGGATCTCTCTGAGTGTCGTATCCTCTTTCTTAGCCTCCTTGATATGCTCAATCAGTGAATGTGTAATGACCAATGCCGCCAGAACATTCATCGTGGACTCTACAATATGAAGGTCAAACTCAGCAATTTCCCTCTCCAATAACGTTTGTCGGGCGTGACCTGACTTTCTGCTCAGTGCATCGGCAACTCTATTGGCCTTTCCCGGATGGTAGTTAATAGTCATATCATAGTCTTTCAACAACTCTAACCACCTCCGCTGACGCATGTTCAGCTCCTTCTGAGTGAACATATATTTCAAATTCTTGTGATCGGTGAACACTTTGCACTTCTCTCTGTATAAATAATGCCGTCAAATCTTAAGTGCAAAGACCACCGTAGCTAACTCAAGGTCGTGAGTTGGATAGTTCTGCTCATAAGGCTTCAGCTGCCATGAGGCATAGGCGATGACTCTACCTCCTTGCATTAGAACGCACCCTAAAACAGAAGAGTTAGATAACTATGGGAACATATATAAGTTAAAAATTAAAACCATTTATATGTACCTAGTCGATTCCTGGACGCGTCGCTGTAGATGACGAACCCTTCTGAACTGGAGTGCTGTGCCGAAGCAGGAGCAGTGGTCAACCTTTTCTTCAATTCTGCAAAGCTTCTTTTACAATCAGCAGTCCACTCAAATATTGTTTTTTTCTGCGTAAGTCTGCTCAGGGGTGCCGCTATGGTGGAGAAGCCCTCGACGAACTTCCTGTAGTAACCTGCCAACCCAAGAAAACTCCTCACCTCCATCATATTGGCCGGTCTGGGACACTCTGTGATCGCCTCTATCTTTTTTGGGTCCACTGTAATTCCTTCTTCTGAGACGACGTGACCCAAGAAAGCCACGCTCTTCAGCCAAAATTCGCACTTACTGAATTTGGCATACAACTTCTGCCTCAGAATCTCCAAGACTTCTCTCAAATTCTTTGCATGCACCTCCTCATCTGGTGAGTAGACTAGAATATCATCAATAAACACCACCACAAACTTGTCTAGTTGCTCCCTGAACACAGTGTTCATCAGATCCATGAAAGCGGTCGGTGCATTAGTCAGTCTAAATGGCATCACTAGAAACTCGTAGTGACCATATCGGGTGCGAAAAGCTGTCTTAGCCACATCTTCTGCCTTGATCCTCAACTAATGGTATCTGGATTGAAGATCAATCTTTGAAAACACCTTTGCACCCTGTATAGATATGACACAATGCAGTTAAAATTGAATTTCGTCTTTTCAATCAACATCGTTGTAATTAAAGATTACCTTCATTTGATCGAATAGGTCATCGATCCGAGGTATAGGATACTTGTTCTTGATAGTGATATTTTTGATTTCTCGATAATCTATGCATAAGCGCATGCTCCCATCCTTCTTCTTTACAAACAGAATTGTAGGGACATGGTGATACGCTTGGGCGAAAGAACTTGCGATCCAACAATTCCTGTAGCTGCTCTTTCAGTTCTTTAAGTTCTGCTGGAGCCATACGGTAAGGTGCCTTCGAGATGGGTTCAGCTCCAGGGATCAGATTAATCTCGAACTCTACTTCTCGTCTCAGCGGTAATCAAGGCAATTCATCTGGAAAGACATCTTTGAACTCGTTCACTACCGGAATCATATCCAGAGATGGCACCTGCTGTTCTACCCCTAGTGCATAAACCAAGAAACTTTCCCACCATTTCTCATCACCTGGTGAACTTGCATCGCGGTTAAGTACCTCTGCTTGGGCACCTTCTCCAATTTAGTGTTCCCCTGGAAAACAATCTCTTGCATGTTCGGACCCCTGATGCTCACCTGTTTCTGCCGGCAGTCGATGATAGCATGGTACCTCGTCAGAAAATACATGCACAAAATGACGTCAAAGTCCTTTATCTGTATCGGGATCAGCGTCACTATAAACACCTCACCATCAGTCTCCAACTTGCATTCTCTATACTGCTGCTGGGACACGATCACCTGCTTGCCTGCCGTCTGAACTCTGTATGGTGTTTCAAGCCAATCGCGTAGAATATCTAGGTTCTTAATGAACCTCCTTGCGACAAAAGAGTGGCTGGTGCCACTGTCGAATAAAATGTTGGCGGGCACTTTGTTTATCAAGATTGAACATAATATATTCAGGTTAATCATGCAGCAAACACCCATAGACAAATGCTTTAATTCAAAGTGAAATTCAAACTATGCGTAATTAAAATACCTGTCACGACGTCACCAGTTTCCTCAACGTCGATATCTGTCATCACGTGCACACGAGCATTCGTCTTGGGCCGTCCTCTATGTTGATCCACTTAAGGCTGCGGCTGCTGCTGATGCTCCAAACAATCTCTGGTGTAATGTCTTGTCTTACCGCATTAAAAACACGGATTCGTCTTCTTCCAACACTCGCCCGGGTGGGTGCAAGGCAGTGCTGATCCCTTGTTCCTCGGTGGTTGCTGCTGATCAATTTGCCGGGGCACCTTCACCCAGCGCCCAGCTCTCCCTGAACTGGAATCCTCACGGGGCCTCTTGCCCCTCTCCTCAGTCGTAACTCTCGCTAAGTCATCCTCCATCTCACGGCACACCTCCAGAAGATCCGCATAAGTCCTCGGTCTCGTGTATACAATCCCAGTCTGAATGCGAGAGTTCAACCCGGTTTTGTACTTCAACATCTTGGCCCTCTCATTTTCCATAGTAGACGGCATATACCTATCCAAAGCATGAAAACGTTCCGTGTACTGGGTCACCGTCATAGAACCCTTTGTCAGCATCTGGAACTCGATAATCCTATTCTGAATCCCACTGTCTTGAATGTAGAACTTCTGAAACTCTTCTCTGAACTATGTCCATGTCACCGGTGCGGTTTGGCGGATCTATACGCTGTGCCACCACTGCTCAGCCTCTCCCTCAAGGAAGGACGCAATAACCTCAACCCTCATCTCCTCAGGCACTTGCAACAAATGAAGCTGGTCAGATGCATTCTTCGACCATATCTCCGCCTCCTCCGGACAGAAAGTCCCTCGAAACATCGGAATGCGGGATTTCTGCATTTCCTTGTAGTGGAATAGTAGACAAGGTGAGGGCGGCGACAGTGGTACCTGCTGCTGATTAATGTGCTGCTGATGTTGTGCCACAACGTTGGCCAGAGTGGCCATAACGTCGGTCAACGCTTAGGATATGGCCCCCTGACTCTGATAATCACCTCTGTCCCTGCCGTTTCCTTGTGGATCACGTCTAGATGGCATCTTTCCTATGGATTTTGCAACATTTCAAACAGTTCGTTAGTCCAGCAAAGTTTGAAGGTAATTTAGGAAATTTGGTCGTTTATGGAAATTCGCTCTAAAATCTAGTGGCAGAAAGATAAATTAGTAAATAAAACAATCGCTCACTCTCGTACCCTTTAACCCGATCATAACTTAAGTCTAAGATCATCACTTAACCATATTTTGTTACTTAAGGATAAAATCATCATTTTAGAAAAAGATCATTGCTTAAGTCTAAGTGATCTAATGAGTCATGTATTTCCGAGGCGGATCTGGAGCATCGGCTCTAATACCACCTGTAGCGTCTCGCTCCTAAACCCTAGCTTCGGTAATAGTGCACCTGTCGTACCCTGCTACGAGAACTACAAGGTGTCGTTCAAACTACTTTACACATCGGATATCACGTATAACTTTTTCGCAGAAACGATAAAAAATAAACATCTCCATTAAATTAAATCCATCAAAATTAAAACAAGTACCAAAGCTGTCGAAAACTCGCTATGTCAAGTACGAAACACTGAAATAGTCTGAATACAAATATAAAGTCTAGGAAAATAGAGCCATCTAACTATCCCCCTCAAAGCATCCACTCACACGGTCCCGGCTCACTCTCCCCAGCTCGCACGATCAGTTTCATCCTCTATAAAGATATAATCATAGTCCTGCTCACCTGTGGAGGGGAGGTTGGGGGTGAGTCATGGAAGTCACTCGTAGGTTACTCGTCTCTCCCGAAAAGGGATTGTCACATATTGAGTCGGGTAAAAAATTAAATATGTAACGCAGAAACATATAAATAAATAAAACAATAAAGCATAAACAAATAAATAACACATACCCGATCCGATCCGCATCCCAAAACGTAGCACTGAAACAACTTAATAACAAGATAAACAATAATTACAACAATAACAAATGCAATGCGCAACTTTATGATGCATGCACTTCTATCTCCGTGTCACGCGCAGTCATTTAATATCACACGTTATGCTCTTTCTTTTCCTGATATACTATGCATGTATCAGGTCCTATTAGGTGAAGGTAACCATTATTACCAACACCCATCACACGCCTCGTCAGGCCACACGTCCCATAGGACCACACGGCTCATAGGCCAAATGCAATGCTCGTGACATGAATGCTTCACACTTTCACACTTCCATTTCTCCCTATGTTGCATGCTCCATTCTATGATGCGTATTACATATATTGCGTAGTTACCCTATGTTGCATGGGGTTTATTACTGTATTTTATCTTCTACCGTTATTTTATCTTTCTAGACTTTATTTTAGGTTTCTACACTTCTTTTTATTTTCCTAGACTTTCAAACGCTTAAATCTTTTATTTAAATATTTCTCTTCCCCTACTATTTTTATTTCTTTTATCTTATTTTATTTAATGGGTTCCCAAATTTTCTTATTTATAAAACACTTTATTATTAAATAATTAATTATATATATATGTTTATTATAATTATTTTTTTCCCCGTGGCCACCCTCAGTTCCTTACCATTATCATCATTATTTTTTTATATTTTTTCCTGTAATTCTTAAATTTTTTTATTAAATAATCATAGAATAACTAAATTAGTTTATTTATTAAAATAAATAAAACACTCAGGCCCTCATTATTTTTTTTTCTTTAAAGCCCTAGCCCTTTTTCTTTCCTTGCAGGCACGGCCTGCTCACACCTACTGGCCCACTGGCCTTCTGGCTTGCAAGCTTTTCTCCCCTTTCTTTTTTAATTACTCTGTGATTTGGGCCGGTTGCTGAACTGGCCCGCTGGTCGCTGAGGCTAGGAAGTTGGTCTGCTGGCCCTTCGGCCCGCCTGCCCTATCTTCCTTCTTTTTTAAATTCCTTGCGATTCGGGCCAATTCCCTTGGCATGCTGGTCTTAAGGATGGCCTGTTGGGATTGGCCTGCTGGCCGAAAACAGGCCAGCTGGCCCTTGCCTATGTTTTTTTTAAAGAATTTCTTTATTATTTCCTTTATTTTTTTAACTCCTAATTTTATTCAAAAATTCATAACTTATTTGTTTTAACTCCGATTAACCCCAAACCAATTCCATTGGAATCCGTTTAGCGGCCGGGACATGCTGAATCTAAACACATCAGCGCGTGACGTACACCCGTCGCTCAGAGACATGCGTGAGCCACATGCGCCGCCCTCTGCATCCGCGCGTTTGCTACAGGCACCTTCCTCAGGCACGTTTTTCAACGTACTTAACCCATTCCAACCTATTTTCATGCTATGTGATCTATATCTAAGGTCAATCACGAAATTTTCATACCAAAACTTAAATAATTCCCGATAAACATATAAAGAATAAACATACAGTGATAATCCAACAATCCCAATACAGAATGCGAGGGAATCCAAAGCAATCTGACAGAGGAAGGGTAACCTACCTCTTGAATAGAATTCCACTGATTGAAAGATAGGTTGGATTTGGCGTGGGTGGCTCTCCCTCTTTTTCTTCCTTCTTTTCTCTCTCTCTTTTCTTTTTTCTTTTTCTCCCTGGCGCCCTCCTTGCTCTCAGCCAAAAATTGCAAATTCTAAAGTTATGGTATGTGAATGTGGGGGTGGAAGATAATTGAGGGATTTTAATAAATGGGGCAAAATTTTTGGGGTGCTGGGGCGATTATGGGGGATTTGGTAGAAGTGGGGGAGTTATTGGGGGTAGTGGTAGTTAATTTAGGAATCAGCTTTTTTTCCTTTTAATTTAAACCTTAACCTAATTAATTAATTAATTACTATTTTTTTGAACTGACGGTTACAACAGTGGATCTCCCTTCTTTACGCCTCTGGAAGGCCTAAAAACCACATGGTTTGCCATTGATAAACACTGAACATCTTGTTGCCGCTATATTATTCATGATAAGACACACAAACCGAGGGTGAAAACCAAATCTCAAAAGTAACTTTTCCAAATATTGCCATAAAATGCGGTCAAAAGCCTTGGGCATATCTAGCTTAATCATAACCTGCCCACCACGGCATTTCCGGTCCAATATATGAACCATCTCCTTTGCCATCAAAACCTGTTCTAAAATACCATGGCCCGACATGAAACCTGCTTGTTCTGGAGAAATCAATCGAGGTAGCAAAACATTAAGGCGATTGGAAATAATTCTAATGACCACTTTAGACAGGAAATTTGTCAAACGAATCAGCCGAAAATCTGCAAAAGTATCTGGGTTAGGAACTTTATGAATCAAACAGATTAAGGTGCTGTCATAGCACTAGGCATTCGAATTTCTAAGAAAAATTCATGCACCACAAGTAACACATTTAATCCTATGTCCTCCCAAAAATTCCTATAAAATGAGTTTGAGAAACTATCGGGTCCAGATGCCCTGAACGGACTAAGCAAACATACCACTGTACGAACCTCATCTTCCTGCGGTTATGCTAATAACTGGTCGTTGTCAGTCTCTGTCAAGATATGAGGAATATGCCGCAATATAATGTCATAGTCAACAGTCGCCTCTGCACTGAACAAATGCTCATAGATTCATATGGCTTCAGTCTGAATAGATTGGTCACTTTCGTTGGCAGTGTCATCTTGCCGATTAATGGTGACAATGGATTGCCATTGTCTCCGCGTCTTCACTGTTTGATGGAAGTAAGCAGTATTGGCATCACCCTCTTTTAGCCATTTGATGTGAGCTTTCTGCTTCTAGAACACGCATGCTAGGGTTTGCAACTGCAGTAGTCGAGCCTTAGCCAAGTGATACGACTCACGTGTGACTTTCGATGGTGAAGTATCATAGAGGTTTTTTGCACGTATCGTCTTCTCCTCTGCCTCCATTAAGTCAGTAAAAGTATTCCCAAAAATACAGTGATTCCATGTGCGCAGATCAGCCTTTAGGCGTCGCAGCTTATCATAAAATCCATGCATACCGCCCACAGTTGGGTATGTCCTCCAATGGGTTCGAACATAGTCATCAAAGTCGTCATGTGTTTGCCACGCATCAAGATACCGAAAAGATGCAGGCCCCCTAGGGTTGCCGATTGGCAGTGCAACAACAATGGTGAATGATCAGATGTAGCTCGGTGTAGGTGCTGAACCTGGCCAGTATCAAACAGATCCGAGAATCTTGTAGTGCAGAAGAAACGATCCAATCTTCACCACACCATACCCAAGGCACGCCCATCGGTCCAAGTAAACCGTGATCCTTGAAAAGGTAAATCCAACAACTCACAAGACTCCACAAAGTGTTTAAAATCGGCAGTGTCCGCAATGTTGTTGTGGATATCCCCTTATCTTCATCCAACGAAAGGAAAACATTAAAATCACCTCCTATGAGCCATGGTTAAATTATCGTCAATCGAAACAATATCAAATTATCCCATAATGGTTTTCTTTCTACCACCGTATGTCAAGCATAAACAGCCGTAAACCAAAAATCCTGCCTACTAGCCAGCCAACGGAAATGTATTGACGTATTTTGTACACCCGGCCGAACATCCAAAATCTCCAAAAAAGACTCACGCCAAAAAAACCAGATATTATCATCATCCAAAGGGCGTGCATGAGAAAAACCCAATTGTAGCCAAAATTCTTCTAAACGAGTAATCCGAAGCTTTGGTTCAATAATTATTAATAAATGTAAACTATGTTGACGTGTGAGCGAAAGAATGCGTGTAATAAAGGTGTTGACACCTCAAACATTCCATAGAAGTATCTTCATTGAGATATATTGAGGGAGGTAGTTGTAGAACGTTGTATTGCCCCACGAGTCATAATAGAAGAAGGAGGCGCAGCAGGCATGTCACCTTTCTTACGACGGGGTTGCCTTGTTCTAATCTTCAATAACTTATCGACATAATTAAAAACACTGGATGTGTAACGTTTAGGGCACCATCTTCTGAAGGATGTGTAGCGGATAATACCCTAGCTACCCCCAAAACCGCTGACCGCAGTTCTGATGAATCAACCTGGGCGTCATCGTGTAATTATGAATCTGACGAATGTTGTAGTGTAGGGTCTGCTCCCTCAAGAAGTGGAGGCACTAGCATAGCAGAAGAACAATGAAAACGTGCTAAGTCCTGTGTATGAGAAATCTCTTCAATATGCACATCATGCGACACTCGAGGATCATTTGGGATAGTTGGCGGAGTTTTTGGATCCATATTGCCTCCAGCATGGACGAAAATAGGTCAGTCGTAGTATCTTGGTCAGCCGCAAGCTGTACTGCTGTCTGAACTGCTTCACTTGGCGGCGGCAGGCCGGTCTTTTTTGGTGTCAACCATTGCGCAGGTTGTGGAATAGATACTTTTGGCTGGGCAATATCAGTAACCTGAGTCAACGGTTGCAAGTCCCTGAGGCTGTCATTTTTACATGAGGTCGCTGAATGACCAAGTATCCGATAAGACGCGCAGTAGACAGGAAAATTCTCATAATCAACAGATTGGAAGAAATGATAGTCATCACTCTGAATATATAATCTCTGAGGTAGTTCCTGGAAAACATCAATCTCAATGCATATACGAGCTACAGACGGACGCAACAATTGTGTGATTGCGGAATCAGCCTTCAAAGGTGTTCCAATCATTCGTGCTATTTCAAATAAAGCCTCCTGTTTGTGAAGACAGACATGGAGCCCCGGTAATGAAACCCACACAATAGGCATGTTGATCTTTGGATCATAATCATAAGTCCATTTCGTAACACGCATGTGATACCCGAGTACCGTTCATGTACGACGTGAAAAGCATCTATAGTAATCAGCATCAGCATTAAGTTGCATTAATATATACGTCGGATCAAGCAAAGTAATTTTAACTGATGCCGTGAAACCAATTCGATCAAAGCATTTGCGTATGGCATCGAGTTTTGGACGGTCATACCAAAAAGTTCCTACCAAACAGTATTTGAAAGAATCAGCCAATGTTGTTGCCTCCTCACGAGTGAATTTGATGGCTGGAACCCCTTTGAGTCTAGTAATCTCACGAAGAGGGATTGCCGCTGCAGTGGGCTTGAGTAATGATGCGAATGATCGCTTAGGATCCATAACCGGCCGAGAAATTTGCTACGATCAGCAGCCGAAGGAAAAAAAACGCGAAAACAAAACAAAATAGCGGCGATGTAGAGCAATATGAAGATTACAATGCAGACAAAGGTGGATGAAAGGGATCGACGTGCAGGAAAACAGCTGCATCATGACGCTGCCGTCCTGCGTGGAACTTGTCGCCAGAGAGAAACGGCCGCCATTATATATATGTGTGTGTATGTGTGTGTGTATTGGTGACGAATATGTAAGATCCACTTTTCCTCAAAAGAGTAGGCGACATGGCCAACACAAGCATATCAAATTGGGTGTGGTTCGGTGCATGTCGCCACTAGGCGTGCCTAGTGGGGTTATAACATATGATCCCGTTATCAACAAACATGCATATAACATATCAATGTTATATGTATGTTTGTTGTTCATCTTAATTTTCTTAGTACAATATTATAATAAAAAAAACTCTAGATATTCAATACATTACCTATGAATATATAGTATTAACTTGTACATGAAATCTATTGAGAATTTAACATCGAAAAAGGTTCAATTTCTGACCAAAATATTATAGAAACTTAAGTTAAAATTATTAGAATGTATTTGCATATTTTAAACTAATATCACTACCACCCCCATGCATTATGTTTTATTTAATTTTATTTTTCAAAATTGAATGTACATAAATAATTAGAGAAAGAAAATTGTTACTAGATTTAAGAACTTTTTAATTTTCATATGGATAAAAGCATGAAATAATGTTCAGGATTAGTTTAATATCGCTATATGAAATTTATTCATTAGATTGTTTTTTACACTATCTAATTTTAGGAGCTTTCAGATATCTTTAACATGACAAATATGCACTAAATCAATGTCATGAATTAAAAGTAATCAAATGTATGCTGTGTCTTGTAAATAATGTTACACCCAGAAGAAATTTTTGGTTTTGTTGTGAAAATGTTTAATTATTTCAAAATTAAGTTTTTCACTTTCAGTCTTCAACAAATAGCTTTTCTATTAAAAGATCTTTTAAAACAGAACGCGCAATCATACGTGCCAATGAAAAATGAATCCAGAATATTGTTCGTTTTTCTTTATAACTAATTAAAATCTAATTATGAAGTTGATAAAAAAAAATTTTGTATGCAATTCTTTCGATCGGCTTTAAGAGGCATTGGAAAGGCTCTTAGCTATTCCTTCCATCTTTTATTCATCACAACTTCGAACGAGCTATAATGTTCTTTTCAAAGGGCATCAATGCAATTTCAGAAGCATAAAAACAATCTGGTTAAGGAAATTAAAAAAATGATTTAATATTCAAAGAATCTTTAATGACGTAATCAAAACTTTTAATAAAAATTCATTTTACAAACACGAAGTTCTCAACTTATTCGTAGGTTGTGAAGTTTTATATATTTAACATTTTAGCTAATATCTTCATAACATGGTACCAATATTCAATTTTATTAAAGAAATAGCCTCTTGAATTGTTTTCCCATTCAAATTTCCTTATTATTGCAAGTCTAGAAAATATTTTTTTACACAGTGGGATATTAATTTGTAGCTCTATTATATGTTGAATTGTTGCACTACCTATTCTCTCTCTTTTTCGAACATTTGTCAATTATTACTTTACTCGAATTGTTCTAAGATTTTGACTTTTGTAGATTTTACCATTTACTCATGCCATAAACTTCATGAGACACAGCCTGACATAGACTTCTGAGAAATCACAACCGCTCTTCTTGACATGAAGATCTCTATGTGGCAACATATTATTATGCGACTAATTACTGTTACTTGCTTCCGGAGCAACATAAAACCTCGGCCTGAAGGCGGGAACCTGGGGATTAATGGTGTCGTCCAGGATTGTGTGTACAATGAAAATGGCAAGAAAGTGAGCTTTGGGCATAAAAAGCGGCCTCCGGGCTGATGGAAAGTAGCCGTAAAGTAGCTGTAATTTTAGCCGTAATCAAGATATTGTGTATCATGACTTTAGTGGAGAATATTGATCAAATCTTATGATTGATATTTTAGATGACTTGGTAGTACTACAAATAGCAAATTATTGTACTCATACGAAATCAATGAAGAAAAATATTTCTCATTCAAACCATTGTTCAAATCTTCACGGGCGTGCACGGTTAGACATTCCACTGGGACGGGCACCAAAGGCCAAGTCATTCCGTGACAGTTTTGAGGTCCTTTGTGAAGGGTCCAAACTATGTGTGAAACAAAGATTTCTTTGTTTGGTTGGTAGTATACCATTTTTGACAAATACAAAGTAGCCATTAAATGAATAGTAACACACATGTGTTTATTTATTTTGCTTGCCTATAAATAGGCATGTCTTAGTAGATGGAAGACACCAAAATCAAAGGAAGAAGCAATTTGAGAGCTTCTTGAGAGAGGAGTGAGTGAAAGAAAATAGAGAGAGGAAAAGAGAGTTGTGAGATTATACCAATCCGGTATAAGAAAATATTGAGTGTTTCAATTCTCTTGTATTTCTCAAGTTTAAGTTTAAACTTGAGTTGTCTCTTGTATTCCCATTATTTCGAATAGTGAAAGTTGTTCTCACTGCCCATGGTTTTTTCCCTCCATAGAGAGAGAGTTTCCACGTAAATCTTGGTGTCTCTATTTCACTTTTACTGGTATTTATCTCGCTGTCATACTCGAAGATTCTAGTGAGTAGTAAATAACTATTCACGGCTTTATTCCGCTTAGAACCGAGTCGTTATTCCCAACAAGTGGTATCAGAGCGAGGTTATTCGGTTCTTGATTTTCTTGATATGGCAGAGATGAAATTCAATGTGGCAAAATTCAATGGAGTTGATGGTTTTTCCACATGGCAGAAAAGGATGAAGGATTATCTTATACAACAAGGTGTTCACAAAGTTCTTTATGGCAAAGAGAAAAAGCCAGAAGCCATGAAAGATGATGATTGGCAAGACATGGATGATAAAGCCGCAAGTGCAATCCGTTTGCACTTGTCCGATGAAGTCCTGAACAATGTAGACGGAAACGACTCAGCTATGGAGATTTGGACAAAGATAGAAAGCTTGTATATGTCCAAAACGATGACAAATAAATTGTATCTTAAGAAGCAGCTCTACACACTTCAAATGAGCGAAGGTACAAATGTTTTGTCTCATCTGAATGATTTCAATGGCATCATATCCCAGATGGCGAGTCTTGGTATTAATATGGAGGACGAGGATAAGGCAATCATGCTCTTGAGTTCACTTTCACCCTCATTCAATGGTTTGACGACCACTTTACTTCATGGTAAAGAAACAATAACATTGAAAGAGGTCACATCATCTTTGTTGCTGCATATTAAGATGATGCAACCAGAGAAGCAAGGACAGACTCTTCTTACACAAGAAAGAGGAAGGAGCCGAAATAGAAACTTCAACAGTCATGATAAATCAAAAGATTATGACAAGTCCAGAGGTCGTTCCAAATCGAGAAGTGGAGTGAAGTGTTGGAACTGTGGTAAGAATGGCCACCTCAAAAGGAATTGCAGATCTTTGAAACAAGACAAAGATCGAGGTCAAAAGCAGGTGGGAGATAACACAGCAGCAATAGCTTCAAGCAGTGACGAAGAGACAACATTGGTTTGTCACCAAAATGAATGTTGTCATGTCTCAGACATAGACCTTGAATGGATCGTGGATACAGGTGCTTTGTATCATTGTGCTGTTAGCAAGGAGTACTTCTCCACATACAAAGCTGGAGACTTTGGTGTGTTGAAGATGGGAAACAAAAGCATCTCATCGATCATGGGAATAGGTGATATCACTGTGGAAACTTCACTTGGTTGCACATTCACATTACGAAATGTGCGACATGTTCCAGATATGAGATTCAATCTTTTATCTGCAAGTGCACTGGACAAGGAAGGTTATGAGCATTTCTTTGGTAATGCGACATAGAAACTTACCAAAGATTCTCTGGTGGTAGCAAAAGGGAAGCTATGTTGTAATTTGTACAGGACACACTTTAAGGTGTGTGAAAGTCAAATAAATGCAGTAGAAGGGGGCGATTCTCCAAACGTGTGGCACAGACGTTTGGGACACATTGGGCAGAAAGGGCTGCAGTTACTGGCAAAGCAATCCTTGATATCGTTAGACAAAAGTAAATCACTAGACCCATGTGATTACTGCTTATTTGGAAAACAGCACCGTGTTTCTTTTCAGAAGAACCCCAAGATAAAAGAAAACAAATTGGAGTTGGTTCACTCTGACGTGTGTGGTCCCATTGAGGTAGAATCTCTAGGTGGAAACAAATACTTTGTTACTTTCATTGATGATTCTTCTAGAAAAACATGGATCTACTTGATAAGAAATAAAAGTCAAGTATTCCAATGTTTTCAAAAGTTTCATGCAATGGTAGAAAGAGAGACTGGAGAAAAGCTGAAATGCCTTCGCACTGACAATGGCGGCGAGTACATATCAATAGAATTTGAAGAGTACTGCACAAAACATGGTATAAACATGAGAAGACAGTTCCTGGTACTACACAGCATAACGGAGTTGCAGAATGGATGAATAGAACCATTGTAGAAAAAGTGCGATGCATGTTCAAAATGGCTAAACTATCTAAGTCATTTTGGGGGGAGGCTGTCAATACAGCTGTCTACTTGATCAACCGGTCACCTTCGGTTCCACTAAACTTTGATGTTCCAGAAGTAGTATGGAGCAGAAGAGAGGTAAGCTACGCTCACCTAAAAGTATTTGGATGTAAAGCCTGCATGCATGTTCCTAGAGACCGGAGATCAAAGTTGGATGACAAAACTATTCCTTGTATCTTTGTGGGATACGGAAATGAGGAATACGGCTTTAGGCTATGGGATCCAGAAAAGAAAAAAATTGTCAGAAGCAGAGATATCGTGTTCCAAGAACACGAAATGTTCAACGATGCAGAAAAGAAGTCTGTTGCAGAAAATGTTACAGAGGTAACATTTGTTCCTTCATTGAACAATGACACAAATGAAGGAAATATAAAAGAAACTGAAACATGTGATGATTCTGGTGGTGTTGAGCAGGGGGAGCAAACCCCTGATTCTCTTGAATTGGAAGATGTGGATCCTCAACCGAGAAGGTCTGTCAGAGAACGTGCACCTTCTACCAGGTATCCTAGTTCTCAATACATTCTTATAACAGATGATGGAGAACCAGAGAATTTTCAAGAAGTACAATCTCATAGAGATAAAGATTGTTGGACAAAAGCCATGCAAGAAGAGATGGACTCACTGAAAAAGAATCTCACTTATGATCTAGTTCAACTTCCAAAAGGAAAGAAAGCTCTAAAAAACAAATGGGTTTTCAAGTTAAAGAAAGATGGCGATAAGCTGCTAAAGTACAAAGCTCGATTGGTGGTGAAAGGTTTTGGCCAAAAAAAAGGTATCGACTTTGATGAAATCTTCTCATCAGTTGTTAAAATGAGTTCTATTCAACTTGTACTTAGTTTGGCAGCTAGCTTGAATTTAGAGCTAGAACAACTAGACGTAAAAACAGCTTTCTTACATGGTGATCTGGATGAGAAAATCTACATGGAACAACCAGAAGGCTTCTTAATCAAAGGCAAAGAAGACTTTGTCTGCAAGTTGAAAAAAAGTGTACGGATTGAAGCAAGCACCACGACAATGGTACAAGAAGTTTGACTCATTCATGCTGAGTCAAAAATTCAAGAGAACAGTTGCTGATCCTTGTGTATATATTCAAAGGTACCCTGATGATAAATTTATCATTATTCTCTTGTATGTTGATGACATGGGAGAAGATGGCAACATGATCCAAATCTTAAAAAAGAGAAGTTTAATTGATCCGTCAAGCAAGCTGGAATGGACTCTCAATGAGAGTTGGAGTATGCCCCTAGTTTGGAGGGGGAGATTTGAAGGGTCCAAACTATGTGTGAAACAAAGACTTCTTTGTTTAGTTGGTAGCATACCATTTTTGATAAATACAAAGTAGCCATTAAATGAATAGTAACACACATGTGTTTATTCATTTTGCTTGCCTATAAATAGGCATGTCTTAGTAGATGGAAGACACCAAAATCAAAGGAAGAAGCAATTTGAGAGCTTCTTGAGAGAGGAGTGAGTGAAAGAAAATAGAGAGAGGAAAAGATAGTTGTGAGATTATACCAATCCGGTATAAGAAAATATTGAGTGTTTTAGTTCTCTTGTATTTCTCAAGTTTAAGTTTAAACTTGAGTTGTCTCTTGTATTCCCATTATTTCGAATAGTGGAAGTTGTTCTTACTGCCCGTGGTTTTTTCCCTCCACAGGGGGAGGGTTTCCACGTAAATCTTGGTGTCTCTATTTCACTTTTACTGGTATTTATCTCGCTGTCATACTCGAAGATTCTAGTGAGTAGCAAATAACTATTCACGGTTTTATTCCGCTTAGAACCGGGTCGTTATTCCCAACACTTTGTGCTGTCAAAAAAAAAAACATGTGTGCCGTTAAACAGTCAAACATATGGGCTTTGGATACAAACCCATGCATGCGCACACAAGAAATGGTCTTTTTTCTTTTCTGATGCTAAATCTCTTTTGATTACATATCGTTGATCAAGAACTCGGGACGTTTGAACGTACACGATTTCCGTTCGGATAGTTCACATAGATGATCTATTTATCGGCACAAAACATAACCTAAGATAGAAATGAAAACAAAAAACCTATTTTAACCAGGACTCTAAAAACTTATCCTAAGCTCTTCGTGACAGTATTTGACGCTTCTAACTATATCCATAAAATAATTAAAGCATAATAAAATAATAAATTACAGAACATTGGATTCCAGGAATGCCTGTCCGATGTGCCTCACAAACCGCGGCCTTTGAACATGTACAAACATTCACATAGGGACGAGGACTCTGGGCTGAGATAAGGCAGTGTGCATTTGGGGGTTTTACCGCTTCCAAGAACATTGCTTCCATGAAATGGCCAAGAATGCACATAGCGTTAAAGCATGTAAAAGTATTTCCCTCAAATAGAAAAAAAAACGGCAGCATATATCACCATTCATGGGTACCAAAAAAGACACTTGGGGCAAGACCGTTTTTGATCTCTTGGTTAGATCTAAGAACGTTGGTGCCATGAAATGGCCAAACAAAGCCGATTTCCAGCACGAGAGATGACTTTGAAGCATGAGCTAGAGTAAAAACACCATCCAGATGGTAACAGGGATGGTGTTTTACTATGCTACACCGATAGAAACCGAAGAGAATGGAGGCAACAGACATGAAATAGAGGTGACCATGGATTTTTCCTCTTGATAACACAATTCTTTGCCTACGTGACATGATTAAGCACATCCTTCAAAGCAACAGATATATGACTGCCTATTGACCCGTTTCGTGAACTGGGACGCGCCATGATAGTACATCACTTCTTCGAAAATGCTTAGAACATGTAAATGCTGCATAAAAATTTAGTCCAGGATTTCCTTTTCTTTGCCAAACAGTGGCAGAACGATGTCGCCCAAACCAGCAATGTGGAAATAACATACATTATGAAAGACTAGAAAACATCTAGAATACCAATTGCGCCAATATATTTTGCAACGTAGTTTACACCGAAATGTGACATTATCTTTCTCAATCAGAATATCCACGACAACATTAAAGAAAAAGGTCAAGTGATGGCTTAAAGAATGGCAGCATTTTGAAATCATGATGGTTTCCTTCCTCCATGAAAAGAGGAATCTGTTACATTTCCTGCAAGGCTGAGAAAAGGGCGAAGAACTATCCTTTATCGCACCCAACCCCAGCCCAGAAAACTTGTTCAGGGCGATGCTAACTGGATGGACTGCAGCACATTTAGCCGAAGAGGTCAATGTTTGAAAAGGATATCCACGAGCTTAGAGTATATTGGTTGGATGAGCCAGCAAGTACGAGTATATACATGCGTTTCTTAGATCTTTCATGTTAGTCCATATAGAAAAGCATATAAGATTGGTTCTGCATTATCATCTCACAGCCTCGGGGGCAGAATTGCAGTAAGGAGTGTGCAAACAAACCAACTTTGTGAAAGTTAGGCATATGCTGGCAAACCCCATGCCCAAAATGAAACCAGAAATGCACTTTTTCTTATCTAATTTCACTGCTCGCTTTACTACACTTCCAAAACAGGGCAACAACCCCCCACATGCAAACACCATCAAGTGATCAAGACCTCTGTAGTCAATTCTCGCCAGTATTGCTCCTATTGCGGATATTGGAGCCACGAATCCGATAAATGCAGATGCCAGAAGAGATCCATGCCAGCTGTCCGTTGCCCCAAAGATGCAGCTAGCAACTGCAGCGCCCCTGGTGAGCCCATGCAGGGAAACTGGAAGGACCATGTAGCGACCAAGACCATAAGCTTTAGGCGCGGCAACCCCTAGTGCAAGTCCCTCTGCCAGAGCATGAATGCCAACGGCGACACAGCACAAGACAGACTGAAGAGTCAGTGCACTAAACTGAAATCCCGACACAGAAGTCAACGTGTCTGCTGAGGTGCGCTTCTGACTACCAAGCTTCAAAATGTTGGAGGAAGAGACATGGAGAAATAAGAACCCAGTAGTAAGAAGAGACAGGAGGGAGAAAAAGTCCATCTTGGCAGTTAAAAGCAGCTGGAGCGGTCGCCAGGCACCAAGGACAAAAGCAACACCAGATGCTACGCCAGTTAGGAGAGCATGCTGAAGATGAAAAGCAAGGGCAAATGCAACCAGAGCAACTCCGCCAAGCAGTGGACCAAGACCAAAAAGAAGTGAAATTAAGTAGCCTGAAGCATTCTCAGAACTGCACAATTCAAAATATCAGTATCAATAGCTTCTTGCATCAGGATGCCCAACCGGAAAAAAAAACTATCGAAATCCAAGTAGCAATTTAACGTGTCGAGTCAAATTTTAACCAATAAAAATAATGCAATATTTTGAACAAGATGCCATCACCATTCAAACTTCTGACCAATACATAAGGTTTGCAATTTTAAAGGACTTATTGTCGAGATGACAGCATCATAGATGCCTCTTTAACCTACATCCATCCTCTTAACTGCATTTCAGTCAAAAACATCAAATACTTGGGGCCAGCATTGCCAATGAACAGTCTACCTAAGTTACCCCGACCTTTCTGTCTGCCCACCACACCCTAGACCGAAATGATACGACATGGGTATAAGTTTGGAATCTTTTTGTAAGTTAATTTTCATAATGAGCCAAATTAGACATAATTACAACGGTAGTTGCTTGGGGATAGCAACAGCAAGCTATACATCGGCGCAGTAGTTTTTTTCTATGTCCTACCAAATGATCAGTGCCCAAAATTCTCCAACCTAAAGTTAAAGATAATATAAATCTAATAAACACCCTAGTTAAGAAAACCAGGGGATCAAAACTAGCATAGGTATTAGAGGCATCTATGCTGAGAGTAATTACACAAAGCAAAAATATACAAGGCCCTGTACTAGTAGCCTTCTGAGCAAACTGTTTGCACTTCCAAAAGCCCAGCATAATCATCTTTCCCAAACTGCACAGCAGATAAATCAACATAGCCATTGCACAAGCAAAAAAAGTTCCCCCAGCCACAGGCTGGCAACATTTGGATACTAATTTTTGTGAAGAATATATCCAGGGGAAGAGCAGAGATTCCAGTGAAGACAACCATAGTGGGGTAGACAGTGCCAAAGCTTAAAGATTGTAGAATTTGGCTCCAAAACAGTAATGGCTCCACAAAGCTTTTCACACTTGGAAACAAAGGACTACAATCCTCAAGTAGAATAAAGGGAAGAAAGTCCCAGAAGTATAAGCAGCATGTATAAACATTTTTGAGAGGTAGAGAAAGGGATGATGGCTCACAGAACATGACGCAGCAGAGGCTGGCCAGCTGAAACAAATTGTAGAAGGCAGTAAAGTTGAGGAAGCGCAAGTAGCAGAGAATTCAACATCAGTGAATGATTTCATCAGCATTGAAGGAGGCTTAGCAGATGCGTGTTCATTCGAAGATTTCATTGGAAGGCCCAAATTTAAGGCCAGTTTCCGATTCTTTTTTGACCTTTTAATCTGTTGCCAAGTAGAAGCATTATATACTGCTCTTAAGAACCTTATTAGCAGTACTTTGCTAATCTCCTGCAAACTTCCGGTGGAATCTCTGATTTCTCTCTTTCCATATCCTGTACACTGTTGCAAATAAACCAAAGTAGAGCAGGTCGCTATGGAATGCTGAAGACCAGTTCCCCCAGAGGGTTTCGTCATCCAACCCATGGTGCCCCGCCATCTAGAAGCCAAGTTACTTGCAATTAGCCGCTTTAAGGTGGATCTCCAAACCACAGGTGAGTAGGTGCATTTTTAAAACAGGTGATCTTGCGTCTCAGTATCACTGTTACAAAGAACACAGATGTTAGTAGAGGCGAGACCCTAATCAAGTAGCTTGTCTTGTGTAGAAATCTTCTTCTAGCATGTCAACCATAGTATGATTGCAAAGCTCAGAAGATTATATTTATACCAGACAATTTTGTACCAATTTACCACTGGTCCAGCAGCTTGATGGGCTGAAGCAGCACTGACAACTGAAAAGGCCTTGTATGGTAACCATTTCCACTGATCTAGGCCATTAATTGGCTTGTTTGACCTGCAAACTTATAGAAGATTACCACCTGTTGGTACCTCTCCACAAAAACTCTTTTGAGAATCTTTTCTGAACTTCCAATAATCCTTCTACGTAAAAAAAAAAAAAAGATGTCCAATACCTCCATATCGCAATGAGCACAGATTTTATAAGTTGGACTCTTCCCCATATGAGAGGTTCTTAGCAGCAGCCCAGCTGTTGGTCCTCCGATTCAGTCTGTCTAGTAAATAGGAGCAATCACTATAGGAGAGTTTTCCAGACACTAGGAGTGCTCCTAGATATCTAATAGGCAAAACACCTATAGACATTCCCAAAATCGTAAAGAGATCTCTTTTCCTCCTGGATGTTGCGCTAGATACGAAGATCTCTGACTTAAGGATATCTGGCTTGAAGCCAGAGAGGGACTCAAATTCCCACAAGGCATCCTTAATAATCATAATGGATCGAGTACTTGCTTTTGATATGATGATGAAGTCATCTGCAAAGACAATGGAATATATTCATAAGGCCTCACACTTGTCACAAAACTGGAATGTGGGAAGCTGAGTTATGGTTTTCCGTAGCAGGGTGAAGCCTTCCATTACTGAGATAAATAAGCAGGGGAATAGGGGATCACCCAGCCTAAGACCCTTGAACTTCCCAACCAAAAAACCATTGAGGTTAATTCAGAAGGAGGCTATGGAAATGCATAGATGAATCCATTTCCTACCGTGAGGGGAAAAGTTCATACTCTTCAACAATTCCATAAGGTAATTCCAATTTACCGTATCGAATTCCTTCATGATATCCACTTTGATGTCACAACTCTCTGGTCTACCTATTTTTTGGTAGTTTTTGATTGTTTCATGCATTAGGAGGATATTATCTTAGATACTCCTACCTTGAACAAATGCTGACTGGTTTTCATTGACAAGTGTAAGGAGCACTGGCTTCAGCCTAGTAGCCATGATCTTTGAAATGAACTAATGAGTTACATTACAACATGAAACTGGTCTAACGTCTTTCATAGCTATTGATCCTTCTACTTTAGGAATCGAAGAAATGGTTGTACTATTGATAGGGAAGTACATGAAGTCATTGGTGAATAACAAGCTAACTGCATTAGTTAACTTTTCACCAGTAATACTCAAATTGTATTGGTAGAATTTCTACTATACAACCATCAGGTCCTGGAGCACTATCCATCTTCATAGAGAATAAGATAACTTTGATTTCCTTTCTAGTTATTGGGGTCTCAGTCTGGATATTTGATTCTCAGACAGTTGGCTACCCTTCTAAGACAGGTTAAGGAGAGGCTCATTGTTTGTAACTATGAATAACTTTCAAAGAAACCTATGATCATTTCTTTTACCTTATCATAGCCCTCCTCTACCATGGTGTTTTAGTCATTCATAACTCTAAGGATCTTATTGATAGCCCTATGTTTTGACAGACCTATAAAAAATTTAGTATTCCCATCATCCTCCTGCTTCATCCATCTTACCTAGCATTCTTTTCAAAAAACTTTCTTGAAAGCTGAGAAGACCAGTGTATAGTTTTGCTAAATTCTTTTCCTCCTCTTTAGTGTAGGGTTACGACAATCATTGGTAACCCTTTCCTGCATAGCTTCCAAGCTAATCCTAGCATTGGTGGCCCTATCAAAGATATTCCAAATATGCTCATTGTCCAAAATGCTATTTTGATCATTTTACTTATTTGTTACCCCTGCCTCTAAGTCTCTCCTTGTTTGCACCTCCGTTATAGTGTCTAATAGGCATGCAATCCCTTTCTCCTATCTTTAGCTCTTCAAAGACATCTCGGTCTGGGTTATAACTTTATTGACATCCCTTTTTTTCTTAGAAAGAGATGGCTTTCTTTGAACCTTCTTCATCTGGGATAAACAACTACAATCTTTGGTTCCTCCTCATCCTTTCTTTTCATCTTAGTGATGTTCTTAGCATTCCCATTTTGAGTATCCCCTAAGCCTGGGGAATAAGACACTCCTCAAAACCATCACCTTTTACCTGTGCCTTCATTCTCTCTTTGGTTTTAACACTAGACATAGCCAAGTATCTTCTCTAAGGAATCTAGGCTATCTAGTGAGTCATCTAAGGAGACTACATCAGAGAAAAAATTGTTCTTTGCCAACCTCATTCACAGAACATTTTTTGCCTTCCCTCTCAGGTGAGGAAGAGTAGTAATCCTGATCAATTTCATTTCTATGATCCCCTTTCTGGTTACTTTGTGTATCCAGGTCTTCATCATCGTCCATTTCTACCAACAAAAGAACTAGATTTATTAGTAGAGTTCTTATCGGGGAACATTTGTATTGGTTTTTCTATCCTTGTACTTATCTTTATTCCTTTGAGTTGGGCTGTGAGGGACTTGTGGGCTGTCCTAATTTCATTTCCTTCATGCAATGTATTATTAGGGATGATTGTGTCATCGTCACTAACCTCTGTGTCAGTTGTGATCCGTGTCTTACTAGGACCCATTGTCTCTTTCCCATGTTTTTTCCGGTGATGTTTCCTCGCCCTTGTATTTCTTTTGGTTTTGTTTAGTGGCAGCATCAGTCCTTCTGTTTCTTTGCACCATCCATGTGTGGTTTTGTACATTCCCCATGCTGGTTAGGCCAGATTGTTTCATCCTCACTAGCCTCTGTGCCAGATGTGAATCCTGCTTTATTAGGGTCCACTGTCTCTTTCACAGTTTTATTTTCAATGATCTTTTCTTTGCCTTGTTGCTCCTTTGGTCTTGTTTAGTGGTGGCTCCCGTCCTTCTGTTTCGTTGCACCCTCCATTTGTAGTCCTATGCATTCCTGCCTTGCTGATTTTGTGTGCTTCTTACCTCCCCGTGTATTTTTGAGGGGCCTTTGGTATTGATCAACTTTTATGCTAAGATTTAAATGTCGTATGAGTGGCCGAATGTCTTGCATTTCAGACATGGGCCGGCATCTACTCGTAGATTACTTCCTGCGCAAAATCCTTTCCATCTTCGTCGGTGTAGTTGATGTTCTTAAGGGGAACCTCATTAACCTTGATCTCAACACATATTCTTACGTAAGCTACTTGTGTTTCAAATGTTGTCAGTTTGTCCATGAACATAGGCTTCCTAATCAAGGTACCCAATCCACTGAAGACATGCATGTTGAAGTGGTGAGGCCTAAGCCTTGGAAATTGAACCCATACTCATACTGTGTTCAACTTTCGTCTTTGAATAGCTTATTGAGGACCCATGGCCACAGGAGAAGAAGTCGATTCCCAAAAAGCATCGGGGATAGTTCTAATATGATTTGCTTCGACTCATCCGACTAGAATCGGAAAAAAATAGGTCTTTTTCCCCTCTCTACACTTTCAAAAGTCCCTTCGAGTTCCATCACTGTTCAACAAGGGCTTTTATGTTGAAGTAGGACGCATTATTCCCCATAACTTGTGCTACGATGAATAAGCTCCATTTTAGTTTATCATCTGCTACCTCTGCAGGGTTGATTGCGATTGATCTCTTTCGTTTATCAAGGCTAGTTTGAAGAGAGACAAGAGTAGATGAGGTTTCGAATTTCAGATCAGGCTTGACTAATGAAGCCCAAACTGATTTCATCCTTACTACTGACTGCATGTTACATATCTTTATAAGAGTCAAACTAAGTCAAGATAGCCCATTCATTTTGAGGTGAAATGGGCTTTGATTGGGTTGTCCGACCGTGTGTAGCGACGGCCGGAGGGGACTCAAAGGCCTGAGCAGAAAGAAGGTACAGAAACAGTCAAAGATGAAGAAGGAAATTGTTAAAGTTTAGAGTCTTCAAGGGTGGTTTGATGATCGTTGAAGGCGGAGAACAGGTAGAGAAAGAGAAGTTAGGAAGAAGCGGAGGCTATAGACACGTTATCAGTAGGAGGGAAAGTGATAAATGTAGAAAAAAGAAAAAAAAATTGTCTGATTTCCCAGAGAGGAGCAAAATATTTTTGGACGACGACTAGCTAATGTTCTTAGCCAGCCAAGCCAAGTGTGAAGTCCTTGTAGGATGCTTTGACAGCATGTTCAGTATTTTGACTAAAATTTCGTTGATTAATTGTCTTTTAAAAGGGGTACAAAATGAGAGGAATAATGATTTTTGGATTGTAATGATTATTTTCAAGATAACTATTTTTCTTTTTTAAATCTCTTTGAAACCATGAACTTTTTATTACTTAAATATATATTACCTTTACATGGATATAAGTAGTTATCTTTAACAGATGCCATGTCCACACACCCGCATACAAATTTTATATGTATCCCTGCATATTTAATTTTGATTAATTAGAGAACCAGACACTTAGATCTGTGTTCATATCCGATACTAGCATCAGAGTCTAAGTAACAGAACAGTGTACACCAGCACTTGTTTAGCTTAGACAATGGCACATTGCAAGATAGAACACTCATTCATGTCAATGGTTGTAGTTTGTCCATTTGTCTGATAAGGACCATCAATATGTACATGAGATGAACCTCACCCACACTGTATGTAACATATAAAGCGCAGTAAGTTAATCATTGAGTTCAACATCATCTACACTCATGATCTACTGCCACAACGTCTAACAGGCAGTACAAATCCTCAGAGAGATATGCTACAACTCTAGCCATGCCAAAAAAATCAAGACTGAATGCTTACTTTACACTGCTTAATTCTTGCTAATGTTTATACTTTGATTCAAGTAAACATGGGATAGTTTTGTATGATGAAGCAGACTGCAATTCATCCTGATTTACATAACCAGATAGATACAGGAAAGACCGGTATATGTTATTTACCAAAAAAAAGACCGATATATATCTGGAGGGTGAGAAATACTGACCTGTAGCTGTCACTAAGATTTTGGAATACAACACTTAGTGCTTCCATAAAGGCGACTGAAAGTGTAGCTGCTGATGCAACATGAGATGCAGAAGACTCCTAGAACACAGAACAAGAGACGATGATCCCACATGGCAATGCAAATAAAGAATTAGTTACTTGCAGCAAATTTCTGACAGAATATTCTCAACCGACATTTACACATCTGTTAAAACATGACTAGCATGGTCATTCGCCCCAGCGAAAGGTAACAAATTGGAGAGAAGAGAAAAATAGCAGCAATATGTAATCCTTTTGTTGCAATAACAGCATGTAATCCTAAGAAAACAGTGTTTAAAAAACAAAAAAAAAAAAAATTGGGGGGGGGGGGGGGGGGGAACAGTTCAAATACAACTTATTGGTCGAGCACAAACTGATGAGAATTTGAGGAAATAAAGTTGCAAAAGCTCACGCATCAAGAACACCTCTCCTTCTACACCTCTCACACTGACCATGCTACTAACCCAAATCAAACAAGCTGGCTCACATAGACAAGAAAATGATAAAGCAGGAGCATGTATAAAAATCCATCTGATACAATGTAGAGAAAAAAGGGAAATACTTGCCTGAAAAGCATCAGGCAATACCTCTGCCACGACCATCCAGATCATACATCCAGCAGCGAAGCCAGTAGCAAAAGGTAAGAATTTGTTGAATGCATCAGCACATATAAAGGAAGGCACTGCTACAATAGGCTGCATCAAATAATCAAATAGTCCACTTATGTACCAAAAAGGAAAAAGCAAAAGACCTTTAGATTACAATTAGATATATACGTAGTTAGAAATTGAAGGGTAACTACTACATCGGTCCGATCAAACTATCACAAGAAGCATATATTAAATCACCAATACCAAGACAACAAATTGGTAAAGAAACCAAGTAATTTCCCTTGCACCATAAACTAATTGAATTGCATATTTACATTGATATAGGAAAATGTTAAATCGATGTACTGATGTCAAGCCGATTAATTAAGTTGCATAGCACTTGCTTTCTTGGAACGTGAGGTTAAAGAAAAAAAGCATTACCTGAGGCAATGAAGTTATAACACTCCATATCATAGCATTTTGGGGTGAGACTCCCCTTGAAGCAAGTACCATACTAACAGCTAACCCTTCTGGAATGTTGTGCACCGCAATGGCTAATGTAACTAAAAGGCCCTGTGATAATCCTTTCGACCCTGCAAAAGATACTCCAACACCAGAACCTTCGCCAAAAGAATGAAGAGTCATAATTCCAACAACAAGAATTACTTTAGTTGCATCAGCTCCTTTGATGTCCAGCATACTGACTTCACCATATTGCTCAATGAACTGATGATGACATGAGATATCAGACAACAAAAAGAGCAAGGGAAAAAAAAGAAAAAGCATCATCCAATGTCAAGAAAGAAATCAAATAATGCTTCCAATGAGCTACATGCTAGTCAAAAGTAGTAAAGCAAGGTTAGAAAAGAAAATATATTCTAGATTTATTCAATGACCACTTTATCAAATAAGCATCACAAGTAAACAATGATTAAGCCAAAAGACTTCAAAAGATGTCATCACACTCTTGAAGCTAACTACCAGATGTTGTCAGACGTAATAGAGGAACATGGAGGCTGTGGCCAGTAGACTAGTCATAAAAAATGCATCAGGCAATTGATATAATCACATCATGTCCACAGCGAGAATAAGACTCCCATTGTGTTTCATGAGAGCGCTCCTACAATCACGTAATATCAAACTCCAACAAATTAAGAAGTGAATAAGTACATCAGTGGCATGTATCCCTAAAAATCTGGTATAGATGGCGAATCTGTATAACTGAAAACTTAGCACATTTTATTTGGAAAAATAAGAAAAGAAAACACGAAGTTTTTTAGCACAATTCATAGCCAATGGTTACATGGTAATGCAATAACAAAAAATAACTCAGAGGATCCACAACCTTCAGAACAATACTTTGAAAGATTGCTGCAGTATGCCGTCTTTATATAGCTAATATAATCACCAAGGAAATAACTCATGCAAAATCAACAACTCCCACCACAGTAGTTAAATAACTCACCAATTTGAGAATTGAAGGAGCGAAATTATCAACCACAAAAAGAGGTAGCAAATCAGATCCTTCCACATATACACATACATGATCACGACAAAAGGAAACTGGCTCGAGAATTTTACCTTCTTACAGAGCAAAATGAAAATTCCACCAGCTAAAATGCCAAACACAACCCAGCTGCCACTCCCATGGTCCTGTCCTTCTTGAACAAGGTCGAAGCTTGCAGCTAACATCACACCAGCAGCCATCCCATTGCATATTCCAGACCACTGGGGATCAAGCTCAACAAAGAAGAAGGGTACGGCACCTAAACCACTAGCAGCAGCCATTGCCAATGTAAAAATTGCAACTGTGGACACTGAAACTCGATTTCTCCCACCCTTCCATTCCAACAGTTTATTATCTTTGTCAGAACCAACATCATGCTCCCTACCTGACCCATCAATTACTGTACTGTCTGCATTTCTTAGTGGTGCAGTTATCACCCTATTTGGAGTTACTTCTTGTCCCTGTGCTATATTGTATCTGCTAGAAACAGTTATTAAGAGGCAAAGTAAGATGAAACTTCTGGAACATGAAAACATCTTGTTCCTTCAAAAGTTCCAACCAACTCAGAGGGATTTAATAGTCATGCTAAAGCAACATGTCTTGAATTTCCTGAGGCCATCTTTGATTTGATCGGGTTTAAACAGCTTTTCTGCTTGATGCCGCCAAAAGGGGGCAGTTTAATACTTCCCTAAACAAAAGGACAAATGGCAATAGTCAGAAGAGTATCTCAAGTTTTTTGCAATAACAAGATGATAAGTAGTGGCCACTGATTTGTAACCACAAGGTTATTCACAGGATTAAACAGCTTTTCTGCTTGATGCCCCCAAAAAGGGGGCAGTTTAATACTTCCCTAAACAAAAGGACAAATGGCAATAGTCAGAAGAGTATCTCAAGTTTTTTGCAATAACAAGATGATAAGTAGTGGCCACTGATTTATAATGAACCTTCATACAAGAGAGATGTAAGAATGTAAACATGCCAATTTCTTTTCTTTTTTTCTTTTTTTTTTTTTTTTTTTTTGCAAGGACATTCCCGGTGCACTAGGCTCCGGCGTTGCAGGGAGGGACCGGATCGCTTCGCGATCTAAAGTACGCAGCCTTACCCTACACTTTGTGCAACAGGCTGTTTCCACGGCTCGAACCCATGAATTGAAAATCAACAACAATGGCTTGTGAAGGTAATAGATGAGGGGTAAAATAAAGTAAATCTATGTGTTTACGCACTTATCCTCATTCAACAGACAGATAAATGAAGCAGGAAACAATTTAATTTGCATCACTGATGGCAATTCCAATAGCCAGCAAATATAAAAGCGGAAAACCAAATGAAAGTATGATTCATCTGAAATGTTTCATCAGCGGAACATAAAGATACAGGAGGCTCTGCAACGTGCTCTTGACAGAATAGTGATTTTGCAACCAGATAACCTAAATTCAACTTAGTTGCTCCAAAAGGACAGGCTAAACAAATCATTATACCGTTGAATAGTTCAAAACAGTTTGACATTATTTGGAGAAATGGGGGAAATTCCATTTGACAGATTTCAGTAAACAAAATGAAAACGCTGCACCAAACAGGGAAAACCAAAGAATCAAGAATGATACACGTAGTCAATCGAGGATAAGATCAAACAATTTAGCTGCACACACACCACATAAAATCCCAGAAATTCATCTAATTTCGGTAGAAAGCTTAAAAACAAGGAGAAACCAAGGAGCAGATAATTTATTTATCTTACAAACTTCGGGCAGCCAAGAAAACCCTATATGAAGTTTCCCAATTAGCCCAATTTTACCTACCATTAAAAATCACCTCAATAGAAGGAGAAAAAGCAACTGAGCATAATATATCAAACTTTAAACCAAAATCCAGCAAACCAAACACAAGAAACAGCAGATAAATCACCTACACAAAATAAAGATACCTTTTTTATTATGATCGGCAACGAATGACTAATGGGGTTTAGTCAGAATCCCTTAAAGCACTCGATTCGGCCCCTCAATTGAAGCAATTTTTCTTCTTCCCCCCTTTTCTTTTTTCTTTTTCCTTTTTTTACCTTTTTCTCTTACAACCTTTTGATGAAATGAGGGTAAAAGTTAAAAAAGCAACAAAGTAAATGGTTATGGGCAATGTGACGCTGTTGGCTCGAGACACAAAAACTGGGTACCACAAAATCCACAGTTTTGTTCATTTACCATAAGAAAGAAAAAAGAAAAATGTTGACGATACACAAAATCCACAGTTCTAAAACCTTTAGTTAACATATCTTTATTTAATATAATGATATTACTTTGTAAAGTTGTGAAGGGTTTTTTCACCACCTATCAAAATGACAATCTATTCTGTACAATATGACAATCTTGACAAATTATTGACCATAGCCACTTTTTCACTAGTCAAATTTTTATTCTCTTTCAAGTAAATATAAAGGCTTTTAACAAAAAAAAATGTTAAAGATACACATAACTTGATGGTCAGTCACGGTTTTTTTTTTTTTTTTTGCCTTTCCTCATAGATGTCCGAACGGCGTTCCTGGTGTACTAGGTTTTTGCGTTTGTGCAGGACTCAAGAAGGGGTGAATCGCGTCGCAATCTGATGTACGGAGCTTTACTCTATATTTTTCTTATAAGAGACTGTTTTTTCGGCTCGAACATGTGACTTCAACGCCACAAAGCAGCAATCTTACCAGTTACTCCGAGTACCGTCCTCAATAGGTGACCAGGCGTATGTAATTTTAATTCGCAAAGATTAAGATTGGGTAGGGAATGATCGTTAAACTAGAATAAATTGCAATATAGTTTTTAATTAATGAAGCTGTCTTTAATATACATGTGTATAGGCGTGTATATATATAATAACATAATTTTGTATATATGCATATATTGTAGCTTGAATATGCATGTATCTGTGTATGTATAACAATTGAAAAAAAAAAAAGAAAACGATCAACCGTTACGGATATCCATTTTGCAAGAGCAACAAGACAAAAAAGACAAAACTCTCATAACTACCAAATTGTAATCAACCTCCTACAGATGGCATCCAACCAGAAAAACAAATAGATTAAAAAACAAAAAGAGGAACATTAAATACAATGAATAATCGACGACAACAACAAAAAAACAACAATCATATCTAGTATATCCCAACGACATTAATAGATATCACTAGGGTCTGGACAATGAATAACCCATGATACTCTTAAAATGCAAGTGACAAAAGATCCATAATCTCATACACCGTCCTTCTATTATAGCTATACTCAAATTAAATTGAGCCACTGCCAACTATAAATATCGTTGCAGACCTAGAGTAAACCCAACCAAAGATATGTTTTTCAGGACATGTGAAGGACAAAGCTTTGCAGGTCCGGCAATAGCTGGAGGCGTATTAGCAGCAATAGTCTAAGCCCAGCACATCCCCCTTGAGATGGACCACGGCGTAAGTGGACTTTAATTATATAACAAACGGATGGGATTCCCTTACTGCGCGGTGACTTACTGCGCTCCCCACAACGCGACACGTGGCAGCAGGGAGGGTGGTGAGGCACCACCTCTCTGCTGTCACATGTCACGCGGTGACGCATGCGGTGAGGGAGTGGCAGTGAGAAGATTTGAATCCATTATAAACGGGCTTGCTTAAGCTCATCATGCAAGGAGAACCATCATACAAAAACTTGCATAATGTGTTACAACCCGCACTCTCGGGCTGGTTGAGAAAGCCAATTGAAGAAAATTATGAAAGGATCAGAAATACGATCGTGGCACCGTGTGAAGCGGTTTAGATAAAATTTTGTTAAGTAATGAAGCAAATAAAACATAGATAGTTGTGATATCCCAACCACTAAATTAAATAGATATAGACCAATACACAAACTTTTCTTTCTAAGTAAATAAATAGAAAAGAAAATAGACATAAAAAAATAATAATAATAATAAAGAACAAACTTTCTCTTTCCATTCTACCCACACCCCCACGGTCACTTTTCCTTTTCTTACCATCCACCATCTCATTTATTACACTACTACTTTTGTCCTTCCCAACCTACACATAAGACAAGAAATATTCTCCTTTTTAAGCCCCAAAAATTCGGCTATGTCATATAGGTGAGAAGACAAACCCATGTGAATGCAAGAAAACATGCATAAAATAAATGAAAAGATACCCCACTTCCTTTACTTTATACTCCTTTCTACCCAACCCCCAAGAGCACGGTTCCTTCTTCCATTTGAATACAATTCATTTTTTTTTTATTTTTTTATTATCTCTCATTTAAAACTTCACAAGTTATACCCCATCAACACACATCCCAACCCCCTCTTTCTTCTATTACTAGTCAAAAGAATTTCTTTTTCCCAAGCTTCCTTTCTCTTCAGCTGAAAGTGGCTGTAAACTCACTCCTCCTACACGCAAGTCTGCTCATGCACACTTGGAAGCTATATCCCAATTCTTCATTTCTTTGCTGTGACAAGACAACATTTCTCCCTTCCCCTCCCCTTTTCAAACCGAGAGTTTCACTAAATAGGAAGGACTAACTTCTTCAATTTCAAGTAAAGGAATCAAGCTCAAGACTAAGAATAAACAAGGTAAGTCTCTTATCGTTCTTCCTAAACACTCTAATCTTCATCCATTCTTCCCAAAAGATCCGTTTTCTTCTCCTTAGGACATTCTACCCGTGGGTGCAAGGGGGGAAAGGAGGAGATCCTTCCAACTTCAAAGTGAAGGAAAACCACTTGCATGTGTAAGGATCCTTAAGGTAAGAACTAAAACCACTCTTTTAAACACCCCCTTATTACTCATCTTCCAAAAAGACTCAACTTTCTTCATTTTCTACCTAGCACCCGTGAGATTGAAGGAGGAAGAAAAAGAAGGTTTCCTAAGTGAAAAGTGAGACACTTCAATGATTTTCCAAGAACCATGAGTTACCAAAGGCAAGGAAAGGAGACAATCTTTTCTTCTTAAAGTGTAAGAATCAAGGAAAGGCAAGTATTCTTCCTAAATACTACATGGATTTTCAAATGTTTAGTATATATGTTTATATCAAAGATGGATCATCATGTAGTATTTTCAAGATTTTCTTTCAAAAAATATAGACAAATCTAACTTTTATATGATATACATATGTATGTATATGCATTCGGATGGTATATACATATATACATATATGTATATACGTGTATATGATATATGTATGTATGTATGTTTGAATGTGATGTATTAGAACCATGAGTGTATATGATTCATATATGTATATGTATACGTGTATATGATATGTGTATATACATATATGTGCGTATACAGATACATATACAGTAATACATATAAATGACAATATATGTTTCCAGTGATATACCCATTATATATATATATATATATATATATATATATACACCTATTATTTTAAGATATGAGGCCAAGAGATCTTTAAAAGAACTTAATATAAATTACAAACATATATGAATAATATATAAAATAAATATGGAAATAAGAAGTTGTGTGTAATAGAGAATATGCCATGAGTGGAAGTTACTTATATGTACGTACTTTACATATTTTTCGGCCATAAGGTCATTTGTTGATAAAAATAGTTTAAACTCACTTTATGAATATAAATATGTATTGGACATATATTAATGTATAAAAGTGACCAAAATGGTATACTAAATAATATAAAAGGAAAGTGTATAAATATGGAACATGTATACATTTTCGGCCCTAAAATATTAAATACTAAAATGATTTCAAAATACATATATATGTATGGTAAAACATGAAAATAAGTAAGTTGGAATTATGTAATATATTCTTGAATGATTATATACATAAATGTATATATATATGACTATTTTCGGCCATTAGGCCCTTATGAAAATATAAACTTATCATGTTGTACACATATGTATATGTGAAGAATACATACATGTTAAGATGGAAACATTGAATAAGTTTGGGTATTATGAAATGATTTTTATATATGAATATGTATAGTAAAGAAATTTTGGTTATGTGAATATATACCTAATATATTCGGTCAACAGGCCTTTAAAGCTAAAGAAATTATTTTAATATATTCATATATATGCTTGTATGTATAGTATATATGTTAAGATATGGAAATAAACAATTTTTGAATATTATGTAGTAAGTAATAAATGATTTCATATATATATATGTATATTTATTACATATAGTCGGCCCTTTTGGCTATTTTTTTTACAATAAAGTAACCTTGCTATACTATATACATATGTACAAATGTGTAATATATAAATTAAGGTATGAACAAGTTAAGTTTGGATGTTATACAAATACATCACAAAAGAATATCGTATGTGTGAATACTACATGAAATTCGGCCATTAGGCCTTTTTACTAAATTAGTTTTATTACTTTGGACACATATGTGTAAGTGTGTAATCAATAAACTAAAATATGAATAGATTAAATTTTGACAATACATAATTATATCACCAAATAAATATATGTGTTACACTATGCAAGCTTTCGGCCATTAGACCTTTATTTGATGAAATAATATTATTATTATATTGTATATATATGTATATATGTATAATGCATATGTTAAGATATGACAATAAATAAGTTCGAATATTGTGTAGTATATTATAGAATGATTACATAAATGTATATAAATACATATATTACAAAAATTTCGGCCATGTGGCCTTTTGTAATAAATGATTTATTTATATTACATATGCGGGTACATAAGTATAGATATGTGTTAAGACATGAAAATGAATAAGTTTGGATATTATATAATTTATATATCACAAAATGAGTATAGATATGCATACACCTTATTTATCCGGCCATTAGGGTTCTTTTTGCTAAAATGACTTTATTTTGTTTATGTAACCTTATTGTGATTTATGTATTTATTTGTGAGATATGATAATATATGTTTTAATTGTACCTATATACATTTAAAGAATATTCACATGTATGTAAGTATGTATTATACATATTAATATGCATATATACATGTTCAAATACGATGTTATGATGTTAACGACTTTATTTCATGTTGATTGTATTCTTATGAGCTATAGATTATTATGTGGAAGTTAAGATATAAGTTATGAAATTCCTACATGGTATGTAAGGGAAATAGGAAGTTTACGTCCTAGGTATTTAAGTTATGAATTATGAAGTATATGTGTAGAGTTGATATTATGGAAGCATGGTTATGGTAGTCATGATAAGTAGATTGCATTGATGTGTAATTCTTTAGGTTATGATAAGTAGACCGCATTGATATGTACTTCTTAAGTATGGTAAGTAGGCCGTATTTAAGCAATTGATGTATGAAGAAAGGATGTAGTATGACCAAGATACCCTTATACGACCGAGTCTCACATTGCATGAAATCAAGGTTTGAAAAGTTATGTTTTACGTTACATGTTTTAAAAGTTCATATGCATATGGATGAAAAGTATGTTTCAAGGATAAGACAATGTTTTACAGTATGTTTACGACATGATTTATGACATGTATGAAGAGTATGGAAATGTAGTGAATAGTATCTACGAGACGGAAGTTTCTTAATGCGACAAATGTAAGGTTCTTGTGAATACCTTGTAAAGAACATGGATCTTGAACCTTACATTACATGTTGGGTATCGGGTTGTACCTTGTGAAGAGTTTGGCTGTCGAACCCTTCTATGTATGATGAGTCGGGTTGTACCTTGTGAAGAGCTTGTCTGTCGAACTCATTTAGTATGTGTCTTGAACACCTTGTGAAGAGCTTGGGTTCTTGACCTACGAGTCAACGTAAAGATACCTACTCGGATGATGTACGGATCATCGTTTACGTACCTTTACGGAGATTCTTTCCGGACGTCGCTAGATATTGTTCTTACATTTCAATGGCCATCGCGTATGCATGAAAAGTATGACCATGAAAGTTTTGACATATTATTGCATGATTTTAAAAAGGCAGCTATGTTTTACCTTATGATCATGATGCATTACACATTTATGCCTGTCAGGACTCCTTCAATGACGTAGTAGAATTAAGCTGTGATGAATAGAGTTAAGAAGGTAACTCTTAAGTTAAGGAAATCGTGAGGCTAGAGTTTATGGATTTTAACTAGATCTGGAGATCTTTCTTTTCTTGTATGGGCAGTATTACTTGTCTGTCACTATCTGTTGATGATGTATGAACTGTGGTGGTGATGCTTAATGCTGATTATATACGAAAAGACAAACACTGTTTCTTGTCTACCTACTTCCAGTTTACATTTATACCAAGGTATTTTACTGGTTAAAAATGGAGACGTGATTATCTATTTGACATATGTGGTATTATGTTTTGTCACCCCGTCTCCCCATGTATGATCCACATGTCGTATCCGGTAAGACTACTTGCTGAGCGATTAAAAGTCGGTGGCTATCGCTCATACTTGCCTCATTTATCATTTTCCAGATAACAGGTGTCACTATACAGACTTGTTGATGACATGCTAGATAGACCATTGATAACGAAGAGCATACCGAGAGATTTATTTGAAGGCGTTGGGTCTCGATTTATGATGTATTTCAGAAGATTTCAGTATTCTGTGTATGACGACTTGTACAGATTATGAAGTAGTGCATTACATGTCGACTATGATTTGTTTATGTTATGATGCTTCCGCTGATCGATTCATTATTCATGTCAACATGTACATGTATAGTATCGACGCCATGTACTTTACGGAGTAGAGTACGGCGGGTGCACCGGGTCGGAACCCTGGTTTCGGGCAGGGCGGTACATAATGTCTTTAACACAGTATTTCATACAAGTCCTCAAGACATGGCCAATAGTTCCAGTGGCGGAGGTCCGAGAGATTGACGAGAATTCGATGTTTGTCCCTAGCAAAATTTTCTACTCTAGCACATGGTATTGGAGCTCCACTGCTTGCAGTGGTCTTATTGCGTGGCTGCCCAAACTCTGCCATAGCAGACTTTGGACACCTGATTTTCATTCCTATCGCACCGTAGGATGCGCTGATATGGGTCTGGTTGTGGTTTCTGGTCATAAACATTTTTTCGACAAAAGCCTCCAGTGGTGAAACATCAAGCGGATATTTTGTCAGAGGATGTAAGCTTTGTCCTTGCGGTCTCCGACTCTTCAAAAATTTAGGCTAGAAGCAGACTTAGGTCTGCCCTAGTGGTTTTCATTTTCATCAAGCTAGCCTCTACTCAAATTTCTAGTTATAGGATCTAGTGTTTCAAATAAATGATCTTGAATTTCTTACTCTTTAAGCGTATCTTGAAGCTCTCAAGATATATTTTACACAAAAATCATTCTACTGACTTGTGCATAAAAGCGTCTTTTTAGAATCAATCGCTAGAATCTCTAACCTTGTGTTCTTTTTGCAGGGATTGTTCATTTCTAAGCTCAAACCATATCAAGCAAACATTCTTAGCTTAATTCTAGCTCAGTTCGCACATCAAAAGGTAAGAAAAACTTCTAGTTCCTCTATTGATGAATACTGATTCGTAAGTAATTTTTTCAGTGTTTTCATCTGTTTTTAGTGAAAAGCCCTTTTTGTCACGCGAATTTGTTTATGACCCAAACAGTAACTGGACATAACTCAAGCATCCGTTAATCAGTAGGTTGTAAACTTTTTAATGCATATAAACATAAAACAAAAACTTAATTATGTACAAATTCTTGTCCGATGTCATAAACTTAACAAAATATATATTCCCTATACCACAAAAGACCGTCCATTCTTTCATGTTGGGATGTCCTAAAATGTTTGTCCATACAAACAAGACACAAGACACACCGACTGAATTTTCTATATAGTACTATGTACCAACCATGAACCCCAATTGTACAACCATGGTGTTATATCATGTCTACATAGATCTAATGGTGACGCGTTTTAGCAGAGATATCGGGTCCCAGACACGGTGTTACACTCGGCCACAACTTAAGGGTAGATGTCATCTGGAAGTCGGAGATCCATTGTCCTAGATAAAGTGTTACACTCGGCTTACATATGAACATCTCTATGCCAAATGACACCAATCTCTCACCTAGGTTCGAGTGTCAAGAGGCGCATCATAACATATGCCCCTGACATCCTCATTACTACGCCTGACGTCAGGCTGGCCTCCAATCATAAAATATAAGCTGTGGGAACAGCGTAACATATTGTAAATTGTCTCGTTGGATTCAGTCAACACAAGATATGGTTTGTTAAAAATCCTTTTAAAACTTTTCACGTGATAAAAATCATCTCTGCCAAACATGTCTACTAAAATTCTTTAAAAGCATCTCGTGAGATAAAAAATTTCTTAAAGTCATGTCGTATGATAAAACATTTTTGTTTCGAAGTTTGCTTTGTTGTATGCATGTAAAAATGCTCGATATCGACTAATTTCATACATCTAATAATTTCAGCACTTAGGTCTAGGGTTTGGCTCATTTATCACATCATATTCTTAGGTGAAATTCTCATTTCGCCCCTTTAGGGCTGTCCTCGGTTGTGCTCCCTAAATCAGCCCACTTTTGAGGCTTTAATTGCTAAATTCTTGTCCTAAATAATCATTTTCTTGTTTTATTCGTAGCCCTTTTTAAAAAACCCACTTATCATATCTTTTCAAAATATAGAAACTCCTATTACGCCCCTTTTTGGTGTCCTCGGCTAATTTACTTGGTTGAACTTGGTTAAACCGGGTCAAACAAGATTCGGATCCTTATTGGGTTAAGTTCATTAACTTGTTTTATTTATTTATTAACGTGCATAAACATAAACAGCAGAAATAAATAAATAAAAAATTAACTGCATGCATATAAACATAATGTAATAACCGGAAATTAAACTCAATACATGATTATTATTATTTTGGATTTTTTAAAATAATAATAATAATAATAATTATTATTATTATTATTATTATTATTACTATTTTCCTTAATAAACCTTAAATAATAACAATAATAATAAGATTATTATCATTGTTATTTACTTTATTTTCCTTTAAAAAGAACTTTAAAATAATAATAATAACAATTACTTATTATTATTACTATTTTCTTTAATAATAATAACAACAATAACTAAATTATCATCATTGTTATTATTATTTTCTTTAAAGAGGAAAACTTTATAATAATAATAATAACAAAAAAATTTATTATTATTATTATTTTCCTTAAAAGTAACTTTAAATAATAATAATAATAATAATAACTTATTATTATTTACTCTATCCAAAATAATAATAATAAAAAATAAATAAAAAACTAAAAATAAAAAAAGGAATAAAGGGGGTGGGGGTTGGGTGGGTTGAGTCAGAACCGGCTCGCCCAATTCTGTATTTTCCTTTTTTTAATTAATCTGAAATTGGGTCAAGCTTAATTTCTGAACCGGGTCAAACCATTAACGAAATCAGCCCAGCCCGCCAGCCAGAACTCGCCAGAAATTCCTTTTTTGTTTAAATACCCTTTTGGGCCGAAGCCCTATCCGGAATAGGGTCGGACCGGGTCGAACCCAGATACAGAAGCTCAACTCGCTGTTGCATCTTGCCAAAAAGAAGCATTTTTCTCGCCATGAGCATGTCTCAAACTTGAAACCTCGTGTTTGTTATCTGCCGCTGCTCCCACTAGGCTAGAAGGCCTTTTGGTCACTCATGTTTATTATATGTCGCTGCTCCCACTAGGCCAGAAGGCCTTTTGGTCACAAATAAGGAGCAGCTTAATTATATATTAAAAACAAGAATTCCAGAAAAATCAAAAAAAGTTCCCGGAATTTCGCTGGAGGGGGTCAAACATGCAACCTTTCTGTCGCTATCCACAGTCCTGGACACCAGCCATCCTTTTTGTGCAATATGGATGGCTGCGTTTAATTTATTTCAAACTAGAAGTTCCATCAGAATAAAATTCCAATGGAAATTAATTAAGAAACGGTTTTGACCCCAAAAATTTTGTTTTTTAAACATGAACATATTAACAAAATTGATTCGATTAGGCCTCCTCTGATACCACTTTGTTGGATTTAATTTAACAAATCCCTGAATAGGACCGTTTAATCGAATCAATAGACAAAGTAAAAAAATGCAGAAATTATACCGTGCTCCAATGTTGATGTTAACCTGAACACAATGTATTGCTCCTACTGCGGATGAATCTGGCGTGATCCAAGGATTTACGACCTCCCACCAATTGTTGATGCACCCCTTGAACGAATTCAACAATTCACTGCTTTACCCAATAGAAATGCTATGTAGTGTGGGCTTTATAGAAAATTTGGCACATCCTCTTCCTTTATGGATAGAGACTTCCTTATCCTAGGTACCTGGATATATACTTGATATTATCATCAAATTATCTTTATCCATTATTAAATATTATTTAATATTAATATTTAAATATTATTATCTAATATTTAATATCAAATATTATTTAAGATTTAATTATTATGTACCAACAATTATCTACTAGCAACACGTGGATTGTCGTCCCTCGGGGGCCAGACATCGTACACTTTATGGTCGTTGCACTTTGAGCCCATCCATTGCGGTCTCTGACCATATGACTTTCTACATATTCAGGGTTTCAATTTTAGACCACACTATATATCCACGAACATACCCGATGATCACTTAACATGTGGATGTTTTACATAACAATTAATATTATTACGTGACATATGTGACATATAATATTATCATACATAACGTCCACCTTATGATTAATTTGTATAAACTTAATCAACGTGCTATGCACTACACATATCTCGAATCAATCCCAACAAATCAGCCATTCTTTGGTTCTGATGTTATGCCCGCTACTTTTGAAAGAAAAAAAAGAATGTGAAATATTTATGTGAGTAGATATATACTTATCATAACTAGATTAGAATTAAAAGAGTAAGTTGGTAATCAAATTTCAAAAGAGATTAAGATTACCTAAATTGAACTTCATCTACTAGGAAACCTCCTAACACAACACCTACCGAAATACTTATATATGTCCTATTATCCTACCCTAATTCTCCCATTCTGCAATTTATGAAACGGCAGTCACCAAGAGCACCAAAGCCTCAGCAGCCTTATTCTTCTCAAACCTCCAATTCTTCAATCTTCAAACAATAGCAGCCACCAACTATTTTTCCTAAAATATAACTTCTCCAATTCTCACATTGAAACAAATGGCCAGCCTATTTACTTATTCAAAAAAAAAAAGATTCAATCTTTTGCCATCAGCCCTTAGGAGAGGAATCAAGTGATTTTCAATTCGATCTCCATCCGTTCATCCGTTCTTCGCGTAGTACGTTTTAATTGAAGCGAGAGGCAAATACCCTTACTATATTTGCTATGTTTTTACAAATCTTATGGCTTTACGTTTATATCAAAATTTGGATCATAAATTTGAATGCATCGATGAATGTATATACATGCTAGTATATAGCCAAATATATGGATGGAGACTAGCGGCACAAATGGTTGATCCTGCATATAGATGTAATAATATGTTTAGTAGTAATAATATGTAAGATACGACATATATAGGTAAATGTTAATCGTGTGAGTCGCTGGACAGAGATTGCATAAATTACTTGCCTCCTTAGTATTTGTGGGTTGTTGCCGTGAGGTGATGGACAGTGGCAGCAAGATGGGTATGCATGAATATAAGGTATACAGTCTAGGGTATTTATTATAATATATAAATGCCTAACAAATAATTTTCAGTTTTAAAGTTGTTCTTGTCCGAAATACGCTTAATGTAGCGAAAAGTGATTGAAATTTTCAGCAGTATCGATATTTTGCAATTTGATAAAGCTGGTATTGATTTTCGAAAATCATAGATTTAACAAGAATATTGTAGCAAAAAAAGATTATTTTGTCATGTATTTGTTAAATTAAAAAAAATCGGCAAGCATTTTAGAGCGAAAAATAAATAAAAGAACAAAGTCAACAAATAAAATGGGACCTGATGGGATATATATCTATATATTTTGGATATATATCCGAAGTATGTATATATGTGGGCCAGAAGTATTACCTAAGTACTGGAGATGGTTTCGGCCTTCTTCTCTGACATATACAAATTGATAATTTCAGGGCACTTGTAAATTTTAATAGGGTGAACATTGCCAAATACATAATGAAGGATATATACGTTAAATTATAGTTGGAATACAGTAGAAAGGCTACAAGCCTAAAATTATGCAACTATTTTAAAAGGCAAGGACAGTGGTGCAAGTATATTTTGGGTAAATGATTTACATGTGATTTGTATGTGTATATGATATACATATGTTATAATTATATATATATAAATCAATATATATAGGCCAATGTTTTTTATGAAATTATTAACCACTGGCCGCCCACTTTGTTTTTGAGAATATATATATTTTGATTGCCTTAGTTAAAAGTATAAATTAATATTAGGGGTGAACAAAATTTTTAAAAACCGGACCAAAAAACCAAACCGGACTGATCCAAACTATTTTAAACCAAACCACAGTTTAACATCCGGTTTTCATGTAAGGGAAAAACCAGACTGTCTGTTCCGGTTTGGTTCCAGTTCAGAAAATTTTAAACCGTAAAACTGGACCGGACCTATTTAACTTAATATATATTAAATATTAATATACTATAATTATTTTTATTTTTATCCCTCCCCACCTAGAAACTACTAGGGCCTGCACATTCTCCCTTCTCGTTGCCCCCCTTTCTCATTTTCCTTTTCCCAATTTCCCTTTCCTGCCTTCCCCAACCCCAAGTCCCCAAGTGACCAACAAATTCCTTTCCTTCCCTTGTACTTCGAGTTCTTCTTCATTCCATCACTTGATTCGTCTCTACTCCAGGCTCTAGACTTCCAGTACTTCGGCTTCACCATCAGCCAATCTCCTTGCTGCTTCGTTAATCGTTACTTACCAATTTCGTTAATCGTTGTTGCACCATCAGCCATCGCCATCGCCATCACCTCACTACTTCTCTTCTTCTTCTATTGACAGAGTTGTTTTGATCTACATCCAGATCTGGTAAATTTCTTAACCAGATGACAGATCTGTTTTGCTCTGCTTTTTTTTTTTGCACGCAGTTTTGATGTATCTAGATTTGTGGATTTTTGGTGTTTATTTCGTTTATTCGTCTGGGTAAGGGATTACAATGAGAATTTTGATGCATCTAGACTTGCTGAGGAGTTTTGTTTGCAGGTACTATACCACGAGGCTCTGGATCCGTACGCCACCGCAGAGATTCGCTCTAATAGTGGATACAGGGAGTACTGTCACTTACGTCCCCTGCTCAACCTGTGAACAATGTGGAAAGCATCAGGTAAATCACGGTTCTATACTTATTCTGTAGGTATAGAAACCAGTGGGGGATAATTGGCCAAGTGAGGGCATTATGTAGGTATGAATCTGTAATGCATCAGGATTAATGATTAGAGAGCATCGATGTTTTAGGTACTTCTACTTGTCTTGAACTTTGATTTACTGTGGCTTTCATGGTTAGAGAGCATTGATGTTTTAGGTGTACTGCTCTTAAACAGAAATTACGCCATTGGAATAGACGTTCAATTGGTCATGTTTTTGATAGCATATCTGCTGTAGAACAAAAATTCTTGGAGACAAGAGGTTGAACACCAAGTTGTACAAACTAGCCAAAGAAATGTATTCTCATTTGAATACAACCCCATCTACTTTAAGCACTCATATATTTTGAGGAAAATGAACTCGACTGCTCTGTCATGTGATATTGAAACGAGCATTCCACAACTATCTCTAGTTGAATCCACAATCTGCACTGGTGCTTTTTTTTTCCACAATCGCATATCTTGTATTGTATTCATATCATAAATCTCTACAACCACTACTTCTACTGTTCGATATTGACATATCGCAAATCCTCACACAATATCGCTTAAATTATACTTGTTTCTTCCCCTTTGCTTCGTCTTCAGTAGCTGCAAGAGGCTGGGTGAGTGTGAGTAGTCAAACAGCTTGTGTATATTGTGTTAAAGAAATTTTGCAAATCGGTAAAAACCGGAACCGAACCAAACCAAACTGGACCGGTCAAACAGTTTATTGACCAGTCCCAGTCCAGTTTTGGTTTTATAATTTCAAAACCGTTACATGCAGTTTGGTCTGTGACATTTCTAAAAACCAGCCGAACCGGACTATGTACATCCCTAATTAATATGTTCTATTTCGCGCGTGTGTGTGTGTGTATATGTATATATATATGTTGGTATGACAAATAGGGAAAGAATAGAAAGCTACAAACTAATTAGTTTAAGTCAGTCAAAATTAACCTTTATTATTAGGTATTGATGTTTATACTACAATTGTTTAGATTCGAGCATAGAAGAGAAGGAAGTTAATTCTGCAAAAAGGTAGGTGTCTCTTCCCCCCTCAAATGGGTATGATTCATGCATGCTTTGATGGTATACTTTATTTGTTTCGTTGTTTTTATTTGTTTAAGTTGTTACTTTTGTATATGTTGGAAAGCATGAGATATATTGTTTATGGCTGCTATGTTCGTGTATGTGTGTGAATTTGGTGGTATAATTGAATAAAAAAACCTTAAAGAATTGAGGAAAAACGGAAAACTTTTACATTAGGAGCCTTTAAAAAGTTGTGTTTTGGCCTTAGAATAGGTTCCTATAGACTGGAAATAGGAGAAAATGGGGGTTAGGATCGAAAAATAAATCACAGCGGTGGAGCATGTGCCACACGCGCCGCTGAAAAGGCCACACGTGGGCTTCTACACGTTGCCACTGGTGGAACAGCCATTAAATAAATAAAAAGAAAAAAATTAAATTAAGACAGAGAACAGGCCGACCAACGGACCGGGTCGGCTGGCCAGCGGGTCGGACCGAAGGCGGCGCATTTCCAAAAAAAAAATGTATCGGGTCTGGCGGATCAGGCCATGAAAATATTATTAAATACAATAAAATTCAAATGAATTCCAGGAAATATAAAAGATTAAAATTAAATTATTTCCACTTAATTTTTGAAGTTTGGTAAATTTAAAAAAAATTAATAGTAAGAATTAAATAAGGGAAACATAGGGAAAATTAGTATAAAATTCTAGTAAATTGATACAAGCTAAGGAAAAATAAGAGTGGTGATAAATAATAACTTTCCAATATTCGAAAATTTTACGAAGCCAAATATTGAGTGCCGGAGATGGTGAGGATGGGCGTACAGGCCCCAGTCGACTTTGTTGTTGCATTCACGGCACGTGCATTGCATTTGGAGTGGGTTGAGATGTACGGGTCTCAGACGCTCGAGTGGAGTGGATCATGGTGTACGGGCCATGGGTACTCGGTCATGGTGGATCATGGTGTACGGGTCATGGGTACTCGGTCATGGTGGATCATGGTGTACGGGCCATGGGCATCGGTTAAGGTGGATCGTGGTGTACGGGCCACGGGCATCGGTCAGGGTAAATTGTAGTGTACGGGCTACAGTCAATCCCGGGATCATGCATTGCATATAGGTCTAGGGGCATATTGCATGACATGATTCTTGTTGCGTGTGACACGTGGATTGAGCATGCATCACGTACTTGCACATTTTTTGTGGAGTGCTTTACTTACCACATTTACTTTATCTTATGCATGTTATCTTATATTTATGTGCTATGTGGTTATCTTATATTTATGTGCTATGTGGTTGTATCATTTAAGTATGCACGATTTGTATTGGTTTGAGGCGGGCATCTACTGGGTGATTTTCTGTCACTCACCCCTACTTCCCAGGTGAGCCGGATGAGGACTACGAGCATATCTTTGTTGAGGACGGGACGGACATAGCCGAGTGGGCTGGTTGATAGCTGCATCTAGGACAAGAGGGGACTCGGCAGCTGATTGTTTCTTATTTATACCTTGGGGATTTTTTACAGACTTCTCTATTACTTTTATTATCAGAATTTTAATTCAGGAATGTAATAATGGATATACATTTTGGATATATATCCATTATTTTGCTTCTTCTACACGCCTGATGAGCCATTTGATTAGAATTTCCATTCTAGTTGACTCTTTTGGGGAGTTGTTTTATGGTCCTGATTGCCCTCCCCCCTCAAACCCGGAATAAATCACATAATCCCAATCAAAGAAGAAGCCCTCATGTAAGACACACTCGCTGTGTGTATTGTTTCCACATGTAGGAGGCCAATATAAATGTTTTACTCCCAAATGAAAGTCAAGTTTATAGGACATATTTGTAAACGAGTGAAGTTTTTGATTAGCATGTTGTTTGATCATAGTAGTTTAATTATAGCACCTGAAGTTATAATCAATTGATCAAAGACAAAGAACTTTACATTCGAACCTATTTCTCAGATCCTTTTTTAGTGTGAAAATTGCATGGATCATTACTGCTACATGTCCTCAGGAATTTTCTGCTAATATGAAAGAAAACATCGATTTTGTGAAGGCCACGAATAATACTAACCAAATTAAACCATTCAAATATATTGCTATACACTACAATATACATTATAAATGATATGATAAGCCGACTTGTAACTAATGTACAGCTCTAAATATTCAACAAAATACTGTTGGGATTAATTCAAGATACGTGTGATGCGCAGCACGTTGATAAAGTTTATACGAATTAATTATAAGGTGGACGTTATGTATGATAATATTATATGTCACATATGTCACGTAATAATATTAATTATTACGTAAAACATCCACACGTTAAGTGATTATCGGGTATGTTCGTGGATGTATAGTGTGGTCTAAATGGAAACCCCAAATATGTAGACAGTCATATGGTCAAAGACCGCGATGGATGGGCTCAAAGTGCAACGACCATAAAGTTACGACGTCTGGTCCCCGAGGGGCGACAACCCGTGTGGCTAGTAGATAATTATTGGTACAATAATTAAATATTAAATAATATTTAATAATAATATTTATTATTAAATATTAGATAATATTTAATAAAGAAAGATACGGTTGGGTTTTAAATTCAGATTTAAATTTGTAAATTTAAGTTTAAATTTAAATCCTAACTTATCAGATCCTTCCATCCGTCTCTATATAAAGGAGGAGACTTCACCTCCTCAGATCATCAAAGAAAATAGACGCATACACAGTATCAAAAGAAAGAGCGTCCATTACAGTATATTAGAGGGAAGGTGTGCCAAATTTTCTATAAAGCCCACACTGCCTAGCCTCTCCATTGGGTAAAGCAGTGAATTGTTGATTGCGGTCAAGGGGTGTATCAGCAATTGTTTGGAGGTCGTGAATCCTTGGATCACGCCAGATTCTTCATCAGCCGGAGCACTTGTAGCATACGTGATCAGATTAACAACAGCAATGGAGCAAGATATATTTTCCGCATTTTGTTACTTTGTCTATTGATTCAATTAAACGGTCCTATTCAGGGATTTATTAAATTAAATCCAACAAGTGGTATCAGAGAAGGCTTAATCGAATCATTATTGTTAATCTGTTCATGCTGAAAATTGGAAACTTTTTCGGGTCAAAACGTTTTTCCGAAACGAGTTTTTGGTTAAGAAAAAGCTTCTGCTTTTGGTTAAATAAAAACTCTTCTCTGCTTTTAACAAAAACTGACGCTGGCAAGGTGGCTAGCGGCGCAGCCTGCGATTGAAAATTCCCGTGTTCGAAACCTCTTCCCGAAATTTCAGGAATTTTTTGAGTTTTTGGAATTTTGTTTTGGTATAATATGTATATAGATTCTACTCTTATTGTGGACAAAATGCCTGCTGCTCCATTGGCAACAGCGCCAATCATGAATCAGAAGTTCTCTTGTTCGAGACTCTTTTTTGTAATTAAACTTGTTCGAGACTCACTGGAAGCAATCTGGAATTTTTTGTTTCTAGGCTTTTGACAGGCCGCAGATTGCGGGCTTTTGCCTGGTTTTGGACAGGGCTTCGGCCCGAAATCAAGTTAAATAAAAAAAAGGATTACATATTCCGGGTTTGGGGCTTTGGACCGGGCCTGTTTCAGAATAAAAGGGCTTCATCCCAAAAGGCAATTAAATAAAGAAAAAGGAAAAGGAAAGGAGATTCAGAAACTGGGCCGGGCGGGTATGACCCGACCCGACCCTCGCCCCAGCCCCTTTATTTTCAGTTTTTATTTATTTATTTTGGTTATTATTATTATTATTATTTTGGATAAAGTAAATAATAATAATTTTTATTATTATTATTTAAAGTTTCTTTTAAGGAAAATAGTAATAATGACAAGTTATTGTTATTATTATTATTTTAAAGTTTCCTTTTAAAGAAAATAATAATAATAATGATGATAATTTAATTATTATTGTTATTATTATTAAAAGAAAATAGTAATAATAATAAGTAATTCTTATTATTATTATTTTAAAGTTCTTTTAAAGGAAAATAAAGTAAATAATAATGATAATAATTTGATTATTATTGTTATTATTTAAAGTTTATTAAGAAAAATAGTAATAATAATAATAAATTCTTTGTTGTTGTTATTATTATTATTTTAAAGAAATCCAAAATAATAATAATCAAGTGTTAAGTTAATTTCCGGTTATTATTGCAGTATTTCTTTATATGCATGCAATTAATTGTTTATTTATTTATTTATGCCTTATGTTTATGCATGTTAATAAATAAATAAAATAAAGTTAAGGAACTTAACCCAATAAGGATCCGAATCTTGCTTGACCCGGTTTGACCGAGTTCGACCAAGTTAATTCGATGGGCTAAGTTGACTGAATTAACCAACACTTATCAATCAATGTGGTTTATACTCGTGATAGATGACTCATTGAGTTGTGATAAAAACACCGTACACATAGTTTTGTCTAAGAAAGCCGGTATTTAAGCGAGACCATTGTGACTCCACCGGTGGCCTGGAAATTATGTGGAATGGTAATACACCCTTATGAAAAGTGGGTATTGCTGAATCGGTTCACTTCACACTCAATGTGACCCATCATAAGGTTATATCACTTGTTAAATTGATTGATAAAGATATTGTTTTCTTACACCGTAAGGAGAACTGAGCTTGATTCAAGGTGGTTCTTATTTGAGCCGTAAAGGGAATCAAGCTAGTTCAAATTGGTTTAAGTAAAACAAAACGAATGTTGGTGTTAAGTATGCACGGTACGTGCAAAAGGGTCAGTCAGTAAACTGCAGATCATGTAGAACCATAAAGTTACGCGATTTAGCAAATGTAGGGCTTTAATATGATCCCCTTAAAGTGCGGCAATCATATCATCGCCAATATATTTGTTATGATCGTGAAGGGCATGTATGTATTGGAGGCAATCATTGACCGTTCCAAAGGAAGGTGTGATTGTCGAAAACACATATGAGCATGGTAGTGGACCCAAATAGGGCCGGCGGTGAAGCTTTAAATGCATAGGTTAACTCATCGGCCCAAAAGAAGGTGGTTAACCCGTGCTTGGAGAGCCGTCATATTGACCACTACACCTAATTCTTGGAAGGTATTGGGATGACTCCAAAGAGCCCCAATATTGGAAGACAATTGGTAGATGGAATCGGGGTTCTATTTTGATATTTGTTTTTATGCGGTTTTAAGATTACACGTGTTGTGTATTTAAGTCCGTTTCTTGTTTGCTTTTCAGCAATAATGTCTAACATTAAGGATATTCCTACAATGAACTGTTCAAACTATAAGCAATGGAAAGGTCAATTTGAGATCTTTTTGGGGATTGCTGATCTAGACAATGCGTTACAGATAGATCGTCCAGCTGTGCTAACAGGCGAAAGTACTAGTAAGGAAAAATCTCACATGGTACACTGGCTACGATCAAATTGCATGTGTCTTATGATCATGCAAAAGACTATCCTCAAATGCTTCGGGGGACACGTTTCTGAGTCCACGACGGCTAAAGAATTTTTAGCCGATCTCGAGCAAAGATATGTAAAGAATGAGAAAGCCGAGGCAGACAATCTCTTAAAGAAACTTTGCTCGAAACAATACCGTGGAATCGACAGCATAAGGGTGCATAAAGTTATGAATGCTGCCACCACCGAGTTCGGTGGTAAGAAACGCAAAGCTACGGAAATGGTTACTGTGCAAAAGGCAAGTCAAAAGGAAAAAGGGGTGCCTACTACTGACACACCCAAAAGCATGACTTGTTTCTTTTGCAATAAGGAAGGACATTTAAGGAAGAATTGTACCGGTTATGTATCTTGTCTCAAGAAAAAGTGTACATTCTTAGTTTGTTCTGAAGTAGGTCGATACGGGAGCCACGACTCACCTATCTGTGACTATGCAAGGTTGCTTAAGCCATAGAAAACCAAGAGACGATGAAAGATACGTCTATTGGGGAAATGGCAGCGGCATAAAGGTTGAAGCCATCGAGCATTTCAGATTGCTGTTGACATTCGGTTTCTATCTAGATTTGCATGACACTTTTGTAGTACCATCGTTTAAACAAAATCTTATTTCGTTTTATCGATTAGATAAAAGTGGATATTATGGTTATTTTGGAAATGGAAATTTCCAACTTTATCATGCTTCTAGATTGATTGGTGACGGTATAATGTCTGAAATTGATAAACTTTATTCAATAAATATCGCTTCAAATCAGGAAACCTTGCATGTTGTAACGCGAAACATTAAAGCAAAATTAACTCATGAGAATTCAGGATCACTTTGGCATCGACGTTTAGGACACGTGTCCAAAAACAGAATAGAACGTCTCGTCAAAACAGAAATTCTCAATCCTATAGACTTAACCGACTTAGAGTCGTGTGTATTTTATGCTAAAGGAAAACAGACTAAAGTCCGAAGATATGAAGCAAATCGTGCAAATAGTCCATTAGAGTTGATTCATACCGATATTAGTGGCCCATTTCATCCGGTTACTCGAAATGGCCACTCTTATTTTATCACATTTATTAACGACTATTCACGATATGGCTACATATTCTTGATTAAAGAAAAAGCGCAAGCAATAGACATGTTCAAATCCTTTAAAGCTGAAGTTGAGTTACAACTCAACAAAAGGATTAAAGCCTTCAGATCGGACCGTGGGGGTGAATACTACGGTCGATATGATGGATTAGGAGAACAGTGTCCAGAACCATTTGCTAAATACCTAGAGGAAAACGGAATCGTCCCTCAGTACATTATGCCTGGGTCACCAAGCATGAATGGTATAGCTGAAAGACGAAACCGTACACTTATGGATATGATGCGTAGTATGATGAGTCAAACTACACTACCATTTCCTCTGGGGAGAAGCGCTTAAAACTGCAGCTTACATCCTCAACCGAGTGCCAACTAAAGCAACGATAAAGACTCCTTATGAGTTATGGACTAAGCGTAAGCCTAGTCTTAACCACATAAGCGTTTGGGGCTGTCCAGCAGAGGCAAAGCCTTACAGACCAAATGAAAGAAAGCTGGACACCAAAACAGTTAGTTGCTATTTCGTTGGTTACTCGAAAAGGTCACGAGGGTATAAATTCTACGATCCCACAAGTAAAGTGTTTTTCGAGACAAATTTGGTAAAGTTCTTTGAGGATACTTTGGTTCCGGGGGGAATGATTTGCATCAGCAGATCATCGAGTTAGATGAGGCACACTCAGATGCGACAGAAATGCGAATCGAACCATCTTTTGGGGAGGTAGCATCAGCGATACCCGCACCTGAGGTACCTCATCCCAGTAGTGACGCTCCACAGGAACAAGTTCATGTTCCTGAGGAAGTTACTGAAGCACCCGATGAATTGCCGGCTGATGCAGTTCAGGAACCTACAGTATCCTAACAACAAGTGTCCCTAAGGAGATCCACTCGTGCTCGGAGAAACCCCATACCTAGTGATTATGTGGTGTATCTCCAAGAACACGAATTCGATGTTGGTATGTTGGACGATGACCCCAAAAATGTCCAACAAGCATTCTTTTTCCTCGGTTTCGTGGCTAGTGGTTTCCATCTCACATAGATTGTTGGATCTTCTTGTTGTGAGTGTTCCTCCGCTCTGATACCACTTGTAGGATCTGCAAGGCACCACTAGAAGGGGGGTTTGAATAGTGGGTGCGGAAAATGTGGTTTTTAAAATTGTTTTAAGCCAAAAACCCAACTTCAGAAAACAGTTTCTGTTTCAGGACCTGTTTTAAAACGTTTTCAAAACTAGGTTTCAGGTATTCAAAAATTCTGAAATTTTGAGAGAGCTTAGCCTTCGATGTTATGAGTGTCAATGTCGAAATTCAGAAAAGTGGATAAAGGCCATGGAAGAAGAAATAAAGTCTTTGCACGACAACAAGGTATGAGATATCGTCTCATTGCCTAAAGGTTCGAAACCCGTTGGTTGCAAATGGATATTTAAAACCAAACGGGATTCAAAAGACAATGTAGAACGATATAAGCCTCGACTTCTTGCTAAAAAGGTTTACCCAAAAGGAGGACATAGACTATACGGAAACCTTCTCTCCAGTATCCACGAAGGATTCCTTCCGGATAATCATGGCTTTAGTGGAACATTTAGATCTTGAGCTACATCAGATGGATGTCAAGACTGCATTTTTAAACGGAGAATTCGACGAGACCATTTACATGGTTCAACCGCCTCGATTCGAGGTGGGAGATCCAAAATGTATGGTTTGTCGACTAAAGAAATCTATCTATAGGCTCAAGCAAGCGTCTCGACAGTGGTACTTCAAATTCGCCAAAGTGGTTGTCTCCCTCAGTTTTGAGGCAAACCAAATTGACGAATGCGTGTATCACAAGTTCAGTGGGAGCAAGTTCATATTCATGATCTTGTATGTAGATGATATATTGCTTGCAACAAACGATGTAAACATGTTGAGCGACACCAAATCCTTTCTGAGAAAGCATTTCGAGATGAAAGACCTTGGTGAAGCCTCATATGTGTTGGGACTTGAGATACGGAGGAATCGTACCCAAGGTATCTTAGGTCTCTCACATCAGGCATACATCGAAAAGGTGTTGAAGCGGTATAGCATGGATAAGTGTAAACCACTTCATACCCCTGTGGCAAGAGGATACAAGTTTAGTCTGAAACAATGTCCCCAGACAGAGTTTGAACGTTCAAAAATGAGGAATACTCTCTATACTTCGGTAGTAGGGAGTATAATGTATGCCTAAGCATGTACACGACCAGACTTGACATTCATTATGGGAATGTTAGGCAGATACCTCTCTGATCCAAGTAAGGATCACTGAACCGCAGAAAAGAGGGTGCTGAGATATTTACAAGAAACGAAACAACACGTACTGACGTATCGGAGATCTGATAAGTTAGAGATCACTAGATATACAGATTCCGATTTTGCTGGATGCTATGATAGCATGAAATCGACCTCAGACTATGTTATTACCCTAACTGGAGGTGCGATGTCATGTAAAAGCACGAAATATACCTTATTGTCGTCCTCCACTATGGAGGCGAAATTCGTAGCTTACTTCCACGCATCCAATCAGGCGATATGGCTTCGCAATTTTGTCACAGGGCTGCGGGTATTGGAGACTATCACGTCTCCAATGAGGATTTACTGTGACAGTAAAGCTGCGGTGCTATATTCGAATAACAACCGGAGTTCATCTAAAGCGAAATACATAGAGATGAAGTATCTGGCTGTTAAAGAAAGAATTCAGAGTGGTCTGATCAGTATTGAGCATATCAGTACAGACTCTATGGTGGCCGACCCTTTGACTAAGACCGTGGAACCGGTTGTGTTTCACAAGCATGTTAGCCGTATGGGTCTTAGTCCAGTTGAGGATGTTTTATCCTAGTGGGAGTCTGTAAGGTGTTTATTGTGCTCAATAAAGTTGTTTATTTCAGACATATAGTATAATGTACATTCCGGTTATAGTAAAGTTTTTCTGCAGAAGTAATGTACATTAAGTAGTTACGGCATACATTTGGAATTCTATTGATCTCACTAAAGTAGGGCCAAGTTGGAATTAATATGTACGATCACCTAGCATATCAATTCCACACTACATATCCATTTCAGTATCTATGTCATTCAGTAGAATGTTAGCATCATGATTTAAGAAGGACAAGTCACTAATTCAATGTGGCGGCGTGCGGCTTAAGTCTTTTGCTAACATTTGTTGATGGACCGGAAAAGGAAAGACACACTAAATGACATGCGGTATACGCTCAAAAAAAGTGACATATAATCTTTAAGATACATACATAGTCCAAGTGGGAGATTGTTGGGATTAATTCAAGATACGTGTGATGCGCAACACGTTGATAAAGTTTATACGAATTAATCATAAGGTGGACGTTATATATGATAATATTATATGTCACATATGTCACGTAATAATATTAATTATTACGTAAAACATCCACACGTTAAGTGATCATCGGGTATGTTCGTGGATGTATAGTGTGGTCTAAATGGAAACCCCAAATATGTAGACAGTCATATGGTCAGAGACCGCGATGGATGGGCTCAAAGTTCGACGACCATAAAGTTACGACGTCTGGTCCCCGAGGGGCGACAACCCACGTGTGGCTAGTAGATAATTATTGGTACAATAATTAAATATTTAATAATAATATTTATTATTAAATATTAGATAATATTTAATAAAGAAAGATAAGGTTGAGTTTTAAATTCAGATTTAAATTTGAATTTTAGATTAAATTTAAATTTAAATTTAAATTTAAGTTTAAATTTAAATCCTAACCTATTAGATCCTTCCATCCGTCTCTATATAAAGGAGGAGGCTTCACCTCCTCAGATCATCAAAGAAAATAGACGCATACACAGTATCAAAAGAAAGAGGGTCCATTACAGTATATTAGAGGGAAGGTGTGCCAAATTTTCTATAAAGTCCACATTGCCTAGCCTCTCCATCGGGTAAAGCAGTGAATTGTTGATTCCGGTCAAGGGGTGTATCAGCAATTGGTGGGAGGTCGTGAATCCTTGGATCACGCCAGATTCTTCATCAGCCGGAGCACTTGCAGCATACGTGATCAGATTAACAGTAGCAATGGAGCAAGGTATATTTTCCACATTTTGTTACTTTGTCCGTTGATTCGATTAAACGGTCCTATTCAGGGATTTATTAAATTAAATCCAACAAATACTACAATCCAAAAGCTAGCTCATGAATCTGACAAACAAACAGATTGCAAATTAACCATCTTCAGAAAAACCCAGCATCAGTTATTGGAAAACCCTTATATTTTCTTGCTCCAAGGACTTGGGTCGTGGAAGAGCCATCCGATACGACTAGTGAAGCGTAATCAACAAGAACGGAATCATCCTCTCCATATTTGTCACGCTTTCTAAGTGCGGGAAAGTCAGTGTTGTTCCCTTTGCCTTCAACTGGTAATTGTGATATTACATTCTCGCTAGAACCATCAACGCGTCCGTCACTAACTGCAACAGGAATATGCAAATCATGTCTTCTTTGGCCTGATTGTAGCGCCCTGCTCCCGAACCCTAGCGTCGGACACAGTGCACCCGTCGTACCTCACTAAGGAGAATATAAGACGTCGAATCAATCTCTTACACGTCAGAAATAACGTAGAAATTTTTCTCGTGGAAACGTAAATCATAACTTAAATTAACTCCAATAATCGTCATTACATTACTGAATCAAAATTCTTATAATAAAAGTAATAGAGAAGTCTGTGAAACATCCCCAAAGTATAAGTAACACAAACAGCTGCAGAGCCCCCTCGTAACCTAGATGCAGCTATCAACCAGCCCATTTCGCTATGTCCGTCCCGTCCTCAACGAAAATATGCTCGTAGTCCTCATCCGGTTCACCTGGGAAGTAGGGGTGAGTGACAGATATCACCCAGTAGATGCCCGCCTCAAACCAATACAAAACGTGCATATCGAAATGATACAACCTCATATCACATAAATATAAGGTAACCACATAGCATATAAATATAAGATAAAACCACATAGCGCATCAGTATAAGATAAAACCACATAACACATAAATATAAGATAACATGTATAAGATAAAGTAAATGCGGTAAGTAAAGCTCCACATAAAATGCGCAAGTACGTGATGCATGCTCAATCCACATGTCACACGCAACAAGAATCATGTTACGCAGAATGCCGATATCTCCACCGTGCAATGCATGAACCCGGGTCCTACTGAGTGGCTGTGGGTCGTACCCACCCACAGTCACCATACTGAGTGCGTGTGGCTGCGCCACCGTACACCATCCTGAGTGTGCGTGGCCCCGCCACTGTACACCATCCTGAGCGTCCGTGACCCGTACGTCACGACCCGCCATAAATGCAATGCACGTGCCATGAATGCAAAAACACAATCGCCTGAGGCCCCTGGCCCATCCTCATCATCCTCCGACACTCAAATTTGGCTTCGTAAAATTTTCAAATATTGGAAAGTTGTTATTTATCACCAGCCTTATTTTTTTCCTTATCTTATATTAATTTACTAGAATTTTCTGCTTATTTCCCCTATGTTTCCCTTATTTAATTCTATTTATTACTATTAATTTTTTTATTACTTAAATTTACCAACTTCAGAAATTAAGTGAAAATAATTTAAATTTAACCTTTTATATTTTCTAGAATTTATTTGGATTTGATTAGTATTTAATTATATTTTCCTGGCCTGATCCGCCAGACCCGATATATTTTTTTTGAGAGATTAATGGGCCGCCTTCGGTCCGACCCGCTGGCCAGTCGACCCGGTCCGTTGGCTGTCCTGTTCTCTGCCTTAATTTAATTATTTATTTATTTATGTAATGGTTGTTCCACCAGTAGCAACGTATGTTGTGATTCGTTTTTCGATCCCAATCCCCATTTTCTCCTATTTCCAATCTATAAGAACCTATTCTAAGGCCAAAACACAACTTTTTAAAGGCTCCTAATGTAAAAGTTCCCCTTTCTCCCCAATTCTTTAAGGGTATTTTGTTTTCGATTCAATCATACCAGCAATTTCACACACATATACGCACATAGCAGCCATAAACAATATATCTCATGCTTTCCAACATATACAAAATTTACAACTTAAACAAATAAAACAATGAAACACATTAGTGTACCATCAAAGCTGTTAGGTGCATCAATTGTCCCGTGGCGTAGGCCGGTGGGCGTAGGCCGTGTAGGCCAAGTCACAGTCGAATGCCATGGGCGCTTGTGTGTTGAATGCACTATAAGGCTAGGGTATGCGCATCTCCTGTCACCAATTGGTTTTGGGAGAGATGGTAGCACCTGAGGTCCTACAAGTGGTATCAGAGCGAGGTCACGGGTTCGATTCCCAGCAGGAGCAATTGCTGAGGGGGAGATTGTTAGGTGCAGCAATTGTTCCGTGGCGTAGGCCGGTGGGCGTAGGCCGTGTGGGCCAAGTCACAGTCGAATGCCGTGGGCGCTTGTGTGCTGAATGCACTATAAGGATAGGGTATGCGCATCTCCTGTCACCAATTGGTTTTGGGAGAGATGGTAGCGCCTGAGGTCCTACAAAAGCATGCATGAATCATATCCATTTGAGGGGGAAGAGGCACCTACCTTTTTGACGAATTAACTTTCTTTTCCTCTAGGCTCGAATCTAAACAATTGTAGTATGAAAATCAATATCTAATTACAAAGGTTAACTTGACTTACTTAAAATAATTAATTCATAGCTTTCTTATTCTATGCTCGAACGTAAAGAAGGTTACCATAATATAACCATAAAAGTCTCTGCTTTTGTATGTCCAAATTATCAAAATGGTCCAAAATATCTAAAATACAAAACCATCTCCATATCAGCCGTATAAGCATACACGTAGCCCATATACACATAGATACATACACGCTACCCCCTCGGCCCACTTTCCCCCCCAAATCTAAGGTTTTTTGTTCGGCCATTAACGCAACAATTACGAATCAAAGTCATATATACCGTTCGCTCATGATAGAATCGGATTGCGCTCAAATGATAACATGTCTCTGTAAGCCTCGACAGCCAACAGGAAATTATCATCTTCGGCAGCTTCACACTCTGGTTCGCCAGCATCAGCTGGATCTAATTCATACGTACCGGGAGAATAATATGCCGGCACATTATCTTGCACAACATGCAATGATGCATCCTATAACGAGGTTGTATAATCGTCATACTCTTCCTTCCATGGTCAAGGCTTCCGTGGCACTGGATCTCACATCGGCGTACTTGCGCACTGTCTAATGGATTGCTGTTATTTTACATCTTCTGCCCGTGTCCTACCAGTCACGGGCAGACCCGTCTTCCATACGGATTGGCACCGTCCCTTTCTTTCTGCCTGCCCTACATTTGGTGCAGGCAGGTATGGTTCGTTTTCTTTCCTTCTGACTATATGGTCTCGCATTCACATTCTGTCTACACTGATGATGCTGTTTTATTTGCACCATGTATATCGGATGACAATACGTTTATCCACTTCACTTGGGGCTGTGAGGCGTCTTGTTGGTGTCAAGGTTCCCTCTCGATATCATATCTCTCAGACGACCAATGCATGTTATTGTTTTTCTTCATCTGAAGTACACAGGGATTGGCTCTTCACATGTCTTTCTGCCGGCACTTTGTTTTGTGCCGGCAGCGCAGCTTTGTTCTATGCCCAGATTTCTCCGGTTTTTCTCTGTTCTGGCTTTAAGATTTACTCATATTTTTCTTCTCTTGCTGCGTGGGAGAGCCCATGGATCGCACTTCATCTTTGCACACCGAGTATGTTCTTGCCTACATATTCGGTATATACACTGGTTGGCTGTGCTGTTGGTCATTGGATACATGGGAAACACACATATGTTGCAGTTTATGTTCACCACATTGACGGGCACTCGAGGAGCTTCGGCAATGCTTTTGCTTTTTGGCTTCTTTTATCATGTTTGTGTAGAGCACGGTTACCTTTTTCCAATTCATTACACAATAGCAAATATCAACTATCCAGGCATATAAATATGTACGCTTTTTCCTTCGCCGGGGTTTTATCCACAAGGGTGGTTTTACTCGGCAAGGTTTTAATGCGGCATATCATATATTGCCTAGATGTTGATAATCAGTTGCTTTTCTCTTTACTGATTCATTTGAGTGTAATATGGTTTTCCTCCGCCACAAGTGAGGGTTTTATCCAATAAAATACCATGGTTTTTTAAAACAAAACATATATATATATATATACATACATATACATACATATATATATATATATAACATACATAGCATATCTATATATATTATAATCATAAAATATAGTTTTATAATCAAATTCCCCTTTTTCCTTTTTGGACCCCTCGGCCAGTGCAACTTCAATTTCCAAAACTCAATATTACTTAATAAACTATATATATATATATATATATATATATATATATATATATATATATATGAAAGAAATATACTTCCTTTGTTCAATTGTTAATCAGAGGCTGTTAATGCCAACTCTCTTACCCTCCAGCACTCAAAAATGAATCGGCCCACACATAAAATAACCATGTCACATATTACACCATTTTATGTGTACTTAATTATACATAAATAATATATTCACATATGTATGAACTGTTAGGTCCGAAATACACTCTAGAGGGGGGGGATGAATAGAGTGTTTGGCTATTTTGCGGAATTTTCTCGTTTGCTCAACTCAAAAAGATATTCAAAATCAGAGCAAGAATGGGAGATGAGAAGTAGTGAATGAGTACACCGGATATAGAGTGGTTCGAATCGTAAATGATTCTACTCCACTACCACTTTGTTTCCAAAGTGGATTTTCAACAACTACTCTTCTTATTATGAACAATAAGAACAACCACAGCAAAACGTACACTAACACTTTAGTGTAAGCCACAACAACAGCAACTTCTTGCACAAAACACACTTGTGCAACTACAGCAACTACAGCTCTTAGCAAGAACAACTTCTTGCTTCCTTACAACTTCAATAAAAGTTCCCTCAAGAACTTCTCACAGTGGGTTGAAGAAATATAGTAAGGTTCACACTTTCTCACAAGTCTAAGCACAAGCAAGAGATCAAATATTTATGGTTCCTTTTGTGCTTGACTCTCTTTCTCTCAATATACAATAATGAAGATCAAAGAAAAGCTAGACAAGCTTTAAACAAATTTACAAGTATGAGAGAAATATACAACAATAGAAAATGAAGCTAGATGATGTTGAAAGTGTGTCTTTGCCTCATCCAAGCCTCTTCTATTTATAGATGAAGTTCACCACGTTTTTGAGGTTCTCCACCAAGTCTTCATCTTCAAAAATGTCAAGATAATGCCCAAATAGTCTTTAGCCACCCTATGGAGTGATTTGATCTTGGATAGCCACCCTAGAGAATCTTAGACATGTATACAATAGTCAAGGAAGCATGTAATAGGTTGGGTTAAAGTCCACAAGAATTTTGAGCAAGATTGGAAAGAGAAAACATCATAAATCTCCCTTGGATTTTGTTCCAGCGTTCAGAAAATTTGAACTCTGGGGGACATCGATCGATCGAAGTCTCTGGAAGGGAGAGATCGATGTCCTCAGAAGATTGCAGTTTTTGACACTGACTGACATCGATCGATCGATGTTAGGGGCTGAAGTGACATCGATCGATCGATGTCACTTGGGTTAGAGATCGATGTTTCCTGATCAACATCGATCGATCGATGTCCTCTGGTTGAGAGTTCGATGCTCTCTGATTGACATCGATCGATCGATGTCAGAGGCTGAAGTGACATCGATCGATCGATGTCCCCAGCTTGAGAGATCGATGTCAACCAGTGAGTTCCAATCTCAACCATCTTTGGACATAGTGTGTTTTGCCCATCTTGCATCAAATATCAAACACAAATTTAACTCATTCAAAAACATCTTTTCATCATCAAAATGTTTTACAACTTAACAATCTCCCCCTTTTTGATGATTTCAAAACCATAATTCAAAAGATGTTTTTACATGATACTTCTTCAACTAAACTTGATATTTTACAACTCCCCCTTAGTTCATGCTCCCCCTCAACCTATGTATCAAGTTTCACATTTTCATCATTTCAATATGTAAGATATCATGCCAAGAGACTTCATGCTATGTCATGCCAAATCCAACTTCTCAAAGCTAACATGTTATGCATACTACCAACTTAAGACAATATAGCTAACTCAATATGCCAAACCATGCTATGCCAAAACTATACCAAAAAAAAATCATATCAAGTCATACTAAGAACATGCCAAAACTATACCAAGCAATGTCTAACCAACAATTCCAAGCATGGTAAATCCAATGCCCAAACAATCATGCTAACCAAATATTTCTCCCCCTTTTTGAAAGCATCAAAACATAAGAGATATTAAAATGAAGGATAAATATCATTAGGAATATACCAAGTTTTGAGATACATAAGTAAACTCAAACTTGTAAAAGTACTCCATAGCTACGAGGGAATGGGGATAACTACTCTTCATCAGAAGAGAAACATAATTCGGAGAGTGCCGCTTTAAGCTTTGTCTTCAATTTTTGGTACTTGGTCTTTTGTATAGTGAGCTCCGTTTCTAAATTTTTGACCCCTTTTTGTGAGATTTGCGTTGTCCTTTTCCAAGTCATCAATACGGACTGCTTCCTTAGTTAAATCTTCTCCCCATTGACCAAGTGTAACACGAATGTCGTCAATTTCGGCCTCCGCATCGAACTCTTCATCTGAGCCACTCCCTTCCGTCATTGGGGCTTTTCCTTTGCCCTTTTGGGATGTGGAGGCTTGTTTTGGGGGTGATTGTGGTGATGAATGAGAGGAGGGTGCCATGGGAGGTTCGGTAGGAGACGGTGGAGGGATAGGATCTTCCGGCTCTTCCTCTTCTTGTTCTTGTTGTCCTCCCCATTTTTGAGCCTCCTTCCGAGACTTATGTATTTGTTGGATGTTGGCTTTGGTGTAATAATCCTTATTGGTAATCTGTTCAGTATAGTCTTCATCCAATAATACATTAGCCTTTTTGAGCAATCTATAGATGAGATTGCTATAGGGAAGAGCCTTGGATTGCTTTGTTATGACTTCCAGCTTATTTGCAAATATAATCTCCCCAATATTCATAGCTTCTTTATTTGCAAGCTGATAAGCTATATAAAAATCCAAGTTGCTCGGAAGTTTAGCTGATTTTCCATTGATACAAAAAGTGACAATGGCAAGTAAAACTCTATACACCAAAGGCATGTCATTTGTATTTTTGGTGGGGTGAAATCCAAGAAAATATTTAACTTCATTCTCAGAAATTTGATACTTGTAGGAATCCCACTTCCATGGATCAAAGTCTTCCCAACCCTCAGCAGGAAAGTCAAGCAAATCATTGATAGTCTTAGAACATTGTATGTAAGGCATAAGGCACACCATGTTGGTATTCTACCCACATATTAGCATAAAACATCCTAGTGTATCGAGTAGACATATTTGTCATTCGATTGACATCCCAAATATGTATCCATTTTTGATGATTAAACCAATCAATGATTGGTTTCAACTCTTCATTTCTCAAAATGTCTTCAATTTTGAGCAGTTCAACTGGAATGGTGGATCTTTTCTTGCGTTCCCATTCATGAAATAATGTTTGAGTTTTAAGTGATGTAGCCAAATTTACCTGTCCCTGTTGGCTCTTTCAAAGCATCCTTGTAATCTGAAGACTTTAGCCATGGAAAATTGTTGAGAGTGAGCTTTTCCCTTGTTTCCTTCAACTCAGTGTTCTGAGATGCAGTTGATTTCTTCCTCAAACCTTGTGTTCTAGACCCCGTCGGAACTTGAGGGTGTGATTGTTGTGCCTCACCTTCACCTTCTTGTAAAGTTCTTGCTCTTTTGGAAGATGGTTTTGATTTTGAAGCCATTTGATGTTAGGGTTCGGATTTTGGAGATGGATTTGAAGAATACGGTTGTATTTGTATCAAAGATGGAGTTTTTTTTCGCAAGAATTCTGAGTTTAGCAGAGAAATTTGGTGTATTTGGGACAATTTTCTTCGGTTTTGCAGAGAGAGTTTAGGGATTTCGTTTGGGAGAAGAGGGAAAGTGAAGAGGAAAGAGAAAAGTGCAGATTTTAATGGCATGTCCGCGTCGACATCGATCGATCGATGTCTGGGACTTCGATCGATCGATGTCCTAGACATAGATCGATCGATGTCTGTTTTTGCAGCAGATTCTTTGACTGTCACATAGATCGATCTATGTATGCAAGGATCTGCATTTTTGACCTTTTTGACCTTTTAACCTTGGTTAATCATTCCTAATCTTGCTCTAATTGATTCAAATGTCTCAGTGGAAAGGGATTTAGTAAAGATATCCGCTAGTTGGTCATTTGTTGGAACAAATTCAACGCATACCAATCCTTTTTGAATGCAATCCCTTATGAAGTGATGCTTCACTTCTATGTGTTTTGTTCTACTATGATGAACCGGGTTTTGTGTTATACTTATAGCTGATGTGTTGTCACATAAGATGGGAACCTTTTCAAACTTAACATTGTAATCGTTCAAGGTGTTGATCATCAAAAGTAACTGTGCACAACACGAAGTGGCCGATACATATTCGGATTCTGCCGTTGAAAGTGACACACTATTTTGTTTCTTGGAGAACCAAGAAACTAAGCAATCTCCAAGGAATTAACATGTCCCGGAGGTGCTTTTCCTATCAACAAGATTTCCGGCATAGTCGGAGTCACTATATACTCTTAGATCAAAACAACCATTTTTGGGATAAAACAATCCAAAGTTCAAGGTTCCTTTTAAATACCTAAAGATACGTTTAACAGCAACTAAATGTGATTCCTTAGGCATACTTTGAAATCTAGCACATAGACACACAACATGCAAAATATCCGGCCTACTAGCGATTAAATAGAGTAAACTACCAATCATACCCCTATATTTGGTTACCTCAACCGGCTTTCCTTTTTCGTCTTTGTCAAGCTTTGTACTTGTGCTCATCGGAGTGCTCACATTTCTTCCATCCTCGAATTTGTACTTCTTGAGCAAATCCTTTGTGTACTTTGTTTGAGATATGTATACTCCATCTTGAGTTTGCTTGATTTGTAGACCAAGGAAGTAATTGAGTTCACCCATCATGCTCATTTCAAATTCTCCTTCCATCAATTTTGCAAAATGCTCACAAAGAGAATCATTAGTAGCACCAAATATAATATCATCCACATAAATTTGAACAAGCAATTGATGGTTTCCTTGTTCTTTAATAAAAAGAGTAGTGTCGACTTTTCCTCTTGAAAACACGTTCTCAAGTAGAAGGTTACTTAACCTATCATACCAAGCCCTAGGAGCTTGTTTAAGTCCATAAAGGGCATTTTTGAGTTTAAAAACATGATTTGGATAATCATGATTTTCAAACCCCGGAGGTTGAGCTATATAGACCTCTTCTTGAATTATTCTATTCAAGAATGCGGATTTCACATCCATTTGATATAGTTTGAAATCCTTATAGCATGCATATGCTAATAGCATCCTAATAGCTTCTAGCCTAGCTACGGGGGCAAAAGTTTCATCATAGTCTATGCCTTCCTCTTGCCTATAGCCTTGGCCTACTAATCTAGCTTTGTTTCTAGTGATGTTTCCTTTATCATCCATTTTATTTCTAAATACCCATTTAGTGCCAATTACGGGATGATCACTAGGTTTAGCAACCAATTCCCAAACATCACTTCTTTCAAATTGATTTAATTCTTCTTGCATAGCAAATACCCAATCTTCATCATTTATTGCCTCCTTTATGTTTTTAGGCTCAACTTGTGAAATGAAGGCATTTTCATTGAATTTTCTCCTAGTCATTATGCCTTGACTAGTTTCACCTAATATCAACTCTTTAGTGTGATCTTTCCTATACTTATATGAATCCGGTAAATTTGAGGTATCTCCTCCTACTTCTTCATTTTCATCCTTAGGTTCAAGTGGATCAATCCTAAGGTCAATAACAATATTTCCTTTTGGATTCTCAAATTTCTCTAAATGGCTTACTTCAATTATTTCATCATCATCATCGTCATCATTAATGTTTGATTTGTCCTCATTGAGTTCACTAAATTTGACATGAATTAATTCTTCAACTTTCATACTTCTTTTATTATATACTCTAAATGCCTTGCTATTTTGAGCATAACCCATAAAGATTCCTTCATCCGCTTTGAAGTCGAATTTATCCAAGTTATCTTTGGTGTTAAGTATAAAGCACTTACAACCAAAAACCTTGAAATAACCAATATTTGGTACTCTACCTTTCCAAAGCTCATAAGGAGTCTTTTTGAGAAATGGTCTCAAGTAAACTCTATTGATCACATGACAAGCGGTATTTACCGCTTCGGCCCAAAAATATTTGGGTAACTCAAATTCGTTTAGCATGACTCTACTCATTTCTTGAAGTGTTCTATTCTTCCTTTCCGCAACACTATTTTGTTGAGGAGTTCTTGGAGCTGAGAAATTGTGTCCATACCCCTTGGATACACAAAATTCTTGAAATTCTCCATCAAACTCACCACCTCTATCACTTCTAATTTCCTTAATTGTGTCTTCTTTTTGATTTTCTAATCTCTTACAAAGCTTTATAAATTCTTGACATGCATCATTCTTTTTAGCTAAGAACATTACCCAAGTGTACCTAGAGAAGTCATCTACCACCACAAAGGTGTAATGTTTTCCACTTAGACTTGCCGTACTAATATCCCCATACAAATCCATATGAAGCAATTGTAGGGGTTTGGTGGTGGAGATTTCACTTTTAGGTTTGAAGCTTGTTTTAACAAGCTTTGCCTTTTGACAAGTGTCACATAAGCCATGGTTTTCGAAATTTAATTTTGGAAGACCTTGGACTTTTTCATTTTTGCAAATCTCTTTGAAGTTTTTAAAACTAATATGTCCAAGTCGTCTATGCCATAGTTGAGTCAAATCATTTTTGGCAACTAGGCAAGAAACATTTTGTGATATCAAATCATGTGTGCTAAATTTGTAAACATCATTTTTACGTATAGCCTCAAAAACAATCTTATCGTTCTTTTTCACAACACATTTTCTTTTCACAAATTCAATTTGAAAATTAGCATCACATAGTTGGCTCACACTTATCAAATTATACTTAAGCCCTTCTACATATAATACATTATTAATAGTAAAAGAAGAGTTACCAATTTCTCCATGTCCAAGGATTTTGGCTTTCCCATTTCCAAAATGCACCGTTCCACCATCTTGGAGCTTGAGCTTGGTGAACAACGTTTTGTCTCCGGTCATGTGCGTTGAACATCCGCTGTCCATAAGCCATTTGGTTCCTTCTTCTTTGGCTACTCCATTTATCTTGAGAGCCTACAAAACCAAAAGATGTATGCATTGGTACCCTTTGATGGTTGGGTCCTTTAGGGTTAGTTTGTCGACCCTTAGGCTTCCAAACATACGTGCTTCCAAATCTAGCTCTACATGCTTTCTTCACATGTCCTAGTTTGTTGCAATAAAAACAAGTGGGTACATGCTTTGGTTTAGAAGGTGGTGAATTTTGTTGTGTTTTTCTATTATTTGCCCTCTTCTTTAAGGACTTAGGTTTAATAGAAGAAAGTGATGAGTTAAATCCTAGACCGGATTTATCATTTCCAATTCTTTGATTTCCAAGTAGTATATCTAAATTGTTTTTGCCATTTGTTAGTCTTTGTAAGTCTATCTTTAGTTTCTCACATTCTTTTCTAATTTCTACATTTTCAAGAGCTACGGTTTTATGCATGGTGAGTAAGATGTCATGCTCTTGAAACATCAAAATATTCTTGTCATGCAAGCTCTTATTTTCTAAGATGCATTTCTTGAACTCTTTCTTCAAATGCTTATACTTTATATTCAATTTTTCAAAGTCATCTTGTAAATCTCCTATTTCATCATGCAAATTTGAAGGATTAGAATTTACCTCAAGATCATCTTCAATCGCCATGAGACAAGTATGTTGAGTCTTTGGATTGTCAACTGTTGCAACAAGTCCAACACCTTGATCTTCACTCTCTTCTCCTTCCGATTCCGAAAGGAGATCATCCCACGTGGTTACCTATGCATTGAGAGCTTTCTTCTTTTGAGGAAAGACCTTCTTTTCTTGCTTTTGCGGCTCTTTTACGTGGCAATCGGCAATGAAATGACCGGGTCGACCACATCTATAGCAATTTTCACTTGCTTCCTTTTCTTTAGATGGTCTTTTGAAAAACTTTCTTGCTTGTGCTTTGTTTCTAGTTGCCATTCTTCTAAATTTTCTTACTAGAAGGGCAACTTCCTCATCCGATTCATCGGACTCTACCACCAATCCTTTGTGTGATGTTTGTGTGGGCTTGATAGGGTTCATCCTATTTTGTTCATCAATAAGAATTTCATGAGTAAGAAGATTACCGGATAGCTCATCAAGGGTAAGAGTCTTGAGATTCTTTGATTCGGTGATGGCGGTGACCTTGAGTGTCCATTCTCTTGGCAAAGAGTTGAGGAGTTTTGAGACAAGGTCTTCATTTGAGATTTTCTTGTCCACCATGGAGAGTTGATTCACTATTCGTGTGAATCGATCGATTGTCTCCTCAATCTTCTCACCGCTTTTCATTCCGAACATCTCATACTCCTTCATAAGCATAAGTCGTTTGACCATTCTTACTTGCTCAGTTCCTTCATGTATCATTTCAAGCCTTTTCCATGCCTCATGAGCTGTTTCAAGACCTTGAAGTCTTATAAGCTCGGTGGTGGTGAGAGCACTTGAGAGAATATCAAATGCTTTGCCATTAATGGCAAATCTTATCTTTTCTTCATCGGTGTAGTCATCCTCATCTTTGAATATTGATTCTTCTTTTGAGTTGGTAATCATAGGAACTTTAATTCCTTTAACAACTGCTCTCCATATATCAAATCCACATCCTTTCAAGTGATTGATCATTCGAAATTTCCACAAGGAATAATTTTGGGCATCAAACATAGGTGCTTTAGTGTTTGATCCGGAAAATAATACAGTAGACTTAGGAGATGAAGAGGTTGAGGTTGAGGTTGTCATTGCCATGATCTTTAACCTTGCTACTTGCAAAGATAGGCCAAGCAATCAAGGTTAGGCTCTGATACCAATTGTTAGGTCCGAAATACACTCTAGAGGAGGGGGGTGAATAGAGTGTTTGGCTATTTTGCGGAATTTTCTCATTTGCTCAACTCAAAAAGATATTCAAAATCAGAGCAAGAATGGAAGATGAGAAGTAGTGAATGAGTACACCGGATATAGAGTGGTTCGAATCGTAAATGATTCTACTCCACTACCACTTTGTTTCCAAAGTGGATTTTCAACAACTACTCTTCTTATTATGAACAATAAGAACAGCCACAGCAACACTTACACTAACACTTTAGTGTAAGCCACAACAACAGCAACTTCTTGCACAAAACACACTTGTGCAACTACAGTAACTACAGCTCTTAGCAAGAACAACTTCTTGCTTCCTCACAACTTCAACAAAAGTTCCCTCAAGAACTTCTCATAGCGGGTTGAAGAAATATAGTAAGGTTCACACTTTCTCACAAGTCTAAGCACAAGCAAGAGATCAAATATTTATGGTTCCTCTTGTGCTTGACTCTCTTTCTCTCAATATACAATAATGAAGATCAAAGAAAAGCTAGACAAGCTTTAAACAAATTTACAAGTATGAGAGAAATATACAACAATGGAAAATGAAGCTAGATGATGTTGAAAGTGTGTCTTTGCCTCATCCAAGCCTCCTCTATTTATAGATGAAGTTCACCACGTTTTTGAGGCTCTCCACCAAGTCTTCATCTTCAAAAATGTCAAGATAATGCCCAAATAGTCTTTAGCCACCCTATGGAGTGATTTGATCTTGGATAGCCACCCTAGAGAATCTTAGACATGTATACAATAGTCAAGGAAGCATGTAATAGGTTGGGTTAAAGTCCACAAGAATTTTGAGCAAGATTGGAAAGAGAAAACATCATAAATCTCCCTTGGATTTTGTTCCAGCGTTCAGAAAATTTGAACTCTGGGGGACATCGATCGATCGAAGTCCCTGGAAGGGAGAGATCGATGTCCTCAGAAGATTGCAGTTTTTGACACTGCCTGACATCGATCGATCGATGTTAGGGGCTAAAGTGACATCGATCGATCGATGTCACTTGGGTTAAAGATCGATGTTTCCTGATCAACATCGATCGATCGATGTCAGGGGCTGAAGTGACATCGATCGATCGATGTCCTCTGGTTGAGAGTTCGATCGATGCTCTCTGATTGACATCGATCGATCGATGTCAGAGGCTGAAGTGACATCGATCGATCGATGTCCCCAGCTTGAGAGATCGATGTCAACCAGTGAGTTCCAATCTCAACCATCTTTGGACATAGTGTGTTTTGCCCATCTTGCATCAAATATCAAACACAAATTTAACTCATTCAAAAACATGTTTTCATCATCAAAACATTTTACAACTTAATATGAACCAAAATAATATATACATATCCATTTCATACTTGTAAACACACGCACACAAATACACTACTGGCCGTTGGTCTTTTCTTTGAAATCCAACCATTCAAATTTACATACCATACATGCTGAGTCTAAGGACTTCAAAAAAGCTCTTTTTATCCTATGAACTTTAAGGTGTATGAGGTTTCATATTTTGGAAACGGATTGAGACTTCATTTAACTGAGGTTGATCTTATATACAAAATATCCATACAACTATGCATTCAAGAATACTCATGTATGATCCGAAATTTATACTAAAAATTGTAGGATCTGCAAGACACCACTAGAAGGGGGAGGGGTTGAATAGTGGATGCGGAAAATGTGCTTTTTAAAATTTCTTTAAACTTGAACAATTCAAGTTCTGAAAACAGATTCTGTTTTCAGGACCTGTTTTAAAACGTTTTTAAAACCAGGTTAGAGGTCTCCAAAAATTATGAAATTTTGAGAGAACTTAGCCTCAGATGTTATGAGGATCTCCTAAAAATTTCAAATTAAAATTCAACCTTTAACCCCTTCAAAAACCGTTGGCACTCAGATTGTGCAAATCTGCCAGAAACGGTAGATGGTTTTGAAAAATTAATTCCTATTTGTGTGAACGTCCAAATGATCTGAAAATTTGACCACTAACTCTTTATATACTATATTTTAATGGGTTGAAACAGTTTTGGAAAATTCTTTTGGGAAGTAGGTCAAATACAATCAAAGTCTCAACCTTTGCAAGTCTGAGAATCAGACTGCATTAGTCTCAGAACTATTGATGTTTGATCGACTTATACTTGTCCAAAAGGGTTAAAACTTGTGCCAAATGAACCCTAGAACGTGTAGGTATGTTTCTGGAAATTTTTGTAATTTTTGAAATTCGTTTACTATTTTTACGAACGTGAACAAAATGTATAAACAGTGCAGAAACTGAAAAGTAAATGCTGAAAGTAAATTGCACCAAGAATTTTATACTGGTTCGGTTATAAACAACCTACTCCAGTCTTCAAGGAACACCTTCCTTGGTTCACACTAATCACACACACGTAGTACACCTTACCGCAGGGTTGATAGAGTTACACCTAACTCCAACCCTTTACAAACCTTGTATGTCGAGTACAATTCACACGAACACCACCACCTTGCTAGAATGAAGATTGATCACACCTTGATCAATCTTTTACAAAGATGAATTAATGGTGGTTTATATGAAGCCTATTCAAGATTGAAAGATATAAAGTACAATAGGCTTTTTACAAGAAAAGAGAGAAAGAAAATGTAGGAGAAAAGAGGCTTGGCACTTTGATCACTTTAGAATGCAAATCTTGGTGTTGTATTTGTTTGTTCTTCTTCTCCCTTCCTTATAGCATTCAGCCGTCCCCCTTGGCCTTCTCCCCTCTTGAAAAATTTCCTTTTAAGTGCTTGGGAGAGTGTAAGACATCATGGTGACAATGCTTTGCTTACTTGGCATCCTTCTATTGGACCATCATTTAGTCTTTGCTTACTTGGCACCTCTTTATTGGCTCAATGTTGTCATCATTTGATGACATGGAAAATCTGAAATAATCACTTAATATTTGCCAAAAAATCAACCATTAAGTCATGCCATAAATCACAAATCCTCTCATAAATTTCAAGACAAGAAATATCCTCCTTTCCAAGCTCAAAAAAATCGGCCATACCATCTTTTCCATGCTGAAATTTTCAGCATTTACATCATGGAATAAAATTCAGATTATTTACCATTTTCCTTTGAATTTTTGTCATAAAAATAAATCAATCATATATGGTAAGTCTTTCTAACAAATGATGAATGAACTTGGACACAAAAGGAGGGTAAAATTCGGCCAGCACACCTTCACACATGCTGAAAAATTTCAGCATGTGTGATATGTAAAATATCACACTTAATTACCTTACATAATATTCAAATCATTTCCATAACATCTTCAATTAATCCTTTAATAAAAATTGACAAAATATGTTGCCTTAATGACACAAAAATCGGCCACATGTGTGTAGTATGCTGAAATTTTCAGCATGTGACATAAGAGAGGTATATGTTGAATACTTACCTTTTGTAGCTTCTCTCTTTGATTCATCAACATTGTATGATTGATCCTTGACCAATCAATATGCCAACAAGGCTCCACATGTGCTCCATCTCAGCTGTAGTAACGTTGGAGTGTGTATGTACATGTGCTGAAATTTATTTTTGCTAACTTTGTAAAATAGTGCACATTTAATAATACACACATGTAATATTCCAATCAGCCCTTAATTTAATTTTCTAGAACACTTTAAGATGTATATTATATGTAAAAAGTGTCTAGATACGTGTCACATGATGGTCAAGAAAAACGTTCCATGTTAAGTGCGTAGAAAACCGAATTTTCGATATTTATCGATTACCCGATTTTTCTCTAATTTAAATTCCAACTTTTGCATATGATATATATATTATGTTATGCATAATATATATAATATATACTTTAAATCTCAGCACTTGGCTGATTTAAAGTGGTACCATAAACATGTGACAAAATTAAAATTGGAATCTTCACATTTTGACCTAAAAGTGGGGTGATTTGTGTGTGCCAACATGGAAAGTATTTTTGACTGATCATACCATGTGTAGCACGAAATTTTCATCAATTTTTGATGTATATGGGCTGGCCATTTATTTATGGCAGATACGTGACACGTTGGCGAAGTTTCGGTATTCGCCCGATACGACAAATTTCGGTTTAGAACCTTTTATCGTGTCGTATTTAATTTGTCATCACCATATCTTATATCATATGATATAAGACCTGAATATACTTATAAACATGAGTTAATTATAGTGGTGTGACGTTAAGGTACGTACGTAAGATATATATAACGTGTCGGTAGTACGTTGAAATACATGTGTATGTGCCTTTATAAAAAAAATCTGAAAATATATAGTGTATATACATATAAGTGGCGTGTTTAATAAGATGGGGAGGAGGAGAGAACTTTCCTTCCTTGGCCTTGTTGCCTTTGTGCCTTTTCCAAATGAATCTTCCTTTAATGAACTACTTAGTTTATTAAACTAAGCACTTCACTTAATGAACTACTTTAGTTCATTAATGGTGGCACCTGAAAATAGTATAAACTCAACAAATGTTCGCCATATGATGTAAGCTTTAATGCTTCATGGCTCGTTAGTACGGCAACATAATATATAAGCTAAATAAGGCAAGTAATGTCAAGTTATCATGCACACATGTCTATATATCATGCACGTTTTATCTTATGCTCGTTTTTGTGCACATTTAAATCATGCATTTGAAAATCACTCAAACCCCTTTTTCTCTACAAAAATAACATAATAACTTTATAGTAAATATAGTAAGGGTACTTGCCTCGTGTCTCGATTAGGTGTACTACGCGAAGAACGGATTGAAAGATTAAAAATTCACTACTTTGCTCTATCTTGCAGGCTGCATCAATTGCAATTTGGAAAGAAAATAGAGGCTGACCAAATGTTTATAATATGAATATTAAAGAATTTGAAGCTTTGGAGAAAATAGGCTGCCGATGTTCTTTTTTTTTTTTTCTTTCTTGGAGAATAGGGCCGGCAGGCTAAAATTTGGAGGAAATAATGAGGGGATGGCCGATGCTCTAGAGGGAGATAGTTGAATGATATTTTGTGTGATGTGTGTGTATAGATAGAGACTAGGGTTTAGGTTATCCTATTCTAGTGTAATTAGGATTAGTTTAAATTCAAACTTCTTCTATCTATTTCCTAATTATATTAGGATTTTAAGTTTTAAGCTTATCTATTTATTTTCATTTAATTTTTTTCCTGCCGTGTGTATGTATCTAAATTATATATAGTATATATTGTTTTAAGTGTAACGTTTGTGCATGTGTAATGCATGGCATGCAATTTACTAAAAACGACGGGTATAACACTGATCCACCAAAGCTTTCAGATGCCAAAACTTGGGAACTTTGTGCAATTGCAGAACTGCCATTCAATAGGGATGAATCCAAATCAGTGAGACCTAAAACATCTTCCACATATGTACACCCCTTTCAAGTGCATGGCATATGTAGTCGTCCATGTTCTGCCCCCAGAGATCAGTTGGAACTTGTGACATAACATTCGCGAGAGTTTTGTCATAACCAATGCCTTCATCAGTAACTTCAGCATTAGCTCTGCCGTAACCAATGCCATCATGTATCAAATTATTCGGAGGCAAAGGCCTGGAACTTGACGCTGCTCTTTCAACACTGAAATTCTCCTCAAGTGATTGATAAGTAGGGATGTATTGGTCTGGCACAGACTGAATTGTATACGGAAACCCTCCTACATTTGTAATACCATTAGCAAAGCAACCATCAAGCCAAGCATCAGGTCTAGCAGCAAGAGGTGGGATTGATGGCTGACATTGCGAGGGAAATAGACCACCAAATTGGGAATTACTTGCTGTAAGGTCTTCTTGCATCAAAGGATGATAAACATATGAATTCTCGGGCATATTAACTGTTACGCCCCGCACACTCCGTAGGGTAATTAAAAGGCAAAGAAAGATTTTACGGGAATTAATGACGGTCAACGGAAATTAAGTAGACATTAATATGGGGATTAATTAGAAATTAATGAGGAGATTTAATATTAGAATTTATTTTTATTTAATTTAGGATTAAATAATTAAGTTTATCCTTTAAGATAAATAGAGAATAGATATAATTTAGAAACACCAAATCTTCCCCCATCCATATAAAAACTGACTAACGTCAGTTTTCCCTCATTTGCAGAAACAAACGACGTTCCTTTCCCTTGGCGATTGAGGCTCCTCTGCAACCCTAGAGAACTCTCCCCCAGGAATCCATCCAACTCTCATCTGATCTTCAATCCGTTCTCGAGTAATCACAGGCAAGTAATCTACTTATAAGTTCCTACGTTTTGTGAAAGAAAAAATGGCCTAATTTGTTATCAAATTGGATCACCATGCAGTAGTTTCATTACGTGAATCTATGTGTATGCTCTATGTGTTTTGGTTTTGAGAGTTGGCCGATGTATATGAAAAAGCGTTCGTTGTTGTTGTTGATTTTGTGAAATCCTGCAAATCCCTACCCCGTGAACCCTCTCTTGTTGCGATTTCGTTGCTGCGTGGGTTTGAGAGAGAAAGGAAGGATTTTTGGGTTGTTTTGGTGGATGAGTTGAGTGTTAGGCTTGAATCTGTGATTTGTAATTGTGTAGCGTTTAATTTGTAGTTTAAGCATGAGATTATAGCAGGGTTTAGGCTTGGATTGATTGGGATGAAGTTTGGGATCAATTGGAGTTATGGTTCTGCAGTTTCTGCAGAAATCGCAAAGTTTCTGTGCTGAAATCGTGGACATAGATCGATCGATGTGAGGGGATGAAGTACTTCGATCGATCGATGTGAGGGTATGATGTCCTCTGATGGACATAGATCGATCGATGTGAGAGATGAAGTACTTCGATCGATCGATGTGAGGGTATGATGTCCTCTGATGGACATAGATCGATCGATGTAAGGGTATGATGTCACATAGATCGATCGATGTGAGGGTATGATGTCACATAGATCGATCGATGTGAGGGGATGATGTCCATCAGTTTTGTGGGAGAGTAGAGGAAGAAAGAGGGAAGCTCGGGGAATCTTTGGGTGACCTTAGAGACTTCTTAAGACCTGATTAAAGGTAGTCTAAGTCTTGGGAACATGACCTAGGATGGTGAATCAATATTGGTGTCTTCAATGGGTTCACGAACCGAGTTTCAACGTGAATGACTTAGGAGGGTTAGGAAATGAACGTCACAGGTGTCTTAGAGCTCAATGAAGGAAAGATAGGGATACTCTCGTTGAGTTGTGAACTTTAGAACCAAGGTTGAGTGTTGATGAGCTAGATGAAGTCCAAGTGTTGATGAATAAGCTGGTGAACTCTTGTGTGTTACTTGAACTTACGCATGTGAATGTGAATTGCATATGTGAATGAGAAATGAGAATGAAATGAGGAGTCTTGCATCATGGCACGTGCATTTGCATATTGATTTGAAAAGAAAGGTGCTTCGGCACAGATTTGCGAAGGTGACCTGCAGTGTTAACCGGGATGGAAATTTAAGCCGGGGTGCATTGCAGGGCACAAAAGACTGTAACGTAAACCGGGATGGAAATATAAGCCGGGGAGCGTTACAGGGTATAAAGTTGTCTGTAATGCTAATCGGGATGGAAATATAAGCCGAGGTGCATTACAGGGTATAAAGTTGGCTGTAACGTAAACCGGGATGGAAATATAAGCTGGGGCGCGTTACAGGGTATAAAGTTATATGAAGTGACCGGGCATTAAGACATGCATTGCACTGTTTCAAAAGAGAAAGCGTTCATGCATATGTGAATGTGTAGTGTAGTGCATATTTGACATGCATCACGAGAGTCAATGTGTATGAATGTGAATGTTATTCGATTGCCAATGAATTGTTATTTGCGCGTAAATTGCTGTACTTGCTTTATTACGTTACTCACTTATGTGTATTTGAAAGTTACAAGACATGTGCCCCACCATTCCCTTGAATTATTTATTACTCATGTCTTGCCATGTGTGATCACGTATGTCTTATAAGCGGGTTACTTGCTAGCGTTTTTCGCTAAGGGTACTGCCTTTGTGTTACAGGAGAACCTGAGTATGACAGGATCTTTATTGAGGATGACGGCGAGTGGGCTGAATGGGATGCATAGAGACATGGTGGGAACTAGTTGAGACAGTTATTATTAACTCCAGTTCTTGTATTTACTTGAGGATTAGTTTGTTAGGCCTTTTGAGATTTTTTTTATCACTTGACGTACGGAATTGATGGTGGAGATTTATTAGATATATGTGTTTCCGCACTTGTTTCTCTTACGTCATTGAGTGATGTGTATTCGAGAGATGAGACGTCTTGTAGTCTTCTCAGTAAGCTACGACGGGTGAACCGGTTCGGATTCCGCTGTCCGGGTCGGGGCGCTACAGGTGGTATCAGAGCCTAGGCTTCAGATCTACCTCGGAGACCTAGGTTATGACATGTAGAGTCTTAAGTTATGATTTTCACCTTAAGTGGATCTTTAAGTCTAAGTGTGTAATCTTAGATTTAAGTTTGATTGGGATGGGTGTGTGTATGAGCGCGATAAAAGTCAATCAATAAACGTTACTCTATTTTGGGTACAAATCCTACCTTGTACAACGCATATGGGCTTTCAGTACTTGTATTTTTTTTGGAATTGCTGAATGCTAATAAGCGTGGATTTTGCAGAAAAATGCCTCCCAGAAGAGATAACCTGGGAAATGATGGCAATGGGGATGAGAACCCTCCACCACCACCAGTGTTAGTACCCCAGGCACTGATAGACGCTATCACAGTGATAGCGCAAAGTGTTGCTCAACAGCAGCAGCAACCCCCCTACTCTACCACCGCCTCGGCGTGACATAAGGTATTACGCTGAGGAGATGTGAAGGTTGCATGTCCCAACCTTTGTGGAAACCACTCTGAGGATGCAGCCCCACCGCACTCCGTGCTTCTCCAGGCCCTGATGTTGGAAAATAACTTACGATTTTGCCCCTAGGACACAACCTTAGACCTAAGTGATGATTTGAACTTAAGGCGATGATCATGAACATAGGCACTAACCTCAGTTATATGCGATGATCATGAACATAAGTCACGATTTTAGACGTAAGTAATGATATTGATTACGAGTTGACTTTAGAAATAAGTATGGAACTGGTAATAGGTGTTGATTATGTACTAATTATGATTGGGAGATAGAACGCGATCTTAGAGGTAAGAATGATGATGCTAAGAACGATCCTAGAGATAAGTTATGATCCTAAACTATAGGGGCCCAACGGTTTTGGACGCACGTACATCTAAGATACCCCATACAATTCTCCCTTATCTAAGGATGATCACAACTCTCTAAGCCGTGGTCTTAGTAACCCTAGTTGAACAGTATATAATTGATTCGAATGAATTATGATGTCAATCAGAACATCCTAATACAAAGATCCATATTACCGAGCCAGGCAGTAACTCGGGCTACCTTACCATAAATGCAGTACAGTACCTGACACCACTAGGGTAAACTAGAGAAGGTCCATATTCTTACCTGGACGGTAATACCATAGTAGGCTCAGAACTAAGTTGGGACCATAGCTACTAAGAAATGAATAGTAATAGTGGAGTAAATACTAAGGGAGGATTTATAGTAGCATGACAGAAATTAAGCAACGATTTATAAGCATGATGATCAGTAGAGTTAGTGAAAGATACTGTCAAAGGAGTTTATAGTTTACAGTTAAGATGCTAATTTTAGAATTACCAACATAGGCCGATCATATTAGACTTATTAGCGATATTGATCGGTAGTGACATACGAAAACCTATTATAGGATACACATTGGAACGATAAAGCGTCACAAAATCTTTAGCTAAGTGATGAGCCCGTAGAAACATAGAGTTACTTGGCGTGAGTCGAGTAGGCTTGAAGTTGCAAGGAAGCAAGTTTGAACAAGTAATAATTACTGTTCAGATGAGACTAACTAAATTAGAATTAGCGGTTAAAATAACCTAGTAAAAAGTACGATGGATTAGTGTGGCGCACGAAAGTACGGTAAATGGGAATACCTTAAGACGAATAATATTGAGTTTCCATGCTATGATTGGAGTGCCTCAGCTAAAGATGTTATCATGAGTAGACGAACGTTAGATCTGTAAGATACGGTTACTTAGAAGGATTTATTCCTGGCCGTAAGAGTGGATTATAGAAATTATACGACGTATGGATAAATATGTTTCAAGCGGTTAAATATTTATACATGAGCACATACACCAAGATGTACCCTATATTTCAAAGATTTTTTTTAATTTTTCTAAGTATTTTAACTAGCTTGTTTGTTTATAGTCTGCTACCTTAACCATGTTATATCTTCTCCCGTATTCGTATTCCAACCTGATGGAATTTCAACTACTATTGACAAGCTCTGAAAAATAGATACATTTTAAAATGTTGAGGATTTGAAAAACAATATGTCTATATATTTCTGATATTATTTCACAAATTTTCGCTTAACTATGTTTATTTTGTTAAAATAATGTGAGTTGTTGATTTTCGATATTGCAAGCATTTTATTCTTGGAATTATCACCTGCCTGCTACGAAGTTACTTAATATTTTGCGAGACAAAAAGTAGTTGCAAAACGTACATTCTTTTTGAAAAAGAGATATCACTTCCAAATTATTTTATAAACTTTATGTCGTTGAGTTTCAAATGGTTTTAAGGAGGTCCTACCTGAAACACTCTTGAGAGTAGGATACACTCATATATATTCTTTTCTTCCTTGTTTGAGACATTCTTGCGAACAAGTTAGTCTTTCTTTTATAAGAGGTCATGTGAATCAACATCTGCGAAGACAATTTTATAATACTTTAGCTCGCATGTCAACAAAAAAAAATTTAGAGATACTGTATAACTAATTGAAGCTATATTTTGAATTATAGCCACTTAAACTGCATTTTATTTCAAAAAAATAAAATAAAAGAAGCATGTCCATACATATAGTTCGTATACTAGGCCTATGACGGTATCTCTGAGAGACTAAGAGCATGATCATAGAGCTAGTTGGTAAGTATATAAGAATTGCTTTTGAAGACTTAGTTGGGTTAAGGAGGGGTAACGGTTACCGTATTGGTATACACAAAGGAGGTTAGTATAGTTGAGTATTTAAGCGATAAATCATATGGGATAAGTTTATGAATCGGGGATCGTAGATTGCGATAAGCTGGGTGATACACGTCAAGTGGGTAAGTAGAAGATCGTAAGCACTCATTAGCGAGGACTACGGATTGAATCGCATAAGGGCTATAGCACCTTGAGAGACGTAGTATCGACTAAATTACATCGTACTAGAGTACATCGTATTTCGAAAAAAAAAAGAAAAAAAATGTACATATGGCTTCAGGGATGAATCTTGTGAGCAGGGCGTAAGTTAAGGATTGGGCTACACTTAAGAACTGACTTTAGAGGGTCGTTCATGATAATCAATATAAGTTCGATATAGACCGACGATTAAGTCATGAAGCGTGTATATTGACGTTACCCTTAAGGTTGATGCGAGGGCTATTCCAGAATAGGTTACGATCTATTAGGTGAAGGACAATAGAATTAAAGAGCACATGGTGTGCGTATACACTGAATGATTTGAGAACTTAGTCCTGTACCGAGGGAGTGAAATGAGTACCATATCGGAATACGCAAGGAATACTAATTTCGGTCATGACCTTAGTAAATAATTTATGAAGGGCCATACTAAGTCATTAATTTCGTAACGCACAAGTTTCGAGGCCGAAACTTTTTGTAAGGGGGGTAGAATGTTACGCCCCGCACACTCCGTAGGGTAATTAAAAGGCAAAGAAAGATTTTACGGGAATTAATGACGGTCAACGGAAATTAAGTAGACATTAATATGGGGATTAATTAGAAATTAATGAGGAGATTTAATATTAGAATTTATTTTTATTTAATTTAGGATTAAATAATTAAGTTTATCCTTTAAGATAAATAGAGAATAGATATAATTTAGAAACACCAAATCTTCCCCCATCCATATAAAAACTGACTAACGTCAGTTTTCCCTCATTCGCAGAAAGAAACGACGTTCCTTTCCCTTGGCGATTGAGGCTCCTCTGCAACCCTAGAGAACTCTCCCCCAGGAATCCATCCAACTCTCATCTGATCTTCAATCCGTTCTCGAGTAATCACAGGCAAGTAATCTACTTATAAGTTCTTACGTTTTGTGAAAGAAAAAATGGCCTAATTTGTTATCAAATTGGATCACCATGCAGTAGTTTCATTACGTGAATCTATGTGTATGCTCTATGTGTTTTGGTTTTGAGAGTTGGCCGATGTATATGAAAAAGCGTTCGTTGTTGTTGTTGATTTTGTGAAATCCTGCAAATCCCTACCCCGTGAACCCTCTCTTGTTGCGATTTCGTTGCTGCGTGGGTTTGAGAGAGAAAGGAAGGATTTTTGGGTTGTTTTGGTGGATGAGTTGAGTGTTAGGCTTGAATCTGTGATTTGTAATTGTGTAGCGTTTAATTTGTAGTTTAAGCATGAGATTATAGCAGGGTTTAGGCTTGGATTGATTGGGATGAAGTTTGGGATCAATTGGAGTTATGGTTCTGCAGTTTCTGCAGAAATCGCAAAGTTTCTGTGCTGAAATCGTGGACATAGATCGATCGATGTGAGGGGATGAAGTACTTCGATCGATCGATGTGAGGGTATGATGTCCTCTGATGGACATAGATCGATCGATGTGAGAGATGAAGTACTTCGATCGATCGATGTGAGGGTATGATGTCCTCTGATGCACATAGATCGATCGATGTAAGGGTATGATGTCACATAGATCGATCGATGTGAGGGTATGATGTCACATAGATCGATCGATGTGAGGGGATGATGTCCATCAGTTTTGTGGGAGAGTAGAGGAAGAAAGAGGGAAGCTCGGGGAATCTTTAGGTGACCTTAGAGACTTCTTAAGACCTGATTAAAGGTAGTCTAAGTCTTGGGAACATGACCTAGGATGGTGAATCAATATTGGTGTCTTCAATGGGTTCACGAACCGAGTTTCAACGTGAATGACTTAGGAGGGTTAGGAAATGAACGTCACAGGTGTCTTAGAGCTCAATGAAGGAAAGATAGGGATACTCTCGTTGAGTTGTGAACTTTAGAACCAAGGTTGAGTGTTGATGAGCTAGATGAAGTCCAAGTGTTGATGAATAAGCTGGTGAACTCTTGTGTGTTACTTGAACTTACGCATGTGAATGTGAATTGCATATGTGAATGAGAAATGAGAATGAAATGAGGACTCTTGCATCATGGCACGTGCATTTGCATATTGATTTGAAAAGAAAGGTGCTTCGGCACAGATTTGCGAAGGTGACCTGCAGTGTTAACCGAGATGGAAATTTAAGCCGGGGTGCATTGCAGGGCACAAAAGACTGTAACGTAAACCGGGATGGAAATATAAGCCGGGGAGCGTTACAGGGTATAAAGTTGTCTGTAATGCTAATCGGGATGGAAATATAAGCCGAGGTGCATTACAGGGTATAAAGTTGGCTGTAACGTAAACCGGGATGGAAATATAAGCTGAGGCGCGTTACAGGGTATAAAGTTATATGAAGTGACCGGGCATTAAGACATGCATTGCACTGTTTCAAAAGAGAAAGCGTTCATGCATATGTGAATGTGTAGTGTAGTGCATATTTGACATGCATCACGAGAGTCAATGTGTATGAATGTGAATGTTATTCGATTGCCAATGAATTGTTATTTGCGCGTAAATTGCTGTACTTGCTTTATTACGTTACTCACTTATGTGTATTTGAAAGTTACAAGACATGTGCCCCACCATTCCCTTGAATTATTTATTACTCATGTCTTGCCATGTGTGATCCCGTATGTCTTATAAGCGGGTTACTTGCTAGCGTTTTTCGCTAAGGGTACTGCCTTTGTGTTACAGGAGAACCTGAGTATGACAGGATCTTTATTGAGGATGACGGCGAGTGGGCTGAATGGGATGCATAGAGACATGGTGGGAACTAGTTGAGACAGTTATTATTAACTCCAGTTCTTGTATTTACTTGAGGATTAGTTTGTTAGGCCTTTTGAGATTTTTTTTTATCACTTGACGTACGGAATTGATGGTGGAGATTTATTAGATATATGTGTTTCCGTACTTGTTTCTCTTACGTCATTGAGTGATGTGTATTCGAGAGATGAGACGTCTTGTAGTCTTCTCAGTAAGCTACGACGGGTGAACCGGTTCGGATTCCGCTGTCCGGGTCAGGGCGCTACATTAACTGTTTGGCTAGCGCTTGCGAGTTGTTGTAACCCTTCAACCTCCTGCAGTCCATTCTGATAATTATCATCAATTCCTCGTTTCAGCCTCTTATTAGTATGAACACAGTCTTCACGTGTTGGAAATTCCCTCTTTTTAGCACCGTCCATGATGAGGACAGAGTTGCTCACCGGGTGGATCAGAGATGATCCGAGTTGTGTGCCGTTAATCTTCCATCCAAATCCTTCAACGGAACCTGAGAAGGAAGAAGAACGTTAGAGGTCCCAGGGCGCTGCCCTAGGAAAACCCTCCGACGCTTAAGTCAGTTATGGGTATTTTGAGTAGGCAATTTATGTTGGAATAGAAGGTTTAGACAAAACCTGTAAAAGATCTCATTGAGTTTATGAGTTTTTGTGCTTTAGCCGAGATGGAGTTATGGAAGAATGCTCCAGAAGTTCTCGAAAATTCGGATCCCCTTCCCTGTCTGGATAGAGGAGTATTTATACATGAGATTGTGGAGGTCTGACCCCCTGCCTGATTGACGAGACAGCGATGTGGCTGAGATGGCGGTCTAGTCCATTGCAGAGCCGCAGTGTGATGGGACTAAAGCCTGAGACCGTAGCTGTTGTGTAGGTCAGCTTGTAATGATGTCCTTGTCCTGAATCAGTCATCGTTTGACATCTAGAAAGTAGTCTGCAGAGCCGCTTAGTGGGTCCCAAAAGACGATAGAGAATATCTTCTTTTGATCTTATCCGATAATGTTTAGCATGGCAGAACCAATATGCAGCCGAGGCCGAGATGAATTATTCTGCCGAGGTTGACTGTAAGTAATGGATATGACTCTACTGAGCCGAGATGCAATATTCTGAGATTTCATATTGACGCTTCATTCTAGCCATTCCTGATCTGACTTGGTCATGTTGAGTAAGTGCCGACCTGACACAGATACGCGGCCGAGCTGATCATAAGTAATAATTGGATTTGCCTTAGCCTTTTTAACAAACTTGTTTTTGGCTACAGTCATAAGATGGCCGAGCAGAGATGCATTTGTGCCGAACTACAGGAACTGGACCCTTTATGCATGAGTTTTGCTGTTGATCGTTGTTGACTAGCAGACAACTAACAGATGTTTATTTTTGGCTCATCATTTGCCCCCAGATTAGTTTGGCCGAGCTGACCTGAGAGGGCAAGCTAATCGACTCAGAGCCTTTAATGAGTTGTCCTCTCAGTTATGACGTGTCGGCCTCTGATTGGGCTGCTCTGCACATTTACAGTCTGCGCAGAGCACGAGGCGTCTGTTACGCACCTTTTTGTATTCGGCCTTTACAGAGATCGAGGACGATAATACCAAGGTGACCTTTGGGCTGCCGAGCTGAAATCCTATAAATAAGGCTCTCCTCAGTCATTTGAAACTTTTATTTCTGCTCTCGTTCCTTCCTGCTCTCCGCTTTCCTTTCCAGCTTTTCTGCTAAGTCTTTGCTTTCAAAACTTATTGTTGCCGAGATCATAGGTCAGCCTTAGCAATCTTAATAAGTTTAACTGAAAATAAGCTAAGTTATCAAGCTTTAAAATACTGAATAAACCTGTTATTCTGCCGAGCCGAGGTGAAATCTTTTGGCCTCAAGTTTTCTTGTAAAGAGCCGAGATGTATGAATAATAATTTGAACTCTCGTAGAGTTGATCTGGTCTCCAAGATTTGCTCTGCTTCAGGCTTCTTGGTTTCCTCCAAGTATAAACTGTTACGCATGTTCTTATAAGACCAATCTGGTCTTCCAGGATCTGCCTTATGTAATGAGGCCCAGGTTTCCCTTGTAGCGGCCGAGATGGTTATGTTTAGGAAACTTTTGTACTGAACCTTTGTAGAGCTGATCTGGTCTTCAGGATCTGCTCTGCTTAATCTTCCTTGGATTCTTCCAAGTTTTGATTGGTGAATAATAGGACCGAGCTGGTCTCCAGGGTCTGTCCAATATTTTTAGCTCAGCAAACTTTAATCTGAGCTTTCTCAAAGCTGATTTGGTCTTTAGGATCTGCTCTGCTAGGTATTTCTTGGATTCTTCCCAGTTTTGACGAATGTCATCCTCATAGGACGGATCTGGTCTCCAGGATCTGTCCCATAGTATATTCTTATGCTCAGCCATTTTTATTCTGAGCTTTCCCAAAGCTGATATGGTCTCCAGGATCTGCTCTGCTAGATATTTCTTGGATTCTTCCAAGTTTTAAGACGAATGAGTTATTTCTCTTCATAGAACTGATTTGGTCTGTCCCATATTATATGGCCCAAGTTTTCCTTGTAATGGCCGAGGTGGTTATGTTCAACAAATTTGAACTGAATCGTTGTAGAGCTGATCTGGTCTCCAGAATCTGCTCTGCTTAATCTTTCTTGGATTCTTCCAATTTTGATTGATGCTTTCATAGGACCGACCTGGTCTCCAGGGTCTGTCCCATACTTTCAGTTCAGCAAAATTTAATCTGAGCTTTCACAAAGCTGATCTGGTCTCCAGGATCTGCCTTATGTAATGTGGCACGGGTTTCCCTTGTAGCGGCCGAGATGCTTATGTTCAGAAAATTTTTGTACTGAACCTTTGTAGAGCTGATCTGGTCTCCAGGACGTGCTCTACTAAATCTTTCTTGGATTCTTCCAAGTTTTAAGACGAATGAGTTGTTTCTCTTCATAGGACTGACTTGGACTCCTGGGTCTATCCCCTATTTTATGGCCCAATTTTTTTCTTGCAATGGCCAAGGTGAAGACCCATTTGGAATCCGAAATCTGTCGTACTGAGTGATGAAACTTGTCATTTTCAGTAGATATTCCCTTAGTTGAGCCCCCGCATGGGAGGGCATTTGGTCTGACCTGTGTCATGATTGGGAAGATACCATATTATTTTCTTGACCTGCTGAGCCATAAGAAAGAAGTGACCAAGATGGGGAAGCTTGTGTCCCTGGCCACTCTAGGAGTTTTAGGGCAGAAATTGGCTAAGTGCGAATCCTGTCGGCTCTAATTCTGTTACGACTCGTAGAGTAAGCGTCAGGGAAGCACAGAACTTCTCGCCCAGTCTGGATAAATCTTTCCATATGAACCAGTCAGGAAGAAAACGAATATGCCCCCAAACCGAGATGAATAACCGTCTGACCGAGCTGACCTGAACAGAACATTGCCGAACAGAAAAGTCGAGCAGAGCTGGTTGAAGAACTTGATTGATATGATGAGAGTTTATGTCTTATAATATAAAGCAATGCTTAATATATTGACCCTTCTCTTGAACATATCAAATTTGTAACAACAAAATTGTATTCCTTTCGCGCTTGAGTACTTGAGAAGTTTGAATACATATTTGAAAATGATGCCTGATTCTTTTGTGGGCCTATGCTTTTAGATCAGTCGTATACTTTCAGAGACCCGCAATCTTTGCCCATCCGAATCTGAATCTTCTTCTTTTGGCGACCTGTGCTGCTGCTTAGGTCGGAAACTTTCATCCGGAGGAAGCCTGCCAAAGTTGAATCTGTTGTGCAGCCTTGACCTCAGATTATACAACTGTTGTAGGTGGCCGAGATCAATGAGATGCCCGATCTCCTGGCCGAGTTGCCTACAGTCTTCTGTATCATGTCCAATATCATGATGATATATGCAATACAGTTGATGGTTCCTTTTATGGAGTGGTCCTGTAAGGGGCTGAGGCTCTATTGCTTGGCCCTTCTTCCTCATGTAAGAAAGAACGTGAGCCTTTGAAGCTAGCAAAGAGTTCCTTTATTTCCCTTGGCCTCTTAACCGAATACTGACAGAGCGCATTTCCTGCGCTGGTGCTCTGCCTTTATTGTCAACTTTTTTGTCATGATGCAATGGCAGTAACGCCTTTTGTGCGCATCTTAAATTCTAGTGGCTAGACCTTTGTCCTGAACGCCTAGCCTCAGTCATAAATCCAGCCTGACGCCTGGGATGATAGGCAGGTCGAGTTGGAGAGTACTCCAGGTGTTTCTCTTGTGGTCTTCAGGATCTGCTCTGTTTAATCTTCCTTGGATTCTTCCAAGTTTTGATTAGTGAATGATAGGACCGAGCTGGTCTCCAGGGTCTGTCCCATATTTTTAGCTCAGCAAACTTTAATCTGAGCTTTCTCAAAGCTGATCTGGTCTTTAGGATTTGCTCTGCTAGGTATTTCTTGGATTCTTCCCAGTTTTGACGAATGTCATCCTCATAAGACGGATCTGGTCTCCAGGATCTGTCCCATATTATATTCTTCAGCTCAGCCATTTTTATTATGAGCTTTCCCAAAGCTGATCTGATCTCCAGGATCTGCTCTGCTAGATATTTCTTGGATTCTTCCAAGTTTTAAGACGAATGAGTTATTTCTTTTCATAGGACTGATCTGGTCTGTCCCATATTATATGGCCCAAGTTTTCCTTGTAATGGCCGAGGTGGTTATGTTCAACAAATTTGAACTGAATCGTTGTAGAGCTGATCTGGTCTCCATGATCTTCTCTGCTTAATCTTTCTTGGATTCTTCCAAGTTTTGATTGATGCTTTCATAGGACCGATCTGGTCTCCAGGGTCTGTCGCATACTTTCAGCTCAGCAAAATTTAATCTGAGCTTTCACAAAGCTGATCTGGTCTCTAGGATCTGCCTTATGTAATATGGCCCAGGTTTCCCTTGTAGCGGCCGAGATGCTTATGTTCAGAAAATTTTTGTACTTAACCTTTGTAGAGCTGATCTGGTCTCCAGGACCTGCTCTACTAAATCTTTCTTGGATTCTTCCAAGTTTTAAGACGAATGAGTTGTTTGTCTTCATATGACTGACTTGGACTCCTGGGTCTGTCCCTTATTTTATGGCCCAAGTATTTTCTTGTAATGGCCGAGGTGAAGACCGATTTGGAATCCGAAATCTGTCCTACTGAGTTATGAAACTTGTCATTTTCAGTAGATATTCCCTTAGTTGATCCCCCACATGGGAGGGCATTTAGTCTGACCTGTGTCATGGTTGGGAAGATACCATATTACTTGTGTCCCTAGCCACTCTAGGAGTTTTAGGGCAGAAATTGGCTAAGCGCGAATCCTTTCGGCTCCAATTCTGTTACAACTCGTAGAGTAAGCATCAGGGAAGCACAGAACTTCTCGCCTAGTCTGGATGAATCTTTCCATATGAACCAGCCAGGAGGAAAACGAATATGCCCCCAAACAGAGATGAATAACCGTCTGACCGAGCTGACCTGAACAAAACATTGCCGAACAGAAAAGCTGAGCAGACCTGGTTGAAGAACTTGATTGATATGATGAGAGTTTAAGTCTTATAATATAAAGCAATGCTTAATATATTGACCCTTCTCTTGAACATATCAAATTTGTAATACCAAAATTGTATTCCTTTCATGCTTGAGTACATGAGAAGTTTGAATACATATTTGAAAGATGATGACTGATTCTTTTGTGGGCCTATGCTTTTAGATCAGGCGTATACTTTCAGAGACACACAATCTTTGCCCATCTGAATCTGAATCTTCTTCTTTTGGCGACCTGTGCTGCTGCTCAGGTCGGCAACTTTCATCCGGAGGAAGCCTGCCAAAGATGAGTCTGTTGTACATCCTTGACCTCGGATTATAGAACTGTTGTAGTTGGCCGAGATCAATGAGATGCCCGATCTCCTGGCCGAGTTTCCTACAGTCTTCTGTATCATGCCCAATATCATGATGATATAGGCAATACAGTTGATGGTTCCTTTTATGGAGTGGTCCTGTAAGGGGCTGAGGCTCTATTGCTTGGCCCTTCTTCCTCATGTAAGAAAGAACGTGAGACTTTGAAGCTAGCAAAGAGTTCCTTTCTTTCCTTTGGCCTCTTAACCGAATACTGACATAGCGCATTTCCTGCGCTGGTGCTCTGCCTTTATTGTCAACTTTTCTGTCATGTTGCAATGGCAGTAATGCCTTTTGTGCGCATCTTAAATTCTGGTGGCTAGACCTTTGTCCTGAACGCCTAGCCTCAGTCATAAATCCAGTCTGACGCCTGGGATAATAGGCAGGCCGAGTTGGAGAGTACTCCAGGTGTTTCTCTTGTGATTTTCAGGATCTGCTCTGCTTAATCTTCCTTGGATTCTTCCAAGTTTTGATTAGTGAATGATAGGACCGAGCTGGTCTCCAGGGTCTGTCCCATATTTTTAGCTCAGCAAACTTTAATCTGAGCTTTCTCAAAGCTGATCTGGTCTTTAGGATCTGCTCTGCTAGGTATTTCTTGGATTCTTCCCAGTTTTGACGAATGTCATCCTCATAGGACGGATCTGGTCTCCAGGATCTGTCCCATATTATATTCTTCAGCTCAGCCATTTTTATTCTGAGCTTTCCCAAAGCTGATCTGGTCTCCAGGATCTGCTCTGCTAGATATTTCTTGGATTCTTCTAAGTTTTAAGACGAATGAGTTACTTCTCTTCATAGGACTGATCTGGTCTATCCCATATTATATGGCCCAAGTTTTACTTGTAATGGCCGAGGTGGTTATGTTCAACAAATTTGAACTGAATCGTTGTGGAGCTTATCTGGTCTCCATGATCTTCTCTGCTTAATCTTTCTTAGATTCTTCCAAGTTTTGATTGATGCTTTCATAGGACCGACCTGGTCTCCAGGGTCTGTCCCATACTTTCAGCTCAGCAAAATTTAATCTGAGCTTTCACAAAGCTGATCTGGTCTCCAGGATCTGCCTTATGTAATGTGGCCCAGGTTCCCTTGTAGCGGCCGAGATGCCTATGTTTAGAAAATTTTTGTACTGAACCTTTGCAGAGCTGATCTGGTCTCCATGACCTGCTCTACTAAATTTTTCTTGGATTCTTCCAAGTTTTAAGACGAATGAGTTGTTTCTCTTCATAGGACTGACTTGGAGTCCTGGGTCTATCCCCTATTTTATGGCCCAAGTTTTTTCTTGTAATGGCCGAGGTGAAGACCGATTTGGAATCCGAAATCTGTCCTACTGAGTTATGAAACTTGTCATTTTCAGTGTATATTCCCTTAGTTGAGCCCCCGCATAGGAGGCATTTAGTCTGACCTGTGTCATGGTTGGGAAGATACCATATTATTTTCTTGACCTGCTGAGCCATAAGAAAGAAGTGACCAAGATGGGGAAGCTTGTGTCCCTGGCCACTCTAGGAGTTTTAGGGCAGAAATTGGCTAAGCGCGAATCCTGTCGGCTCCAATTCTGTTACAACTCGTAGAGTAAGCGTCAGGGAAGCACAGAACTCCTCGCCCAGTCTGGATGAATCTTTCCATATGAACCAGCCAGGAAGAAAATGAATATGCCCCCAAACAGAGATGAATAACCGTCTGACCGAGCTGACCTGAACAGAACATTGCCGAACAGAAAAGCCGAGCAGAGCTGGTTGAAGAACTTGATTGATATGATGAGAGTTTAAGTCTTATAATATAAAGCAATGCTTAATATATTGACCCTTCTCTTGAACATATCAAATTTGTAACAACAAAATTGTATTCCTTTCACGCTTGAGTACATGAGAAGTTTGAATACATATTTGAAAGATGATGCCTGATTCTTTTGTGGGCCTATGCTTTTAGATCAGTCGTACACTTTCAGAGACCCGCAATCTTTGCCCATCCGAATCTTAATCTTCTTCTTTTGGCGGCCTGTGCTGCTGCTCAGGTCGGCAACTTTCATTCGGAGGAAGCTTGCCAAAGTTGAGTCTGTTGTGCAGCCTTGACCTCGGATTACAGAACTGTTGTAGGTGGCCGAGATCAATGAGATGCCCAATCTTATGGCCGAGTTGCCTACAGTCTTCTGTATCATGCCCAATATCATGATGATATAGACAATACAGTTGATGGTTCCTTTTAGGGAGTGGTCCTGTAAGGGGCTAAGGCTCTATTGCCAGACCCTTCTTCCTCATGTAAGAAAGAACATGAGCCTTTGAAGCTAGCAAAGAGTTCCTTTCTTTCCCTCGGCCTCCTAACCGAATACTGACAGAGCGTCTTTCCTGCGCTGGTGCTCTGCCTTTATTGTCAACTTTTCTGTCATGTTGCAATGGCAGTAACGCCTTTTGTGTGCATCTTAAATTCTGGTGGCTAGACCTTTGTCCTAAACGCCTAGCCTCAGTCATAAATCCAGCCTGACGCCTGGGATGATAGTCAGGCCGAGTTGGAGAGTACTCCAGGTGTTTCTCTTGTGGGTGAGAGTTATTGGGGTGAAACCCACTGGGTCCCACTGCGGAAGCTTTCCCCTTCATCTCTTTCACCACAGCTTGGAATACACCAGGATTTCGAGCCACATAATTTATGGCTCGCATATGTTCTTCATATGTGAAGGCGGTAGTAGGAGTTGAGGATTCTCCTGATTCCGAGGAACATTGTTCCGTTCGTTGTTGAAGAAGTTGACATTTTTTGGATGTCTTAGGTTGCTTGAACCCCTTCCCATTCTTTTTATCCATCTTTCCCGTAATAAAAAGGGTAGGATATATACTAAGAAAGCCTTTGAAAAGCTGTTTTAAGGTGTGAAGGCTTGCAGGGCCCTCCTTCTAGCGCCAAATGATGAGGACAGAGTTGCTCACCGAGTGGATCAGAGATGATCCGAGTTGTGTGTCGTTAATTTTCCGTCCAAATCCTTCAACGGAACCTGAGAAGGAAGAAGAACGTTAGAGGTCCCAGGGCGCTGTCCCGGGAAAACCCTCCGACGCTTAAGTCAGTTATGAGTATTTTGAGTAGGCAATTTATGCTGGAATAGAAGGTTTAGACAAAACCTGTAAAAGATCTCATTGAGTTTATGAGTTTTTGTGCTTTGGCCGAGATGGAGTTATGGAAGAATGCTCCGGAAGTTCTCCAAAATTTGGATTCCCTTCCCCGTCTGGATAGAGGAGTATTTATACTTCAGATTGTGGAGGTCTGACCCCCTGCCTGATTGACGAGACAGCGATGTGGCTGAGATGGCAGTCTAGTCCACTGCAGAGCCGCAGTGTGATGGGACTAAAGCCTGAGACCGTAGCTGTTGTGTAGGTCGGCTTGTAATGATGTTTTTATCCTGAATCAGTCATCGCTTAACATCTGGAAAGTAGTCTGCAGATCCGCTTAGTGGGTCCCAGAAGACGGTAGAGAATATCTTCTTTTGATCTTATCCGATAATGTTTAGCGTGGCAGAACCAATATGCAGCCGAGGCCGAGATGAATTATTCTGCCGAGGTTGACTGTAAGTAATGGATATGACTCTGCCGAGCCGAGATGCAATATGCTGAGATACCATATGAGGCTTCATTCTAACCATTCCTGATCTGACTTGGTCATGTTGAGCAAGTGCCGACCTGACTTAGATACGCGGCCGAGCTGATCATAAGTAATAATTGGATTTGTCTTAGCCTTTTTAACAAATTTGTTTTTGGCTACAGTCATAAGATGGCCGAGCAGAGATGCATTTGTGCCGAACTGCAGGAAATGAACCCTTTATGCACGATTTTTGCTGTTGATCGTTGTTGACTAGCAGACAACTAACAAATGTTTATTTTTGACTCATCAGTCCACAAAAGTGATAGCATCTTCACTAGCATCTTGTTGAGAAGAAACAATCTTGTCATCTGACTCTGTTTCCTGCTTAGTAATCTTACATATCACAATATTGCACGGCCTAAAACTTTCCGGGAGCATTTCTTCCGCGACTGTATATTCATGCATCATCCAGTGCCCATATTTTTTGGTAAAACTTTTCCTATTTTCTTCATTCGATTCCGCCTTATACGTCAACGACCTCATGTATCCAATCACCCTACCGGAATTATTAGTGATAGATTTCACTTTTGATTTCTTAGACCAAGAACCCTTACCAGCCTTTCTTGACATGTTCTTTTTGCTACTGGCACTTACATAATTAAAACGGGTATGTACGTAAATGTATTTGTCCTTTGATTCTTCTTCGTCCTTCAGAGAAACCCATTTATCGTTGTTGGTGAAGATTTTCCAAGGTTCGGATTTGTATATATTCCTCTCCTCAACAGCCTGAGAAGGCAGCGGCTGTTGTGTGGCTAAATTAATCAAATACAAATTTATGACTTCTTGATCGCTTGGTGCAAACCGATATCCCAAAGGCAAATCATCATCCATCGCGGCCACTGCGTCCGTCCGTTCGGCCATTTGGGAATCATCAAATTGAAAAAAATTCGGTTCCACAGCAAAACAGAGAACAAAGAAGAGAGATAGTTGCCCAAGTTGCTCAAGTTATAGAATGGTTGCTAGCGCTACTTGTATATATAGGTATGGGGTTGCATACATATATAGCCGACTTTTATGTAATCCTTTTCCTTTTCTGAGTCCTTCCCAAATATAAATACATCACATCTTATGGACGTACGACTAATGTTTCCTTTTCTGTAAATCCTTTTGGAAATTAAGTACTTCACGTAAAATCTCATTCGCACATCTTGTATCGATTAACTACGATAAACTCGTTCAAAAACTCAAGCACATATTATCTTTCACTTTTGGTTTTAGGGTTTATATATTCAAACGTGCTCGTATATACAGGAAATTATCTATTCCAGGCAATATGTCTACACATGTTAATCTACATGTTTCTGTTGTTAAACCGATAACCATCTCGTAGTACGTTTATTTACTTTATTTTTTACATATTTTCTATAAATCAGCAATGTCTATACACATATGTATAAGAGTTATCGTTTTGTCCCGAATAAACAGGACTTTATCAAAAAAAAAAAAATTGGCATATTAAAAAACAAAAATGACCTATTCTATTAGAAATGATACATCAAATCATCTTTTTAGTTTTAATTGTATGTTTTTTTGAAATAGTAATATGTTTTGGTTGTTAGAATTAAATAATTATATTCTGAGCAATAAAGGCAAAATCATTAAACATACATTTGTATCTTATTGTTTGTGTTATAATCCTTTTTTAATAAGGGTAAAAAGGTTAATCGGGCCTAATTAATTAGAAAACCTAATTTTATTAGGCATGTAGCGCCCCATCCCGAACCCTAGGGTCAGAACCGGTACGCCCGCTGTATTCCGCTAAGGGATATACAAGGCGTCTGTACGAATCCCTGCACTTATCAAAACGACAGAGTATGCGATTTGCGGAAGCAAAATAAATCAACTCAAAACTCTAAAGCGAAAGTAAAATCCCCAAAATCATATATAGTCAACATCAAGTCAAAATCCCCTAACGACATCGTAAAGTGTGTATCCCTAAGCTAAGTCCTCAAATGAAATAATAAATAGAATAAAACTTCTTTAATTCTTAATCCTCAATCTCCAAACAGTCTCTACGAGTCCCACTGAGTCCACTCTGCATCTTCTCCAACACATATGTAATCATACCCTGAATCGTCTGCAAGAAAACAAAACGAACGGTGTGAGCGTCAAAAACGTCATTCAGTAGGTACCGTGCCTGCATCGGTCCTGTGAGATCATACATGCTAGGACAGTAGTGAAATACATATAAGTACGGTAATACGAAAATAGACTGTCTACGTTTTCACAAATACGCATAACAATCATAACTTATTAAAATAATCAAAACACATAATCGTGCGAAATGAGCGTGAAATACAATGTCACATACATGATGCATGATAAACCTACATTCTCAGAAACATTCATCTAATCGTGCAATGCATGACCCTGGGTCCTAACAGAACGGAACGAAACGAAACGGAACGGAACAGATCAGATATGCGACTTACACATATCCTAACAGAACAGAACAGAACAGAACATATCATATATGCAATGTCGTGTTGCATGAACGCACATAAATCATACACGGAATCCTTCATTTGCTTCCTTTCTCCTTTTTCTTTTTCTTTTTTCCTTTTCTTTTCTTTTCTTTTTTCTTTTTCTTTTCTTTTCTTTTTTCCGTCAGGTTCTGTCCCCTACCCTTTTCTCTTTTCTATTCTTTTTCTTTTTCTATTTTTTTTTCTTTTCCTGGTCACTTTCTGCCGACCTCCTGCGCTTCCAAAACCTTCCTTTTTCCATTTCGCTTCCAACCCCCCCAACTGCCGACACCCCTCAACTCCCTCTCTCCACATTCCTCAACCCCCCCTCACCCACACCCCCTGCAGCCACCCCAGCCCAGCCCCCTCTCCACTTAGCCGTCTACCCCTCACCCCCCACCCTGCTCCAGCCGCACCCCCCTCTCCAGACGCAATCCCACCCTCAGCCCCCAACCCTCCAGCCGCACCATCCCACCCCAGCACTCCCTCTCAGCCCCCACCCTTATTCCTCCATCTGACAACACGTGGTCATAACCCACCACCACCGGCCACACGCCGCCAGCACAAATGCTTCTTCCTATGATTTTGGTATTTACATGCACATCAAAAATCAAATCGTTTTTGAGTTTTCATACGAAAATAGCATCATACATATATATACATATACGATCACATATACGGACATACAATTCATCACGTATACATATAATCTAATAATCAAGCATCTATACAATCACAAATACTAATGCATGATCCCGTTTTCATAGAGAAATTAAATATTCTTGTTTGTTTCATTCAACGGATGTTAAGGGGGCACCTACCTGGTATTTTATACGCGTTGAAGAGCGTGATCGAGTGGTGGTATTTCTCTCTAAAAGAGGCGGCGTTAGCTGGAGTAATAAGACAAATTGCTGCTTTTCTTCTCTATGGGGAACGCGCGTACGTGTAGTATGGGGAGGGAGAAGCCTAAGCGTGGTTTAAATAGAAATTTGATTAGAGTTTAGGAAAAATTTTCCTAATCAAATTAGGTTTTCTAATTAATTAGGCCCAATTGACCTTTTTACCCTTATTTAAAAAGGGATTATAACATTCTCCCCCCTTACAAAGAGTTTTGTCCCCGAAACAAGCGTACCTTAGTCGAAGAGTCGAGGACATATCTGCCTTATCTGATCTTCGAGCTCCCATGTGGATTCTTTCTCGGTGTGATTACTCCATTGGACCTTCACATATGGAATAACTTGGTGCCTTAGAGCTTGCTCCTTGTGATCGACAATCCTTATAGGAACCTCTTCATATGTCGTATCACTTCTTAATTTCAAGAGTCGTGCCTCTAAAACATGGCTAGGATCAGAGACATATCTTCTGAGCTGCGACACGTGGAATACGTTGTGCACTTGCGACAAAGCTGGAGGCAAAGCAAGTCGATAAGCCAAAGTTCCAATCTTTTCGAGTACCTCGAAGGGACCCACATATCGAGGGCTCAACTTACCCTTCTCTCCGAACCTCATCACTCCTTTCGGAGGTGAAACTCTGAGATACACCTTCTCTCCTACCTCAAACTCCAACGGTCGCCTCCTCAAATCAGCCCAACTCTTACTCCGGTCTTGGGTCGCTCTCAATCGTTGACGAATCATCTTGATCTTTTCTAACGTCTGCTTGACTAATTCCGGACCAGTAATGGCTCTCTCACTAACATCATCCCAATATAGTAGTGACCTACACTTTCGTCCATATAGAGCCTCAAAGGGTGCCATCCCAATAGCACTACGATGACTGTTATTATACGAGAACTCAATTAGTTTCACCATGCCATCCCAGTTTCCCTTAAAATCCAATGCACATGCTCCTAACATATCCTTGAGCGTTTGATCAGTCCTCTCGGACTGACCATCGGTCTGAGGATGGAATGCCGTACTCAGTCTCAACTCGGTGCCCATAGCCTTCTGACAGGCTCTCTAGAATCGCGACGTAAATCTCGTGTCCCGATCAGACACTATACTCACAGGAACGCCATGTAAGCTCACAACACTATCCACATACAAGGTCACAAACTTCTCCAAGTGCATCTCCATCGATGTCGGAAGAAAGTGTGCAGACCTAGTCAAACGATCAACGATTACCCAAATAGCATCATTATTATTTCTAGTCCTAGGGAGTCCAACCATAAAATCCATGGTGATATGCTCCCACTTCCTCGATACATGACGAAGTCCTCAAATCATTCAGTGTGAATATTTACAATGTAATCTTTAAATCCATTGTCCTCCGCCTGATAGATCGTAACATATTCTTTCTATAGTTCTCGAATCAACCTTAAGTGTATCGTCATTATACTGGTTTCATAACTTAATCATCGGTCTACATCGTACTTATATTTGCTATTATGAGCAACCCTCTAAAATCTGTTCCTAGGTGTAGTACAATCTTTACCTTAACGTCTTGTTTGCAAGACTCATCCCTGAAGCTGTATGTATTTCTTGAAATATGTTGAACTCTAGTACGATTTAATTTAGTCATCACCAGTATCTCACAAGATGTTCTAGTCCTTATACGGTTCAATCCTTATTTAATTCTCTATAATTAGTGCTTACAACCTTCCACTTATGCTACTTGACGTGTATCATTCCACTTATTGCAATCTACAATACCGGATTCTTAAACTTATCACATATGATTCATCATCTAGATAATTAATCATACTAACATCCTTTGTGCATGTCAATATGGTAACCGTTACACTTCCTTAACACAACCAAGTCTTCGAAATTAGTTCTTATATACTTGCGAACTAGCTCTATGATCATGCTCTTAATTTCTCAGAGATATCGTCAGCAGCCTAGTATACGAAATATATGTATAAACATATTTTTCTTCAAGTTAAAAGAAAAGTAGCTTACCTAGCTATAATTTTGAATATAGCTTTACTATTTAAAATACTGAACCTTCTAATTTCTGTAAACAAAAAACTCAAAGTATCATAGATTTATTTTCGCAACGCGATATCTCAAATGACCATTTTAAAAATGATAATATAACTTTTTCGCAAGGCATTTTGGTAAAATTGCGTCAAAACAGGTGAAACTTAATTTAAGGTTTTATGAAACGATTTGAATATGGTATCTTCCGTTTTCAAAAACAGGTATATATTTTGAAAGCTACCCCTTTTTTCACAAAAGTTAAGTAAGTTCATCGCAAGCAAATAAATAACTTTGAAAACATTTTAACGGTTAAACTGCTTGCGATATTGATAGTCGTCAAATTAAATTGAGTTTGACTAAAAGATAGATGTAACCAAAACATAAATTTGAAATATTCTATAAGAAACACATGTTTTTTTGCAAGAACATCAATATTTTAAAAGTTTTCCCCCTTATCAGGATCGTCAAAAGAATTGAAATTTTTTTATTATTATGCTGATTTACAGGTACAAGAAAAAAATAGCCTCCTAAAGTTTAGTAGACTATATAAAGAAATGAGACTCAATAAGGTATTTTCGAAAATAAAATTTCTTTTGAAGTCCCTGTAAAACATAGGTATAACTCAGTGTACGTATTATATAAAATATTTATCTGCTAGAGAAATAATAGTCCAATATTTCATATACTTTCTATAATCCATCCTTATTTTCAAAAGAACAGTTCGTGTATGTATCGTTTCTTATATGTCTAACCTTCGCCTACTATGATAAAATTACTATCTTAAATTGTCCAATCCTAGCATGGTACACTAAATTTTTATCGACTTAAGGTGTTCTAATTGACCATGCTTCTGCGCGCCATACTGATCCACTGTGTTTCTTTACTTGGTTATTTGAACCACCAATTATCCTAGTTAAATCTCACCTGAACAAGCAACCACTACTGGTTCGTGCTTACTCTATTTCAATTCAAGCCTACTAGATTCACACCAAATGTTCCGATGTCGACACTTAACCCATAATTAGTATTCCAAGGCACATACTATAGTCGATTATCGCATGTCGCTATTGTTTAATACCTCTAATAAGACTAATATCGTCGACCTATTTTGATTACCCTACATTCAACAATTTAACCCCAGACTATACATTCCTTTGTACAATATCCTTAACTAAACTCTACTGATTATAACACTAATCGTTATTTAGTTTCTAGCATTATACTATAATTCATCTCTTAGTATTTATCATACTATTATAATTCATTTCTCAGTAGCTATGGTCCCAACTTAGACCTATGCCAGCTCTGATGTTACCATCCAAGTAGAGATATGGACCCGATTTACTTTACCTTAATGGTACCGAGTACCGTGTTGCAGTTATGGTAAGGCAACCCGAGTTACTGCCTGACCCATTAATATGTCAACTAACGTTTGTAGTAGGGTATTCTGGTTAACATTGTAATTAATTCAAATCAATTATATAGTATTCAACTAGGGTTACTAAGATCACGGCTTAGAGAGTTATGATCACCCTTTGATAAAGGGGAATTGTATGTGATATCCTAGGTCTACATGTTTCAAACCCGATCAACTTCTTAACTTTAGGATCGTAACTTATTTCTAGGATCGTTCTTAGCGTCATCATTTCCTTAAGTCTAAGATCACGTCTTATTTCAAAATCATAATTTGTACATAATCAACACTTATTACTAAATCAGTACTTATGTCTAAAGTCAACTCTTAATCAAGATCGTTACTTATGTCAAGATCGTGACTTATGTTTAGGATTATCGCTTATATTCAAATCATCACTTATGTCTAAGATTGTGACTTAAAGGCAAAATCGTAACTTATTTTCTAATATCATAGTCTAATTCTACATTTTCGTCGTGGATCTAGAGCCATGCTTTGAAGATCGTACTGTCGTCACGTAATACCAGTTGAACTCATTTTGAAATTAGATCCAAGTGATCGGCATTGCCAGTTGTGCTGCGCCACCACTCCTCCGCATCAACTTGTAGAAGAATCTCAAGTCCGAGTGCGGTGGCGGTGAGGCCTGTGGCTGTCGATGTTGTTGCGCCACAGCTTGGGCCATGACTAGTGGTGCGTCGGTCAAGGCCTAGGGAAGCATGACATGCGGTGGAGCTCCATGCTCAGAGTGGCTCCTATTGTCGTTCCTACTGTTCTCTTCCCAGCGGCATATTTGCTACGACAAGGAAAATTTCAGTTTTTTTTTGGTCAAGGGCATTTCAGGAATATACAAAACTTAAGAAAACATAAGAGAATCAAACACGGAAAAACTGAAACGAAGCTAAAACCCAACCATGCCCCTAGACCGATCATCACTTATTCTAAATCAAACTTATTCTAAGGTCAAACTTAGTCTCAGGTTACAACTTACGTCTATGATCAAACTTAGTCTAAGATTAAACTTACGTCTAGCATCAAACTTAATCTGAAATCAAACTTACGTCTATAATCACAACTTAAGTCTATAGTCATCTCTTACGTCTAAGATCATTCCTTAATTCTACGTTTTTCCGCAGTAGATCTAAAGCCTCGGGCTCTGATATCACCTGTAGTGCCCCGTCCCGAACCCTAGGGTCAGAACCGGTACGCCCGCTGTATTCCGCTAAGGGATATACAAGGCGTCTGTACGAATCCCTGCACTTATCAAAACGACAGAGTATGCGATTTGCGGAAGCAAAATAAATCAACTCAAAACTCTAAAGCGAAAGTAAAATCCCCAAAATCATATATAGTCAACATCAAGTCAAAATCCCCTAACGACATCGTAAAGTGTGTATCCCTAAGCTAAGTCCTCAAATGAAATAATAAATAGAATAAAACTTCTTTAATTCTTAATCCTCAATCTCCAAACAGTCTCTACGAGTCCCACTGAGTCCACTCTGCATCTTCTCCAACACATATGTAATCATACCCTGAATCGTCTGCAAGAAAACAAAACGAACGGTGTGAGCGTCAAAAACGTCATTCAGTAGGTACCGTGCCTGCATCGGTCCTATGAGATCATACATGCTAGGACAGTAGTGAAATACATATAAGTACGGTAATACGAAAATAGAATGTCCACGTTTTCACAAATACGTATAACGGTCATAACTTCTTAAAACAATCAAAACACATAATCGTGTGAAATGAACGTGAAATGCAATGTCACATACGTGATGCATGATAAACCTACATTCTCAGAAACATTCATCTAATCGTGCAATGCATGACACCGGGTCCTAACAGAACGAAACGAAACAGAACGGAACGGAACATATTAGATATGCGACTTATGTCTCGCATATCCTAACAGTTAAGGACGGAACAGAACAGAACATATCATATATTCAATGTCGTGATGCATGAATGCACATAAATCATACACGGAATCCTTCATTTGCTTCCTTTCTCCTTTTTTTTTCTTTTTTCCTTTCCTTTTCTTTTTCCTTTTTCTTTCCTTTTCTTTTTTCCTTCAGGTTCCGTCTCCTACCCTTTTCCCTTTTCTATTCTTTTTCCTTTTCCCAACCTCCTGTGCGTCCAAAACCTTCCTTTTTCCATTTCGCTTCCAACCTCCCCTCAACCGCCGACACCCCACAACTCCCTCTCTCCACATCCCTCAACCCCCCTCACCCACACCCCAGCCCCCTCTCCACTCAGCTGTCTCCCCCTCAGCCCCCCACTCCGCTCTAGCCGCACCCCCCCCTCTCCAGACGCAACCCCCTCTCAGCCCCAACCCTCCAGCTGCACCACCCCACCCTAGCACGCCCTCTCAGCCCCCCACCCTTATTCCTCCATCCGGCAGCACGTGGCCATAGTCCACCACCATTGGCCACGCACCGCCAGCACAAACACTTCTTCCTACGATTCCAGTATTCACATGTACATCAAAAATCAAATCTTTTTTGAGTTTTGACACAAAAATAGCATCATACATATATATACATATACGATCACATATACGGACATACAATTCACCACATATACATATAATCTAATAATCAAGCATGTATACAATCACAAATACTAATGCACAGTCCCGTTTTCATAGAGAAATTAAATATTCTTATTTGTTTCATTCAACATATGTTAAGGGGGCACCTACTTGGTATTTTATACGCGTTGAAGAGCGTGATCGAGTGGTGATATTTCTCCTTAAAAAAGGCGGCCTTAGTTGGAGCAACGAGACAAATCGCTGCTTTTCTTCTCTATGGGGAACGCGCGTACGTGTAGTATGGGGAGGGAGAAGACTAAGCGTGGTTTAAATAGAAATTTGATTAGGGTTTAGGGAAAATTTTCCTAATCAAATTAGGTTTTCTAATTAATTAGGCCAAATTGACCTTTTTACCCTTATTAAAAAAAAGGATTATAACAGTTTGTGAGTTGTATTTTTATTCTCCAGGGTTGTACCTTTTTTTTAACATAGTTGTATGTTACATGTTTTCTGCAAGTTGTATATTTTTAGTATTGTGTTGTATCTATTTAGTTTTAGTTGTATGTTTTTTTGGAATAGTTGTATGCTTTGGTTGTTAGCACTAAGCAATTAGAATCCAAGAAAAGAATGTCATATCAACAAATATGCATTTGTATGTGTTTTTGTCTTATGATGTTATATCTTGTTAGTTGTATGTTTGAGTTGATATTTTATTTTTGGGAAGGTTGATATCGCTTTCAAATGCATGATAGGGGTAAAACTTATCATCCAATAAAGAAAGGAACAAAAACAGACTGCTTTCTTATTGCCTTCTGTAATGTAAGAGGTTATCCTCTTACCCATTGCAAAATTCATTACAGAATCTACTACCTCATCATCTCATTATTTTTTGAATATATTTTATTTGATAATATTTATTTATTCTTCCTCATTGATAAATGAACTCACTTTATTGATAAAGATACTCAACTTCGTATTTTTTTTACTTCTGTAGTTCTAAAAAATATTGTTCAACTTTGGTCTGGACATAATTTAAAGAATGTCAAAATTTTTTTGTTAGTATTTCTATTATATTTAACCGGTTACTTAAGCTCTAGAAAAATCGTATAATTTATTAATAGAAAAGGTACTATGAATTCATTGACTCCTAATTAATATTTCTAGTTTTAAAAAATGAATATTATTTTTAAGACAAACTAAAAAAGAAATTAGGACCCTATTTTTGAGATATATAGATTAAGTATTATAAATGGACCAAACTATCTCTTTCGTAGATATGATTACCCTTGTATGGTGTAAACATTCACACCTTTTTAACGGTCAATAAAATTAAATAAAATTATCATCGAAAAAAATTCTCTCAAGTCATTATTCTATACCAACGACATAATAAGGGAGAAAAAAAAGGCACATGAGATTACTGACTAAAACTTCATGGATAAAATAAGAAGACCAATTATCTTGATTTACCGACAAACTAACCCCCGCATAAATTATTTTAGAATTCTAGAAAGAGCAGAGGACTAATTTATGCTCAATATCTTGATCTTTTGTCTGTGATTTAGTATATGTATGTTTTGAAATCACAACTCATGTCTGTCAATATCTTTTTAGTTTCAGTTGAAAAAAGTCGATTCATAACGGGAATAATAAATAATTAGAATATACTAGACGACCTTCCACTCCCCCAATGCGACGTTGGATCCATTCTCTTCTCCAAGTGTCTCCATTCTCTGTCATGAAATCTTCAACACGGATATCACACACATTCCAACACTCAGGGACACCCCACACGCGTCCACCATCTTTGTTTGCATGTACTGATGAGGTCGGTTTCTGACCAGATGAATCAGAAATGATCCGAAGATAACACCGCTAATGCTTTGTCAAGGTATTTTCTAGAACCTGTGAAGGGAAGACAACGTCAGAGGCCTAGGGCTAATGCTCCGAGGAAAACCCTCCGACGCTCAAGTCAATTTCGGGCATAATTGCATAAATTTATGCTGGAAGTAGAAGTTGAAGCAACCTGTTAAAGGCTCTTTTTTGAGAGAGGATGACTTTTTCGTATGGATGAGCTCAGATTAAGTTTTGGCAGAGCTTAAGTCACTTTTAGTGGACTTTGAACTTGGTTGGCTTTAGCTGAGGAAACACTTCTTTATAGCTGTTGGAGTTGAAGGTTGCGTGGCAAAGAGAAAAATGGTGATGACACCTGGCTACCCTGGTGGCAGTTCTTGCTTGCATGGCTGCCACGTGGGGACAGGTGGCTGCAATGCTGACAACTCTCCTCCACATGGTTGACACGCAAAAAATAGATAACTGCGTGGCTTACAGTGCTAGCATGCATGAAGGCCAAGTGTTGCCACACGTCGGGTTGTGCGGCCAAGGTTGATGGGTGGCAAGAGTCTGCCTAAGCGTGTTGTGGCTGAGATGAGGTGCTCCCGAGCAATTCTGCTAGGGAACTGAAGTCTGGTAGCCTACTTGAAGTGAGCTCAAAATGTCCTGCTGAGCTGACCTGAACAGGCCGACCTAAACGGACTGAGCCTATTGCTTGATCTCTGGATTGACCTGGACGTTAGCTGCGCTGGACATGATTTCTGCACTTTGGCCGAGCTGAGCTGCGGCTAGTGCAGAGCTCACTCCTTGGGGAAATTTGGCCTTGAGATTCTATCTCAGGGCTTTTTGGGTGAAGCTGAGTTGGCCGAAGTTGATGGTCAATGTCTGCTGGAAGGATACATCTTCTGGGCAGGCTTGACTGAATAGAGCCTGAATTGCCCGAGTTTAACTTCCAGCGGTAGGACCCACTAACTGTTGGAAAAGTACGTTAAAGTACCTTTCCGTGTGCTCCAAACTTATATAGAACATGTATGAGGTTGTTTGGGAGATTGGTATGAGGTGTTGCAAAGCTGGAAAACTTCAGTTGGACGTAGATCTCTCACTTCGATCGATCGACGTACGTGATCGATCTATGTTGATCTGAGGCTTACTAAAGTTTTCTGTCAAACTTCGATCGATCACATCGATCGATCGAAGTGACGTCGATCGATCGATGTGATCGATCGACGTGCCAACAGACAGAACTTTTCTCCAGAAGTTGCAGCTTTTGATCCAAGGATCATCTCTCTTCGCCTATGAACGGTAATCAATGGCTCTTGGAGGTTGAAATGAGGCTGAGACATATTTCAAAAGAGGTTTTAAACACACCCCAAGATCTATAAATAAAAGATCTTGGTATTTTCAAGATATACAATTCACTTTTGCAAAACTAAGGAAAAATCTCAGCATTTTTCATCTTCTTCTTCTCTTTCATTATCTTCAACTATCAAGTTCAATCTTTCTCCTCTAGAGCAAAGGGAAGAAAGGCAGCCGTTATATCCTGGGAAGTATTTTCTTGAAGACTACCTTGCTCTTTGGTAGGAGCAAAATTGCTTTAAGGACAGTGACTAGTTTGTCACGTCTCGGCTGTGTTTTTGTGATTTCCATATTCTCATCCTATATTTCCAACAATCTTAAAGCAATTTTTGAGAATATGACAACTAGACAAGCACCAGTTCCTGATATGTCAAAGATGGAGCCATTCGATGGCAAGTTCTTCAGGCGTTGGGCGGCCAAGGTGCAGTTTTTCTTGGATATGATTTCTGTTTCATATGTGTTGACACGAGATAAACCAACAGATGAAACAGAAAAAGTCAAATACGAGGCTGACAACACAACTTGTAGAGGACATATTCTGCACTTCCTCTCAAATTCTTTATTTGACATTTATGTCAAATTCACGTCAGCAAGGGAAATCTGGACAGCTCTTCAGAACAAATATGGTTCTGAAGATGTTGGTAGAAGAAAGTATATGGTCAGTGAATTTCTAAAATTCCAAATGGTGGACCACATACCGATCAATGATCAAATCCACCAATATCTACAATTGGTGGATAACATTAAGCAAGAAGGCATCAAATTTGATGAAACTTTCCAAACAGCCTCCCTGTTGGAAAAGCTTCCTTCTTCTTGGAGTAAGTACAAGAAGAGAGGTAAGCATGACGATGCCAAACTTAATCTGGATGGGGTCATCAAGCACATCAGAATTGAAGAGAACAACAAACTTGATTACAAAGGGCATGATGAAGATCAGCCTCGAGCCAATGTGGCGGAGCACAAACCCAAGAGGCAAAAGACTCAGCACAATGGCAAAGGTAAGACACTTGTACAGGGACACGGACATAAAAAGATGAAAGGCGCATGCTGGGTGTGCGGAAAGCTGGGGCATAGAGCAGCCAAGTGCAACCAACAGAAAGGCCAACCTAGCAATTAAGCACATCTAGTGGAGTCCTCAAAGACAAACGACGAAGTTATTTCTGTGGTCGTCTTATTCGAGGTAAACCTTGTCAGTGGTGCTTCGGAATGGGTGGTAGACACTGGGGCTACCAAGCACATTACCACCGGTAATGTTCTATTTTTTGAATATCAAGAAATAGATGATGACGAGCAAGTCTTCTTGGGAGATGCACATGGTATCAAGGTTCTTGGTAAAGGAAAGGTGCTCCTCAAGTTGACTTCTGGCAAGAGACTAGAGTTAAACAATGTGCTGCATGTTCATGCAATGCGTAGGAACTTGATTTCCGGAGTACTACTGAACAAGGCTAATATTAAACTTGTTCTTGAGTCTGATAAGCTTATACTTTCTAGGAATCGGGAGTTTGTCGGAAAGGATATTGCTCCGGGGGCGTACTTGTTTTGGATGCCGTTTGTACTGTGAATAATAAGAATGCATCTAGTTCTGCTTATGTTGTTGATTCCTTTGATATTTGGCATGCAAGATTAGGACATGTTAACAAAGATGCGTTGAAAAGATTAAAGTTCACCAACTTAATTTCATATGCATGTGAAGATGACTTTGGAAAGTGTGAGTTTTGTGTAGAAGCAAAACATCACAAGAAGTCATTTAAGTCTGTTGAAAGAACAACAGATAAGTTAGAACTCATACATAGTGATCTTGGTGACTTTAGAGGTTATACTAGCAAATGTGGTAAAAAGTACTATATAACTTTTATTGATGACTTTTCTAGATACACTAGAGTTTACTTGTTAGCACATAAAGATGAATCTGAAAGCATGTTCATCAGATATAAGAATGATGTTGAAAATCAACTAGATAGAAAGATTAAAAGGTTGAGGACAGATAGGGGAGGTGAGTATAATGTGTTATCTTTACAAATATTTTGTGAAGATAATGGAATTATACATGAGTTTACACCGCCTTACACTCCTCAATCTAATGGAGTCGCTGAAAGAAAAAATAGAACGCTTAAGGATATGATGAATGCCATGCTTATAAGTTCAGGCTTGCCTAACAATATGTGGGAAGAGGCAATCCTTTCGGCATGTCATATCTTGAATAGAATCCCACATAAGAAGACCAATAAAACTCCATATGAACTTTGGAGAGGTTATGCACCTGATTTGAATTACTTCAATGTGTGGGGGTGCTTAGCCAAGGTTGGCATACCAGAGTTCAAAAGAAGTAAAATTGGTCCTAAGACTAATGATTGTGTTTTCATAGGATATGCTCAAAATAGTGCTGCATATAGATTCATGTTGTTGGATAGTGGTTCTATCATTGAATCTAAGAATGCTGAGTTTTTTGAACATATTTCCCCTATGAAGAAAGAGTCATTAGTTAGTTCGGGTCATAAAATAGGTGAGTCTAGCAAATTGTCTAATAATGATACTTCACCTAGAAGAAGTAAGAGGAAAAGAGTAGAAAAGTCCTTTGGTAATGATTTTGTTACTGCATTTATTTTAGAGAATGACCCTACAACGTATCAAGAAGCGGTAATGTCTATAGACTCTAAGTTTTGGAAAGAAGCTATTAACAGTGAACTCGAGTCTATACTTAGCAACAATACTTGGGAACTCGTAGACTTGCCTAGAGGTTGTAAAACTATCAGTTGCAAGTGGGTCTTTAGAAAGAAACTAAAGGCGGACGGAACAATTGATAAGTTTAAAGCTAGGCTTGTGATTAAAGGGTTCACCCAACAGAAAGGAATATATTTCTTTTATGCCTATTCACCTGTTGCTAGGATTACGTCCATTAGAGTGTTAATAGCGTTAGCTTCCATTTATAAGTTAGTTGTACATCAAATGGATGTTAAAACAGCATTTCTAAATGGAGATTTAGAAGAAGAAATTTACATGAAGCAATCCGAAGGGATGATAGCTAAAGGACAAGAACATAAGGTTTGTAGATTGAAGAAGTCATTATATGGTTTAAAACAAGCGCCTAAGCAGTGGCATGAAAAGTTTGATAATGCCATGTTGTCTAATGGGTATATTGTAAATGAAAGTGATAGATGTTACGCCCCGCACCCTCCGTAGAATAATTAAACGATAATGAGGAAATTAAATAAGATTAATGACGGTCAACGGTAATGAACTACGAATTAAGTATTAGGATTAATGAGAATTAATTGAGGGTTTAAATATTGGAATTAATTAGGATTTAATTTCTGAATTAAATATTAGGAATTTATCCTTTAAGATCAATAAGAAAATAGGATATAATTTAGAAACTCCAAATTTTTCCCTTTCCATATAAAAAGTGACTGAACGTCAGTTTCTCTCATTCACAGAAAGAAACCGACGCTCACCTCCACACCATAGGCGATTTCTCTCCCTCTCCAACCCTAGGTGAAGGTTCTTCGAGATCTTCAATCCAATCTTCGTCCGTTCTTCATTTCTTCTTCGAGTAATCAAAGACAAGTAATCTACTTATAAGTTCTTACGTTTTTGTGAAAGAAAATGGCCTATTTTGATATCAAATTGGATCACCATGCAGTAGTTTCTTTCCGTGAATCAATATGTGACTTATGTGTTTTGGTTTTGAGATTTGGCCATTATATGTTGAAAAATCGTTCGTTGTTGTTGTTGTTTATAAGAGATCATGTGAATTCCAATCCCTTGAACCCTACCTTGTTGATAATGGCGGTTGAAGGGAAGGGAGAGTGAAAAGATTAGATTTTTGGGTTTGATTTGATGATTAATTTGAGTGTTAGGCTTGAATCCATGATTACTTTGAGTGCTATGCTGGAATCCGTGAATCGTATGTTAAAGGTGTTGTCTTGGGTGAATTAAGGATGGATTGATAGTGGGGAATAGGCTTGGAATGGTTTTGAAGGAAGGTGGGATCGAATTGGGGGTTATTTCTGCAGTTTCTGCAGAAAACTGCAGAATGGAGTTCTGGAACGGGGACGTCGATCGATCGACGTCAGGGTATGACGTACGTTGATCGATCGATGTATAGTAAGTGAGGGGATGACGTGCCTCAGAAGGACGTAGATCGATCGACGTAGATTGAGTGAGAGATCGACGTGCCTCAGATGGACGTCGATCGATCGACGTCAGGGTATGACGTACGTCGATCGATCGACGTCAGGGTATGACATCAACCAGAATTGTGGGAAAGTAAGGGGAGAAAGAGGGAAGCTAGGGGACCTTTTGTGTGACCTTAGGGACTTCATAGGACATGATTGAAGTTAGTCTAAGTCTCGGGAACATGATTTGAGATGGTGAATCAAACTTGGAGAATTCGAAGGGTATTTGATTCTGGTCTGAACATGAATGATCTAAGAGGGTTAGAAAATGAACGTATGAGGTTTTATAGAGTTCAATGGAGGAATATGGGGGTTATCACATTAGTTTGTGAATTTTAGAATCAATGTTAAGTGTCGATGACTTAGCTTGAAGCATAAGCTCGAATGTGTAAGTGAGGGGATCTTGTGTGTTTGATTGATATTGAATGTGAATTATGTGAACGAAGAATGTGATTGAAATGAGGAGTCTTGCATCATGGCACTTGCATTTGCATATTGTTTTGAAAAGAGCTGTGCTTCGGCACAGGTTTGCGAAAGTGGTCTGTAATGTTAATCGGGATGGAAATATAAGCCGAGGTGCATTACAGGGTATAAAGTTGTCTGTAACGTTAATCGGGATGGAAATATAAGCCGAGGTGCGTTACAGGGTATAAAGTTGTCTGTAATGTTAATCGGGATGGAAATATAAGCCGAGGTACGTTACAGGGTATAAAGTTGTCTGTAACGTTAATCGGGATGGAAATATAAGCCGAGGTGCATTACAGGGTATAAAGTTGTCTGTAACGTTAATCGGGATGGAAATATAAGCCGAGGTGCGTTACATGGTATAAAGTTATGGGACCGGACATTGTGACATGCATTGCACTTTTTTGAAAAGAAATTGCTCATGTATTCTTGACTGTGTAGTGTAGTGCATATTTTGTCATGCATCACGTGAGTCAGTTGGGGTGATTGCTATGTGACTTGAATGATTGTTAATTGTTAATGGTTAAGAATTACTTTTTTATGTTCTTATATTGTTAAATGAATGCTCTTGAAAGTATACAATGTTGGACCGTGCACCTGCAATAAACACCACTAGAGGAGGGGTGAATAGTGGTTAGCGGAAATTACACTACAACCCTTTGTTAAAATCCCCTTTGAAAACAGAATCTGAAACCACCTCAGATTCAGAACCCGTTTTTCAAAAATTCACAAATAATTTTACACAACTCCAAAAATTATAAAACATTTTAGAATTTAACTTCAATGCGTTAACAAGACTCTATCCAAAAATCAGACAAAAATAAGATTGTTTGACCCTTCAAATAAATAAAACGATTCAGATGGTCAATCTGGACAGAATTGGACAGAATGTTGCTGATTTTGCAAAACATGTTTCTCTTTGAATAATCAATCAAAAAGGTTGATCATTATATCAAAACACTCCTTAGGATCTGTAGATGAAGTTTCCAAAAGGACCTGACCTTAACCTACTCTTGAAAAATACAGAATTTAAGTTTTCTCAATACTGGTCAGATTGCTTCCAGATTGGAGCAGTTATCTTGCAAAGACTGAAAGACTAACTTTCCCTTGCTCAAATCAAGTGATTCTTGTTGCAAATGAAAGCTAACAGTCTGAAGTATAACTCCACCAAAAATCACAAATTTTGAAAATGTTTAGCTATTTTTTCAAATTGTGAGAAGTTGTGTGAAAACTGTAGTCAAAAACGGGCAGAAAATAGAAATAAAGAAACAAGAGAAGAACACCGAGAATTTATCCTGGTTCGGTCAATGTGACCTACTCCAGTCCCAAGGAACACCTTTCCTTGGATTTCACTATCAAATGAACACCTTACAACAAGAGCCAAGCTTGATCCTTGGGTTATACACCAACCCTATTCAAGACTTGGATAATCACTTCTATGCAACTCTTGGTTACAACACCTCTACCACCTATTGATGTAGCCTTATAAATTTGGCTAATCAATCATACAAATCTAACTCAAGAAGATGTGTATAGTGTAGCTGGACAACAAAGAAAATTGGAACACCTTAGCTACACAAAGTATGAACGAAAATATGAGAAGAGAATAGCAAGACAACAATCTTCAATTTTACTTTCAAGTGTATGTCTTCTCTTCTTCACCTTGCCTCCTATTTATAGTGTGAATAGATGGCATATTCTCTCCAACTTTTAGACCATGTGATGGCTGAGAATTTTGAATTAAAGCACCTCCATAATCATCTCCAACAACCTTGTCTCCATTACATTCAAATTTGAAATTTCAAGTTGGCAACTTTTGCCAACTAGCTTGTTTTTGAATTTTCCACTTGTCCAAAAGTCATAAAATGAGTACACCACCTTCTCCACCTATTTATGGACGTTTTTGATGTTGTATGTATGGATATCAACTCAAATTTTGTGAATAAAAGATAATGAATAAGTGTTGACAAGATTATGTCAACGTATAACACCAAAATTCATACTTTCTTCTCCTTTACATATTGTGATGAATTTTGCACCAAGGACACCTTGTAATCTCTAAAAGATGATGATTAATATCCTCTTATAACATATATAAGAGGGTCTTCAAGAAAAAATAGAATGTGACATCTCAAATCGTCACATATCCAGCTATAGTCAATAATATCATCGGTTGAGAGAATAAGATATAAGATCACCATATAATCTTCAAAATAATAATAACACAGCTCCAGAATGAAGATAATAATATGCTCAAGAGATTCCTTGAGTGAAAATACCAAAAATACCCTTGGGGGTAAAATGACCAAAATACCCCTGGTGTGAGAAAACTCCAGAAATGCCCCCGATGGTCATAAATAATCACAATACCACCTTTGTCATGATAACCAAGATAATAATATGCACTTGAAATATTTTTCACCATATGATGTTCCTACAAAACTTAAAATACCAATTTTGCCCTTTTTGGTAAGTTGTAGAAACTTCCAAGGCACATGTACAAATGAAAACAACCATTTTATCATATTTTAGAAAATTATTTCTAAAAACTCTAGACATCGATCGATCGAAGTGCCTCAGCTTCATAGATCGATGTCTCACATAAAGGTTCAGGTTTTGTCTCTGACCTACATCGATCGATCGAAGTGAGAGTTCGATATACATTGATCGATGTGTCTCAGGTTTAGAGATCGATGTCTCACAGAAAGGTCTTAAACTTTTCTGCCTTAAATAGATCGATCGCTGTGAGAGATCTATGTACATAGATCGATCGATGTGCAACAACCTGAGAGATCGATGTCAACTTGTTCAACTTATTCAACTTTTAATCACATATAACACCATGTGTGACATTTTTAAATATTCATCAATTAAAATTATGACTTTGAAAATTATCCAAACATATTTCTCAACTTTCTCCCCCTTTTGGATGATTTTCAAAATAACCTAACATGATTTTAATGTCGCAACTTATAACCAAAAGTTTAACCAAATGTTTAACCAAAAGTTTAACCAAATGTTTTCAACTTTTAAATAGTATGCCGCTCCCCCTCAACTCATACTCTCCCCCTTAACCTATACTCCAAAATTTATACCAATAAAAACTTAGCATATGATTCATCATGACTTACTAACTAAAACATGACTTACCAACTAAAATCATGTTCTTATTCTATCTCCCCCTTTATTTTGCAAATCATGCAAAAGATAGAACTATACAATAGTATCATAAGTCATCATTCCTAATTTGGCTCGTAAGTTTTCAAAAGTGGCTTGATTAAGGGGTTTGGTGAAGATGTCAGCGATTTGGTGATCAGTTCTTATATGGTTTATCACTATGTCCTCATTTTGAACATGATCGCGAAGAAAGTGGTATCGCACCTCAATGTGTTTGGCCTTAGAATGAAGCACCGGATTCCGGGAAAGATTGATTGCGCTTGTGCTATCGTAGAAAATTGGAATCTTATTCATTTTAATGCCAAAATCACTAAGTTGCTGTTTAAGCCAAAGTATTTGGGTGGTACATAAACTCAAAGCGATATACTCGGCTTCAGTGGTAGAAAGAGCTACACTAGCTTGCTTTTTAGAAAACCAAGAGATCAAATTGGTTCCTATGAATTGACATGTACCGCTAGTGGATTTTCTATCTAACCTGCAACCACCATAATCAGCATCACTATATGCGTGTAATTCCAACTTAGCGTTTCTATCATACCACAATCCTAAGTGAGGTGTATGCTTAAGATATCTAAAGATCTTTTTCACTGCACTGTAATGTGATACCTCAGGACAAGATTGAAACCTAGCACATATACACACACTAAACATAATATCAGGTCTTGATGCAGTTAAGTATAACAATGAGCCAATCATAGACCTATAAAGTGTGTCATCAAAAGGTTTACCATTTTCATCCTTATCAAGTTTGGTACTAACACTCATAGGGGTAGTTGTAGGTTTCAACTCTTTAAAACCAAATTTCTTAATCATATCATTGACATCCTTGAGGGGTTTGTTTGATTTGAAGTCCTAAGAAATAATTCAACTCTCCTACCATTGACATTTCAAACTCTGACTTCATACATTCTTCGAAGTCATTTTACTAAAGTAGGGTTGGTTGAACCAAAGATTATATCATCTACGTATATTTGAACTATTAACAAATCATTACCTTTTCTTCTTAGGAATAATGTGTCGTCTATGGTCCCCCTTTGATAATTATTTGCAATAAGAAAGTTTGCAAATCTATCATACCAAGCTCTTGGAGCTTGTTTTAAACCATATAGAGCTTTCTTAAGCTTATAAACATGGTTCGGATTCTTCGTATCTTCGAATCTAGGAGGTTGTTTGACAAACACTTCTTCTTGGATGTATCGATTCAAGAATGCACTCTTGACATCCATTTGGAAGAGCTTAATTTTGCTTATACTTGCAATCGCAAGTAACAATCTAATTGCTTCTAGTCGTGCAACGGGTGCAAAGGTTTCTTCATAATCTATTCCTTCTTGTTGATTATAACCTTGTGCGACTAGTCTAGCCTTATTCCTTGTAATATTTCCTTGTTCATCCATTTTATTCCTAAAAACCCATTTAGTTCCTGTGATAGACTTGTCTTCAGGTTTAGGTACTAAGTCCCACACGTTGTTCCTTGTGAATCGATTTAATTCCTCATGCATAGCATCTATCCATGATATGTCACCTAAGGCTTCCTTTACGTTCTTAGGTTCTAATTGTGAGATTAAGCTATGTCCTTCAAGTTGACTTATATTTCTACGTGTTTTAACCCCAACACTTGGATCCCCAATGATTAGTTCTCTAGGGTGCCACCAATTCCAAGATTGATTAAGTTCACCCTCATCTTGTTCAAATATTTCATTAGTGTGAACGTTATCATATGTAATTGGATCATTAGTTGTATCTTCTAATTGCAGAGTCTCTTGATTTATTTCATCTAAGGATTCATGTTTGTCTTGTTCAGCGGGAGTTGGTTCTAGATGATCAAGTACAGGCTCAAGTAATACATCATCATCAAACATATTTTCAACATTTGTTTCTTGTTTATGTTGATGTTTATCACTAACTTCAAAACATGCATTTTCATTGAATTTCACATGTATGGATTCAATTATTTTTCTAGATACAGTATTATAACACATATATGCTCTTGAGTTAGTTGAATACCCAACAAATATGCATTCAATAGACTTTTGTTCAAATTTATCTAGATTATCCTTAGTGTTCAGCACAAAACATTTACATCCAAATACTTTAAGATAATCTATCTTAGGTTGTCTATTGTTTAGCAATTCATAAGGTGTTTTATTTAATTTCTTTCTAATAATGAGCCTATTTATAATATAGCATGCACAACTAACAGCTTCATCCCATAAATATTTAGGTAATTTATTTTCACACAGCATTGTCCTAGTAACTTCTTGAATCGTTCTATTTTTATGTTCAACAACTCTATTGAGTTGTGGTGTTCTAGGTGGTGAGAATTCATGTTTGATTCCATATAGTTCGCAAAATTTGATTATGTCTTTGTTTTTAAATTCTCCACCTCTATCGCTTCTAATTCTTTTAACATTTTCTTCATAAATTTTTTCAAGTTGCTTAATAAGGGTTTCGATTGCTAATGGAGCATTGTCTTTGTGTGTTAAGAACAATGTCCATGTGTAGCGTGAGTAATCATCTACTATGACACACACATAGTAGTGTCCACCTAGACTTCTTGTCCTACTTGGACCAAATAAGTCTAAGTGAAGCAATTCTAGTACATGACTAGTACTCACTTCATGTTTCGGTTTTAAGGTTTCTTTAATGTGTTTTCCCTTAATACATGTTTCACACATTTGAAAATTATCTAAGTCTAACTTAGGCATTCTTCTAATTAAATTCTTTTTAGACAATTTCTTAATAGTTGAAATTCCTATATGGCCTAATCTTCTATGCCATAAATTTACATCTAAGTCATGTGATATTAGACACTTAACCTTAGCATCTAACATGTTATCTAAGGTAAGAGTATAAATATTTCCATCTCTATTTCCTTTTAAAACCGTTTCTCCTTTTTCATTTATTATATCACAAGAATTGGGAAGAAAGGAGACATTATAACCACAATCTATAAGTTGAGAAATGCTAAGTAAATTATAAGATAGATTGCTTACTAATAACACATTTCGTATTTGAAATGTGTTAGGGTCCCCAATTGTTCCTTTTCCAACAACTTGTCCTTTGTTGTTGTCACCGAATGTTACTTTTCCTCCATTCTTGATATGTTCCAATTCGATGAATAGTTTGGGGTTCCCCGTCATATGCCTCGAACATCCATTATCTAAAAACCATTTGGTTTTTAGATTCTTTGACTTTGCCTCCTTCTTGCATTCCTTGGGTTTATCCTACAATGGAGACAAAGTTTTAGGTACCCTTTATTTGGGTCCTTGAATGTTAGGGGCACTATTCTTGTTTAGATATCCCTTAGGTATCCAAACTTGAATATACCTTCTAGGCACATTTTTAGCATTGTTATAATTTGAAAAATAAGAAGAATTAGCATATACATGATTATTCCACATAAGTGAAGATACATTGTTATACATGTTGTGCCATGGTTGATAATCATTATAGGATGGCCGAATTTTATAATGTGCATAAGGCATGCAATTTTGTTTCTTATATGGCGCTATATAAGTGTGTTTGTAGGCATTTCTATAAGACTTGTAAGAGTGTTGCCTATATTTAGGTTCATAATAAGTTGTATGCATTTTATTCGGTCTAGTTGCATTTGTATACATGTAGGCATAATTTCTAGATTGTCTAGATGCAAAGTTTGGCCTAGATGTATAGTTATGCGTGTGTGTTTTTATGGGTGCATGCTGCATTTTTATCTTTGAATAAGAAGAAGGAGTAGAAGAAGATTTAGCAGACAAGTTTGTTTTTATAACTTTATAAGGTTGTTTCGTAGTTGATGATACAAACTTAGTCTTTTTATCTAATTTTTCATCTTCTTCTTTATATCCCAATCCAGTTTTATCATTTACATACTTTTGTGATGATATAAGTGTATCTAACATATTTGCACCAGATTTAAATTGTTCTATCATTTTTTCTAAGGTAAATTTAGAAGACTTAAGTTGTACTATTTTATTTTCACAACTTTCTAACTTGGATTTTAACATTTTATTTTCCATTTGTGACTTTTGTTCATCTTTCCTATATGATTCAATTTTATTCTCTAAAGAATCAAGAGTATTAGTAGACTCTTGTTTAAGAGATTCTAGTTGATCGGAGAATTCCAAGTTGGACGTCTTCAACTTGTCATTTTCTTCAACTAGTTTCTTCTTTTCTTTAGAGAGCATCTTACAGTGAGCATGCATTCTTAAGAATTCTTCATACATTTCATCAAATGTCATGTCACTATCGGAATCACTATCAGAAGAAGAAAATACCTCGTTGGATACGAAGCAGACTTGAGCTTCCCCAGTTTCGGATTCTGAGTCGGATGAGTCGCTCCATGTGCTCACCTTCATTGCTAGTTTCCCTTTTCTTGCCTTAGACTCTTTTGCCTTTGTCATTTGAGCCTCCTTATCCTTGGCTTGTTTATTATTGTTGTTATTGTTATTATTTTTCTTCGTGGGATAGTCATATGAAATATGTCCTTTTTGACCGCATTCATAACAATTTAATTCTTTATTATACCATTTGTTTGTGTTATTCTTCCTAGGTTGAGAAGAAGAAGAAGAAGAAGAATTACGTTGTCTATTCCTATTTGGACATTTGAAAAACTTTCTAAGTTTTCTAGCTATCAATATCAAGTCATCGTCTAATTCAGTATCACTATTACTATCATCGTTACTAGCATGTGTTTCGATTGTTTTGAAAGCTATTGACTTACCGGATGACTTAGACGATTCAGACTTTCGTTGGTTTAATTTAACCTCGTAAACTTTAAGAGACCCGATCAATTCATCCATCTTAGTGATTGACTTTGTCTCCTCGATTGCAGTCACCTTTGGATCCCATTCAGCAGGGAGGCTTCGTAACACCTTTTGAACCTTTTCACTGTTCGAAAATGACTTTCCTAAAGCTTCAAGGGCATTGAAAATATTAGTAATCCTCAAATCCATAGATGTTTTGGATTCGTTTGGCAACATTTTGAAAGTCTCTAATTCAGTCATAAGCATGTTTATTTTTGACTCTTTAACACCACTAGTACCTTCATGCTTTAATACAAGTGATTTCCACATGTCGTGTGCGCTTGTGCAATTTGACACATATCCTGCTTCAGAAGTTGTAAGTCCATTCAAAAGTAATTGCATAGCTTTAGCATTCATGGACATTTTCTTTTTATCATCTGATGACCATTCACTTTTACATTTTTCAACCTCTTGAGTTACTTCACTAACTTGTGTAACTTTCGTTGGAATGTACGGCCTATCTTCAACTATAGACTATAAATCGATGTCTATAGCCATTAAGAATAGCCTCATTCTTAGTTTCCAATGAACAAAATTATTGCCATCAAAAAGAAGAGGACGTTGTGTAGACATACCTTCTAACTCACCTTTGTGAGAAACAATAGCCATAGTATGTACCTTGGATTTGAGACAAGCCGTATATAATGAATCGTTGTTTCTCTCCCTCTCCAACCCTAGGTGAAGGTTCTTCGAGATCTTCAATCCAATCTTCGTCCGTTCTTCATTTCTTCTTCGAGTAATCAAAGGCAAGTAATCTACTTATAAGTTCTTACGTTTTTGTGAAAGAAAATGGCCTATTTTGATATCAAATTGGATCACCATGCAGTAGTTTCTTTCCGTGAATCTATATGTGACTTATGTGTTTTGGTTTTGAGATTTGGCCATTATATGTTGAAAAATCGTTCGTTGTTGTTGTTGTTGTTTATAAGAGATCATGTGAATTCCAATCCCTTGAACCCTACCTTGTTGATAATGGCGGTTGAAGGGAGGGGAGAGTGAAAAGATTAGATTTTTGGGTTTGATTTGATGATTATTTTGAGTGCTAGGCTTGAATCCATGATTACTTTGAGTGCTATGCTGGAACCCGTGAATCGTATGTTAAAGGTGTTGTCTTGGGTGAATTAAGGATGGATTGATAGTGGGGAATAGGCTTGGAATGGTTTTGAAGGAAGTTGGGATCGAATTGGGGGTTATTTCTGCAGTTTCTGCAGAAAACTGCAGAATGGAGTTCTGGAACGGGGACGTCGATCGATCGACGTCAGGGTATGACGTACGTCGATCGATCGACGTATAGTAAGTGAGGGGATGACGTGCCTCAGAAGGACGTAGATCGATCGACGTAGATTGAGTGAGAGATCGACGTGCCTCAGATTGACGTCGATCGATCGACGTCAGGGTATGACGTACGTCGATCGATCGACGGCAGGATATGACATCAACCAGAATTGTGGGAAATTAAGGGGAGAAAGAGGAAAGCTAGGGGACCTTTTTTGTGACCTTAGGGACTTCATAGGACATGATTGAAGTTAGTCTAAGTCTCGGGAACATGATTTGAGATGGTGAATCAAACTTGGAGAATTGGAAGGGTATTTGATTCTGGTCTCAACATGAATGACCTAAGAGGGTTAGGAAATGAACGTATGCGGTTTTATAGAGTTCAATGGAGGAATATGGGGGTTATCACATTAGTTTGTGAATTTTAGAATCAATGTTAAGTGTCGATGACTTAGCTTGAAGCATAAGCACGAATGTGTAAGTGAGGGGATCTTGTGTGTTTGATTGATATTGAATGTGAATTATGTGAACGAAGAATGTGATTGAAATGAGGAGTCTTGCATCATGGCACTTGCATTTGCATATTGTTTTGAAAAGAGCTGTCCTTCGGCACAGGTTTGCGAAAGTGGTCTGTAATGTTAATCGGGATGGAAATATAAGCCGAGGTGCATTACAGGGTATAAAGTTGTCCGTAACGTTAATCGGGATGGAAATATAAGCCGAGGTGCGTTACAGGGTATAAAGTTGTCTGTAATGTTAATCGGGATGGAAATATAAGCCGAGGTGTATTACAGGGTATAAAGTTGTCTGTAACGTTAATCGGGATGGAAATATAAGCCGAGGTGCGTTACAGGGTATAAAGTTATGGGACCGGACATTGTGACATGCATTGCACTGTTTTGAAAAGAAGTTGCTCATGTATTCGCGACTGTGTAGTGTAGTGCATATTTTGTCATGCATCACGTGAGTCAGTTGGGGTGATTGCTATGTGACTTGAATGATTGTTAATTGTTAATGGTTAAGAATTACTTTTTTATGTTCTTGTATTGTTAAATGAATGCTCTTGAAAGTATACAATGTTGGACCGTGCACCTGCAATAAACACCAATAGAGGGGGGTGAATAGTGGTTAGCGGAAATTACACTACAACCCTTTGTTAAAATCCCCTTTGAAAACAGAATCTGAAACCACCTCAGATTCAGAACCCGTTTTTCGAAAATTCACAAATAATTGTACACAACTCCAAAAATTATGAAACTTTACAGAATTTAACTTCAATGAGTTTACAAGACTCTATCCAAAAATCAGACAAAAATAAGATTGTTCGACCCTTCAAATAAATAAAAAGATTCAGATGGTCAATCTGGACAGAATTGGACAGAATGTTGCTGATTTTGCAAAACGTGTTTCTCTTTGAATACTCAACCAAAAAGGTTGATCTTTATATCAAAACACTCCTTAGGATGTGTAGATGAAGTTTCCAAAAGGACCTGACCTTAAGCAACTCTTGAAAAATACAGAATTTAAGTTTTCTCAATACTGGTCGGATTGCTTCCAGATTGGAGCAGTTATCTTGCAAAGACTGAAAGACTAGCTTTCCCTTGCTCAAATCAAGTGATTCTTGTTGCAATAAAAGCTAACAGTCTGAAGTATAACTCCACCAAAAATCACGAATTTTGAAAATGTTTAGCTATTTTTTCAAATTGTGAGAAGTTGTGTGAAAACTGCAGTCAAAAACGGGCAGAAAATAGAAATAAAGAAACAAGAGAAGAACACCGAGAATTTATCCTGGTTCGGTCAATGTGACCTACTCCAGTCCCAAGGAACACCTTTCCTTGGATTTCAATATCAAATGAACACCTTACAACAAGAGCCAAGCTTGATCCTTGGGTTATACACCAACCCTATTCAAGACTTGGATAATCACTTCTATGCAACTCTTGGTTACAACATCTCTACCACCTATTGATGTAGCCTTATAAATTTGGCTAATCAATCATACAAATCTAACTCAAGAAGGTGTGTATAGTGTAGCTGGACAACAAAGAAAATTGGAACACCTTAGCTACACAAAGTATGAACGAAAATATGAGAAGAGAATATCAAGACAACAATCTTCAATTTTGCTTTCAAGTGTATGTCTTCTCTTCTTTACCTTGCCTCCTATTTATAGTGTGAATAGATGGCATATTCTCTCCAACTTTTAGACCATGTGATGGCTGAGAATTTTGAATTAAAGCACCTCCATAATCATCTCCAACCACCTTGTCTCCATTACATTCAAATTTGAAATTAGCTTGTTTTTGAATTTTCCACTTGTCCAAAAGTCATAAAATGAGTACACCACCTTTTCCACCTATTTATGGACGTTTTTGATGTTGTATTTATGGATACCAACTCAAATTTTGTGAATAAAAAATAATGAATAAGTGTTGACAAGATTATGTCAACGTATAACACCAAAAATCATACTTTCTTCTCCTTTACATATTGTGATGAATCTTGCACCAAGGACACCTTGTAATCTCTAAAAGATGATGATTAATATCCTCTTATAACATATATAAGAGGGTCTTCAAGAAAAAATAGAATGTGACATCTCAAATCGTCACATATCCAGCTATAGTCAATAATATCATCGGTTGAGAGAATAAGATATAATATCACCATATAATCTTCAAAATAATAATAACACAGCTCCAGAATGAAGATAATAATATGCTCAAGAGATTCCTTGAGTGAAAATACCAAAAATACCCTTGGGGGTAAAATGACCAAAATACCCCTGGTGTGAGAAAACTCCAGAAATGCCCCTGATGGTCAGAAATAATCACAATACCACCTTTGTCATGATAACCAAGATAATAATATGCACTTGAAATATTTTTCACCATATGATGTTCCTACAAAACTTAAAATACCAACTTTGCCCTTTTTGGTAAGTTGTAGAAACTTCCAAGGCACGTTAGTCACAAGACAATAATAATCACCAAAAACACATAATAAGCACATAATGAGCATGTATAAATCATGTACAAATGAAAACAACCATTTTATCACATTTTAGAAAATTATTTCTAAAAACTCTAGACATCGATCGATCGAAGTGCCTCAGCTTCATAGATCGATGTCTCACATAAAGGTTCAGGTTTTGTCTCTGACCTACATCGATCGATCGAAGTGAGAGTTCGATATACATTGATCGATCGATGTGTCTCAGGTTTAGAGATCGATGTCTCACAGAAAGGTCTTAAACTTTTCTGCCTTAAATAGATCGATCGCTGTGAGAGATCTATGTACATAGATCGATCGATGTGCAACAACCTGAGAGATCGATGTCAACTTGTTCAACTTATTCAACTTTTAATCACATATAACACCATGTGTGACATTTTTAAATATTCATCAATTAAAATTATGACTTTGAAAATTATCCAAACATATTTCTTAACATACAAGACATGTGCCCCATTACCCCTTGAATTATATATTACTCATGTCTTGCCATGTGTTGATCCCGTATGTCTTATAAGCGGGTTACTTGCTAGCGTTTTTCGCTAAGGGTACTACCTTTGTGATGCAGGAGAGCCTGAGTACGATATGATTTTCATTGAGGATGACGGCGAGTGGACATAATGGGATGCTTAGAACGTGTTGGGGGATTGTTTAGACTGATTCTTGTTATTTCCGTTTCTTAGTTCATTTGAGGATCTAGATGGCTGCATCCATAACCAGTTATTGATATTCACTTTATCTTTTGGTGTACTGCGTTGATGGCTTAGATTTATGAGATACGTGTTTCCGTACTTATTTCTCTGACGTCATAGATGATGTGTAATCGAGAGATGAGACGTCATGTAGTATTTCCAGTAAGCTACGACGGGTGCACCGGTTCGGATTCCGCTGTCCGGATCGGGGCGCTACAGGTGGTATCAGAGCCTAGGCTTCAGATCTACCTCGGAGACCTAGGTTATGACATGTAGAGTCCTAAGTTATGATTTTTACCCTAAGTTGATCTTTAGGTCTAAGTATGTGATCATATATGTAAGTTTGATTGGGATGGGTGTGTGCGAGCGCGATAAAGGTTAATCAACAAATGTTACTTTATTTTAGTGTACGAATTCCGCCTTGTACAACGCATATGGGCCTTCAATATTTACTTTTGAAATTGCTGAATGCTAATAAGCGTTGATTTTGCAGAAAATGCCTCCCAGGAGAGATAACCAAGGGAACGGTGGTAATGGGAACGAGAACCTTCCACCACCACCACTAGTCCTAGTTCCTCAAGCGTTGATAGATGCTATCACAGTGATAGCACAAGGAGTTGCCAGCAGCAACAACAACCTCCTCCTCCGCCACCCCCTCAGCAAAGTATCAGGTACTATATAGGGGAGATGCGGAAGATGCATGCTCCCAATTTTGAAGGGACCACTGACCCAGAGGTGGCTGGGTTCTGGCTAGACGAGGTGGAGAAGTGTTTCAGGCTTGTGCAAGTGCCTGAAGAACTGAAGGTGGATGTAGCCACCCCGCTGTTGATCGGCAGAGCTAATGCCTGGTGGAATGAGATTCTGCCAAAGATGACCCCCCTATTCAGTGGAGACAGTTCGTACAGGCTTACAAAGACTACTATGTGCCTGAGACTGGCATTTTGGAAAAGATGAGGAAGTTTGATAAGTTCGAACAAGGAAGGATGTCCGTTTCAGACTATACGGATAGATTCCATGCCTTGGGAAAATTCACGCCCATGGTACTGGAGAACAACAGAATGAAAATGTTGAAGTTCGAGGAAGGTCTGAACCCCCGTATACGGACGGCTATAGCGGGTCCAGTTTGAAAACTTTTGAGGAAATGTTGGATGCATGTTACCGCGTGGAGAGTGACATGCGCAGGTCACAGTCCAGAGAGGCTTGGGAAGAGTCGAGCAAGAGGCCAAGGGAAGAGCAAAGTGGTGGTAGACTCGGACGTTGGGTCAAGATACCAAGAAAAGGGCTGGCGGGGCCAGTTCAGAGGGCACAGCAACGGAATCAGCCTGATCGCCAGGCACCCGCAGTATGCCCACACTGCCAGAAGAGGCATGTGGGTGAATGTTGGAAAATAAGCGGAGCGTGCTTCAAGTGTGGAAAGGCGGGTCATGGAATCAAAGATTGCCCCGAATGGAACCCTAAGCCTCAAACAGAAGCAGGGCCGGCTCAGCAGCAGAGAGGCAGGCCCAACACGAGAGTCCACGCGATGACGGACGCTGAAGTCCAGGAGGACACTGACGTTGTGATAGGTACGACTTAAGTTAAATAATAGTTGCTTAAGTTGAATTTTAGTCTTTTAAGTTGGTGATTAAATGTGTTTTATGTGAAAACCTCTATGTGCTACACTCTTGTGATTAGATGTGATCCTAGCTAACAAGGTACCTGCGAACGTATTATTTGATAGCGGAGCCAGTCACTCCTTCATTTCTAAACGATTTGCTAAGGGACTGGACCGTCTACCCGAATGGCTTGAAACCCCTTTCAGGGTGCAGACAGCAGGCGAGCAAGTACTGGTTTCCCACCACCAGTACAAGGATTGTGAATTGGAGTTGGATGGAAAGTTGTTTTCGGTGACATTAGTTCCAATTCCGAGGAAGGATTTTGATGTAATATTGGACATGGATTGGCTGACCAAGAATCATGCCAACATTGACTGTAAACTTAAACAAGTAACTGTTAAGGACCCTGAGATGAATGAAATAACGGTTCAAGGAAACGTCAAGTTACCAAAAGCCCCAAAGAAGATATACTTGATGGTGATTAAGACCTTTAAAGCTTTACAGAAAGGAGCAGAGGGATTTATGGTGTATGCAGTAGATGCAAAGCAGGAAGTTCCCTCTATAGATCAGATACCGGTGATCAATGAATTCAAGGACGTATTTTCGGATGAGGTTGTGCATTGATTGAGAGTTGAACAAAATCACTATCAAGAACAAGTATCATCTGCCAAGGATTGAGGATTTATTTGATCAACTAAAGGGAGCCCGATGGTTTTCAAAGATTGATCTTCGTCAGGGGTATCATCAGCTGCTTGTGAAAGCGGGAGATGTACCTAAGACTGCTTTCTGGACTCGATACGGGCATTATGAATTTTAGGTGATGCCTTTTGGATTGACTAATGCCCCAGCAGCCTTCATGGACTTGATGAACACCGTATTTCGAGAGCAGTTGGACCAATTCGTGGTGGTGTTTATCGATGACATTCTAGTCTACTCCCCCGACGAGCGAACTCATGCTGAACACTTAAGGATGGTGTTGCAAATTTTGAGGCAACAAAAGCTATTTGCCAAATTCAGCAAGTGTGAGTTTTGGCTAAGGAGTGTAGCCTTTCTCGGTCACGTGATTTCGGAGGATGGGATTTCTGTGGATCCTAAGAAGATAGAAGCCATCACGGAATGGCCAAGACCCACAAATGTGACCGAAGTCAGAAGCTTCCTAGGCTTGGCAGGCTACTATAGGAAGTTTGTCGAGGGATTCTCCACCATAGCAGTTACATTAAGTCGACTTACGCAGAAGAAGACTAAGTTCGAATGGACTGCTGAATACGAGCAGAGCTTTACTGAGCTCAAGAAGAGATTGACCACAGCCCCGGTGTTGGCACAACCCTCCGGCACCGGCGGTTTTGTAATCTATAGTGACGCTTCCAAGAAAGGACTAGGTTTGTACATCAATACGATTAATGCATTGTATATACTTACGCTAGCCTTGAACTAATTTTCTGTTTATAGGTTGTGTCTTGATGCAAAATGAACGTGTCATTTCGTACGCGTCAAGACAATTGGAACCATATGAACAGAACTACCCGACACACGACTTGGAACTCGCAGATGTGGTATTTGCTCTTAAGATCCGGAGGCACTACCTATATGGAGAGAAATGTGCCGTCTTCACTGATCATAAGAGTTTGAAATACCTATTCTCGCAGAAAGAGCTAAATATGAGACAGAGAAGATGGTTGGAGTTACTCAAGGATTACGACCTAACCATCAACTACCATCCAGGTAAGGCCAACAGAGTGGCGGACGCATTAAGCAGGAAGTCCAGCCATGCGAGACAGTCTCTGTTGGAAAGAGAGATCGAGGAGTTTGACCTCGAAGTAGTGGATTCAGTAGCAAATGTTCTTACAGCTTTGTCTATCAGTCAGATTTGGTAGACAAAATCAAAGAAGCGCAGTATGGTGACCCAGCACTAAGAGAAATCCGTGACAAATTGACTACGGAACTAGTAAAGGATTTCCAATTGCGAGGAGATGGAAGTTTATGGTTTCAAAATAGGTTGTGCGTACCTAATAATGATGAGCTTCGAAAAGAGTTGCTAAGCGAAGCTCATAATTCAAGGTTATCTATCCACCCCGGCAGCACAAAGATGTATAAGGACCTCAAAAGGAATTATTGGTGGATGGGGATGAAAAGAAGCATCGTGGAGTACGTTGAAAGGTGTTTGGTATGCCAACAAGTCAAAGCTGAACATCAACGACCTGGTAGTTTAATGAAGCCACTAAAGATTCCAGAATAGAAGTGGGAGCACGTGACTATGGACTTCGTGATGGGATTACCCAAGACCAGAAATGGAAATGAGATGATTTGGGTGATTGTAGACCGTTTGACGAAGACAGCCCATTTCATAGCCATGCCACATGGTACCTCATATGAGAAATTATCCAACATATATGTGGATAACATTGTGAGTTTGCATGGAGTCCCCGTCAGCATTGTGTCAGACCGTGATCCTAAGTTTACTTCTAAGTTTTGGAGGGCCTTTTAGAAGGCGATGGGTACCGAGCTGAGAATGAGTACCGCATACCACCCTCAAACGGATGGACAATCCGAGAGAACCATCCAAACTTTGGAGGATATGTTGAGGGCATGCGCCTTGGACTTCAAAGGAAACTGGGATAGCATGCTAAAGTTGATAGAATTCTCATATAATAACAGCTATCACAGTGCAATTGGCATGGCACCATTTGAAGCCTTATAGGGACGTAAGTGCAGGTCCCCGGTTTGTTGGAATGAAGTTGGGGAAAGGACAATCACTGCACCAGAATTGGTGGAGCAAACAATTGAGAAGGTGAAAGTGATAAGAGAGAGGCTAAGGGTGGCTCAAGATCGCAATAAGAGGTGGGCCGATACTAAAAGACGACCCTTGGAGTTTGAAGAAGGTGAAAAGGTTTATCTACGAGTTTCACCCACCAAGGGAGTTGCAAGATTCGGAATGAAGGGCAAGTTAAGCCCTAGATATAGTGGCCCTTACGAAGTACTTGGTAAAGTTGGTGAAAGAGCATACTGATTAGCCTTGCCACCGAGCTTGTCCCAATTCCATAACGTATTTCATGTATCTCAACTAAGGAAACAAGTATCGGACCCAAACCATATCCTTGAAGCTCAACCGTTGGATGTTAAGGAAGATATCACTTATGAAGAACATCCAATAAAGATTGTGGATAGGAAAGATCAAGTCCTGCGCAGACGTGTGATTCCGTATGTCAAAGTTCAATGGAGTAATCATACGGAGCGTGAAGCCACGTGGGAGCTTGAAGAATAAATAAAGGAGCTATATCCACACCTTTTCCAATAAGGTACGGCAGTTTCGAGGACAAAACTTTTTGTAAGGGGGCTGGAATGTTATGCCCCGCACCCTCCGTAGAATAATTAAAAGATAATGAGGGAATTAAATGAGATTAATGACGGTCAACGGTAATGAACTACGAATTAAGTATTAGGATTAATGGGAATTAATTGAGTGTTTAAATATTAGAATTAATTAGGATTTAATTTATGAATTAAATATTAGAAATTTATCCTTTAAGATCAATAAGAAAATAGGATATAATTTAGAAACTCCAAATTTTTCCCTTTCCATATAAAAACTGACTGAACGTCAGTTTCTCTCATTCACAGAAAGAAACCGACGCTCACCTCCACACCATAGGCGATTTCTCTCCCTCTCCAACCCTAGGTGAAGGTTCTTCAAGATCTTCAATCCAATCTTCGTCCGTTCTTCATTTCTTCTTCGAGTAATCAAAGGCAAGTAATCTACTTATAAGTTCTTACGTTTCTGTGAAAGAAAATGGCCTATTTTGATATCAAATTGGATCACCATGCAGTAGTTTCTTTCCGTGAATCTATATGTGACTTATGTGTTTTGGTTTTGAGATTTGGCCATTATATGTTAAAAAATCGTTCGTTGTTGTTGTTGTTTATGAGAGATCATGTGAATTCCAATCCCTTGAACCCTACCTTGTTGATAATGGCGGTTGAAGGGAAGGGAGAGTGAAAAGATTAGATTTTTGGGTTTGATTTGATGATTACTTTGAGTGCTAGGCTTGAAACCATGATTACTTTGAGTGCTAGGCTGGAATCCGTGAATCGTATGTTAAAGGTGTTGTCTTGGGTGAATTAAGGATGGATTGATAGTGGGGAATAGGCTTGGAATGGTTTTGAAGGAAGTTGGGATCGAATTGGGGGTTATTTCTGCAGTTTCTGCAGAAAACTGCAGAATGGAGTTCTAGAACGGGGGCATCGATCGATCGACGTCAGGGTATGACGTACGTCGATCGATCGAAGTATAGTAAGTGAGGGGATAACGTGCCTCCGAAGGACGTAGATCGATCGACGTAGATTGAGTGAGAGATCGACGTGCCTCAGATGGACGTCGATCGATCGATGTCAGGGTATGACGTACGTCGATCGATCGACGTCAAGGTATGACGTCAACCAGAATTGTGGAAAAGTAAGGGGAGAAAGAGGGAAGCTAGGCTGTAACCCATTTGGTTTCAGCCTCTTCCTTTTGGCCTTGAATTTTAATGATCTCCGACTTCAAAAATGCGATGCTTTGGGAATTGGCATCAGACTCTCTGGTTTTAATTGCCAGCTGACTTTGCAACTCCTCACCTCGGTTAATGAGCTCGGACAGTTGCACTTTTAGCTGTTTCACCGGAATAGAATTAGAAAAACTTTAGCATGTGAAACAAGCAAGAGATAAATCGTACCATGGCAGAGTTGATATGGACAGAGTTGACCAAGCTGCCCCAAGATGCAGTTGAGAAACGCTGTCTGTCAATGGGCAGTATCAAACTGTTCATCTTCTTGGCTATGGCAGGGTTCATCACGGTGTCGGCTTTATCAAATTCGCCCACCGTTACATTTTCCTGAGCAGGTGCCATCTCGGCCTCAGGAACGGGGGCGTCATCTTCTCTGGGCCTTTTTCCCAGAACAGAACCCTCAATTGGCCGGGTCAGTCCGAGATCAGCTGGAATAGGATTAATTGGAGATACCTCAGCCCTTGCTCCTATACCAGTATTTAGAGTTGAAAATTACTCAAAAAAGAATACTTCAAGTCTACAAAAATACTAGATACCTGGAGTGGTTGACTCAGAGGCGATTGTGATGGCCTGATTCACCTCAGCCTCGGCCATGCCTTCAGCTGGGGGCAAACCTTGAGCCACCTCGGCCCTTGCCTTTGCCGCTTGAGCCTTCTTCTTGGATGCAGCTTTGGCAATCTTAGCTGCAATTTCTTTGCCTCCGGGAGCCATGGAATCTGCATAGAGCGTACAGATTTAGCTAGAGGCAGACAAAGAATGAAAAAGGAACATAAGTAACAGAGCATACCCCGGACTATTGCCAAATTCTCTGGTGAGAGAGGTTTATAATGGGGACCTGAAGCTAAGGAGCTCAGGTCAGCTGCTTTCAGTACTGAGTCATTAACTCTATGCCAGTCAATGACTACAGGCGAAGAATATAACTTGGCAGCCTCATCACAAAATTCTGGGCTCGGCTTCATGTTGTCAGCTTTGCCTGACTTCCATATATCAAGTTGGGGTAGTCCTAATTTCTTGATATAAAAGAACCTACCTTTCCAGTTTTTCTTAAAGGTAGGTATGTGAACAACAAAATTGAAATCCTCAGGAGTCACTCTTTTGGTAAAATAATACCAACTTTCGGAAGACCTACAGGCGAATAGACTCCTAAAAATCCTCTGATCAAAAGAGATCTCGGATGCTCTAAGGAAGAGAAGAAAAGACAGAATAATTTTTAAGCTATTAGGCTTGATCTGGGGAAGCCTAAGATTGTATGAGTGTAAAATTCGAAATAAAGAAACCGGGACGGGAAGACGAAATCCGGAGTGGAAGTATTCTTCGTAGATGGCTTCATATCCCGCAGGAGGGTCATATGCCGTTTGATTGGGTAAAGGAAGGATGGGATCGAATTGCTCAACATCAATGTCATACATTCCACACAATAAAGATACGTCTACCTCGGACAAGGTACAGAAGGATTCTTGGACCTCGGCCGAAGGGGATCCCCTATAGATAACCCCCACTGGCAGAGTTGAAACCCTAGATCTACTAGGCACCATTGCTGTGCCCGAAGGTGGGATGGTTTCTGCCTGTTCAGGAGAAATCTCAACTACTCTAACAGCTCTGCTCGGCGGAGCCTGGCCACTAGGGTCGGCATCATCTCCAGCGCCACCTAAGGGCCGAGCTGGAAGACGGTTTTCGGAGACAACCGTCCTTTCAGATGATGAACTGGGATTTCCTACATTACCGATGTAGGAAGCTCCCTCAGAGCGATTTTGGGAATCTGAAGCAGAAGACATGGAAGACGACTTACAGGCGATTAGCCGGAAGAGAAAGAAGATCGCCGAGATGAAAAGGACGTCGGAGCAAGGGGAAACGCCGGAAGAGCTGACACCGATGAAGAGCAAGAATGAGGAGAGCAATTAGAGTGCAAAAGGGAAAAAAATGAGGAATGAAGCCCTATTTATAGGCAAGTCTCAGCCATTTCAAAGGTCACCTCGGGTGAGGCTGACCTCGATTCCCGCGCCACCATCAAGGCTGATTGACATCGAATCTTGAACCGACGTGATTAAAAGCTGAACCGTCGTCACCTCGATCTGCGAAGATAATAATTGCGCAGGACAAACTAATCCGAGATGGACACGTGTCCGAGAATGTCATTTGTTTGGTCAGTCTGGTCCAATCAGTACAGCTACGAACTGATGCTTCGTACACCGCGCTTGATAGATATGGAGTAATTGACTTTAAGAAAGACACCTCGGCTGAAGACAACGATATCATCAGATCAGCCTGCCCTCAGGTCAGCTCGGCCAGACTAATCTGGGGGGCAAATGATGATACCAGCAAATTCACCCGTTAGCCAATGACGGTCAACGTTAGAGGAAGAGTATAGAAATGATTAAGTGCCGCAGGTCGGCCTGACGACTGACCAAGTTATAAGCGGACGAATATTCCGTTTCGGCCACAAAGGCCCCACGCCACCTCGGCAGCATGGTCAGCACCCTACTGGAACTAAAGGTTCCACCTTGGCCTAAAAGTCCACCTCAGCCTAAGGGTTCACCTCGGCTAATACGGCCTCACCACAGCCTAAAGGTTTTCACCTCGGCTCAATGGTCATGCCTTGGCCAATGGATCTTATCTCGGCTTCAGTTATTTCAACTGGAATAGCCTGACCAGAACCTCGGCCCAAGCATTTTATCACAAGGTCTCGGCATTTATGCCCTTCAAAATGGCACCTCGGCCATAATAACAGTATCTCGGACATCTAGAAGAGATCGGCTATACATCCAGATCGGCCAAAGGAAACCAACCCTTGGTTCCTGGCTGAGCCCTCAACAGTTCCGTCCCGTCCAAAGGAACACATCTCGGCCTCGGATCTGATCTGACCACGGATCTGATTATTGACCTCGGCCAGGTTACAACAGTCACAGTGCTGTGTGCTACGTGGTCTACATGCAATATCCAACCTTCCAGATGTCAATCATACGGAGGGAAAGTGCCAGCACAGCAATCTTTAGCAGCTGCACGGCTACCATGCAAGCGGGCCAGACGTCGTCGTCTCAACCATCTGAGACACGCAGCTCCCAGCTTCGCCAACTATAAAAGAGTTCCCCCCAACAGAAAGGAGCTCAAGGTCAAAATCATAAATCGGATAGACAAGTCAAAAATACCCTGCTGCTCTCATCTCAGCTCGGCCAACACTTTGGCCGACCTCAAACAGGTTTCATCAAACCTATATTTCAGTTAAAGCCATACGCTATAATGCCCGCAACTGACTTGAGCGTCGGAGGGTTTCCCCGGGGCAGCGCCCTGGGACCCCTAACGCTCTCTTTCCTTTCTCAGGCTTCCTAGGAGGACAAGTGACGGAGGGGTGACGGCCATAGACCCCGGATATTTCGACTTTTACCTTGGCGAGACAATCCGACCTCGTCAGGATGGAAAATAATAATAATAATAATAAACCCTCTTGATATAATTTGGCCTGGTAGTTACAGAGCCACCAAATGAAAGGAAAACAAGACACAACAGAAGAATGTAGGTGACAGGAGGAAAAAGAATTGCCTCATATATAAAGAATGCAGATAACATCATGTTAATCTAAGGTATATATATACTGATGATCAAGTCAATGTGATTACAGAGATCTAAAATGAACAAAATGGAGGCCATTCAGCTCAGTTCGAGATATAGAGACACTCTCTATCAGCAGCATCAACAACATATCCGTTACACACCACGAAAATGATTCAACTTTACTACCATATGGCAATCAAGTATGTTAACAGCCAATTCAGTATCACCAATTCGGCAGCAAATTCACACCTAATAAAATATCAAGAAGTCCACCAATTCTTTCGTCAAATTATCAAATTATATTACCCAACAAGACAGGTAGCCTTGATTGAGCTAAAATGCAAAACAGAAAGAAATAAATTGAACCTCCGACCCGAAATCTTGAAAAGAAAGAGTTTATTACAATAAGAAGTAAAAGAATAATTACCTGCCAAGCCAATTGAGAAAGGAGCCCAAGAAATCCATTCCCAAAGAAATTCTTTACTTCAAGAAATCAATCCAATATGAAAAAAAGGGAATCTATGTAGAAATCTTGAAAACGGAAAGGAAGTGGAAGAGTGCATGAAAGGAAGAAAAGTCTGCCGATTGGAATGGGAAAATCCGACGGAGAAGTGTTTTACAGGAAGATGGTGACTGACTTTAACAGAGTATGCACATACCAGATTGTAATTCAGCATGATGTTAAGCAATCATTTTTCCCTCTGTTTTCTGTATCTTGTTAGGCAGAAATTTTATCGTGGTCATTGATCAACTAGTGACCCAATAAAATGATGACAAATAAGTTTTATCTACATGCAAACAAGGGGATGATTGGCCAAAACAAGAGTCCCATAAATTTTCTACACATTTCATTGGTCAATGATCAACTAATCATACTTGGTCATTGACCATTGTAAAATTTGTGGAGAATACAATGGGTTTATATATATCTCGGGCTATTGTTTATTTATGTTTTACCCATTCATTTGCATATTTCGAACTTTATTATGTAAGGCAAATAAAAAATAATAAATAGTCCATACAAATAATGTCACAGTTGTATGTAAAATTTACATTTTCGTGTACTGGAGAAAAAATATTAAAAAGCATGCAGAAGCTACATGCTATTGTAAAAGCCCAAAAGAAAAATGTATCCGAAAAAACATGAAAGTTACTCGCTATTGGAAAAGAGAAAAAAAGAAAAAAAAGCCACACAACAAATTGAAAAAATCCAAAACGAAAAGAAGTGTTCACACATTTCTTTCATCATGTTAAGTGGAAACACAAGCCAACAAAATAACAGATAATAATCTCTTCTAAAATAAGTAGATACCGAGAAAATAATCAGCAGACACAATCAAGAACACAAACTATTTTAGCGTAGAAAAACCTCTTAAATTTAGAGCAAAAACTATGAAACCGTTAGGCCACTTCATCTCTATTATAATCAACAATGGACACAACAAGTTCTTCCTATTTCAAACTAGAGCTGTACAATATCATACATATCAAATAATCAATGTTAGAATACAAAAAGAAAAAAGAAAATCAAAAGATGAACAAAAACACAAAGTTGAATTTTTTGTTAAAAACCAGTCTCAATAATTCACTCTCCCAACATATCCCGAGGTCTCCAAAACACACATCCATCGTTTATGGCATACCTCTGTGTTTGAGGAGCAATCTATTAAAATTTGGTGACAGGTCAATGGTGGAAGACTCGGGCAAAGTCCAATTTACCAGAGTTGGGGTTTACTCCTATGTAGTTGCGAAAATTTAGATTTTCTCTCTCTCACTTTTGCTTGTTTCACCCATCTTCCAATACTCTAAGTCACCAATGTGACCTTTGTCCATACCAAAATTTTCCATTCAATTTTGAATGGAAAGGTAAAATTTTAGGACAAGAACTAAGTCTATATTCTTATAACACTATTTTTTTAATTCAAAACTTATTTTCCCTCAAAATTTGCATACCCCTCTATGCGATGCTTCATTCGCCCATATGCGATAGTCATTGCTGCTGGACAGAGCTCAAAACTTATGTAAACGCACATATGTCTTGGAGTGGGCATGAGGATAATCATATCAATATTTATAAGGAATGAAAAAGGCATTTGTTTTATCAATATAAATGGTTTTGACCGAAAGACAGTATTCTTTTTGTAGGGCATGATTTTGGAGGTTAAAAGACATTGGTTGAGTTTGGTGAAGCTAGTTGAGACAAAAAAAAACAAAATATATTAATTATTCTATTTATTTGTAAGACTAGCGTCGATAATTTACTTAGTTACTTTTACAGATTAGTATGTGATTTCTTGAAAATGTGAAATATTTAATATATCTTACAATTTCGGGTTCCTAAATCAATACAAACTACCAAGAATGAGATTATATACGTAACAACCAAAACGTAAAAACAAAAAAATAGAATAACAGAAGTCGGTTGTGTATATAAACCCCAAACCTCGAAAAATGGTATAATATGAAAAAAATAAAAGGAAATTGCATACACACACAGATATATATATATATACATATATATATATATATACATACATATATATATATATACATATATACATATATACATATATATATATATATATATATAAGGTGTCCAATGTCCACCGCCTGCATTCTTCTATTCATTGACTACTTTTCTGTTTTTTTCGTTCGCTTTTCTTTCCTTGGATCTTTTCTGCTCATTTTCTGGTTTTGGTAATCACGTTTTTTCTTTCTTTATGCCCTTCTTCTGTTTTTCGTAACCATTTTTTTTCCTTTTCTTGACCTACTTGGACGACAATCTATCTAACTAGTTCTTTGTTTCTTGGTGATCACCAGATTCCCAAATGGCCAAACCGACGGATGCAGTGGCCGTGATGGATGATGATTTGCCCTTGGGATATCGGTTTGCACCAAGCGATCAAGAAGTCATAAATTTGTATTTGATTAATTTAGCCACACAACAGCCACTGCCTTCTCAGGCTGTTGTGGAGAGGAATATATACGAATCGGAACCTTGGAAAATCTTCACCAACAACGATAAATGGGTTTCTCTGAAGGACAAAGAAGTATCGAAGAACAAATACATTTACGTGCATACCCGTTTAAATTATGCAAGTGTCAGCAGCAAAAAGATCATGTCAAGAAGGGCTGGTAAGGGTTCTTGGTTCCGGAAACCAAAAGCGAACTCTATCACTGATGATTCTGGGGTTGTGATTGGATACAAGAGGTCGTTGACGTACACGCCTGATGGGAACAGGGAAACCAAGAAAATCTTAACCAAGAAATATGGTCGTTGGACGATGGACGAATACACCGTTGAGGAAAAGAGGCTCCCGAAAAGTTTTAGGCCGTGTAACATTGTGATATGTAAGATTACTTGTGTGGGAGATTTTGCAAAGGAGAGAGGGTCCCCCCCAAGTGGAGATAATGATGATCTTGGCAATAATAAAAGGATGAAACGTGCATCATAGTTTCCAGTTGATGATATATGGTCTTACCCTCATTGATGCTGGGATTTTTGAGGATGTTTAATTTGCTCTCTTGGCAATTATCAGATTCATGAGGTAGGTTTTGGATTATAGTATTTTGTTGAAGACATAAAACAGAACTTTTATACAAAAGTCAGCTTTGTATATCATTTGTGATAGATTTTATGTGATTGCAAAATTCCTGAATCTAACTGAGAGGGCTACAATGTCATTTGGATAATGCTTACTGTATTGAAATTTTAAAACACCCAAAGTGCCAATAACGCCAACTACAACTTAAACATATAAACCCGGGAGAGTTGATTATATGTTGTCAATCCCCACCAGATGTAATTGTTCATGCTCTTGTAAAATGAAATAGTTTTCTATCCCGATCTAGAAGTAGGATTATTGTATGGGATACATCCCTTTGATGTTTTGACACGTAATACAAATTTGCATCTCACCCAAAAAAAAGAGGAAACAAATATTTTTGCAACAATACAAGGGAGTGGTACTGCTACGGTTTCTAATTCTCTTTGAATTTTTATATGCCTAAAGAGATAAGGAAAATAATATAAAAATAATTAGAGATAGAAGAACTGTCAAAGATAATTCATCTGTCTTTCATCTTAGTTATACGAGCAGTACATAAATTTATGTCTTTCATCTTAGTTATTTTTCTTCTTTTTATTTATCTTTTTGTCTCAGTTATTTCTTTAGTTTTTTTCTTTTTTTTGTTTTTTTATCGTCTTTAGCTAGGTTCGTTTCTAAATAAATATGGCGGACAAACTAAGAAGTATGTAGTTACCATGGAGTATATCAATTTGACCTCTTCATCTTTAGAAACATTAGTTTTAATGGCTACGTTATCGTACCGTTGACCATTTTACACCTTAATTAGAAAGCAAAAAAGCAAAGAATAAGGCGGCGGCTAAAATAATTGAATAAACACCTTGTCACCAAAACTTTTTTAGCGGAAGGACGGACCGTACCGTCCGGTTGTTTTATTAATATTGCAAACTCTCACTTGTGGCAGAGAAGTAATGTGGTTACATTATAGATCCTAGCTAAGGAGGGAGACTCTCCCAAACCAAATAAAATAAGAAAGTAAAGACATACATAAAGCGAAAGAAATTAGAAAGCAATAATGTATAAAATGACATGATAAAAGATTTTTGATCAAAAATAAAGGAATATAAAGCGGAGTGATCAATATCGTTGGTGGAAAGCTGCTGCATAATCCATTGCAGTGTGAAGCATTTAATGTCTAGCTCAGGGGTCTTGTCCTCCATAGCATATAACTGGAAAGCAATGAAGTAAGATGTTAAAGCAGAAATCCTGAAGGATATCATGAACAAAACAAAGGAAAAGAGGCACATACCGCTGTTACCTTGGTCGACATCGGACCAAGGCAACAATGTATATGATGATGCCGATCTATATGATAGGATGCTTAAGGCGTGTATGTGTGATGAGCTCCAGTAGTTTATGTTGAGAATATGGGCTTGGCATTGGTCCATAGCTGTATGTTTGTGGCTTGACTCGGCCCAACCTCCATCAGTATGAAACAATTGATCATTGAAATGATTCCAACAACAAATATTTAAAGATTGTGGAATTAAAAAGAAATATACCGCCATTGCCCATATTTTGATAATATGGGCAACAAACAAAACATCCAAACTGTCTGCATTCTGACACGTTGGTGAAGGGGGAGCGTTCGTATATAGGAGTCGTAATAAGCTCGCAGATAAGACAGACAAGAGAATGGTGAGAATGTGGTATGTATAATGTGATCGAAGACAACACATTGAGAAAGACACACCGAGGTTGCCTGTATCATGTGGATACATGCAACAACTATGAAGTTCAAAGCGTGAGCAGCACTCAATCCAGAGCACGCATTGTATATGTGGTAACATCCGTAAAGTAGTATCCACGGGCAGCATATGGAAGATGTGAAGGAGAAGTAAAATGTGACAGTTTTGGATATGAAACAGACATGTTGCACTAAATGATGCGCCACCATATTAACTTGACGAGGTGCATAATGTAATGAGCTGCGTGTAATCCGAAGAAATGTCTCCAGCCTTCGGTATTCCGACAATCTGGAGATCAGTGAGTCCCCCAATTTGGTTACCTCTAAACAATCTGTCTCCACTAGTATATTCTGATGTAATCGTCCAAAGTAAATGAGACTGTATAATACTGCCTGCAGCTCTGCTTGGAGAGGTGGGAGGCAAGGAAGAAGAAAAGCAATAGCTCCCACCATGTGACCAGAATGATCTCTAAGTATTGCCCCTGCCGAAGATGTTTGTCTTCCTGAAGACGCATCCACGTTTAACTTTAAATTACCTGTGGCAGACAGTTGCCACTTTAGAACTTTAATCTTAGGAGGTCGAAGTAATGGGGAGAGGCCAAGCTGAATAAGGGGTGAATAGTTTTTTGCTAGTTTAGTGCCTGATAATGTAGATGCCCAAACATAACATTGTTGTCGCGCTCGCATATATAAGCCTTGCAATGTGACATCTGATGTACCAAAGACTATGTTTGTATATATTTTCCAAACTGTCCAGCAAAGCAAAGTTGGTAGTATAATCTGGAAATGTCCCAAAAGAGAACGTTATGTCGAAGATAGCCACCACTGTAAAAGATGTAATCTTAATGATGAAAATCTTGGTAGAGGACCATACAAATGAATAGCAAATGTTGTCCAGCCATCCCATACAAGCTGACATGCAGGAAAACATGATCCATTGTGGCCGAGTCATTCTTACAAAGCGGACAAATGGTTGGGCGAGCTTGAACAAAACGCAGCAAATTATCCTCAAATGGAAGCGCGTGATGAAATATTTTCCACATGAAGACACTGACCGATTTAAGAAGTGTCTTCCTCCATATGTATTTGTGAGAGAAAAGTGTGAGACGAGATGGGCGTATGTCCGCATATGCGTGTTTTAATGTAAATAGCCCACCTAGGGCTGAGATCCAGAAGACAGTAGCATCACATGTAGTATGGGTGGAACATATAGAATGAACGGAGCATATTCGCTTCCAGCCTGGCGAATCGTATATACGAGGGATGAAATCCAATCGATTGCCATATCGTTGCATATACCTAGCCCACAGCGTAGAACGTGTATGGAGATTCTACCAGATTTTACAATCATATGCAAGTTGTATGTATTGTAGACTATGAATGCCCAAACCACCTTCAAGTTCTGGATGCTGAAGAACTTGCTAGGAAACCCAATGATGACGAGTACCCCAGATAAAATTTGCCATCCTCCGTTGGATTGAATTTATCACACTTTTTGTCAATCGAGCAGCTGCCATTAAATGTAATGGAAGAGATGCACGGACGGAGTTAAGCAATACAAGACGCCCTCTTGGTGTAAGGAGATGACGCTTCCAACCTGAGAGTTTGGCATCAAAGTGTTGCAACAGTGATTGACAGTATATTGCACGGTTAACTCCTCGATATAAATAAGATCCCAAATATTTAACAGACAGGGATGAGGCTTGCATATTCAATACAGTCCCCATGGCAGCCAAAGTCAACCGAGTCACATAAGAACTAGCAACAAATTGGCTTTTGAGTAGTTAACTAGCTGGCCAGATGCTCTTTGATAAGTATGGAGGAAAGACTGAAAAAGACGCAAATTGTAGGTAGAGCCATTTATAAAGACAAGCCAATCGTCTGCGTATGCTGAATGAGAGACCCCAGAAGCATGGCCTATGTTAAATCCAAGAATTGTACCAGATAAGAAAAGATGATTAAGTCATCCAATGAAGCATTCGGATCCAAGTATGAATAATAGTGGAGAAAGTGGGTCATCATGTTTCACCCTGGGGTTGGAGAATAGAAGCCATAACTTTTACCATTCACTGCAACAGACAGCTTTGATAAATGCATGCTATTTAGAATAATTGTAATGAATCGATCATGGAATCCGAATTTGCGCAAAATATTTTCTAGGTAACACCAATTAACACGATCAAAGGCTTTAGCCATATCCAATTTTATCATGACATTCGCACCACGAGTTTTCTTGTCAATGAGGTGGACCATTTCATTAGCCATCAATACATGCTCACTGATGTCATGGCCTTTAAGAAAACCTATTTGCTCCGCGGATATAATAGAGGGCAACAGTGTAGACAGTTGAGTGGCTATCATGCGCGTTGTGACTTTACTGATGAAATTTGAGAGACAAATACGACGAAAGTCGGCGTAAGTATCAGGCCTTTGTTTTTTAGGTAGCAGTGTAATCACGGATGATAGCATAGCCTGCGATGGTGGAATACCAAGAAAGAACTCCAGGACCGCACAAATTATATCTTGCTTGAGGATATTCCAACATATTCTGAAAAAATATCCATTATAGCCATCGGGGCCTGCGGCACTATTGGGATTTAAGCTCCACACAGCATCCTTAATCTCCTTCATATCTAGAATGCTCAATAGCATGTCATTGTCGGCTGCTGTCTCCAGTATTGGGATACGGTTAAGAATAGATTCCATATCCGTCACAGGCTCATTTGTGAACAGCTTTGTGAAATAATCAACCGTTGCATTACCCAGATCATCTGGTTCCTCAACATTATTGCCAGCTGAATCAGTCAAATGTCGAATCCGTTGACGTCGATATCTATCTTTAACCATTAGCATGAAAATAAGTTGTATTTGCCTCACCTTCTCCAGTCCAATGTTTTTATAACTAGGCTTATAGCCTTCCAAAGTTCATATGGGGTTTTATCCATCTTTTTAGATTGAATTCTATTTAAAATGACGTTGGCGGAAAGAATTGCTTCCCCCCACAAATTCTGAGGTAACTCGAACTTATCAACTTAGCATTCATCATTTCTTTTAGAGTCTGGTTTTTGCATTGAGCAACACCATTGGATTGAGGTGAGTATGGTGCCATTGTTTGATGAATAATACAATGTTCTGAACAAAATTCATTAAACGGTGCATCATATTCACCACCTATATCACTATGAATTGTCTTAATTCATTTGCTAAGTTGATTCTTAACTTTCTTTTTATAATTTTTAAAAGCATCAACAGCCTCATCTTTACTACTCAGCAAATAAATATAACAATATCTAGTGCAATCGTTAATAAAAGTTGCAGAGTACTTTTTACCACCTCTTGTTTGCACCAACTTTAAATCACACACATCTTATGAATTAACTCTAACACTTCAGTGTTTCTTTCAATTAAAGGAAATGACGTCGTTGTCATTTTTTCTTCAACACAAACTTGACATTTTTCTTTATTAATGTTCAGTTTGGATAATAAGTCACGATTAATTATTCTTTGTATTGACTTGTAATTAACATGTCCCAAACGAAAATGCCATAAACAAGAAGACTCAAGCATGTAAGCAGAAGTAGAAGCAGTTTTATTAGCCTCTTCGGGCAAAACTTTCTTGGGTACAACAGTCATTACACTAAGTTTAAAAATGTTGTCGGTCAAGTACCCTTTCCCTTCCCCAGAAATACCCCATTCTTACTCAGAATAAATTTATTACAATCAAATACTAGTCTAAAATCATGACTAACTATTAAAGCTCCAGAAACTAAGTTCTTGCGGATGTCAGAATCGTGTAGTACATCTCGCAGAGTCAATTCCTTCCCTGAAGTCATCTTCAGAATCACATTGCCTGAATCTTCAATCTTCGAGCTATCAGCGTTCCCCGTGTACAACTTTTCATTATTCTTCGCCGAAGAGTAGTCTCTGAACATCACCCTGTTGGCGTAGACGTGTAGTGTGGCTCCAGTGTCCACCCACAATTCACGAGGATTTCCTACAGCGTTGCACTCAGAAACAACAGCGCATAAACCCAAATCATCCATCTGACTGACAAGGTTGGTTTTTGCTTTTTCTTGTTTTTTCTTGGGCTTACGGCAGTCAACGCTGCGGTGCCCCTGAATCACACAGTTATGACATTTTCCAGTTTTGGCAACTCTCTTGCCTTTAGGGTTCACTCCGACAAAATTTCTCTTTTTCTTTTTTGTCGCCTCTGCGACATGAGCCTTTGCATGACCAGAACTCAAACTTGGCCTTCTTTGGGATCTACAGTTGTCCTTCTCCATACAGAGTCGAACAATCAGATCTTCCAAAATCATTTCCTTTCGCTTGTGTTTGAGATAGCTTCTAAATTCCTTTCACGAAAGAGATCGCTTCTCAATCACATCTGCCACTATGAAAGATTCACTGAGCGACATGCCCTCTTTTTCCATTTCACCCACCAACATCTATAGTTCCTGAGAACCAACGTGCATAGCATTGAACGAATTGGAACTTTCATTTTCCATCGTGTCTCAATTTCTGTGTAGTGCACAAACAGAACGTTAAAATCAGTTCATTTCGAAAAGAAACCACAGAATCTGGTTTCCGATCAGAAAGGAACCAGCAGTACAGAATAAACACAAATGAAATTCGTCTTATGGTTGTTACCGGAAACAAAATAGAATCTGTATAGTGTGTGCGTTCGTGAAAACAGAGGCAGAATAACATGCAAACCGAGGCGAGTCCAGGACTCTATCCTTAAGACGAATTGCTCCGGTATACAGTGTCCAACCGGATGTAGCAAACATCTCTCAGGATACAACGGATATCGGTTCAGACGAGCGGTACAGTATTGTAAGAACTCTACGAACCTGTGGAGTGTTCGGACTTCTCGGATCGATGAAATGTATGCAACATCAAGCAGAATGTATGCAGGAATGCAGAAGGAAATTTCGTATGCAGCAGGAGAAGGAAAATTTTTCTGTGTTTTAGAAGCATAGCATTGTCTCTGTTTTATAGAGGGAAATCGATTAGGAGGTTAAAGGCCAGATCGCACAAGAGCCGTCGGATCAGAAACGGCCGAAGCAGTTTTGATCTGAGTCGTTGGATCACCACGGTAACCCACGACCCACGACACCCATGTCCGTCCCACGACGTCACAACGCCACAAACTGATGGATCACGACCGGTAGGATCAGACAAAAAATATGAGCAGTTAGATCATCAGATTTAATCATAACCGTAGGATCAGATAAATTATTTTTCTGGAAAAATTTAAAAGAAAAGTTGTCCAAAAAGATAATAACCGGACCGAACCCATGAAACCATGAGCCACGAGCCCGAGACTGAGCCTGATCAGAGCCGAGCCGGCCGGCCAAACAGGCGGGGGTAGTGGCGGTGCGCGCGTGCCCGTGTGTGGTAGCCATCTGCGTCTTCCCTCTGGTAAAAAATTTTCTTGCCCTTAAGGCACATCTAAAGTGCCTCTCCTAACAATTCATAATGCGGCAACTTCAACTCAAGTGGCCAATGTGGTATACTTCCAGAATGATGATGTGTTCCACTCTCATGAAGCCACATCATCATTTTTCCATTTTCAACTATTTTTTACTCCTACTTTGAGCATTAATTTCTCATTCACCCGATATCGTAATTGAGTGATTCAAAAGCATAAAATCATCTACTCATAATTAACGAAAACTAATCATAATTAAGCTCAAAGTATGTTGCTCACCAACTTTGGACAAACCCATTTTCAATTTTTCAAAATCTCCTCCAACAATCCCCCACATGAATGAAAATTAATGCAAATGCAAATGCAGATGCAGACTCTAACGAGATGTCAGACAAGAAAATGTTGCATCGGAAGAGGTACCCACTGGCTTTGAACCTTTCGTAGTGATGTACCATTGGATTCACTCGGCTAAGTAGTGATTTGATGTCTTGAACCAGTCAGCCTTTGCTGTGAACCTAGACAACAATACTCACACAACATTTCTTTTTACACCCTTTTGATTCTCATGATTGTGTTCGTTTTGACATGAACAACTTGGCTTCAGAAAATGTTTTAGAGAATTCTTGGCTCAAAGAATTCTCATAGAAGCGGCCTCAGCGTAAGGTAACAAATTGGAGAGAAGAGAGAAATAGCAGCAATATGTAATCTTTTTGTTGCAATAACAGCATTTAATCCTAAGAAAACGGTGTTTAAATAAACCAAAAAAAAAGGGGGGGAAACAGTTCAAATACAACTTATTGGTCGAGCACAAACTGACGAGTATTTGAGGAAATAAAGTTTCAAAAGCTTACGCATCAAGAACACCTCTCACACTGACCATGCTACTAACCCAAACCAAACAAGCTGGCTCACATAGACAAGAAATGATAAAGCAGGAGCATGTACAAAAATCCATCTGATACAATGTAGAGAAAAAAGGGAAGTACTTGCCTGAAAAGCATCAGGCAAAACCTCTGCCACGACATCCAGATCATACATCCAGCAGCGAAGCCAGTAGCAAAAGGTAAGAATTTGTTGAATGCATCAGCACATATAAAGGAAGGCACTGCTACAATAGGCTGCATCAAATGATCAAATAGTCCACTTATGAACCAAAAAGGAACAAGTAAAAGACCTTTAGATTACAATTAGATATATAAGTAGTTAGAAATTGAAGGGTAACTGCTACATCGGTCTGATCAAATCATCACAAGAAGCATATATTAAATCACCAATACCAAGACAACAAATTGGTAAAGAAATAAAGTAATTTCCCTTGCACCATAAAATAATTGAATTGCATTTTTACATTGATATAGGAAAATGTTAAATTGATGTACTGATGTCAAGCCGATTAATTAAGTTGCATAGCACTTGCTTTCTTGGAACCTGAGGTTAAAGAAAAAAGCATAACCTGAGGCAATGAAGTTATAATACTCCATATCATAGCATTTTGGGGTGAGACTCCCCTTGAAGCAAGTACCATACTAACAGCTAACCCTTCTGGAATGTTGTGCACCGCAATGGCTAATGTAACTAAAAGGCCCTGTGATAATCCTTTCGACCCTGCAAAAGATACTCCAACACCAGAACCTTCGCCAAAAGAATGAAGAGTCATAATTCCAACAACAAGAATTACTTTAGTTGCATCAGCTCCTCTGATGTCCAGCATACTGACTTCACCATACTGCTCAATGAACTGATGATGACATAAGATATCAGACAACAAAAAGAGAAGGAAAAAAAAAAGAAAAAGCATCATCCAATGTCAAGAGAGAAAACAAATAATGTTTCCAATTAGCTACATGCTAGTCAAAAGTAGTAAAGCAAGGTTAGAAAAGAAAATATCTTCTAGATTTATTCAATGACAACTTCATCAAATAAGCATCACAAGTAAAATGACTTCAAAAGATGTCATCACACTCTTGAAGCTAACCACCAGATGTTGTCCGACGTAATGGAGACACTTGGAGGCTGTGGCCAGTAGACTAGTCGTAAAAATGTATCAGGCAATTGATATAATCACATCATGTCCATAGCGAGAATAAGACTCCCATTGTGTTTCATGAGAGCGCTACTACAATCAAGTAATATCAACTCCAATAAATTAAGAAGTGAATAAGTACATCAGTGGCATGCGTCCCTAAAAATCAGGTATAGATGGTGAATAACGGAAAACTTAGCACATTTTATTTTGAAAAGAAAGAAAGAAAACACTAGAAGTTTTTTTTAGCACAATTCATAGTCAGTGTTTTCATGGCAATGCAACAACAAATAATAACTCAGAGAATCCACAACTTCAGAACAACACTTTCAAAGATCACTGCAGTATGCCGTCTTTATATAGCTAATATAATCACCAAGGAAATAACTCACGCAAAATGAACAACTCCCACCACAGTAGTAAATAACTCGCTGATTTGAAAATTGAAGGAGCGAAATTATCAACCACAAAAAGAGGTAGCAAATCAGATCCTTCCACATATACACAGACATGATCACGACAAAAGGAAACTGGCTCGAGAATTTCACCTTCTTACAGAGCAAAATGAAAATTCCACCAGCTAAAATGCCAAACACAACCCAGCTGCCACTCCCATGCTCCTGTCCTTCTTGAACAAGGTCGAAGCTTGCAGCTAACATCACACCAGCAGCCATCCCATTGGATATTCCAGACCACTGGGGATCAAGCTCAACAAAGAAGAAGGGCACAGCACCTAAACCACTAGCAGCAGCCATTGCCAATGTAAAAATTGCAACTGTGGACACTGAAACTCGACCTCTCCCACCCTTCCGTTCCAACAGTTTATTATCCTTGTCAGAACCAACATCATGCTCTCTACCTGACCCATCAATTACTGTACTGTCTGCATTTCTCAGTGGTGCAGTTATCACCCTATTTGGAGTTACTTCTTGTCCCTGTGCTATATCTAGAAACAGTTACTAAGAGGCAAAGTAAGATGAAACTTCTGGAACGTGAAAACATCTTGTTCCTTCAAAAGTTCCAACCAACTCAGAGGGATTTCATAGTCATGCTAAAGCAACATATCTTGAATTTCCTGGGGCCATCTTTGATTTGACCGAACTCATAACTTCTCACCACGTGTATTCACAGGATTAAACAGCTTTTCTGCTTGATGTCGCCAAAAGGGGGCAATTTAATACTTCCCTAAACAAAAGGACAAATGGCAATAGTCAGAAGAGTACCTCAAGTTTTTTGCAATACCAAGATGATAAGTAGTGGCCACTGATTTATGATGAACCTTCATACAAGAGAGATGTAAGAATGTAAGCATGCCAATTTCTTTTTTTTTTTTTTTTTTTGCAAGTAAAAGGGCGTTCCTGGTGCATTAGGCTCCCGCGTTTGCGCAGGGTGCGGGGAGAGGCCGAATCGCTTCGCGATCTAAAGTACGCAGTCTTACCTTACAGAGAGGCTGTTTTCGTAGCTCGAACCCGTGAATTGAAAATCAACAACGATGGCTTGTGAAGGTAATAGCTGAGGGGTAAAATAAAGTAAATCTATGTGTTAACGCACTTATCTTCATTCAACAGACAGATAAATTAAGCAGGAAACAATTTAATTTGCATCACTCATGGCAATTCCAGTAGCCAGCAAATATAAAAGCAGAAAAACAAATGAAAGTATGATTCATCTGAAATGTTTCATCAGCGGAACATAAAGATACAGGAGGCTCTGCAACGTGCTCTTTACAGAATAGTGATTTTCCAACCAACAACAACATTACCCATTGCGTTAAAGGCTCCCGCCTATGGCGGATATAGGAGTCAGATGTACGCAACCATACACATGTGTTTCACACATAGAGGTTGTTTTCCAATGACCTATAATAAAAATTGCGTGTTGATCAACTGCTACTTCACAATATAAGAAGCGCAGCCAATTTAGTGAGTCATTTTGATTTATTCCATCATATTCCAAAGTCAAAGGAAGATTGCTTTTCCATTACACACCACATAAAATCCCAGAAATTCATCTAATTTCAGTAGAAAGCTTAAAAACAAGGAGAAACCAAGGTGCAGATAGTTTATTTCTTACAAAAATCGGGCAGCCGAGAAAACCCTATATGAAGTTTCCAATTAGCCCAATTTTAACTACCATTCAAAATCACTTCGATAGAAGGAGAAAAAGCAACTGAGCATAATATATCAAACTTTAAACCAAAATCCAGCAAACCAAACACAAGAAACAGCAGATAAATCACCTACACAAAATAAAGATACCCTTTTTTATTATGATCGGCAACGAATGACTAATGGGGTTTAGTCAGAATCCTTCAAAGCACTCGAATCGACCGCTCAATCGAAGCAATTTTTCTTCTTCCCCCTTTTCTTTTTTCTTTTTCCTTTTTTCCCTTTTTTCTCTTACAACCTTTTGATGAAATGAGGGTAAAAGTTAAAAAAGCAACAAAGTAAATGGTTATGGGCAATGTGACGCTGTTGGCTCGAGAGACAGAAACTGGGTACCACAAAATCCACAGTTTTGTTCATTTACCATAAGAAAGAAAAAAGAAAAATGTTGACGATACACAAATTCCACAGTTCTAAAACCTTTAGTTAACATATCTTTGAAGTTAGTCTTTGCACAACTTGATGGTCAGTCACGGTTTTTTTGCCTTTCCTCATACATGGCGTTCTTGGTGTACTAGCTTTTTGCGTTTGTGCAAGACTCAAGAAGGGGTTGGGATCGCTTCGCAATCTGATGTACGGAACTTTACTTTACATTTTTCGTGTAAGAGACTGTTTCCTCGGCTCGAACCTGTGACTTCAAAGCCACAAAACAGCAACCTTACCAGTTGCTCTAAGTATCATCCTCAATAGATGTCCGGCGTATGTAATTCTAATTTGCAAAGTTTAAGATTGGATAAGAAATGATTGTTAAACTAGAATAAATTGCAACATAGTTTTTAATTAATCAAGCTGTCTTTATATACATGTGTATAGGTGTGTGCATATATATGGTAACATAATTTTGTATGTATGAATAGATTGTGGCATAAATATGTATGTACCTGTGTATGTATAAAAATTGAAAAAGAGAAAGAAAACGATCAACCGTTACGGATATCCTTTTTGCAAGAGTAAGAAGAGAAAAAGGACAACTCAAATAATTACCAAATTGTAATCAACCTCCTGCAGATGGCATCCAACCAGAAAAACAAATACATAAGAAAACAGAAAGGGGAACCTTAAATACAATGAATAATCGACTATACTCTGAAAATGCAAGTGACAAAGGATCCATAATCTTATACACGTGTCCTTCTATTATAGGTATTCTCAAATTAAATTGAGCCACTGTCAACTATAAACATCATTGCAGACCTAGACGAGACCAAACCAAAGATATGCCTTTCGGGACACGTGAAGGACCAAGCTTTGCAGGTACGGTAACATCCGCAGGCGGATTAGCTGCCATAGTTTAGGCCCCGCACATCCCCCTTAAGATGGACCACGGCGCAAGTGGACTTTCATTATATAACATAACAGCTTGCTTAAGCTCGTCATGCAAGAAGAATCATCCTACCAACACTTGCATCATGTCTCTAACACAGTATTTTATACGAAATAAAACGACAAAAGCCTCCAGTGGTGTACCATCAAGCAGATATTCTGTCAGAGGATGTCCTGGCAGATCCCATGTTATCAATCTTTAATTATCCGTGATTAGTAGCAATCCCATGAATAATAAGACATGTGCAAATTAAGGAAGATCTGGTTATTATTTGATTTGATTGTAATTGATTAATTTCTTTGTGCATATGTATAGAACTCCTATAAAATGACATGTAAAAGATTGTATACGTTCATTGAGAAATATACAGAAACTTTTTCCTACATCTCCTATTTTGCCTATCTACTCATGGTATCAAAGCAGGTTCTTCTAAATCAATCGAACCTGATCTGTTTTCTTTAAGGGGAAATTTTTTTTGCTTGGCTCAGAGGTGATTTCATCATTTCCAGAACCTACCTCTGATCAAGTATCATATCTTCTTTGATATGTGTCTCTCAGGCTCAGATCATTCTCCTCATTGCCTTTGTAACCTGTCTCGACTTGGTCCAGATCAAGTCACACTCTCAAATCAGTTTCCTCTCTGCAAATAAAAACGTAAACCAACATGTCACAAACACCAGAAAACACATAAACAAGGCCAGAAGCTTCATAAATCAAATCCAATTTCCTTGCGAATTTAGATTTATTTGAACAGTTTGTGCAGTTCCTTCAGCAAAGCATCAACGTGCCATCACCAACCCCATCTGCAAACATGGTGATAAAGGTAAAGCTTACTAACACCAACTATATCCTCTGGTGTAGGCTGATGAAAATAGCTCTTGGAGGTAAGGGAGGAGCTCCAACATCACAGAGATTCCTCCACCCCCTACCAACTGATTCCTCTTACCCAATATGGGAGCAAAATGACCAATTAGTGTTCACATGGCTAATTGACAACATTGACGACAGTCTGGTAAACAATGTATCCAAATACTCAACTGCAAAGGCCTTTTAGGACGGATTGACAGTCATATATGGGTCTGGAAGTGGCCCCCTTCAAATCTTTGACCTCCACAAATAGTGTTATACTATCAGACAGGGAAACCGGTCCCTTGAAGCTCTATGGGATCAGTGCAAGGGCTGTGGATGACCATAGATTCTATGGACCCAAATCTTATGGAATCTCCGAAAGATATCGCTACCTATACAAGAAAAATTCAGGAAAGAGACTATGCCAACTGCTTTTATCAGTTGATGATCTTTTTTCAGAAACAAAAAGGGAGATTCCGAAGAGAGCCCAGACCCACAGTAGAGACGGCGTACAATGAACTCTGTCGTTTTAATGTACATGATAGGGTGTTGATTGTAACCCCATCAGACCTTCGGTCATCATATATGGTTGGACAAGGCCTGATAGTTAAAACACCAGACCACATCAGACTGCGAAGGGGACCAGAAAAACCGACCACCATGCTCAGGTCAGCCATCACGGCGTTAGGTGGATGACAAGGCTCACCTGGAGTGCAGCCATTGCAAGCGGAAGGGACATAGCAAGGACAAGTGCTTCAAAGTTCATGGATACTCAAACTGGTGGGATAAATTCACGAAGAAAGGGAAAGCTTCAGTCGCTCAGACCAAAGCTGATGATGGTTCTGGCAACAAGGATACCTCAACAGGCACTAGTCGCAAGGAAATTGTAGAGCAAGGAGGCGCCGCCACGACAGCAGCGGGGGAGTTTGCAGGAGGTAAAAGGGTTAGGGATAATAATCGTACCCTATTTCTCTCTTATATACCCACTACGCTAAAATAATTACTCCCCAGACCCCTGTCCTCAATTATAATATTTCTTCTGCCCCTACGTTTTTTGGAACTGGTAAATCACCCCCTGAACTCTTGTAAACTCCAACCGTGCCCCTCCAACTTGCTAATAGTCCTTCTACCCCCTAACATTTCTCCGAACTTCTGAACTGCCTCCAACTTTTGCGCCAATGCCCAATTTATCCCCAAAAACTCTTGAAATACCCAATCAGTCCTAATGTCAAGAAATCCAAGACAGTCCCCAGTCGATATTTGACTGGGGGGCCATCGACAGTATGACATGTGATCATTCTAGCCTTATTACTCATACTCCACCAGCGAAGACCACCGTTGAAACTGCCAATGGAGACACCATCCCTGTTGCCGGTGGCGGTTCTATTTGTATTACTCCCAACATTACTCTCAAAAACTGTCTTTATTTTTCCTCTTTATCCACCAAGTTGTTATCTGTTAGTCAAATTACCAAAGAATTGTACTGTATTGTTATGATATATCCCAATTTTTGCCTTTTACATGACATTCATACGGGAACGATCATTGGACGTGGTACTGAACGACAAGGGCTGTACTTTGTTGATATGTTGGCGCAACAACGACAGTCTAATCTTGTCACCGAGACAGTTAATCGCCATGTGTGGTTGTGGCATCGTCAGTTAAGGCATCTCTCATTTAGCTATTTACAACGTCTATTCCCTACTTTGTTTACTTCCAAACCCAATACTTTTACTTGTGATACATGCCTCTGGACAAAATAAACTCAGACGTCTTACTTTGCCAATAATATAAAGGTTGATTGTATGCTTACTTTGATTCAATCTGATGTCTAGGGCTCTTCTCGGGTAATACACCCCCTAGGTTTCACTACTATATAATTTTCGTTGATGATTTTTCTCGTATGATGGATTATATATCATGAAATATAAATCCGAAGTTTCACAAACATTCATTCACTTTTACAGCATGATCCAACCCAGTTCGATATTAAAATCAAAATCCTTCGCTCCGACAACAGAGGGGAATATCTTGATGGGGACTTGGGCCATTTCTTTCTTGATAATGGTATTATACATCATACCACGTGTTCGCATACTACTGAACAAAACAGGGTCACAGAACGAAAAATCATATTCTTCTTGAGATAACTCAGGCCATGATATTTGACTCCCATGTCTCGATGTGTTTTTGGCCAGAAGCTGTATCCACTGCCACTTATCTTCTCAACCGTCTTCCCAGCAAAATCCTTAACTATCAAACGCCCATTCATACACTATCTACTCAGCACGATATACCTCGATCTTTACCCTACCTTCGTGAGTGTTTGACTGTATCGTCTTTATTCATACCACCAAACACGAGCAGACTGTGCCAAAAAATGCATTTTTGTTGGTTACGCCTCTTCGCAAAAGGAGTATCGTTGCTATAATCTCCGAATCCACCGCATCCATGTCACCATGAACTGCGTGTTCTTTGAAACTAAGTAATACTATATCCTCCAATCTCAGGTTCAGGGGGAGATCCAATATCCATATGATTGAACCTTATATTGGTTGGTGCCACAACGTACCTGTTCGATGATTATTCCAACACGACGAGTAGATGGCACTGACTGTGCTATAGCTCCTTACACTATACCACCTGCGGCACCCGTACCACCTGATGGGCATCTTATAATGAATGAAGTACCAAAGGTAAAATACAAGTAATGTGCAATCTGATTCTATACCCGGTAGTAACCTAAATAACTTTGCTTCTGAAAACCGAGAAAATTTCAATTATTACCCAAAACGTTGGTCAAATTTTTCATTTAACATTTAAACGTTGTCAAACCATATTGATCACCCAAAGATGGTCCGACGTGACTCAATTAACACCAAAAACTGACTGCTCATCTGTTGCAGCTGATTTCCAGGCATTTTGGCGCCAAAATTGAAAACCAAGGCAGTTTCCATGCAGTTTATCTGGTTAATAAGTGAAATTTTCATCCTCCATTTTCTCTCTAACTTAGCTCAAGCAGTCTGATGGTAAGCGGTGGGTTAGACTTAATGTAAAACACATAGGTTTAATATTTAGCTTTTGTTAAGAAATGCATTAAACTTTTTTTTTTAATTATTTTATTTTTGTGATGCTCCTTTTTATATGAAACATGCAGATGGATCTGAAACTGGAAATCTTTTCACTCAGCGATCTCTCAAAAACTGTGGGAAAGCTTTTAATGGATATGTCTAGTCTCTATGATGTTGGCCAGAAAAGCTCCTACTAATTATTCGTACACTTGACCTTCTTACTCCATGATGTCATTAGGATTCACTGGTTGATTGAATCTTTTCATCTATGTCTCGAAAAGAGCCAGTCGCTTCCTTAAGCCTCATGAAAGGCTCTCATAGTCAGCTGAAAAATGCACATAGTAAGATAACCCGCCCTTCTCTAGATGTTCAGGTACCGGTAGCAGAGATTCTGAGAGAAGAAAGTGGCACGGTTGATAGGTTTCATCTCTTGGAAAATATTGAAGCTTTTCATCTCTTAGCAAGTCCAAGAAGTGGATCTCATGATCACGGGTTTCATTTGCTTGACCCCTTCAATTGCTCCTACCAGAAACACCTCCACAGCAACCACCAAAAACGTGCTCTTCCGATATACCTGGCAGCAGGATGAGTTCATTTGTAAATTTACAACGTTGTGTCCCAGCAACCAGCAAACTTTAGGCGATCTATGAGATTTCACAACGTTTAAATGTTAAATGGAAAATTTGACTAACGTTTGGGTAATAAGTGAAACTTTCTCGGACAAAACCGCATTTCATGTATAGTGTTGTGTCAAGTTGTACGGCAAACCTCTTCGTACATACACACATACAGAAAAAATGCGCAAACGAGAAAAGACAAAGGATGTGTTCCTTTTGATGTCAAACCTTGTAACATATTCAACGAAAAGCATTGTTATGTTATGTGAAATGGCAAAGTTTATTGACATACAGTCGGGGATGTGTTACATAAAACCACAAAATTTGTAATGGGTTTGCCAAAAGGTAAACAGGTACAGCTATGCTTTGTGAAACAACATTTCAAAGCATATTATAACAGTTGATTGCAAAGCATAAATTGAGTTAATTTTGTTAGAGAATTTAAGGTTTGGGTTTTGGCCCATCGTTGGAGGTTGGAAGATTTGGGCTTTGGCCCGTTAATGAATGTTGCAAAACTTGGTTGAGCAACGTACTTTGAGCTTAATGAGTTTCCGATAATGATAATCGAAAACTAATGAATCCTTAATTATCTACGTGACGAGTAGTTAATTTTAGGATGTGGAGTCACTCAATTACGATGTTGTGTGAATGTGAAATTAATGCTCAAAGTGGATGGAAAATGTTGTGGATGGGTGACGTGTCACCCTTATGGAGGAATATCACGTTTGATGTGTCCATGTGGTGTAAAAGAGCTTCTGACGGACATCGATCGTGACTTCGATCGATCGATGTCACTTCGATCGATCTATGTCATCGATCGAAGTTGATCAGAGAGATTCGATGTTTCTGTCTCACATCAGTCGATCACTTCGATCGATCGATGTTGACTTCGATCGATCGATGTATCGATCGAAGTTGGACAGAAAGGTGAGGAACGATTCTGACGTACATCGATCGATACATCGATCGATGTCGAACAGCGTGCAGAATCTCTTCAGTTTGAGTGGTTATGTTTCAAATCTGAAACTAACACTATCCTCCTGTTTAAAATAAGATCAACCTGTTTTGATCTAACGGTGGTGAGGAGGCAGCTTTGATCTAACGGCCGGGATTTAAACTGTCTTAACCGCTTAACCGAATATGGTTTCCATCTAACGCTTCAGGTTTAAACCTGCGGATCAATCTTTAATCTAAAGGCTGAGATTAAACCATCCTAATCTAGATAGGAGGTTTTAATCTAACGGCCTAAATCAAACTTCGGTTTTGATCCAACGGTCACGGTACCTTGTTCTCTAACCGACTCCCCTATATAAAGAGGGCAAAGGGGTGCATTCATTCATAACATTTTCCAAGCTTTCATAGCATACTAAGTTCGTAGCATCCGAGTCTTGCATATCGTCTGGGAGAAGTCAGGACATTCGAAGGTTCGAAGTAGTTCAAGTTCAGCAGTGCCGCTCAACTGAACAGGTACCCGTTGTATCCTGGGAGACGATTGCTCACACCGGTTGGGCACAGTATACCGGAGCAATACGTCTTAAGGACAGAGTCCTCGACTCGCCCCGGGTTTGATTTATTTTTACTGTTTCATATGCACACATTGTACGACTGCGTCTTGGTACAGGATTGATTGTATCCAACAAATTTGACACACAAATCTTTTCATATATGTAGGCTTCATCAAGGCATTTAGCCTTCCTACGATCTGTGTAACTGATTTTTGAATGTCACATGCACCTGAATTTGAAATGCTTCTTATCATTGTCACTATCGAATGTATTGGATAAACGATCTTTTTAAGTGACAGAATTTGATAAAATTTTCATTGTGGTCTCATCCGAGAAAGTATATAAACGTGATATTGTGTATTGATGAGAAAACTTTTTGCTTATCCATTTCTATATTATATTTATCACACATAAACAGATGATGATGAAGGACATGGGCATAAACCTGATATGTTTTAAGCAGAATAAAAAATAAATGGTTGCGAAAATCTTCAAAAACACATGTGAAAAGATGTACACGTTTTTAATTAAGTAGGCGTACTCACCCCCTTTATCTTTATCATTTTCCAGATGACCAACTGTACGTCAATGCGAAAGATATTGGTAGCCTCCAATTTATCATAAGACACGTCAACCTGTTAAGATTGAAAGAATTAATTTCCATTCAAATTAAATGAAAATTTACAACGTTGTGTCCCTTTTATAAGGAGAAAAATCTATTTCTAATGGCTAATTTTTAACTTGGACAGCAATCACTGTCAGTCACTGTTAGCCTAATGTTTAACTGTCACTTTCTGTAAATTACAACGGCTACGGTAACGGCTAGTTACCAATGCAGCTCTGCTATGTACAGTAAAAACGTAAATATTTACAAGCCTAAGTATAGTTGCTCTGCCTAATGCGTTGCTGCCTCAATTTTGCTTCGCCTCTTTAGCTCAGCTCAGCAATTTCTTGTTTAGGTCAGCCTCCTTCAACACTGCTCGGCATGACTTTATTCTTCAGTATTTTTACGTCTTTGTCCAGGTCGACCTCCTTCAGGTCGGTCTCATTAAGCTCAGCTCATGTCTTTGTCCAGGTCGGCCTCATTGACCTCTGGTTGGCACATCTACGCCGAGCTTATTTCTACACTTTTCCTCAAGATTAGTTATATATATTTGAACAACTAAGCTTGGACATCAAATATTGAAAAACTTTCGTTGAGACTGGTTTGGTTAAGATATCTGCAATCTGATTTCTTGTGGGAATGTACTGTATACTGATCTCATTACCTTCAATTTTTTCATGGATGAAATGTCTATATATTTCTGCATGTTTCAACTTGTTGTGCTGAACTGGATTTTCTGTCATACTTATGGCGGAAACACTATCACAAAAAATCTATATAGGTAGCCTTGCCTGAATGCAGAGATCTTCTACAATTCTTCTGATTCATATGCCTTCACAGATTCCTAGTGTAGGTGCTCTCAGCTCTGCTTCTGCACTGTTTCTTGATGCTACTGGTTGTTTCTTGCTTCGCCATGTAACCAGGTTTCCCCATAGGAATGTTCCACAATCAGTTGTTGATCGTAGATCAGTTTTGCATCCTACTCAGCCTGCGTCCGAGTAGATCTGGATGCCTCGGTCTAGGCTTTTCTTGAAGTATAGTCCCTACCCTGGTGCATTCTTTAGATACCTGAAGATTCTAAAAATAGTTTGAAGGTGCTCATTAGTAAGACAGTGCATAAACTGTGATACATACCTCACTGTGTGGCAAATATCAGGCCTAGTATGAGATAAATAGATTAATTTTCCAACTAATCTTTGATATCCTAGTTTATTTGTTGGAGTGTTATCTCATTGATCTCTGGGCTTGTATCCCAGCTCAACCGAGGTGTTAGCTAGTTTGCATTCGAGCAGACCAGTCTCTTTGAGAAGATCCAGTATGCATTTCTTTTGTGATATATAGAGTCCATTTTTGTTTCTTGCAATTTCTATTCTCAGAAAGTATCTTAATTTTTCTAGATATTTTATTTCAAATTGTTTTAATAATTTATTCTTCATATTTTCTATGCCTTGTTTATCTCCTCTAGTTAGTATAATATCGTCTACATATACAATAATGACAGTCAGCTCCCTTTGAGCTGAACTTTGGGTGAATAGAGTGTGATCACTGTGTTTCTGATTAAATCCTAGCTCAGTTATTGTTTGGATGAATGTTTTAAACCACGCCCCAGGTGACTGTTTTAGACCACGTAGGGACTTTCTCAGCTTGCAGATCTGACCTCGATTAGTTTCATTGTTAAAACCTGGTGTTATAGTCATATAGATTTCTTCAGACAGGTCTCCATTTAAAAAGGCGTTCTTTACATCCATTTGATGTAGTTCCCAGTCAAGGTTGAATGCAATAGCAAATATCACTCTTATAGTATTCAACTTAGCTAATGGTGCAAAGGTTTCCAAGTAATATATTCCATAGGTCTGAGTGAACGACTTAGCTACTAATCTGGCTTTGTATTTGTTCACTGGGCCATCATTATTATATTTAGTAGTGAATACCCACCTAAATCCTATTGGCTTTATATGAGCCGAGCTGGTGATGCGCGGTTGTCACGCCTCGTACGGATCGTCTCCTTTAATACTTGGATCCTTAACGGTTGTAGGTAAGAGTTTAACTCCCTCCTAGCCGTTGATCACCAAGGTTTTTGTTTGAGCCTTCCTCCTTCAAAAGTTACCCGTTTTCCAAGCAAGTTTGCACCCTCTTGGACGACCACACCTTTGATTTTGGATATCCCCCACAAGGTTTCTCACTCCTTGATTGTATTCTAACTTTGATCTTCAAAGAAACAAAGAAAACACTCAACTTGTTCTTAAGAAGAATCAAAAACAAAACTCGTATTTATGAAGAGAAAATAGGCTAATTTTGCCCAAGAATTCTTATGAATCAATTGTCCAACTTTCTTCCTCTATTTGGACGTCGATGCCTCCTTTAAATAGGGCCAAGAAGGCCAAAAAAAAGTCTAGTCTACAAAGCTAAAGAAAAGGCTAGTCAAAAGGCTACAAAAAAGGCTAAAAATGTGTAATCTGTTGGCAAACGGTTTGACCCCTTATAGAAGCAGATTCTGGTCCTATCACTTCTTGAGAATCGTAGATCACGTTTTAAAAGTGAATTTAGACTTTTGAATCACCTCATTTGGATATGGGACGAGTTAGATATGACCCTCCAAAGTTTGGGTGTTCTGAATGCTTTCAGTACGGGCTCCTGAAATTTGGATCACTCGAATTAGGCCTTGACTCCTCTTAGAGAATTGTATCCCATTGAGTGTAGAAAATAAACATATACAGTTCTCTGAATTTGGCCCATCCATTAAAGAGATAAGTCTAAGTTACTAAACATGTGTCACAGAATTTGGCAGAAACAATACTTGAATTTCAATGCTGGTTTTAGCCATTGTAACAACAGATCTTGGAAGTGTACAAAACATGAATGTGCTAGATCTTTGTCTTTTGTTTCCAAGGAAACTTGAATCACTTGATTTACCCTTGTGGTTGAAGAGATACGCCTGTTTTACGAAAACTTGTTCTGCCAGAAAATTACATTCTGAAATGGGCTTGCTTCTCTTCAACTTCTGTGGTCTTCAAACGTCTCCAGCAACCTTACAAGTCCTCAAAATAATTCTAATAAATATAGAAACATAATAAACAACCCTAAAGGCCTAACAAGCTAAAAGACTCAAGGTTTGGTCATGCAAAACCGAAAGAACAACCTTTACAAATAAGAAACTTTATGCAAACGAGTCAAGGAACGAAAGAAATAATACAAACGACTCATATATGTTACAACACATAAAAACTCAAAGATTAGGCTCAAGTAAGTGAACCCAACAACACTCTTTGTTTATAGGCTCGTCTCGCACATGTCTGAACAAGAATGCATCAACTTCTTGGCTCAAACTCTTGTCATACTTCTTGTCTCTTATCCTCGACTTGCCTCGTCTTTGTTTCCGCTTGGCACCTGTACCTCATCATTCCCCCGCTCCTAAAAAAGATTCGACCTCGAATCTAAAGCATCACTAAAAGGAGATAGATCAGAAACATTAAAAGTATTTGAGACAGAACCATACTTACCTTGCGGGAGGTCAATGATGTAGGCATCGTCATTGATCCTCTCAAGCACCTTGAAAGGACCATCACCTCTTGGCATCAACTTGGATTTCCTTTCATTAGGAAACCGCTCTTTGCACAAGTGTAACCATACTAAGTCGTCTGGCTCAAAGACAACTCTCTTTCTTCCTTTGTTGGCTTGCTTAGCATATTGCTTGTTCTTCTTTTCAATTTGTAGTCTCACTTTGGCATGCAACTTCTTCACCAATTCAGCCTTTGCCTTACCATCTAGGCTTAATTTTTCATTTGTAGGTATAGGCAATAAATCAAGTGGGGAAAGGGGATTGAAGCCATAAACAATCTCAAAAGGAGAATACAAAGTACCACTATGTACACTCCTATTATATGCAAACTCAATATGTGGTAAACAATCTTCCCAATTCTTTAAATTCTTCTGAATTAGAGAACGTAAAAGTTGAGACAACGTCCTATTTACTACTTCGGTTTGACCATAGTCTGTGGATGAGCAGTAGTAGAAAATAAGAGCGTAGTATCCAACTTACCCCAAAGGACACGCCAAAAGTGACTCAAAAATTTTGTATCCCTATCACTAACAATAGTTCTAGGCATACCATGCAAACGAACAACTTCCTTAAAGAACAAGTCAGCAACATGGGATGCATTATCAACTTTTCTGCATGATATGGAATGAGCCATCTTAGAGAAACGATCCACGACAACAAAAATACTATCCTGACCCGTCTTTGATCTAGGCAGTCCTAGAACGAAATCCATACTAACATCAACCCAAGGTGAAAGGGGTACGGGTAGTGGATGATATAAACCATGTGGATGCACCTTAGACTTTGCTTGCTTACATGTAATGCAATGAGCACAAATCTTTTCTACATCTGCACGCATGTGGGGCCAGAAGAAATGCTCACGCAATGCCTCAAAAGTCTTAAAGACACCAAAGTAACCCATAAGGCCGCCTCTGTGTGGCTCCTTAACAAGCATTTCATGCAAAGATGATTGTGGTATGCACAACTTACCTTCCCTAAACAAGAATCCATCATGAATGTAGAACTTACCAAAAGATGATTTAGCATATGCTGCATAGATAGAATGAAAATCATGATCACTAGCATATAACTCCTTAATCAGTTCAAATCCAAGCAAACGAGAAGACAATATAGTAATCAAGGAATACCTCCTAGACAATGCATCAGCTACTACATTATCTTTTCCTTGCTTATATTTAATCACATAAGGAAATTGTTCAATGAATTCTACCCACTTAACATGTCTTTTATTCAACTTACCTTGGCCTTTAAGATACTTAAGAGATTCATGATCCGTGTGAATCACAAATTCCTTAGGTTGCAAGTAATGCTGCCAAGTTTGCAAAGATCTTACCAATGCATACAACTCTTTATCATATTTAGAATAATTCAATTGGGCACCTTTTAATTTTTCACTGAAGTATGCAATGGGACGTTTAGCTTGTGTTAACATGGCTCCAATTCCTATACCACTAGCATCACATTCAATCTCAAATGTTTCTTCAAAGCTTGGTAGTTTAAGAATAGGTGCTGTCGTTAATCTTCTTTTCAGCTCATTAAACGCCAATTGTTGTGCCTCTCCCCAATGAAATCCAACATCTTTATTTACAATCTCATTTAAATAGATGAAAAATCCTTAACAAACCGCCTATAAAAGCTGGCTAAGCCATGCAAACTTCTAACTTCACCAACTGTTTTAGGGATAGGCCACTCAAGGATTGACTTCACCTTTTCTTGGTCCATTTCAATGCCATCTGCACTAACAACATATCCTAAGAATATCACTTTGTCCAAGCAAAAGGAACACTTTTTAAAATTAGCATATAGTCGTTCTTTCTGTAAAGTCTCAAACACAGCTCTTAAGTGTCCTATATGTTCATGCAATGTCTTAGAATATATCAAGATATCATCGAAATAGACAACAACAAACTTTCCAATGAATGCACGTAAGACTTCGTTCATTAACCTTATGAATGTACTAGGTGCATTAGTTAAACCAAAAGGCATTACTAACCACTCATACAAACCAAACTTAGTCTTAAATGCAGTCTTCCATTCATCTCCCTCTTTCATGTGCACTTGAAAGTACCCACTTTTCAAATCAATTTTAGTAAAGTATTTATCTCCATGCAATTCATCTAACATGTCATCGAGTCTAGGAATAGGGTACCGATACTTTACCGTGATCTTACTAATAGCGCGACAATTAGTGCACATTCTCTATGAGCCATCCTTTTTGGGCACGACAATCACTGGTACAGCACATGGGCTCATGCTCTCTCTCACCTTGCCCTTGGCTAGTAGCTCCTCTACTTGGCGTTGGATCTCCTTTGTCTCCTTGGGATTTGCTGGTTTGTTAGGCAATGTAGCACCGGGTATGAAATCGATTTGGTGCTTTATCCCCCGCAAAGGTGGCAATCCAGCAAGTTCCTTCTCAGGAAACAAATCTGAAAACTCTTCAAGCAAAGATACAACTCCACTAGGTAATGTAGATGGTAAGTCACTTACAGAAAACAATGATTCTTTGTAAAGCATCATATAAACAGTCTTTCGATCATATAAAGCATGTGAAACCTCAGAATGACTATCAAAGAATGCATGCTTCTTTTCTTGCTTGATTAAGTTTTTCTTCGCCAAAGATTCAACCTTGGGTGAACCCTCTTTTGTTGTCCCCTCCTTGGCCAAGCCCTTACAGGAATCGAGCCAAGTCTTTTCTTGCTTGAGATTTTCAAGAAACTTCTTTTCAGCCTCTCTTTCAGTAGGATTTGAACGCTTTTGCGCAAGGCGTTTTTGATCCTCATAGACTTTGTGCGGGGGCAATGCACGCAATCTATACGTCTTATTATCCATCTTAAATGAATATGTATTAAGGTAACCATCATGAATGACTCTCCTATCAAATTGCCATGGTCGTCCCAAGAGAATATGACTAGCATGCATGGGTGCAATGTCACAAAGAATGTCATCCTTATAATTACCTACGGACAATGAAACCAAGACTTGCTTACTCACTTTAATTTCACCACAATCATTAAGCCATGTCAAACTATAAGGTCGTGGATGTTTAGTCATGGGTAAGTCAAGTTTCCAAACTAATTCTGCACTAGCAACATTAGTACAAGATCCTGCATCTACAATCATGGTGCACACTTTTCCTTTTATCATGCAATGTGCATGAAATATGTTCTCCCTCTCTGTTCATGCTCATCTACTTTAGTTTGTGCGTTAAGTGATCTCTTAACAACTAAAAGCTCACTAGATGCAAGTTCTTCCTCAATAGTGCATTCCTCAACCTCATTCTTTTCTACTCCCTCGTCAACATGCTCTTCATCTTCATGCTCAGAATCAGAATAATACTCTCCACTCTCCTCTATGTATATGATACGTTTAACCTTAGGATATTCAGATGCAATATGACCTAAACCCTGACATCTAAAGCATTTAATGTCCTTAGATCTACTAGAAGAGTTAGAAGACTTACTTTGAGGTTGTTCACCAACCTTTTGTTTGCCTTTGTCGATTCGGGAGAGAGCTTGTGGTGTACGATTTTGCTGCTGAGGTGGACGGTGTAGTGGCTGCTGCACACGGCCTTGAAATAGTGGTGGTGGACGGTGTGGAGCTTGGCTTGACCGTGTAAAAAGTGGATTCTGTCATGTGCTAAACCTGTTCATGGGTTGGGTAGAAGGCCGAATATTACCTTGTGTTGAAGGCCTCCTCAACTGTCTATCCACCTTTTCTGCCAAGTGTACCATCGATGCTAAGGTTGCACAAGATTGAAACTCCACAGTAAGGACAATTTCTTTGTTCAGTCCTTCTAGAAACCTTGCCATGGTAGCATCTTCTTTTTCATCAATCTGTACTCTCATCATCAACAACTCCATTTCTTTATAGTATTCATCAACAGTTCTATTTCCCTGCTTGAGTTGGGTTAGTCTTTGAATCATAGTTCTTTCATAAACTTGAGGCACAAACCTTTTTCTCATTTCTCTTTTCATCTCCTCCCATGTTTGAATGGGACCTTCTCCACTCCTTCTTATTGAACTTAGCGTTTGATCCCACCAAACAAGTGCATATTCTGTAAACTTAATGGCTGCAAAACGCACTTTACTTAGTTCAGAAAAGGAAGTACAAGAGTAAATGAGTTCTACCTTTCTTTCCCATTCGAGGTATGCTTCAGGATCACTTCGCCCCTGAAATGGGGGAATGTTCATCTTGATCTTATGGGAATCATCATCATGCTGATTGTGCCTAGGATAGTAACCACGATTAGGAACATCATATTCACGGTTTTGACGTTGAAAGTTACGGGTTTCAACATCAAACGGTTCCTTATAATCTCTACCCCGTTGACCATTATGCATATGTGGATCATCCTCAGGATACCTCTCTTCTAATGGTGGCATGTACACTGGGGCATGTTGTAGGCCTCCTCTGCCTCGTCCTCTTTGTTGCATCATTTGACCACGAATGGCTTGCCGTGGTGGATCAACTGGAATACGGCTTGGACCCTCAAATTGGGTAGCCATGTTTCTAATCATAAAGCCATTTCCTTCGATGGTTCCTGGTTGAGATGTTTGGTGGCGGGGGTTAGATGTTTCAGCCTCCAGTAGGTCTAACCTCTCGATAATCCTTCTAAGCATTCCAAGTACATTCTCTTCCGTCACGGAATTCCTAATATCCTCCAAAGGTGGAGAGTATTGGAATTTTTAAATGGTGTCTCATCCATCTAAACCTGAAACAAAATTAAAAGAACACAAAGAAAAGGGAAAACTAACACAAAGACTAAAGAAGCTTTGTTACGTTAGTGTAAAGAGAATTTCAACTTGTGCTTGTCCTTTCTTACTTGTATTTTGACACTCAAGGTTTTTACCTCTCCTCTTTAAGTCCTTTCAAGCCCTTACAAGCCTTTTATCTCTCTTTTCTTATGCCTCTAATCCAATCATGGGCTAGAAGCAACCAAGACGAGCAACAACGTGGAGGTCTTCAACAGGTTGTACAATCTTCAAAAACGGGGTTAGTATCACCAAAGTAAGAATTGATACCGAGCAAAGGACACAAAACACACTTGGACAAACTCTAAGATTCAAGAAAATTATGAAACCAAATGTGATGTAAAGGGCTGAGACAAAGAATTACTAAGGGGTTGCCTTGGGCAATCCTTAACCACACTTAGACTCAATGCACTTAATCACACGTATGCAATGTCCAAGATGCATAAAGGAAGAAGTGTCCGAAGTTGTATATAAAAGGGTCTTTTTTTGGTCGTGGGTGTTGTAGGAAGTTTTTGTGTTTTGATTGTGCAAGGAGACCGTTTCAAGCAATTCAAATAGCCTCTTTTGAATAACGGCTATTTTGTGTTCCTTTTTTTTGTAACGCTCCTTTTTTTGATGTTCTCTTTTTTTTGGGCTGAAATACAAGAAACTCAAAGTAACCAAAGGATTAATCAAAGAACACAACAACCTTCTTGCTCCAATTTTTTTTCTAAGCCGAATCTTATACAAAAGGATGTTTAAAGATGCTCTTGTAAAAAGAGACTCAATCTTTTGTAGTGTAAGGATTGTATGAGTATGGATCACTTGTATGCATCAATAAACACAACATACAATGCAAGTAAGATGCATAAAACCAAGCATGACTAAGAGCTTCAAATAGCAACAAGATTTAAAGTTAACAATGGTAGCTTTTTAGGCTAGTAGAAGCAATATAAGTGTGGCTGAAATGAAAGCTCTCTATGCAACGATCCTAATACCTAAGTATGTATTCAAGCAAGAGTGGATACAAGACAAAGTAACCCAAATGAAAATAGTTGTGAACAACAACAAAGATGCAGTCTTTTGAATGTTTTAAGATGTTTTAAAGATTGTCCTTGTCCTTGTATAGGGTCCTTGTCAAGGTAACTCCTATATGTCACAGTCCTTTGTCAAAATGTCCAAGGAGTTCGGTATTTGGTCCTGTCCAATTTGTCCAAATTGTCAATATGGTCCAATAGGTCCAAAGTGTCCAATAGGTCCAATATGTCAAATAGGTACAAAGTGTCCAATAGTCCAATATGTCAAGGAAATTTCGGTCCTTTGTTCAATATGTCAAGGTATTGATATTGTCAAGTACAGAAATATAGGTTGTGTTTTTTTGATAAAATATCAAGTTGGATGAAAGTTTTAAGGCTGATTTTTTTGGAACGGGATTTTTTTTTGTTTTTTTTGATGACACAAAAATGAAGACAAAAAAAGAAGACATGAAATGAATGATAGATTAAAGGATAACCTTTGCTCTGATACCAAACTGATGCGCGGTTGTCACGCCTCATATGGATTGTCTCCTTTAATACTTGGATCCTTAATGGTTGTAGGCAAGAGTTTAACTCCCTCCTAGCCGTTGATCACCAAGGTTTTTGTTTGAGCCTTCCTCCTTCAAAAGTTACCCGTTCCCCAAGCAAGTTTGCACCCTCTTGGACAGCCACACCTTTGATTTTGGATATCCCCTACAAGGTTGCTCACTCCTTGATTGGATTCTAACTTTGATCTTCAAAGAAACAAAGAAAACACTCAACTTGTTCTTAAGAAGAATCAAAAACAAAATTCACTCGTATTTATGAAGAGTAAATAGTCTAATTTTGCCCAAGAATTCTTATGAATCAATTTTCCAACTTTCTTCCTCTATTTGGACATTCATGCCTCCTTTAAATAGGGCCAAGAAGGCCAAAAAAAAGTCTAGTCTACAAAGCTAAAGAAAAGGCTAGTCAAAAGGCTACAAAAAAGGCTAAAAATGTGTAATCTGTTGGCAAACGGTTTGACCCCTTCTAGAAGTAGATTATGGTCTTTATCACTTCTTGAGAATTGTAGGTCACGTTTTAAAATTGAATTTGGGCTTTTGAATCGCCTCATTTGGATATGGGACGAGTTAGATATGGTGCTCCAAAGTTTGGGTCATTACAAATTGAATTTGGGCTTTTGTAATCGCCTCATTTGTCCTCGACTTGCCTCGTCTTTGTTGCCGCTTGGCACCTGTACCTCATCAGCTGGGGTAAGTTCCCAGGTATTATTGTTTGTTAAGGCATTCATTTCTTCATGCACAGCTTGTTTCCACTCAAGTCGGTTAAGTGTGTCCTCTATATCTTTAGTAATATTGTTATTATTGAGTGAGCACACAAGTGTTCTAAAGTTTGGATTTAACTTATTATAGGATATGTATTCTTCTATAGGATACTTGGGACAGGTTAGGTTCCTAGTGCATTCACAAATTCCTTTTCTTAGTACAATTGGTCTATCGTGAATTTGAGTCATATGATCATATTCGATGTTTTCTTCTACCTCAGTTAGAGGTGTTTGGTTAGACGTACTAAGTTGATCATTACAACTTTGATTTTCCTGATTGTTTAACATGATTGAAGAGTTGATCCTAGGTTTTATTTTAGTAGTTCCGAGCTGAGGTGATTCAGTGCTGAGCTGTTGTGTGCAGATCGGCTGAACAATTGAGCTCGGCATATCTGATTTCGGGGAAATGGGCTCATATTCATTTTCCCTTAGTTCTGTTGTTTCTTTTACAAATATATAGTATGCAAGTTTTTCATTAAATGTAACATCTAATGTTATATGCATTCATCTATTGGCTGGACAATAGCACTTATATCCTTTCTGTGAATTAGCATATCCTAGAAAGATATATTTAACAGACTTCGGATCCAGTTTGCTCCTATGGCCGAGCCAAACATACATGTATGCTGTGGATCCAAACAGTATAGGTGGCAGCTCTGTAAGTAGATTGGAGTGTGGATAATGATTAATGACTATTTCCCTAGGTGTTTTGAATTATAAAGTTCTAGATGTCCTTCAATTTATTAAATAGGTGGCCGTAAAAAGAGCCTCACCCCAGTATTGTTTGGGTACATTCATTTTAAGCATAATTGATCTAGTTACTTCAAGAAGATGTATGTTCTTTCTTTAGTAACACCATTTTGTTAAGGTGTATAGGTACATGAGGTCTGTTGATGTATACCACTTTTAATCAAAAAACCTTGAACTGTTTTATCTAGATATTCAGTTTCATTATCCGACATCAAAGTTTTAATAGTGCTACTAAACTGATTTTTAATTAGTGTTATGTATCTTATAATTGTTTGTCTCACATCACTTTTGTTTTTTAACAAGTAGACCCAAGTTACTCTTGTGTGGTCAGCTACAATTGTTATAAACCACTTAGCGCCATTAATGTTGGCTACTCTAGATGGACCCCATATGTCAGAGTGGACTAGATTAAATGGTGCTGATGCCTTATATTCTTTGGCAGGATAACTATGTTTAGTATATTTGGTTAACGACAAGTTTCACAAATAAGTTTTTCAACACAATTGAGCTGAATAATCTTGTCACTAATCGTTCTAGATATACAAAATTGGGATGACCTAACCTGTCATGCCAACCTTTAAGAACGCATCTTTGAGATTATTTAAAACGCATGATTTTTTATTCTTTACATGCGCTTTTGATTGTCTTTCCGAAATAAAGGGGGAGAAAAAGCATGATTTAAGGGAGAGAGAGAAAGAACAATTGCACAAATCAAGGGGGAGAGAATTCAAAATTCAAATTTGAATTTGTGCACGGTTGGAGGGGGAGCGACAAGATTTAAATCATGAATGTAGGTTATTTTGTAAATCATCAAAAGGGGGAGATTGTTGAGAAAAAGAGGTTTGAGTGATTTCAAAATGCATGATTTAAATAACGTGTATCAAAGAAATGCATAACATATTTTATGACATGACACGTTTTTGCATAAAACTTGCCTTATATAGTTCATATATAATGTTGTCGTACTAACGAGCCATGAAGCTTTAAAGCTTACATCAAATGGCAAACATTTGTTGTGTTTGAACTATTTTCAGGTGCCACCATTAATGAACTAAACTAGTTCATTAAGTGAAGTACTTAGTTAATTAAACTAAGTAGTTCATTAAAGGAAGCTATATTTGGAAAAGGCACAAAGGCAACAAGTTGAAGAAAGGAAAGTTCTCCCTCTCCATATACACGCCATTTTAAAATATATATATATATATATATATATATATATATATATATATATATTTCAGATTTATAGAGAATTTTGGCCATGCCCTTGCAGCGAATCCCTCGGCTAGCGGCGTAGCCGCCACCGCCGCAAGTTGCCTGCTTCCGATCACCGCCTTCCTCAACCCCTCCGACTACCGCCATGACTGACTCTGCAGCCGCCGTTGTGGCTTCACCCAAACGTTCCTTTGCGTCTCTCTTTACACCCGCAACCCCACTCCAACCAAAATCTGTTCAGCGCTACAAAGGCAGCCCCATGATCACTTTTACATAAGAAGAAATCAATTCTTTAGCAGCTCCTTTTCGTTATACATTGGTAGGCACATTCTGGTATGGCCGTCCACCATTAGCTACCATACGATCGGCCATTGATCGAATTGGCTTCGTTGGAGAAGTAAAGGTGGGACTTTTAGATCCCACGCATATCGTCCTTCATTTTGATCAAGAGCTTGTTTACATCAGATGTTTTTCCAGAAGAGGATGGATTATATCGGGCAAACAGATGCGAATAACAAAATGGACGCCAGATTACGATCCAACAAAAGAAGTTCCAGTGGTTCCGATTTGGGTCATCTTTCCAGGTTTACCTCTTCACATGCATCGCAAAGATTCGCTCTTTCAAATTGCGGCAATGCTAGGCACGCCGCTTAAACTGGATGCGGCAACAGCCACGATGAATCGTCCGTCCTTGGCGCGAGTCTGTGTTGAGTTGGACGTCTCCAAAGAATTGCCCCAAAGGATATTCATCCAGACACCATCTCGCGTCATCATGCAAAATGTTGAGTATGAAGATCTCCCGAAATACTGTTCCTCCTGCTACAAACTCGGACACGTTATTTCTGAATGTGGCACTGAAAACCCTACACAGCCGCCCCTGCAGGAGAGTGCACCGACAGAAATTCTGCGTACAAAGAAATCAGCAAATACACAGAGGCAACGCTGGACGCCCAAAAAGGTAGGAACTTCAACGGCTGATCAGATCATTGAATCTGATAATCACCATTCAACAGACATGCATCTGAACCCATGCACAAATGAGTTGCCTTCTTCCCCAGATATGATTGCTGTCAATCCTATATCCAATATTCAGGATATATCACGTTTGAAAAGTGTCGATGATTTAATTATAGGAGAAGTTCATAAGCCCACAACACTTGACTCCCATTCGGACGCAGAAGCAGACCCCTGTTCAGAAGCACAAGATCGAACAGCGACAGATCAATTAGCCGACTTAATTGAAGCAGCATATATTGATTCAAGAGCTACTGAAAATCCAGCGGAGGCAGACTTGATAACTCATGCTACCATTGATCCAGCAAATGTTGAAATAGATGAACGCGTAACCTCGCGTCCAGATTCTCACTTGAGCCAGGGGCCTCGGCCCAAACGCGCTCAGCCGACCTCTCCCCGCTTGACCAGGTTACGTGCCGCTCACATCTCTAACTCTTTTGATCCTCTTTCCCAATGAAGTGCTTAATATGGAATGTTAGAGGAATTCGTAGTTCATTTCATAGATTACTCTCATTAATTCGTAAACATAATGTCCACTTGCTAGTTATCATCGAGCCAAAAATTCGATCCAGTGCCTTACAATCATACCAGTTGCAATTTGGATTTTCTAATGCCATATCCGTGTGTAATGATCAAATGTGGTTTTTTTGGAAGGATACATTTCTTGCTAGAGAAAGCGACGATTATGGCAGTCAGCATCATTCTGTAAAATTCCAATGGCGTATTACAGGCCAGTGCTTTTGGTTTACTGGGGTCTATGGGAAACATACACTAATACAACGGAGAATTTTATGGGATGAATTACGGCATTTTTATTCAACAATTGATATCCCTTGGCTTATCGGAGGTGACTTTAATACATTTCGAACGCTCGATGAACATAAAGGCAGATCACAGCCAACTCTGCGTACAATGCAGGATTTCAATGATTTTATTCTGCATTGTCAATTACATGAAATACAATTTCAAGGCTCATCCTTTACATGGACAGATGGAAGAGGTTTAGGACGAGTGTGGCGTCGATTAGACCGGCTCTTCAATACAGATTCTCTTCTAGATCTCTTTCCATACTTGCAAGTCCAACATCTCTCGCGTGCCACTTCGGATCACTCTCCTTTGCTTCTAACGTGTGGCTTGGATATCCCAAGAACTCCATCCCGGTTTAGATATCTTGATGTTTGGGCAACCCATGCTGATTTTGACAGTTTTGTGATACAAAGATGGCAATCATACCCCACTGTAGGCGGCATGTGGGGCTTAAATCGCAAATTATCTCTTTTAAGTAAGGATTTGCGTCAATGGAATAAAGACATATTTGGCAACATTTTTGACGCAGTCTCCCTCGCAGAAACTAAAGTTAAATGTGCAGAACGCGAGTATGATTCTAATCCAACGGATTCTACGCGATCTGTATATCATCAACATATGGCTGAGTTGCAATTGGCTCAAAAACGCGCGTACCTCTATTGGAAACAAAAGGCAAACATTAAATGGTTGAAAGATGGGGATGCTAACACATCCTTCTTCCATCATACAGTGAAGCGTAAGCGATGCCATCAGATGATACGTAAGATAACTAAACCGGATGGGACAGTCTTAGAACAACACAATGACATCCAAGCGGAGGCTGTTAGATATTTTTCTAATCTCTTTGCTGAGGAACCTATCTCAGATTGTGACTCAATTCTTCCCTACATCCCTTCATTAATAACGGCTGATGATAACACCATATTGACTGCCATTCCTTTGATGTCTGAGGTTAAGGAATCGGTATGGGATCTCAGTCCGACAAGTGCAGCAGGTCCGGATGGGTATCCGGGCTCTTTTTACAGGCGGTTTTGGCCACATATTCAGAATGATGTTCACAAAGCCTTTCAGGAATTTTTCTTGGGTATCCGAATGCCTAAAGCAGTGGCAGCCGCATCCGTAATCTTGATACCCAAGATTAGCAATCCCCAGTCCTTCGCCGATTACAGGCCAATATGCCTCACAAATTTTCTCGCTAAAGCCATCACAAGACTGATTGCAACCAGGCTGGGACGTATCTTGCCTAAGCTAATATCTCCTGAACAAGCGGGATTTATGAAGGGACGCAATATAACAGAGCAGATTCTATTAGCGCAGGAAATGGTTCATGTCCTCGACAAGCAAACACGGGGAGGCCAAGTTATTATCAAATTAGATATGGCAAAGGCTTTTGATAGAGTGAGTTGGACATATCTTCAGCGTATCATGCAATGCATGGGTATGGATGCTCGACTGGTTCGTATTATTATCAATAACTTGCGCAGCACGTCATGTTCAGTTTTGCTCAATGGCACTTTGATAGAGTCATTCCCTATCCGTAGAGGGGTCAAGCAAGGGGATCCTCTATCCCCATTACTTTTTATTTTGTCCTCTGAAGGATTCAGCCGAGGGCTGAACCATCTTATAAGAATGGGGGAGCTTAAGGGATTTAGAGCAGGCCGCACTCCTTGTATTTCGCATCTGGGTTTTGCAGACGACTTACTGATTTTTCTAAATGGTCATCCACGTAACTTATCTAAATTTCGGCAGTATTTGGATATATACCAACAAGCTTCAGGTCAGTTGGTAAATTATCATAAAAGTCAATTTGTTGTGGGACAAGGAACCTCATTGGCTTAAGCATCCACTGCTTTAGGCATGCGTTCTACATCGCTGCCCCTTAAGTACTTGGGATCTTATTTATACAAGGGAATAAATAAGGCCAGCTATTGCTCCAATCTTCTAGCTCATTTTGATGCTAAGTTATCGTCTTGGTCTACCAGTTTCTTGTCCATGGCGGGCAGACTAACTCTAATCAAGCATGTTCTTAATACTTTGCCTACACACCTCATCGCGAGCTCTAGATTGCCTAAGAGCATCATCCATACTCTGCATAAGCGAATAGCGTCATTTCTGTGGAAAGGTCGTCATCATTGGCAATCATGGGCTGCTATATGCCAATCACGTGAAGCGGGAGGATTAGGCGTTCGGTCTCTTTTGCATGTCCAGCAGGCATATGATTGTCAAATTTGGTGGATATATTTCACGTCCAGCAATCTTTGGACAGCCTTTTGTAGGTCCAAATATGGGCATCGTCCATCTATCTACTCACATATTTACGACTCATCTACATGGAAACGCATAACACGCATGCATGACTTCATGGAGGGTCATACTACCTTAACGAATGGGCAGTTACATTGGACACCAGAGGAAAATGGACAATTTTCAATTCGGTCTGCATACAACTTGATTTCAGCTAGGTTGCCTAAAGACGAGGCCAAGTACATTTGGTGGAAAAATACACACCCAAGACAAAAGGTTTTTCTTTGGCGTCTTTGGCATTGCTCGCTCCCGATGGTGGACAACTTCAGCGGCTGGCTCACAATTTATCCATCCCAATGTGTGTTTTGTCGGCAATCTCATGATTCCCAAAATCATGTCTTCTTACATTGCCCGCTTATTCGACCACTTTGGGTTGACATGTCTATTACATTCCATGGTCCGATGCCTTCTTCGCGTACAATCAAGTGTCATTTGCTTCGCTGGTGGCATAGATCATCATCCGGAACGATGGCAGGACAGCTTCTTGCTGTTGTTCCATCTATTGTGGTGTGGGAAATATGGAAAATGTATACTTCCTGCAGGTTTGGAGAAGAATGTTTTGATTATGGGCAGCTTTATCTGAAAGTCAAGAGCTCAATCTACATATGGTGTTCTTCGGTTAATGGGAAGAAGTTTGCTTGCAACATGCCGCATCTTGTGGCACAACACTTCTCTCCTCCTTTGCGCATGAAACGAGCCACTATTGTACGTTGGACACTTCCACCCTCAGGTAAATTAAAATTAAATGTGGATGCGGCTGTAGGTAAACACATGTCAGCGGGTGCGGCCATACTTAGGACGTGCCAAGGTTCCTTTCATTCGGCCCTTAGTTTTCCTTTGCCACTTTTGAGTCCCCTCCGAGCTGAAATTCATGCTTTGACAATTGCTCTTATGTACTACGCTCAGCACCATGACAGTCTTATAATTGAAACGGATTGTCAATCCTTACTTACCTTGTTAGCTAATCATGAACGCATCACCGGAGAGCTACGCTTGGATATTTCCCGAGCATCACAATTTCTCATACTTAATAGCTCTACTCTTCAATATTGCCCAAGAGAAGCAAACATGGCATCACATAAGCTCGCAAGATATGGATATCATTCTCCCGGTCTTACTCGCTATTCTTCGGTCCAAGCCTTACCGTGTGAGGTACGAGGTGCATTGTATGTGGACCGTCATCTACCAACTCTTCGACTTTGATCATGCCAGCATACTTCTTTGGTTGTTGCCTGTGTTTTCGAACGCAGGCAACCGCGGTGCGTGTTCCCTTAGTCTGTATGATTCTTTGGCATGCCACATTTATGATTGATTTTACATTGTCACGGTTCATTTTTGCTTTGGTGTCTATTTTTTCTTGGTGGCATATCCGCATGTTGTTCACAAGGAGCTATCTGCGCACATCCCGCCGACTGGATACTGAATTTTGCATGGCTATCATTTGCGTTTGGTCGTCTTGGTTATCTTGCCAAGACGACTTCGGTACGTTTTCTTCTTCATTTGGTTGGTCGCTCTCCTTATCCAATTTACTACTCCTAACGCCTTTTCTCCCTGTTGCTGAGGTAAAACACATTACGTCTCCACATGTTCCTGGCAAGCTCTCTCAGTCATTTCACAAGAGTATGTGCGGCCATGCAGTGCATCCAGGCTACATCGCCAGCATCCCAGCCCTTTACATAGCATTTCACATTATTCCATTCATGTATTCCTGTACATTTACGTTCTGCGCAATACCCGGTCGAATAAATATGTACGCTTTTTCCTTCGTTAAGGTTTTATCCACAAGGGTGGTTTTACTTGACAAGGTTTTAATGCGGCATATCATATTCGACTGGAGAGGCGCAATCATTCGATTTCTGTATTTTGTTTTTACATATACTGACTTTTTGTAATATGGTTTTCTCCGCCACAAGTGAGACATTCAATAAGATACACTCTTCATAAAAAAAAATATATATTTCAGATTTTTTTTGAAAAAGGCACATACACATTTATTCCAACATACTACTGACACGTTATATATTTTACATATGTACGTCATACCACTATATTTAACTCATATTTGTGAGTATATTCAGGTCTTATATCATATGGTATAAGTCATGGTGATGACAAATTTATTACGACACGTTAAAAGGTTCTAAACCGAAAATTGTCGTATCGGGCGAATACTGAAACTTCGCTAACGTGTCATGTACTTGCCATAAATAGATGGCCAGCCCATACACTTCAAAAATGGTCACAAATTTCATGGCTTTCGTGATATGTACATCCATAAAATCATTTCATGTTGGCACACACAAATCACCCCACATTAAGGCCAAATTGTGGAGATTCCAATTTCAATTTTGTCACATGGTTTAGGCGCCACTTTAAGATCATCCTAAGTGCTGAATATTAAAGTTTAATTTTTTATATTATGTGTAACATAATATATATAACATGTGCAAAAATTTGGAATTTAATTAGAGAAAAATCGGATAATCGATAAACGTCGAAAATTCGGTTTTCTACGTACACGAGACATGGAACATTTTTGGCATGGCATATAACATGTATCTATACATTTTTTACATATTTCATACATCTCAAAGTGTTCTAGAAAATTCAATTAAGGGCTGATTGGAAAAGACCATGTGTGTATAATTAAATGTACACTATTTTACAAAGTTTGTAAAAATAAAATTCAGCACATGTATCTTCATGTCACACGCCTAAACCAGCTATGTTGGAGCATATATGTAGCTTTGTTGGCATGTTGATTGGTCAAGAATGAAGCATACAATGTTGGTGACATAAAGAAAGGAGCTACACAAGGTAACATTTCAAATCTTGTCACATTTGTGACACATGCTGAAAATTTCAGCATGTGTGTTAAAGGTTGGCCGATTTTATCATCTTTATGAGACATATTTTACTTCTTGAATTAAGTGAATTAATTTTTATATAGCATGGAAATATTTTGAATATTTTATGGAATTAAAAATAGTGATATCTTTGCATATCACACATGCTGAAAATTTCAGCATGTGTGGAATGAATGTTGGCCGAAATTTAGTCCTTATTGGTGACCAATTTTTATTCCAAAAATGACAAGAATTTCTTGCACTAAATAGTGATTGATTTCTTGGATTAAATCAAAGTAAAATTGGCAATATTTTGAATGAAATGCAAATGTTACACATGCTGAAATTTCACCATGTGCAAAAGGGTGTAATGGCCGATTTTCTTAAGGCATCTTGGAGTTATTTGCGTAGCTAATTTTGTGGGATGATCTTGTGACTTATGGTAATTAGTTTATGGCTAATTGGCACATGCTTTTTGAGGTTTAATTTCAGATTTATCTAGACATCAAGTGATGACAACATCATCCAATCAATGAGTGCCAAGTAAGCAAGAGCTTAATGCTCATCCAATAAGGAGATGCCAAGTTAGCAAGGACATGTCACAATGATGCAATACACTCTTCAAAGGACTTAGAAGATAATTTTCAAGAGAGGAAAGAGTGACAAATGGGGCGGCCACCAATGTTAAAAGAAAAGAGAAGAGCAAGACAAAAAGAACACAAGTCTCACAAGCATGCAAGGCCAAAAACATTTTCATCTCTCTTTCTACACCTTCTTTCTTTCTTCTATCTAAAAGCCTATTGTACTTATATTCATATATTTGAATAGGCTTCATATAGACCACCACATATTCTTTTCATTGTTGTAAAAGATTGATCAATGTGTGATCAATCTTGCACTTGCAAGGTGGTGGTGTTTGTGTTCATTGTATTCTCATACAAGGTTTGTAAAGGGTTGGAGTTGGTGTGTAACTCCATCAACCCTGTGGTAAGGTGTTCTTTGTGTTGTGTGATTAGTGCTAACCGAGGAAGGTGTCCTCGAAGACTGGTGTAGGTTGTTTATAACCGAACCAGTATAAAATTCCTGGTGTTATTTACTTTCAGCACTTACTTTCAGTCTCAGCAATGTTTATTTTTTTAATCATGTTGGTAAAAATAGTAAATGAGATTCAAAAATCACGAAACTTTTCAGAGTCATAGCCTCAAGTCTTAAGGTTCTTTTGGCGCAAGTTTCAACCCTTTTGGAAAAGTATAAATCATTCAAACGTCCAAAGTTCTGAGACTAGTGCAGTCTGATTTTCAGGCTTGCAAAGATTGAGACTTTGATCGTATTTGACTAACTTTCCAAAAGAATTTTTCAAAACTGTTTCAACTTATTTAAATATAAATAATAAGAGGTTAGTCGTTAAATTTTCAGAGCATTTGGAGTTAAGGACAAATAGGAATTAATTTTTCAAAATAGACTACCAGTTCTGGCAGATTTGTGTAATCTGACCACCAACGATTGTTCAAGGGGTTAGAGGTTGAATTTTGATCTGAAATTTTTAGGAGATACTTAGAACATCTGAGGCTAAGTTCTCTCCAAATTTCAGAATTTGTGAAGACCTGAAACCCAGTTTTCAAAATGTTTTAAAACTAGTTCTGAAAACAGAAACTGTTTTCATATGTTGGGTTTTTGGTTTAAAACTATTTTAAAACCCACATTTTCCGCACCCACTATTCAACTCCCTTTCTAGTGGTGCCTTGCAGATCCTACACGTTTCTCTTGCCGCGTGAGTAATAGTAGTCAATATAGCCTTCCACATCTGATTTGTGCTATCACCCAGACGATCTAGTTTTGCGGAGATGACTTTGCCTTTGAATATATTAATTTTTTCGTCTTTCAAATTTCCCCATCGAATCCTGGGTGGGAATTGTCCAACCCCCTTACTCAGCTTTTGGCTCAATGCTATAACTACCACTAATAAACGGTGTTGCGCCACTGCTGTCTCCCCTGGTATAACCTTGCAGTCCCTCCACAACCGTTGGTCTTCACGTCTCATCACAAAATCGTCGATCTGTGTGTTACGTCCTCCGCTGCTAAATTTAATGCGATTCTTTTTTCTTAAAAAAAAGAGTTTGTAATGCCTAGGTCATGGGCCACTGTTAGGTCTAGCAGATCCATACCCTATTCGTTTCTATCTCCATAACCAAACCCGCCATGTGCCGACTGAAAACCATCGCTATCCTTTCCAATATGTCCATTAAAATCACCTCTGGTACAAATTCGTTCTTCCATTTTAATTGATCTTGTTTCTTTACTCTCCTCTATTGCAGTGAATTTAGGGTCCCATTGGATGGGAGAATTCTTAACACTTTTTGGACCATTTCCTGCGTATAGAAAGCTTTGCCAAGAGACTCAAGAGAATTATAAATGTTAGTCAATCGTAAATCCATATCAACAATAGACTCATTTGGCAATAATTTAAAAGACTCAAATGTGGACATAAGCATATTGATCTTAGACTCCTTTACTTGGCTAGTCCCTTCATGTTTCATCTCAAGAATTCTCCACATCTCTTTGGCACTAGAGAAATTAGATACGTAACTAGATTCGCTTTTTCTTAGCCCGTTTAAGAGTAATTACATAGCTTTAGCATTCATACTTAGTCTCTTTTTCTCATCACTAGTATATTCTTGTTTTGATTTTACAACTTCTAGTGTGACTCCATCAATAGTAGACAACTTAAACGGGACGAATGGACCGTCTTCTATAATAGACCATAGATCAGTATCAATAGCCATAAGAAAGAGTTTCATCCTAAGTTTCCATTGAATAAAGGACTCACCATCAAAAAGAGGAGGCCTTACGGTTGACATTCCTTCTTGTACGGTTTTGTAGCTAGTGGTTGCCATCTCACTTAGATCGTTCGATCTCCTTGTTGTGAATGAACTTGCACTTTGACACGACTTTTAGGACCTGTAAGGCACCACTAGAAAGGGGGTTGAATAGTGGGTGAGGAAAATTTGGTTTTTAAAATGTTTTGACCTAAAAACCCAACTTCTGAAAACAATTTCTGTTTTCAGGTCCTGTTTTGCAACATTTGAAAAACTAGGTTACAAGCCTTCAAAAATTATGAAATTTGGAGACAGAGAGTCTAATCTCATATGTTCTGAGTATCTCCTAAACATTTTAGATCAAAACTCAACCTCTAACCCCTTGAAAAATCGTTTGTGGTCAGATTGCGTAAATCTGCCAGAAACAATAGTCTGATTTTAAAAATTTATTCCGATTAATCCGTAGCTCCAAATGGTATGAAAATTTAATAACAAACCCATTACTATATATATTTAAATTGGTTGAAACAGTTTTGAAAAATTCTTTTGATAAGTATGTAAAATTTGTTCAAGTTCTAAACCTGTGCAAGTTTGAAAATCAGATTGCACTAGTCTCAGAACTATTAACGCTTGAATGACTTATACTTGTCCAAATGGATTGAAACTTGCGACAAATGAAACTTAAGAGGTGTGGTTATGTTTCTGAAATATTTTACCATTTTTGAAATTCGTTTGCGATTTTTACGATTGCGACGAAATGGATGCAAAGTGCTGGAAACTGAAAGTACTGTGCAGTCTAGTAAAGAACACAAGGAATTTTATACTGGTTCAGTTAAATCAACTTACTCTAGTCTTCGAGGACACCTTCCTCGGTTATCACTACAAAAATAACATCTTACCATAAGGGTTGCTGGAGTTACACACCAAATCCAACCCTTTACACAAACGTTACAAGCAATCACACCTTTTACGAACACCACCACCGAACGGATGAAGGATTGATCACACCTTGATCAACCTTTTACAACAATGAGCGTGTATGGTGGTCTATACAAAACTTATTCAATATATTTGAACATAAGAACAATAGGTTCGAGAGAGAAGAAGAAAGAAAGGTAGAAGAAGAAAGTGGAAGACAATTTTTGCACTTGAGAGAATATGAGAATTGTCTTGCTTTTGTTTGGCTCTCTTCTCTTCTTTTTAATCAAGTTGGCCGCCCCCCTAGGGCTTTTCCTCACCTTGAGACTTCTCTTTTATGTCCTTGGAAGAATGCCTTGCGTAGATGTGACACCATCTTGCTTACTTGGCATAACTTGATTGGATGAATGTCTTGGCTTTGCTTACTTGGTATTTTATGATTGGATGAATCTTGTCACCATTTAGTAGCTGTAAAATCTGAGAAAAACATGTGCCAAAAAGAGTTTAAAATGTTGTCAAATAATCAACAATTAATCCTTTCATTTTTGGGATGCAAATTAAGGACAAAAGCAGAGTAAATTCGGCCACTATTCACATGTGCTGAAAATTTTCAGCATGTGTTGCATTTTTGAAATCTTTCCTTGTGTGTTGCCCTCTTCAAAGTCACCCATCATGTATGGCTTATTTTCCACCAATTAAAATTCCAACTAAGCTCCACATAAGCTCCACCAAGGCTGAGAACGGCGTGCACTTTTCTTCAACATGTGCTGAATTTCACTTTTGTAAACTTTGTCAAATATTGCACAATAATTACACATATATGCTATATTGCAATCAACCCTAATTTGAATATTCTAGTACACTTTAATATGACTTGAATATGTAAAAAGTATCTAGATACATGTTACATGTCATGCCAAAAACGTTCCATGTGTTGTGTTCGTAAAAAACCGAATTTTCGACTTTTGTCGATTACACGATTTTTCTTCGATTAAATTCAAAATATTTGCACATGTTATACATATTATGTCACACATAATATACATAAAATCTAGTAGATATTCAGCTCTAATGGCTGTACTAAAGTGGTGCCCCATGTGACAAAAATTAAATTTGAAATCTCCACAATTTGACCTTAATTGGAGGTGATTTGTGTGTGCCAATATGGAATGATTTTATGACTGAATGTAACCTGTTAGCCACGAAATTTCTGGCAATTTTTGAAGTGTAGGGGCTGGCCATCTATATATGGCAAGTACGTGACATGTTGGCGAAGTTTCAGTAGTCACCCGATACGACAATTTTTGGTTTAGAACCATGTAACATGTCGTTATAATTTTGTCATCACCATGACTTATATAATATGATATAAGACCTGAATATACTCATAAATATGAGGTAAGTATAGTGGTGTGATGTTGACGTACATTCGTAATATATATAACATGTCGGTAGTACGTTGGAATATATGTGTATAGTGCCTTTTTTAAAAAACAATCTGAATATATATATATATATATACATATATATATATATATATATATATATAACGTGTGGATTATAAGGAGAGGAGACTTTCCATTTCCATGTTTGTTGTCACCATGCCTTCTTCAAATATATCTCCATTTAATGAACTACTTAGTTCATTTAACTAAGTACTTCACTTGATGAACTAGTTTAGTTCATTAATGGTGGCACCTGAAAATAGTTTAAACACAACAAATGTTTGCCATTTGATGTAAGCTTTAAAGCTTCATGGCTTGTTAGTACTGCAACATTATATATAAAGTATATAAGTCAAGTTTGTCGCAAAAACGTGACAAGTCATAAAATGTGTCATGCATTTCTTTAGCACACGTTGTTTAAATCATGCATTTTGTAAATCACTCAAACCCCTTTTTCACAACACGCTTTCATCTTTCAGCTACACCATTTATGCTTGGTGACCCATGCATAGTGTACTGAGGGACGCTTCTATTTTTCTATAGTTATTTAGCAAATGGTCCCGGACATTGTTCCCTGATCTATCATATCGATGGTAGTATTCTCTTCCATGGTCCCATCTGATGACTTTAATCCTTTTGTTGAGTTATAACTCAACTTCAACTTTAAAGGATTTGAACATTTCTAGTGCTTGCACTTTTTCTTTAATTAAGAATATGTAGTCATATCGTGAATAGTCATCAATGAAGGTGATAAAATAAGAGTAGTCATTTCGAGTAACCGGATGAAATGGGCCACTAATATGCTATGAATCAACTCTAATGGACTATTCGCACGATTTGCTTCATATCTTTAGACTTTAGCTTGTTTTCCTTTAGCACAAAATATACACGACTCCAAATCATCTAAGTCTAAAGGATTGAGAATTTATGTTTTGACAAGACGTTTTATTCTGTTTTTAGACACATGTCCAAAACGTCGATGCCATAGTGATCCTAAATTCTCATGAGTTAATTTTGCTTTAGTGTTTCGCGTAATAACATGTAAGGTTTCTTTATTTGAAGCTACATTTATTGAATAAATTTTATCAATTTCGGACATTACATCGTGACCAATAAGTCTAGAAGTACAAAAAAGTTGAAAATTTCTATTTCCAAACAAACCGTAATAATCACTTTTATCCAATCTATAAAACGAAATAAGGTTTCATTTAAATGATGGTACTATAAAAGTGTCATTCAAATCTAGATAGAATCCAGAAGTCAAAAGCAATCTGAAATGCCCTATGGCTTCAACCTTTATGCCCGCTGCTATTTCTCCAATAGACGTATCTTTCATCGTTCTTTGGTTTTCTGTGTCTTAGGCAACCCTGTATAGACACAGATAGGTGAGTCGTGACTTCCGTATCAACCCACCAAGTGGCTATATCTGAAACAAAATTAACTTCAAACAAACTAAGAACGTACCTTTGTTCTTGAGCCAAGAATGGTAACCGGTACAATTCTTCTTGAGATGTCCTTCCTTCTTGCAAAAGAAACAAGTCATGATGTTAGGTGCGTTATCAGTAGCCGCCCCCTTTTCCTCTTTACTTGCCTTTTGCACAGCAACTTTATCCGCAACCTTTCTTTTCTTTCCATCGGACTTGGTGGTGACATCATTCACAAATTCGTGTCCCCTCATTCTTAAGCCTTTCCTCCTCTTGCACACAGTTCAAAATAAGTTCATTCACTGTCCACTTTTCCTTTTTGCAGTTGTAACTGACTAGGAAGTTTTTAAACTTTGGAGGTAAGGAGTTGAGAATCATGACAACTAGCACGTCATCAGAGACATCCAGTTTCATGTTTCTAAATTGAGAAGCGATATGAGTCATCTCTAGGATGTACTCCCTTATGTTGCCATTTCCACGGTACTGTTTCGAGCAAAGTTTTTAAAGAGATTGCCAGCCTCGGCTTTCTCATTCTTTACAAATCTTTGCTTGAGATCGGCCAAAAACTCTTTGGCCATCATGGATTCAGAAACGTGCCCCTGAAGCATTCGAGAATGGTCTTTTGCATGATCATAAGACACATGCGATTTGATCATAGCCAGCATACCATGTGAGTTTTTTTCTCACTGGTACTTTAGTCTGTTAGCATAGCTGGACGATTTATCTGTAACGCAGTGTCTAGATCAGCATTCTCCAGAAAGATCTCAAGTTGATCTTTCCATTGCTTATAGTTCAAACCATTTAGTGTCGGAATGTCTTTAATATTAGACATTATTGCTGAAAAGCAAACAAGAAACGGAAGTAAATACACCACTTTAAACTGCATAATAACTTTAAAATCAAAGTAGAACGTTAATTCCATCTACCAATTGTTTTTCAACATTAGTGCTCTTTGGAGTCATCCCAATATATTCCAACAATAGGGTGTAGTGGTCAATATAACGGCTCTCTAAGCACATATTAACCACCTTCCTTTAGGCCGTTGAGTTAACCTATGCATTTAAAGCTTTGCCGCTGGGCCCATTTAGGTCCATTACCATGCTCATATGTGCTTTCGTCAATCACGCCTTCCTTTCGGCCGGTTAATGATTGTGTCCATCACATATGTGTCCTTCACGATTATAGCAAACATAGTGGTGATGATATGACTTCCGCACTTTAAAGAGATAATATTAAAGTCTTACATTAGTTAAGTCGAATAACTTTATGGTTCTAAATGATCTGCAGTTTCCTGATTGACACTTTTGCACGTACTGTGCATGCTTAACCCCAACATCCGTTTTGTTTTACTTAAACCAATTTGAACTAATCTCAACATCCGTTTTGTTTTACTTAAACCAATCTGAATTAATCAACGTGATGCGTATTACACGTATCTCGAATTAATCCCAACATACGGAACTTCTTCAATTCACATCGTTTCTTTCTAACCAATTAAGTAACATGACGGTCAAAAAATTCTTACAAGAGCTCAAAGTCAGCAAGAGTATTTATGCTGAATGAGATGCTTCCACTAAAGGAATTTTCACCCAAGACTCTATACTGGAAAAGTGAAGTCATGAAAGATTACGAGAGAAGTAAAAATTTTTTTGCATCCTGCGTCTTAACAAAAGGGTGAAATTTTTTTTTGCATCCTGCGTCTTAACAAAAGGGTGAAACCAATAGCTTGTGTCCTTACACTGACTCGTGTTTTAACCTTATATAACGTATATGGAATCTCTCCGGTTAATTGGTTTCCAAATACATGCATGTGATTCAAAACAAGGAAACATGTTTAGAAAGGCACGTCTAAACTGACCTAGGATGAGCAGATTAGAGCCTACTAAATTTGCGTCTCTCTAACGACATGGTCTAAGATAAGAATTTATGGAGACATAAGATTAAACTTAAAGAGGTTTGGACATGATATATGGGCACCTTAGAGTATACTTAGGTGCTTAAATACTCTCTACACGTTAGGTTGACTTTGCACTTTTTTGTTTTTGACTTTCTCTTTTATTATTTGTCCATATACACGGTTATGACTAATTTAATTTCAAAAGTTTTCTATTTGTGGTTACTAAATTTCATCACAAGTACACTAGGAGATTATATTCTTATTATTTTGTCATCTATACAGGTACATATAGAGCTGGAGGTATCACTGGAAGCAAACTCTCTATTTTTGGAATGGAATTGATTGTCTGACTCTCACTCATCCCAGATCCTAACGATAGCAATACTGTTGTTGAGATATACTGAATACTCTTAACATGTTTAGAAAGGTTGATGCTAAACTCTTTGGAGGAAAAATTGTAACTTACAATTTCGAGAGGGCTTTTTCGGGAATGAAAAGCTCGTTTGGCAGTGAGCCCGGGTGTTGGTCGTTGTCCAAAATGCTTCAAATTGAAACAACTCGAATCCCTTCATCGGTAATTAAGGCTTTGGAGAAAATTATACGAGCATTCTTTTGGGCAGAATTGGATGGTAGCCGGAAGCTACACTACATGCCGTGGGATGGGGTGTGTCAGCCGAAGGAGGTCGGTGGTTTGGGCATACGTCGACTGGCCCGGATGAACATCGCATTTCTGGTTAAGCTGGGATGGGCCATGTTAACGGAACCGAATAAGTTGTGGGTGCGCGTCCTGTGGGCTAAGTACGGTTCGCCACTTGGTGACTCATCTCGACAAGACGTATCCTTTATTTGGAGGGGCATACGGAGCTGTAAATCATTTCTTTTGAAAGGGATGGGCGGCACGGTTGATAACGACGTCCCGGCCGGTAGTGACATGTTACCTACTGTGCGTTGGAAGGCCGAAGACTCGGGTAATTTCTCGCTGGCTAGTGCATACAAAATTCAGACATCAACCACTGACGCTATGGAGAGTCAGGCATGGCATCGGATATGGCGAATAAAAGGCCCAAGCCGGGCAAATTTCTTCTTATGGCGTCTTCGACATGATTCACTTCCGACGACGTCCTTTTTGTACATGCGGCATATTAGTGCGACACCTACGTGTGGCATTTGTGGGGAGAATGGAAGCCATGCATTACATGAGCTTCGTGACTGTCGGTGGATGGCGAAGCTATGGAGGTTGGTGGTGTCACATGGGTGTTGGCCGGATTTTTGCAGATCTCAGTCTACCAAAATATGGGTGGACCGCAACTTGTCTTGTAATATGGGTGTTGGAGTGACAGCCCTTGGATGGAGGTACTTATTCCGCGAGGTGGCTTTTGGTGGATGGATCTGGCGGAACAAATTTGTGCATAACACGGTGGATAGGTTAATACCCCCGGCTATTTTTGTAAAGGAGGCCCTTTCTAGGCTTAGGCTCCTTATTTTGGCGCATGAGATGGATCTGGCGCTTTTTTATGTACATCCCAGTAGGTAGATTGTTTGGGCCTGTTGAGCCTTATGTAAAGTTACTTTGATTATCATTCTATAAAATCGATCCCTTTTGTGGAAAAAAAATTAAAGAAAAAAGAATGAAAATTACAACATAAAATATCACATCTGAAAATTGTTTGAAAAGGCCATATCATGATATCATGATTGCTTCCTAATTCTTCAAATAATTTAATACGATGAATTAGAAGATGGAACATAAAATTAGTTAAAAATGAAATTGTAAGCGTATATAAAGGGTTGATGAATCTTAATAAAAATAAATTTACATCGCTCGGAGGTTCTCAAGTTATTCTAATCCTAAATCACCAGACGTTGTAACAGGAATTGGTCCAGCCAATTGAGATTGAAGAGCTTTCCAATTGAGGATGGTATTTCACCAGTCAACTTATCTGACAGCGTAGTGATCTAAATTTCACCAGTCTTAGAACTCGAAATCAATCACAAAGTACAAGTCAGTCATGAACATCTGCATTTGGAGAGAGATGAGAGACAATAAATGGCTAATCATAGGTCAGACAAGTTATGAGCCATAGAGAGGAGAGACAATAAATGGGCAAGCATATGTCACACAAGTTATGAGTCCCAATAGAGGAGAAACAATAAATGTCAACTATAGGTCATGCAAAGTATGAGTCCACATTTTAAACCTGCTCTGATACCATGTTGAAGCCTAGACTTACAGACGAGGTCTATATTCACTTAAAATCTTAAACTAATAAGTAGTCGTATTGTATTCTCATGTGACATATATATTTTTTTTCTCAAGTAGTCGACGCGAAGATAATATTCTCAATACTGGTCGTTATGGGCAGGCTTCAGAATCTGAGGAATCGTCGACGTATGAAGCCATCAGAGTGGAATATTGCTTCTCCTGAGGCCTCCACTTCTTCCTTTTTTTACAAAACTCTGTCACCTCTCCTCCTCCTTTTAGAGGTCACTCCTAAGGCCTAATACTTTTTTTCCGTAACAAAATTTCATCTTGTGACGGACGTCGATGGGTAAGGAAAGGAAGAAAGTGAAGAGGAATCGACTATAGCTGTTTATTTTTTTGGGTTTATTGGTTATGAAAGAAGTGTTAGGTCCCTTAGAACAAACTAGAAGGGGGGTTGAATAGTGTGTTCACCAAGTATAGAAATTTTTTGGATATTTTTCAATGATGAGATCAAATCAATACTTGGGTGTGTTCTTTAAAATGAATGAACTTGCGTGAACGTAAAGAACACCAAATTTATAGATGTTCAAGTCTATGACTCTACTCCTCTACCTTCTTGCTTTTCACAAGAAGGATTTTTAAACAAGAGGTTTGTTATTTCACTTGGGGGAAACAACAATCAAAGATAAAAGTACAAGAAGGTGAACTAGGTAATACACCTAGACTTTGAAACAAGAAAATCGAAGTTTAGCATCTAAAGAACTTCCTTGCTCCTCAAAGAATTCTTGTTGGGAGTATAGTGCACCACTACACCATCAACTAACACTTGAAGGCTTGGATTTTTTTCAAACAAGAAGCAATCTTGCTTCTTGACCAACAATCTACACCTTGCTCTTCACAATGCTCACTCAAGAAGAAGACGCTTCTTCTTTTACAATCACACACTCTCACAAATAATGTAAACAAAGCAATAATACAAGTATTTTGAGAGCAAAAGCTTGAGAGAACCTGAGAGGTCGTAGATTAGAATGTTATCTTTCAAAAATGTTGAAGATCCTTGTTTTATTTGCCACTAGCCGTTTTCCATGCTGCAGGAGAGAAAGGTAAGTTTTATCTCTATTGATGACATGTCCCCTTCTATGGAGATCTTCTCTTCGATGGGTGTGGTACTGAACGACAAGGGTTGTACTTTGTTGATATGCTAGCGCAACAGGGACAATCTAATCTTGTCACCGGGACAGTTAATCGTCAGGTATGGTTGAGGCATCGTCGGTTAGGGCATCTCTCATTTAGTTATTTACAACGTCTATTCCCTACTTTGTCTACTTCCAAACCCAATACTTTTACTTGTGATACATGCCTCTGGACAAAATAAACTCGGGCGTCTTAGTTTGCCAATAATACCAAGGTTGATCGTATGTTTACTTTGATTCAATCAGATGTCTAGGGCCCTTCTCCATATGATACATCCCCAAAGTTTAACTACTATATAATTTTTGTTGATGAGTTTTCTCGTATGACGGGTTATATATCATGAAACATAAATCCGAAGTTTAACAAACATTCGTTCACTTTTACAACATGATCCACCCCAGTTCGATACTGAAATCAAAATCTTTCGCTCTGACAATAGAGAGGAATATCTTGATGGGGAATTAGGCCATTTCTTTCTTGATAATGGTATTATACATCATACCACGTGTTCACATACTCCTGAACAAAACAGGGTCATAAAACGAAAAAATTGTATTTTTCTTGAGATAACTCGGGCCATGATGTTTGACTCCCACGTCTAGATGAGTTTTTGGCCGGAGGCTGTATCCACTGCCACTTATCTTCTCAACTGTCTTTCCAGCAAAATCCTTAACTACCAAACCCCTATTCATACACTGTCTACTCAGCACGATATACCTCGATCTTTACCCTACCTCCGCTAGTGTTTGGTTGTACCGTCTTTATTCATATCCCCAAACACGAGCAGACTAAATTTGATCCTTGTGCAAAAAAATACATTTTTGTTGGTTACGCCTCTTCCCAGAAGGGGTATCGTTGCTATAATCTCCAAACCCACCGCATCCATATAACTATGAACTGTGTGTTCTTTGAAACTAAGTAATACTATACCTCGCAATCTCAGGTTCAGGGGGAGATCCCATATCCATATCATGGAACCCTAGATTGGTTTGTGCCACAACGTACCTATTCGATGACTATTCTAACACGACAAGTAGATGGCGCTGACTGTGTTATAGCTTCTTACACTATACCACCTGCAGCACCTGTACCACCTGATGGTCCTCTTATAATGAATGAACTACCAAAGGTAAAACATTCAGATCCAAGTAATGTGCAATCTGATTCTATACCAGTAATAACCTAAATAACTTTGCTTTTGAAAATGATACTGATCCACGTACCCCCATTATAAACACAAATGTTTCCCTTGTACCCCCAATTGTTCCAAGAGCGTATATGGATGATAATATTCCTATTGAGCAACAATAGGTACGGGTCTTACCCCCCAAGGCTAAGCGAGGAGTCCCTCCCGAGCAATACTCCCCAACACAAGTATAAAAAAAATCCAGGTACCCAATAAATACATCTTTGGAAGGAGTGTCTGATTTGGATTGAGGGTTCTTTGTGTCTTTGTGCTCAAAACAAGTACGACAAACTTGAAGAAGCTCAGGTTCAGCTGACGTGGAAAGAGGCCATGATGACTGAAATGCAAGCTCTAAATAAAAATGAAACATGGGAAAAATACATCCTTCCCCCTGAAAAGAAGCCTGTTGGCTGTTGATGGAGGTTTACAATCAATTACAAAGCGGATGGAAGTATTGAAAGGTACAAGGCTCGATTGGTGGCAAAAGAATATACCCAGACATATGTCATCGACTATTTAGAGACATTCTCTCCTGTGGCCTGTGTTGATACAATACAAAAATTATTCTCTGTTGCAGCAACTCAGAATTGGCTTCTTCACCAGTTCGATGTCAAGAATGCATTCCTACACGCTGATCTGAAAGAAGAAGTGTATATGGATCTCCCTCCAGGGTTTTCTGCAGGATTCAAGACAAAAGAAGCCTACAGGTTGAAAAAGGCCCTATATGGACTGAAGTAATCCCCTCGAGCCTGGTTCGGCAGATTTACTGGAGTCATAAATCAAGATGGTTATTGTCAAAGTATTGCCGACCATACATTGTTTGATAAACAAAGAAAGGACTTGGTAACATGCTTGATTATTTATATCGATGACATGGCAATTACTGGGAATGACACTGAGGAGATTGCTCGTCTCCGCAAACATATGTTTGCTAAATTTGAAATGAAGGATCTTGGTGGTCTGAAGTACTTCCTAAGCATTGAAGTCCTGTGGCCAGAAGCTGGAATTTACATATCATAGCAGAAGTATATCTTGGACCTACTTACTGAGGTCAGAATGCTCGACTACAAACCTTGCGACACTCCCATGATTGTGAATTATAAGTTGGAGGTAGTTGATGGAGCACCCTCTATGGATAAAGGGCAGTATCAGTGTTTGATTGGCAAGTTAATCTACTTGTCACATACATGAGCCGATATTTCTTTTGCAGTAAGTGTGGTCAGTCAATTCATGCACAACCCCTAGGAACACCATATGGATGCAGTTATGCGTATCTTGCGATATCTGAAGTATACGCCAGGTAGGGGCATTGTGTTTCGTAATAATGGGCACTTGAACATTCAGGCTTATGCTGATGCTGACAGAGCCAGTAGTTTGGTAGATCGGAAATCTACTTCTGGATATTTTACACTTGTAGGAGGTAACCTTGTAACTTGGAGAAGCAAGAAACAAAAGGTTGTTGCCTTATCCAGCGCTGAGGCAGAATTCCGCGGAATTGTAAAAGGAATCAATAAAATACTGTCGATTCAGAAGTATTTAAAGATATTGGTTTACAAATGAGTCTGCCTACACCTCTGTTATGCGATAACAAGGCTTCCATTAGTATATCTAAAAATCCGGTGCAACAAGATCGGACCAAGTATATAGAGATCGATCGTCATTTTATCAAAGAAAAGTTGGAAGGAGGGCTTGTTGAGTTGTCGTATGCCCGGTCAGAAGACTAGTTGGCAGATGTGTTAACCAAAGAAATCAATGGGACATTGTTTGAAGCTATTTTACGCAAGTTGAACGTTGTTGACCCCATTGTTCAACTTGAGGGAGAATGTTAGCAATCCCTAATTATCCCTATTTGTAGTAGCAATCCCATGAATAATAGAACATGTGCAAATTAAGGAATATCTGGTTATTATTTGATTTGATTGTAATTGATTAATTTCTTTATATATATATATATATATATTTCTTTATATATATATGTGTGTGTGTGTGTGTTTTTGTGTGTGTGTTTGTGTGTATGTATGTATAGGAACTCCTATAATCAAGCACCAGTGGTCTAGTGGTAGAATAGTACCCTGCCACGGTACAGACCCGGGTTCGATTCCCGGCTGGTGTAGTTCTTTTACGTACGTAGGTAAGGAGCTCCTATAAATTACATGTAAAGGATTGTATACATTCATTGATACATATACGGAATTTTTTTCTACATGTCCTATTTTATCTATCTAAACATCCTAGAGAGCATGCAAGGTTTGTCCTTGCGGTCTCCAGACCCTTCAAATATTTAGGCAAGAAGCAGACTTAGGTCTGCCCCAGTGATTTTATTTTCATCAAGCTAGCCTCTACTCAAATTTCTATATATAGGGTCTATTGGCCCCAAATAAATGATCTTGAATTTCATACTCTTTAATCGTATCTTGGAGCTCTCGAGATATATTTTACACAAAATCATTTACTGACTTTGTGCATTGGAGTGTTTCTTTAGAGTCTAACTCTAGAATCTCTAACCTTGTGTCCTTTTCGCAGGGGTTGTTCATTTCTAAGCTCAAATCATATTAAACAAGCATTCTTAGCTTAAATCTAGTTCAGTTCGCACATCAAAAGTTAAGAAAAGCTTCTGTTTCCTCTATGGATCGATACTGCTTAGTCAGTAATTTTTTTAGTGTTTTCATCTGTTTTTTAGTGAAAAGCCCTTTCTGTCACGAATTTGTTTCTGACCCAAATAGTAACTGGACGCAACTCAAACATCCGTTAATCAGCAGGTTACTCAACTTCTTAATGCATATAAACATAGAAATAACAACGACAACAACATTATCCTATATGCCATATAAACATAGAAATATTAAGCAAGCATTCTTAGCTTAATATTTGTCATATCTCATAAATGGTAAAAGAAAGTAAAATGACTAAATTATCATTCTTAGTTGTGCATTTTGTAAAACTAAATGTTGTTTTTAATGATAAAGTGGGAAATATAAGCCCTAAACAGCTTTTGAACTAATTTTTTTAAACTCACAAAGTTTGACCAGGACAAACAAACTGTAATAGAGAAAATAATGACTCATATTAAAAGTACAAATACCTAACTTTAGCCCATGAGCTTGGTCGCGTATATCATAACTAAAATAACTATGAAAAACAGAGTTGATATAGCACTGCAATGAAGTTTGCGGTTTACAACGAGGAATCAATCAAAAAGCTTAACAGCTATGTACAATGAATTCAAAGGAATGAAAAACAACATAACAGATCACCAAAATTTAAGAGAGAGAATTTGAGAGGAAGGCAAAGAACTTCATTAAGGAGATATCTAAAATCTGCCTTATGTGAATTACATCGAACACCTATGTAGAAGAAGAGAAAAAATAACCGTTCACGTGAAATTACATGACTGTCCCTATAGTTAATTCAGTTACTGATTAGACTATAAGGGCAATTTTGTCTTTTCTCTCTATTTAAACTCCTTGGCACCTTCTACCCATCTTCTCCAAGTCCTTCTGCCCCGCTACCAGACCACTCCTTGTGCCACCTCTAGGTTCTTCACATCATGTGCTTCCATAACCGCCTCTCTCATCACCAACCGTTGATTAAATCTTAAATCCTAAGGCTGTCACTCAATTTCACCTGGATCATCGTCTGCTTCCTCATGATCCTCGTCATTCCCTTCTCTGTTAGTCAAGCCTTTAGTTTTAACACCCTCCCTCAAGCATGGCTTGGTGTAGATGTTGTATGAACCAGCTAGCTCCAGCAGCCTTCCTAGTCTCCTGCTGTCCAGAGGTTTAATGAACATATCTGCTAATTGCAACTGAGTGTGCACAGGCATCAACTTGATCACTCCTTCCATCACCTTATCCTTCACAACATGACAATCAATTTCAATATGTTTTGTCCTCTCATGGAACACTGGATTTTCAGCTATATATATGACACTTTTGCTATCACAGAATAACTCCACCGGTTTCTGTTCCTTTAGACCCAGATCTCTTGTCAAATATATCAGCCATTGTAGCTCACAGACCGCCAACGCCATTGCCCTGTATTCTGCTTCTGCAGAAGACCTTGAGACAGTGGATTGCTTCTTTGCTTTCCAAGATGCCAATGCTCCTCCCAAGAATATGCAATACCCCGTAACCGATCTTCTTGTTTCGTGGCATCCAGCCCAATCAGAATCCACAAAACCTTTCAATATCAAATCTCCTATGCTAGGAAACAAAACTCCCTGACCAACTGTTCCCTTTAGGTACCTCAGTAATCTGTGTCCCGCCTTTAGATGATTTACAGTTGGGCAATCCAGGAACTGGTTCAATTTTTGCACCGTAAATGATATATCTGGCTTGGTAATTGTGAGATATATCAGCTTACCAATTAACTTTCTGTAGCGTGTAATGTCCTCCAACAATTCAGAATCATTGTGCATCAGCTTAACATGGCTTTCGATAGGAGAAAATGCTGGTTTAGATCCTAGGAAGTTCATCTCTTCCAACACCATAGTGTACTTCCTTTGATTTATGTAAATTCCCTTCTGAGACCTTGCAACCTCAATCCCCAAGAAGTATTTCAATTCCCCCAAATCCTTAATCTGAAACTTGTGATGCAATGCGCTCTTAATCTCATGAATAGCGTCAATATCTTCACTAGCCACTATAACGTCATCCACATAAACTAACAGTATCAGCAATGATCCTTCATTCACTTTGGTGAATAGTGTATAGTCATTTCTTGATTGTGTGAATCCCTGACCCAGCAGAAAAGCAGTCAATTTTGCATTCCACTCCCTACTTGCTTGCTTTAACCCATATAGTGAATTCTGCAATCTACACACAAGATTGGGCTGAGGCAATTCTATTCCCTCTGGTGGTGACATATATATCTCCTCATGAAGGTCTCCATGTAAAAATGCATTGTTTACACCTAATTGATGAAGATGCCGACCAAACCTCGCCACCATGGCCAGTACCATCCTTACAGTAGCCATATTAGCCACTCGTGAGAAGGTGTCTAGGTAGTCTATGCCATATTGCTACGTGTATCCCTTTGCCACCAATCTTGCTTTATATCTCTCAATGGAACCATCAACTTTGTGCTTTATTTTGTACACCCATTTGCATCCAATTGGTTTCTTCCCAGAAGGTAATGGCACCAGCCTCCATGTATTGTTTGCTTCAAGGGCTGCTAGTTCATTTCTTATGGCCTCTTGCCACTAAGGCACTCCAGATGCTTCTGTGAAAGATTTAGTCTCTGCATGTACACCAACACTCAAACATATGTTATTTATTTTGGTGCCAAATAATCCATAGTGAAGTATTTGTCTAATGAGTGAGGAGTGGAGATATCAGCTGGGATTTGGTGTGCAAAGGTTTTAGATGCAATCTGATTACAATGATACTGTTGTAAATATGATGGTGGCTTTCTAATGCGTTTAGGATGACGAGATTTAGGTGGTTCAGGAAGACATATAGGAATATCAATGGCAGTAATGGGAATTTGAATTTGATTCTGAGGAACTGCTTGGCTTTGTGAGGGTGAATTAGCTGAGTAGTGCCTGGGTGAGTAAGCTGATGATTCAGAATCAAATGATTGAGTGAGATGATTTGAAGAAGATTGATGTTGGACTGAGGTTAACTGAGGGTTAGGCTGAGCTGGCTGTTGGAGAGGCTGAGTTAAATGTTGTCCTGATGAGGACTGACGCTGAGCTGAAGGTGATTGAGGGTGAGGCTGATCTGGTTGTTGGAGTTGGTTATTTGGTAGGTTAGTGCCCTCCCCAGATGGGTAACCCGATGATGTGGTAGTGTCTAGAGGAATGAAATGAGGGGCCAGCGAGAAGGAATGTGAATTAAGGTGATCATGGGTACTTCTTGATTGAAAAGAAAGGTGTATTCAAGAAATTGGACGTCTCTTGAAATAAAGATCTCTGAGGTTTTTAGGTCCTGAAGAATGTATCCTTTGGTTTATGGGAAATGCCTAGGAATATACACCTTTTTGAGCGGGGACTAAATTTGTCTTTGGATGGGGATGTATCAACAGCATATGCCAAGCATCCAAAGATTTTATGAATGGAATAATCTGGGACTTTATGATAAAGAAGCTCAAAAGGTGTATGGTGATGTAATAGTGGAGATGGTATGATGTTGATGAGATATGAGGCATGCTGCACACAAAACCCCCAATATTTAATGGGCAAGTTGGACTGGAATCTGAGGGCTCTGGCTATTGATAGGAGGTGGTGTTGTTTTCTTTCAAGAATGCCATTCTGTTGTGGTGTGTAAACACAACTGGTCTGGTGTTGTATTCCTTTATCAGCATAATATGAATTCATTTTGAACTCAAGTCCATTGTCAGTCCTAATGGTTTTAACAGAAGAGTTAAAATGCACATTTACAAAATTGCAGAAACTTTGAACAATGTTTCTGACATCAGATTTTGCTTTCAACAAATACACCTAGCAATATCTTGTATGATCATCTAATATAGTAAGAAAATATTTCTGATGATACAAAGTAGGGTGCCTATATGGGCCCCATATGTCCATATGAACCAGATCAAAAGGAGAATGGGATACAGAAGAAGAAGTTGGAAATGGTAGTCTCTTCTGTTTTGCTAATGGACAAACATTACATGTGTTAATATCATCTGAGACAGTTACTTGAGGATCAATTTTGTGTATGTCTTGAAATCTGGAAATAGCTGGATGGCCAAGTCTTGAATACCACAATATTGAGCTTGAGACAGAATTTGCACAAGTTTGAGGAGTAAGAGCATGAGGAGTGGAAAAATGAGGTTGATGAGAAGATCCAAAGAGGTGGTAAAGACCATGACTGACTCTAGCTGAACCAATCATCTTCTTGGTTACATTCTCTTGAACAGTACATATGTTGGAATGGAATGACATATCAATTTCACCAGACTCAGTCAGTTTGCTCAGTGACAGTAAGTTAAAATTAAAAGAGGGAACATGTAACACATTTTTCAATACAAGGAATGGACTGATTGTAACTGATCCTATATGTGTGACCAATGCAGATTGTTTATTAGGTAATTTTACTAACATAGAATTAACAGGATGGAATGAATCAAAGAGTGAAAGAGAATAGCTGATATGGTCAGTGGCACCAGAATCCAGAATCCACGTGTTTGAGGGTTCATGTAATACACTACCTTTCCTTTTATCAGAGGTACTGGAATACTGAGCTGACATAACAGCATGCTGCCCTCCACCAGCTTCTTTCTTTCCCTGATTGTTCCTCAGTTTTTCCTTATGATCCTGCAATAAACTCATCAATTGTATGTACTTTTCATGTGTAAACATGGGGATAGTATGTGAAACTGAGTTGACTGCCACTTCACTGTTACTTTCACTAGCCTGGCATCCATCATACTCAACTCCTTCATATCCAATGAACTCTTGTTCTCCCACTCCTTCAACATCAACACGGTTTACCTGGCCTCTTGGTTTATAACCTGGGGGTATCCATATTTCTTATAACATCTATCCACAGTATGCCCAATCATATTGCAATGTGTACAGACTGATGCTCTAGAGTTCCATTGGATGGACCTAGGATATTCCTTTTTGAAGCCTTTACCCACAGGTCTCTGCCATCCTTGGCCTGAGTTTCCAAATCCTCCAGGCCTAGGCATGACATTTCCCAACTTATTAACACCATTGATATTCATAACCATTGTTGAATTATTGCTAATCTGATTTTGCGTCCCTGAGTAATTCAATTTCCTCTTTAATTTTATAGCCATTGCAAAGGTGGTCTTAAGATCAGGCAATAGAACTGATAATAGAACCTGAGATTTCACAGTTTCAAACTCCTCATTGAGTCCTTTAATAAACTTTATCACATAGTCATCTTGAATAAACTTGTTAATCTGACTTGACACATTGCAAGTGCACCTATTACATATACAACTTGGAATAAACCTAAGGACCATTAATTCTTCCCATAAAAATTTCAATCTCATGTAATAGTCAATAACAGATATCTCACCTTGCTTAATAGCATAAAACTGCTCCTGCAAATCCGACAATCTAAACGCATCAGCGTTCCCATAACTATGCTTGAGGTCATTCCATATGTCAATTGCATTGTCAAACCACATCACGCTTTGTCCAATGGAAGGTATGACAGAATTTACAATCCATGAAGCCACCATGTTGTTTGCTTTGCTCCAGGCTGCATATCTTCGATTTCCTTCATCTGGTTTAACCACTGCACCAGTCACAAACCCAGTTGTATTTTTCGACTCCAGTGCTCTTCTAAACGTCCTACTCCAACCATGATAATTGTTTCCATCAAGCAAAGGCTGTACAAGAACGAGTGAGGGACTATCACTTGGATGAATATACAACAGATCCTCAAAAGGATCCACACCACCAACATGAAAATTGGATGATGAACTGGGAGAATTTACATTCGAGGCCATGAATGAACCAAAATTCATTAAATGCTACCACCGGAGCGCTCTGATACCATGCTTGAGGGGGGGGGGGGGTTAAAACTAAAGGCTTGACTATCAGAGAAGGGAATGACGAGGATCATGAGGAAGCAGACGATGATCCAGGTGAAATTGAGTGACAGCCTTAGGATTTAAGGTTTAATCAACGGTTGGTGACGAGAGAGGCGGTTATGGATGCACGTGATGTGAAGAACCTAGAGGTGGCACAAGGAGTGGTCTGGTAGCGGGGCAGAAGGACTTGGAGAAGACGGGTAGAAGGAGCCAAGGAGTTTAAATAGAGAGAAAAGACAAAATTGCCTTTATAGTCTAAGCAGTAACCGAATTAATTGTAGGGACAATCTTGTAATTTCACGTGAGCAGTTATTTTTTCTCTTCTTCTACATAGGTGTTCGATGTAATTCACAGAAGGCAGATTTTGGATATCTCCTTAATGAAGTTCTTTGCCTGCCTCTAAAATTCTCTCTCTTAAATTTTGGTGATCTCTTATGTTGTTTTTCATTCCTTTAAATTCATTGTAAATAGCTGTTGAGTTTTTTATTGATTCCTCGCTGTAAACCGCAAACTTCATTGCGGTGCTATATCATGCAAAAAACAGAGTTGATATAGCACTACAATGAAGTTTGTGGTTTACAGCGAGGAATCAATCAAAAAACTCAACAGCTATTTACAACGAATTCAAAGGAATGAAAAACAACATAAGAGATCACCAAAATTTAAGAGAGAGAATTTGAGAAGAAGGCAAAGAACTTCATTAAGGAGATATCCAAAATCTGCCTTCTGTGAATTACATCGAACACCTATGTAGAAGAAGAGAAACAATAACCGCTCACGTGAAATTAAAAGATTGTCCCTACAGTTAATTCTGTTACTGCTTAAACTATAAGGGCAATTTCGTCTTTTCTCTCTATTTAAACTCCTTGGCGCCTTATACACGTCTTCTCCAAGTCCTTCTGCCACGCTACCAGACCACTCCTTGCGCCACCTCCAAGTTCTTCACATCACGTGCTTCCATAACCGCCTCTCTCATCACCAACCATTGATTAAACCTTCAATCCTAAGGTTGTCACTCAATTTCACCTGGATCATTGTCTTCTTTTTCATGATCCTCGTCATTCCCTTCTCTGTTAGTCAAGCCTTTAGTTTTAACAATAACAACGTAAGTCTAACTATAAATTAAACATTAGTGGCATGTAAATAATACTACCAATACATCATAAATCAAACTGAAACATAAGAGCAGATGCATTTATTTTACCAGGATCTACAATGACAAACAAATTGGGTGGCCAGGATTGTAAAGATAAACCCAAACCTGTCTAGTTGGCTGTGTGTTCGTGTTAACCTTCAAATCCAATTTTCAGGTTTGGGGTTTGATAGGTTTTCCTAGTCAGAGTTACCGGGTTGATGAGTTGATGGGTCAAGTTAGCAAGTCATTTTTAGATTTGGTGGATTGATTGACGGTTGACATGTCATTTTCAGATTTGGACTGTCAATTGTGTTAGTATGCAGGTTAGACGTGTTCAACCTTATTATACTTCGAACATAAGATGACATAACATAAACATGTAAGAAATGTTTTGGATTTTCATCGGGTTGTGTAGAAATAAGCTCGGCAGAGATGTGCCGAGCAGAGCTCAATGAGGCCGACCTGGACAAAGACATGAGCTGAGCTTAAGGAGGCCGACCTGGACAAAGATGTAAACAATACTGAAGAATGAAGTCATGCCAAGCAGAGCTGAAGAAGGCTGACCTAAACAAGAAAGTGATGAGCTGAGGCAACGAGGCGAAGCACAATTGAGGCAGCAACGCATTAGGCAGAGCTGTTGTACTTAGGCTTGTAAACATTTATGTTTTTACTGTACATAGCATAGCTACATTGGTAACTAGCTGTTACCACAGCCGTTGTAATTTACAGAGACTGACAGTTAAACAGTAGATCGACAGTGACTGCTGTCCAAGTTAAAAAGTAGCCGTTAGAAATAGATTTCTCTCTCTATAAAAGGGACACAACATTGTAAAATTACATTTAACTTGAATGGAAATGAATTTCTTCAATCTCAACATGGTATCAGAGCTCCTCTAATTCAAAAAATACATACAAATCCATACTCTGTTTTTTGCAATTAAAATCTCTTCTTCAAAATGACTACACCGTCCAGCCTGACTGAATCTACTGAGGCCACTGCTACTTCTGAACAATTATCAGGAGTAGTGCGTGGTCCTCAACTCACTGATGATTCTTCCATAGCCATTACCAGTCACAAGCTAAACGGAGATAACTACCTCTCATGGTCTCGAGGGGTAAAAATGTACATCACTGGTAAAAGCAAGGAAGAATATTTATATCAGACAGTTCCTATTCCATTCGAAACTGATGCAAGCTTCCGTCTGTGGAATTCAAAAAACAGTATGATAATGTCTTGGCTGATGCGTTCTATGCAGTCAGACATTAATGATGACTTTTTAATGTACAAAACTGTTGTAGAAATCTGGGCTGCAGTCAAGGAGATGTATTCCAAACAGGATGACGTCTCAGAATTATACGAAGTTGAAGCTCATCTTCATGAGTTAAAACAGGGAAATCTTGCTGTCCACAAATACTACACACTACTTACCAAATTGTGGCAGCAAATCGATACTTTTGAAGTACATCAATGGTCCTGCACCACTGATGCTGCCCTTTACAAAGAAATCACAAAAAAAGAAGCGGGTTTTCTGTTTCCTAACTGGACTAAACTTAGAATTTGACACTGCACGAAATAAAATTCTAAGTACAAATCCACTACCAATCTTGAAGGCTGACTTTACTGAAATAAAACACGAGGAAAACCAGAAGAAGGTCATGATGGTAGGATCTGTCACTGTAGAATCCTCTGGTTTCTATTCTGAAAGGCCAACAGAAGCGTCTGGACTGGTTATTAAAAAACACTTTGCCTCCTTTAGGGGCAAAATGTGTAAGTACTGCAAGAAGGAAGTCCATACAGTCGATGACTGTTGGAAATTTCAAGGAAAGCTGGTCCGAGAAAGAAAATCATGGCCACCTCTGAAGACCAGCAATACTCCCTGGAGGCCACCACAAATCCCAATTACTGCTGGACACATTGCTGCTCAGTATGTGAGTAGCATACCCGATGCTGAGGTCACTACTAAGGAACATGTTGCCACCCTGTTTCAATTTCTGAATAAACAAGGTGGCCGAGCTGACCTGCATCAGGCAACCACGGCAGGCTACGTCCAGCCCAGCTCCAGCATCACATGGATAGTTGACTCTGGGGAAACTGTTCATATGACCAATGATGGTACACTTCTAAACTCCTATACTTTACTTTCTATACCTAAGAAGGTTAAAATTGCAAATGGAATTACTCTAGAAGTAATTGGAATAGGCTCTGCTATGATTAATAGGAAAATGACACTTAGAGATGTCCTTCATGTCCCTAGGCTAAGTTTCAATCTATAATCTATTGGAAAACTTAGTAGGGATAATAACTGCTTAGTATGCTTCTCATTTGAATGACTTATACTTGTCCAAAAGGGTTGAAACTTGCGCCAAAAGAACCTTAAGACGTGAGGCTATGACTCTGAAAAGTTTCGTGATTTTTGAATTTCGTTTACTATTTTTACCAACGTGATTAAAAACAATAAACAGTGCTGAGACTGAAAGTAAGTGCTGAAAGTAAATAACACCCGGAATGATATACTGGTTCAGTTATAAACAACCTACTCCAGTCTTCGAGGACACCTTCCTCGGTTAGCACTAATAACACAACACAAAGAACACCTTACCACAGGGTTGATGGAGTTACACACCAACTCCAACCCTTTACAAACCTTGTATGAGAATACAATGAACACGAACACCACCACCTTGCAAGTGCAAGATTGATCACACCTTGATCAATCTTTTACAACAATGAAAAAAATATGTGGTGGTTTATATGAAGCCTATTCAAGTATATGAATGTAAGTACAATAGGATTTTAGAGAGAAGAAAGAAAGAAGGTGTAGAAAGAGAGATGAAAACGTTTTTGGCCTTGTATGCTTGTGAGACTTGTCTTCTTTTTGTCTTGCTCTTCTATTTCCTTTTAACATTGGTGGCTGCCCCCTTTGTCACTCTTTACTCTCTTGAAAATTATCTTCTAAGTCCTCTGAAGAGTGTATTGCATCATTGTGACATGTCCTTGCTTACTTTACATCTCCTCATTGGATGATCATTAAGCTCTTGCTTACTTGGCACTCATTGATTGGATGGATGTTGTCATCACTTGATGACTAGATAAAACTGAAATTAAACCTCAAAAAGCATGTGCCAATTAGCCATAAACTAATTACCATAAGTCTCAAGATCATCCCACAAAATTAGCTAGGCAAATAACTCCAAGATGCCTTAAGAAAATCGGCCATTACACCCTTTTGCACATGCTGAAATTTCAGCATGTGTAACATTTGCATTTATTTCAAAATATTTCCAAGTTTACTTTGATTTAATCCAAGAAATCAATCACTATTTAGTGCAAGACATTCTTATCATTTTTGGAATAAAAATTGGTCACCAACAAGGACTAAATTTTGGCCAACATTCATTCCACACATGCTGACATTTTCAGCATGTGTGATATGCAAATATATCACTATTTTTAATTCCATAAAATATTCAAAATATTTCCATGCTATATAAAAATTAATTTACTTAATTCAAGAAGTAAAATATGTCTCATAAAGATGATAAAATCGGCCAGCCTTTAACACACATGCTGAAATTTTCAGCATGTGTCACAAATGTGACAAGATTTGAAATGTTACCTTGTATAGCTTCTTTCTTTATGTCACCAACATTGTATGCTTCATTCTTGACCAATCAAGATGCCAACAAAGCTCCACATATGATCCAACATAGCTGGTTTAAGCGTGTGACATGAAGATACATGTGCTGAATTTTATTTTTGCAAAGTTTGTAAAATAGTGCACATTTAATTATACACACATGGTGTATTCCAATCAGCCCTTAATTGAATTTTTAGAACATTTTGAGATGTATGAAATATGTAAAAAGTGTCTAGATACATGTTATATGCCATGCCAAAAATGTTCCATGTCTCGTGTACGTAGAAAACCGAATTTTCGACGTTTATCGATTACCCGATTTTTCTCTAATTAAACTCTAACTTTTTGCACATGTTATATATATAATGTTACACATAATATAAAAAATTAAACTTTAATATTCAGCACTTAGGCTGATCTTAAAGTGGCGCCTAAACCATGTGACAAAATTGAAATTGGAATATCCACAATTTGGCCTTAATGTGGGGTGATTTGTGTGTGCCAACATGTAATGATTTTATGGCTGTACATATCATGAAAGCCACGAAATTTGTGACCATTTTTGAAGTGTATGGGCTGGCCATCTATTTATGGCAAGTACGTGACACGTTGGTGAAGTTTTGGTATTCGCCCGATACGAGAATTTTTTGTTTAGAACCTTTTAAAATATGAGTTAAATATAGTGGTGTGACGTACGTACATAAAATATATAACGTGTCGGTAGTACGTTGGAATAAATGTGTATGTGCCTTTTTCAAAAAAAAATATGAATATATATATATATATATATATTCAAAATGTCGTGTATATGGAGATGGAGAACTTTCCTTTCTTCAACTTGTTGCCTTTGTGCCTTTTCCAAATAAAGCTTCCTTTAATGAACTACTTAGTTTAATTAACTAAGTACTTCATTTAATGAACTAGTTTAGTTCATTAATGGTGGCACCTGAAAATAGTTCAAACACAACAAATGTTTGCCATTTGATGTAAGCTTTAAAGCTTCATGGCTCGTTAGTACGACAACATTATATATGAACTATATAAGGCAAGTTTTATGCAAAAACGTGTCATGTCATAAAATATGTTATGCATTTCTTTAATACACGTTATTTAAACCATGCATTTTGAAATCACTCAAACCCCTTTTTCTCAACAAAATGCTTGGGGTAAAAACAGGGAAGACGTCCGTACATAAAGAGACGTGGTGGTGGAATGAGGATGTGCAACAAAAAATAAAAGACAAACAAAGGATTTTTAGAGAGATGTTAAGCTGCACAAAGGGGGAAGAGAAATTGAGCTTGAATGTGAATTACAAAATCGCCAGGAAGGAGGCGAAGAAGACAGTGACAGAGGCAAAGACTGCATCTTATAAAAAGATGTATGAATGACTAGAAATAAAAGACTGAGAGCAGGATATGTTCAAGATTGCCAAAGTTAGGGATCGAAAGAGACAGGACCTAGGAGGCGGGAAGTTTATAAAAGGAGAAGATGGACATATGTTAGTCAACGCACAAGACATCAAGTTGCAATGACAAACATACTTTCACAATCTTTTCAACGATGGTAGTGCCGACTACGAAGAACGAGAAAGCATCACTAACTAACAACAACAACATAATAACTCCGACTGTCAAAACATCACACAAGGAGAGGTGATAAGAGCATTGAAGAAGATGGGAGGAGCTAAAGTGGTTGGCCTAGATAACATACCTATTGAGGCATGGAAGTATTTTGGAGAGGAAGGGGTTCAATGGCTAACTACTCTGTTCAACCGTATTTACAAAGCAGGAAAGATGCTAGATGAGTGGAGAAAGAGTGTCGTGATCCCCCTATATAAGAACAAAGGAGACGCACAGTGTTGTGGGAACTATAGATGGATTAAGTTGCTAAGCCATACCATGAAGTTATGGGAGAGAGTAATCGACACTAGAATTAGGAGAGAAACTAAGGTTACGGTGAGCCAATTTGGTTTTGTGCCAGGAAGGTCAACTACGGAAGTAATAGACATCCTCAGGAGATTAATGGAGAAGTATAGGGAGAAGAAGCGTGATTTACATATGGTTTTCATCGATCTTGAAAAAACGTATGATAGTGTGCCACGTAGCCTGATCTGGGATAGTCTGGATGCAAGAGGGATCCCTATGAAGTATATAGACATAATTAGAGACATGTATGCTAGGACGAAAGCAACCGTTCGTACGCCTATGGGGAATACGGACTTCTTTCCAATGGAGGTAGGCCTCCATCAAGGGTATGCGTTGAGCCCATTTCTTTTTGCAGTTGTTCTTGACGAGTTGTCAAAGCTGATATAGGAGGCGGTTCCGTGGTGTATGCTTTTTGATGACGATATTGTATTAGCCGTAGAGAATAGACATTCTCTGAGTATGAGACTAGAGCAGTGGAGAGGTGTTTTAGAAAGAAAAGGCTTAAAGATTAGCCGTTCTAAGACTGAGTATCTGCACTGCGACTTCAGCGGCGTAGCCGACAGTGAGAATAGCCGGCTCACCATCGATGGTCAAGTGTTACCACAGGTAAATAATTTTAAGTACCTAGGATCATTTGTGCAGCAGAATGAGGACATAGATAGTGATGTAGCGCATTGAGTTCAAGCAGGCTGGTGTAGATGGAGGGCGGCCTCAGGGGTGCTGTGTGACAAGAATTTCCCAACTGAATTAAAGGAAAACTTTTATAGGGTGGGAGTGCGCCCAGCAATTCTATATGGGACAGACTGGTGGGCCATCAAAAGGTCACAATTGCAGAAGATGGAAGTGGCAGAGATAAAGATGTTAAGGTGGAAGTGTGGGCATACAAGGCTAGACCGGATCAGAAACGAGGTGTTTCGAGAAAGATTAGGCATGGCTAGTAAACAGATAAGATATGGGAGGGAAGAATGAGATGGTTTGAGCATGTCAAGCGGAGACAGACATCAGCGTCTGTCAGAGCAATTGAAAGCCTCATTGTAGAGGGGAACATGAGTAAAGGCAGGCTCAAACCGACTTGAGATGAGCAGATTAGGCACGACCTACTAGATTTGCATATCTTTGAGGACATGGTCTATGATAGTAGTTAATGGAGACATAAGATTAAGGTTAATGAGGTTAACAAGGTATATGTCATATATAGGGACACCTTAGAGTATATTTAGGGACATCGATAAACGTAGACACTATCTACGCTTTAGGTTGACTTTGCATTTGTTTGCTTATGTTTTAATGTTGTTTTGCATTACATGTACATATACACGTTAAATGTTATGCACATATACACGTTCTCTCACTAACACACTATCATAGCATATCTCTATTATCATGTTATTTATGCAGGTGCATATATAGCCGGAGGTCTCACTGGAAGCATACTCTCTATCCCTTGGGACAGAGGTATTGTCTGCCTACCACTTACCCTCCCCAGACCCTGACGATAGCTTATACTGTCGTTGGGATATACTGGATACGGATGATGATGGTGATGATGATGATTAAGAAATTCTGAATCTATTTCTAAAAATGATAAGGGTATAGAGTTTAAATCAAATGAATACGTCTCTACTTCTTCTGATCGCGTCATGATAGTGACACAGATTCCGATGATGAAGATTTAATCACGATGGCTAAAATATTAAGAAAGATCTTGAGAAAATCAATTAAAAACAAACACAAGTCTACTTCATCTAAGAACCATAGAAATAAAAATAATGAGGAAATAAAGTGCAATGAATGGGGGAACTTGGACACTTGTCATATGATTGTCCGAACAAGGACAAACAAACGAACAAATACCTTGACAAGGATCGGATCAAAACTAGACTCGTCTCAGAACCTAAACAAAGGAGAAGAGCCTTCAAAGCCTTCACTTGGAGTGATTCATCCGACTCTGAGACTGACGATACGAAAGAACAAACGGCATAAGTATGCTTTACATCTAAGGCATCAAATGAGGTACCTTCTGACTCTGATTCTGAATATTCTTATGATGACGTATTTAGTCAATATTTAGAGTTGCATAAGTTCTCAAAGACTCTTGCAAAAGAAAAGAAACGATTAATTGAAGACAAGAAGTATTTAGAATCCTCTAACACGAACCTTGTTTCTCAAGTAAATGATTCAAAAGAAGAGTCGTCTTGCATCATAAATGCATTAAAATTAGAGATCTCATCATTAACGACACAAACTGATGAAATGAAATCCGAGATTTCAAACTTAAAATCAAGGAATATAGATCTAGAAAAAATGGTAAAACAATTTGACACTGGTACAAACATGCTAGATCACATCACTTCTTCACAAAAGCATGATAGCGACTAAACCGGATTAGGATACGTTGAGAAAAACGAGACATTAAATAAATCAACAAAATTCATTCCGGCTATGAAAATAGATGCGTCTAAGATATATGTGGCGCCTAGGAAGACGCCTAGATCCCCCTATGTCATCTCATCGTGCTTCATCATCATATCATATGAGATATAATTTTGCACCATACAAATATGAAAAGAAACCATTAATGCATACACAACATTCATTTACCGAAAATGCATCCAGATCACGCCCCGTACATGCAAACCGAAATGCTAATCAAAAACAAAGATCATACTATGTGCTTGATGGGATTCTCGGCCAAAGGCCAAACGGATTTGCCCCTAACATATATTATATTGTGTTTGCATCTATTCTCTCACTTTTTGGAAGACCTAGAAAGGTCACCCAAATTGGGTACCAAAAGGGACATGTGCAAAGGGTCGAATAAGTCACACTTAAGAACGCAATTGAAATGCATGTTTTTTAATTGTTACTTCTTCCTTACATGCACTTTTGATTTTATTTCCAAAATAAAGGGTGAGAGAATGCGTGATTTAAGGGAGAGAGAGAGTGATTGATTACAAAAATCAAGGGGGAGAGAATTCAAAATTTGAATTTGTGCACGATTGGAGGGGGAGCGACTAAATTTAAATCATGAACTTAGGTTATTTTGTAAATAATCAAAAGGGGGAGATTGTTGATAAAAAGGAGTTTGTTGATTCACAAAATGCATGATTTAAATAACGTGTGCTAAAGAAATGCATGACACATTTTATGACTTGTCATGTTTTTGCGACAAACTTGCCTTATATACTTTATATATAATGTTGCAGTACTAACAAGCCATGAAGTTTTAAAGCTTACATCAAATGGCAAACAATTGTTGTGTTTAAACTATTTTCAGCTGCCACTATTAATGAACTAAACTAGTTCATTAAGTGAAGTACTTAGTTAAATGAACTAAGTAGTTCATTAAATGGAGATATATTTGAAGAAGGCATGGTGGCAACGAACATGGAAATGGAAAGTCTCCTCTCCTTATAATCCACACGTTATATATATATATATATATATATATATATATATATTCAGATTTTTTATATATAAACATGCATACACAAAAGTAATCCTCTCATGCGGTCCGGCGATCACACGCTTCGGCGGTAGTAGCCGCCGCCGCCTCAGGCTGTCTCTTCCGCTATTGACTTAACGCCGTGATCAGCGATTCCGACTCCCTGATCCTGTGCAACATCAAAGCTGTTCACTTTTTCGCCATTCCCCTTGCCATGGCGGCTGCACCGACATTTGCTGCAGTCGTTGCCGGAGCCAATGCTACCCCGACTATCTCAATTTCGCCGAAGCCGGCTACGCGCTACAATGGTATCCCTATGGTTTCATTCCTTGATTCTGAAATTGAAGCTCTTGCTGCTCCATTCCGATATTCACTAGTTGGCACTTTTTGGTATGGTCGTCCACCGTTAAAAAGTATACGAGAGGTTTTTGAGAAAATTGGGTTTCATCATGATCTTCGGATTACACTGATTGATCAAGCACATATTTTGATGAATTTTAGCAATGAGGCCGACTATCTGCGATGTTTTTATCGACGTTCTTGGCATATATCTGGGTGCCACATGAGGGTTACGAAATGGACTGTTGATTTTGATCCTTCATCCGATGTCCCCATTGTACCGGTTTGGATTGCCCTCCTAGCGTTACCGATCCACCTCCATCATCGGGAAGCGCTCTTTGAAATCGTCCAGACCATTGGCTTGCCGATTAAACTTGATATTTCAACCTCCGAAGGACTGCGACCATCTGTAGCTCGAGTGTGTGTGGAGATTGATGTATCTCAAGAATTGCCATAAAAGATATATCTACAAGCAAAAGGACGCTTAATCTTGCAGACAATTGTTTATGAAGATTTGCCCTTATTCTGCACTGCCTGCCGCAGTCTGGGACATGCAATCGCTGCATGCCCACCTAAAGGAGCGTCCGGTATACTGCCGCCTCCTCCTCCGCCTCCTCCAGCTCGTCAGCCCAAGACGCGCTGGACTCCGGTTAAGCGCAAATCATTAGGACATCCCCCGGATCAGGAGAAAACTTCCACTGGAGATGATAACGTGGGCCAAAATGTGCAAGCGCCGTTACATTCGGTTGAGCCAACAAGGGCTCAAGATGATCTCTGTGCCGTGGAACATGCCTCAACAGATAATGTTCCGTTGCTGCCTATCCCGGTTGTTCCACGTCGTAAACGTCGATCCCGTAAGGATATACCCCCTTGCCGCCATCAACCATTTTGACGCGTAGTGCATCACATGTTATTCAGGGAAGTTCCTCTAACCTTACTCAATGAATATATTAATATGGAATATTCGAGGCATGCGTGCCTCCTTGCCGCGTCTACACCAATTAATTAGAGAACATCGACTGAATTTACAAGCTTTGATTGAACCTAAACATACCCTGTCACAAATAACTGGGTTTGGTTTGCGTCTTGGCTTTTTGCAGTTTTATGCCTCGCAATCAGAACATATCTGGTTTTTTTGGCGTGATAATGAGTTCTGTTTGCTTGCCATGCAGGATAATGATCAAGTGGTCCATTTCACATTACTGTCTCTATCACTGCAGTATACCTTTGTGCTCTCGTTGGTCTATGCAAAACATACACCCTCCCAGCGTCACATTCTATGGCACTCCTTGTGTGACTTCGCTACGACATTGCAATTACCCTGGCTTGTGGGGGGCGATTTCAATACTTTTAGATCTCTGGACGATCATAGTGGAAGATCCACTCCTTCTCTAACAGCTTTACAAGATTTTAATGAGTGTATCGAAGCATTCTCTCTTATGTCACCTCCATATCAAGGCACTAGATTCACATGGGTAGAAGGAAGAGGCCTTGGCCGTGTGCGACGTCGATTGGACTGGATATTTGTCAACTCTTTGTTTCAACATGGGTTTGAGACTTTGCAGTTAACTCATTTACCTCGCGCGACATCTGATCACACTCCGCTACTATTGTTATGTAAAATGAGTTCTCCGCCTTGCCATCGCTCATTTCGCTTTTAGATGCCGGGCTCCATCATTCGGATTTTCAAACCTACGTGCAAAATTCTTGGTTATCATATTCAACAACGGGTGGCATGCATGGGTTCTATACAAAGTTATTTTCCCTAAAGAAAGATATACAAAAGTGGAATAAAGATGTCTTTGGGAACATTTTCAGCAATCTGAAGCATGCAGAGGACCTGTTGAGTAGCGCAGAACATAGTTGGGATGCAAATCCCACGGAAGAGACGCGACAGGCCTACTATAAGGCCAAGGCTGACTATTTGCTTGCATCGAATTATGAACTGCAATTCTGGATGCAAAAGGCAAGAGTAAAATGGCTAAATGAAGGTGATGCTAATACAATATACTTCCACTCACTTGTCAAAGGTAAACGCACACACCTTCGCATACAGCAAATTCGAAATTCTGCGGGCACCCTGTTAACTAGTCCGGATGATATCATGGCTTCTGCGGTCGAGTTCTATACAGAACCACTCGGAGATCCTTTCACACATCGCATGCATAATATCTGAGCAAGACAACCTCATGCTTACATAGCTTCCGTCGGAGTCAGAGGTAAAGAGGGCAGTGTGGAGCCTAGATCCTCAAAATGCAGCTGGACCGGATGGTTTTCATGGAAATTTTTATCGTTCATGCTGGACCATAATACATTCTGATGTACTTAAAGCGATGCAGGAATTCTTTCTTGGGGATCCGCAACCAACAGTTATGGCTAGTGCTTTACTTACTTTGATTCCAAAAACGTAATCACCACAAACATTTAGCGACTTTCGTCCCATCTGTCTTACGAATTTTTTGAGTAAAGTCTGTACTTGTATTATCGCCACACGATTGGGGACACTATTGCCAAGATTAATCTCGTCGGAGCAAACAAGATTCTTACCCGGACATGATCTTTCAGCACAAGTATTATTGGCGCAGGAAATGATACATATGATGGATAAAGGGGGATCTCAACTATGCTTGAAATTAGATATGATGAAGGCATTTGACCGGGTAAGATGGGAGTACCTTGAGCTATTATTGCGCAAATTCGGGTTTTCAGATTTCTTCATTCGGGTTGTTATTAATCACCTACGTGCCACTACGCTGTCAGTTTTAATAAATGGGCAGCCATCGTCATCATTTCGCCCATTTAGGAGAGTAAAGCGGGGTGATCCGTTGTCCCCATTGCTGTTTATTTTATCATCAGAGGGTTTTAGCAGAGGCTTAAAGTCACTTGTCGCAGCAGGCCACATCCAATCCTTTCGGCTGGGTCGTATTCCCTTTGCCATCACCCACTTGGCCTATGCTGATGATCTACTTATTTTTCTTCGGGGAACGCAGCATAACCTTAGCCGTTTTCATGCATTCTTAACTAAGTATGAAGCTGCATCGGGACAAAAGGTTAATTTTCACAAAAGTAGTTTCATCCCTTCGGCAAATATCACACCACATCAGCGACGGACATACAAGGACATTCTTGGTATGCGGCTTGCATCTCTTCCTTTTCGGTATCTGGGTTCATATCTTCATAAAGGTATTAATAGATCAGTGTATTGCTCCTCGCTGTTGCAACATATGGAGGACAACCTGCAAGGTTGGCATGCCCGTCTGCTCTCCCAAGCAGGACATCTAGTTCTGCTCCGTTCAGTGATTGCTGCACTTCCGCTCCATATTTTAGCAGCAGGTGGTTTACCAAAATCAGTCATCCGAATAGTCAACAGAAAGATGTCGTCTTTCTTTTGGGGAAACCGGCATCATTGGGTATCATGGTCAAGAATTACATTTCCTATTGAAGAAGGTGGATTAGGGCTTCGTGATCTTAATATGTTACAACAAGCATATCGTTGCCGAATTTGGTGGACATACCAAAAAAATGACACTTTGTGGAGTCACTATATGCATATGAAATATGGCAGAAAGGGAGATTATAGGCCACGACTTCCAGACTCCACGATATGGAAGTTAATCTGTCAGATACATCACACGTGCATCTCCCAGACGACCGGCTTGGGATCTTTCCTTTCGTGGATGCCGACTCCTACTGGGGAATTCACTCTCAAATCGACCTACGATATTTGTCAGACATCAACATCCACACAGCTGTCGGCAAAATTTATTTGGTTCAAGCAGCATTCTCCATCCACAAAAATTTTGCTGTGGCGCATTTTTAATTCTGCTATGCCATTTGAGGACTATATAGGCCGATACTCTGTGGCACGCCCTACGAGTGTCCGTTTTGCAAGCAGCATTCAGCCTCAGTTGATCATGTTTTCCTCCGCTGTGATCGCATTTGTCAGGTTTGGGCCTTTTTTGCGTCAGAACTTCAGGGGTTCCTTCCGACATCGTTAAGTCTGCGACAATATTTGTTATCTTGGTGGTATCGCTCCACATCTTCAACATTATCTGGGGTTTTAAAAATTGTTGTCCCGGCTATAACAGTTTCCAACATCTGGAGGCACTATGCTCAGCTCATATATGGGGATTCTACATCCTTTTCGGCCACAATGCTTAGGAATTCCATACAATTTGACATTCATATGTGGATTCAGAAAATACAGGGATCCAAACTTTTAGCAGGACCAAGTCTTTTCCTCTCATGGATCCCACGATTTCGTCCTCCGCGCCTCCGGATTGTTAGATGGAAATATCCACTGTCAGGTAGACTCAAATTGAATGTTAAAGCAGCAGTTGGCCGTCGATATGCTGCGGGGGGGGGGGGGGGCAATCTTGCGAAATCATACTGGTGCTTGTGTGCGTGCCATCTCCTTCCGTCTGCCTCCATGCACGCCTTTGCTGGCAGAAATTCAGGCTACTCTATTTGGTCTTTTATACTTTCTTCCCTTCTTCCGATCGATTGTGATAGAATCTGATTGTGCACAGCTGGTGTCAAGGCTACATCAACCGCAACAGTTTTTTGGTAATTATCACCTGCACCTCTTACATTCGTTACTCCAGTCACATAGATTAGAAATAACTCATACGTATCGAGAGACCAATATGGCAGCTCACTACTTAGCTCAACATGCAATGCTTTGTCTTGAGACAGGCTATTTTAATAGTCATAATCTCCCAGCCTTGGTACGAGCCTCACTTATTCTAGATCTCACTTCGGCTAACCTGCGCACAGGCTGATGTTCATGTCTTCCTAATGGATTGGCGCACTTCAGATTGTTCTGCCCGTACCATTTTGGATACGGGCAGGCGCGGTATGACTTATCTTCCTCTGCTCAACTGCTGCATCTTATATATTCTCAGCATTTATAATGTTTTCTTTTCTTTCTCGGTATTTGGCTGGCGGCTCAATTACACTTCACAACCGGATTGGTGCAACCATGGTCGCACTACACAAGTCTTCCATCAGGATTGGCAGTTTTGCGTCCTCTCTGCCTGTACTCTATTGGGTGCAGGCAGACTCGGTATGTTTTATATTCATTCAAACTACTGGATTTTCGTATATCTTAATCGGCCCATTCACATTTTCTCTGCTTTCTTTGTATATGACTTACATCGACACAATGATGGGTTTCTCAGGCTTCTGAGATTACATTACATTACGAGCATCTTTCGAGCAACATTCTTCACACCACAAGTCATGGCATACACACCGAAGCAGCTACCTCCTGATGCAAGTCTACCACATGGTTTGGCGTGTCTTGATATCTCTGCTGGCACATTAGCTTGTGCAGGCAGGCATGGTATGATCTTCATCCGATTCATTTCCCCCATTTCATTCTGTCATATATTTCTGCTTTACTCAGCCATTCGCTTCTTTTCTGCATGGACGTGGACACAGTTTGCCCTCACTTTCCCGCCCGTTCACATGAGTGCCGTTTTGACAAGGGACCAGCATCAGACGAAGATGTTCGTCAGGATCTTGATTTTAGTGCAGTTGTGTAACATTCAAGATTATTTTTCTTTTCACTTATCTGATAGAGTATATCAACACTCTGTTTATATAAATATGTACGCTTTTTCTTTCGTCAAGGTTTTATCCACAAGGGTGGTTTTACTTGGCAAGGTTTTAATGCGGCATATCATATATAACATGGATGTTGATAATCGCTTACTGCTTCTCTTAGCATCTTTTATTTATTGTAATAAGGTTTTCCTCCGCCATAAGTGAGGGTTCATGCCAATAAAATTTTTCTTTTTTTTTAAAAAAAAATATATATATATTCAGATTTTTTTAAAAGACACTATACACATATATTCTAACGTACTATTGACACGTTATATATATTACGAACGTACGTAAACGTCACACCACTATACTTAACTCATATTTATGAGTATATTTAGGTCTTATATCATATGATATAAGTCATGGTGATGACAAAATTATAACGACACGTTACAAGGTTCTAAACCGAAAATTGTCGTATCGGGTAACTACCAAAACTTCGGCAGCGTGTCACGTACTTGCCATATATAGATGGTCAGCCCATACACTTCAAAAATGACCAGAAATTTCGTGGCCAACAGGTTACATTCAGTCATAAAATCATTCCATGTTGGCACACACAAATCACCTCCAATTAAGGCTAAATTGTGGAGATTTCAAATTCAATTTTTTGTCACATTGGGCGCCACTTTAGTACAGCCATTAGAGCTGAATATCTACTATATTTTACGTATATTATGTGTGACATAATATATATAACATGTGCAAACCATTTGAATTTAATCGAAGAAAAATCGTGTAGACAAAAGTCAAAAATTCGGTTTTCTATGAACACAACATATGGAACGTTTTTGGCATGACATGTAACATGTATCTAGACACTTTTTTCATATTCAAGACATATTAAAGTGTACTAGAATATTCAAATTAGGGCTGATTGGAATATACCATATATGTGTAATTATTGTGCAAATTTGACAAAGTTTACAGAAGTGAAATTCAGCACATGTTGAAGAAAAGTGCACGCCATTCTCAGCCTTGGTGGAGCTTATGTAGAGCTTAGTTGGCATTTTAATTGGTGGAAAATAAGCCACACATGATGGGTGACCTTGAAGAGGGCAACACACAAGGAAAGATTTCAAAAATGCAACACATGCTGAAAATTTTCAGCACATGTGAATAGTGGCCAAATTTACTATGCTCTTGTCCTTAATTTACATCCCAAAAATTAAGGGATTAATTGTTGATTATTTGGCAACATTTCAAACTCTTTTTGGCACATGTTTTTCTCAGATTTTAAAGCTACTAAATGGTGACAAGATTCATCCAATCATAAAGTGCCAAGTAAGCAAAGCCAAGACATTCATCCAATCAAGTTGTGCCAAGTAAGTAAGATGGTGTCACATCTACACAAGGTATTCTTCCAAGGACATAAAAGAGAATTCTCAAGGCGAGGAAAAGCCCTAGGGGGCAGCCAACTTGATTAAAAAGAAGAGAAGAGAGCCAAACAAAAGCAAGACAATTCTCATATTCTTGCAAGTGCAAAAATTGTCTTCCACTTTCTTCTTCTACCTTTCTTTCTTCTCTCTCAAACCTATTGTTCTTATGTTCAAATATATTGAATAATCTTTGTATAGACCACCATACACGCTCATTGTTGTAAAAGGTTGATCAAGGTGTGATCAATCCTTCATCCGTTCGGTGGTGGTGTTCGTAAAAGGTGTGATTGCTTGTAACGTTTGTGTAAAGGGTTGGATTTGATGTGTAACTCCAGCAACCCTTATGGTAAGGTGTTATTTTTTAGTGATAACCGAGGAAGGTGTCCTCGAAGACTAGAGTAGGTTGATTTAACCGAACTAGTATAAAATTCCTTGTGTTCTTTACTAGACTGCACAGTATTTTCAGTTTCCAGCACTTTGCATCCATTTCGTCGCAATCTTAAAAATAGCAAATGAATTTCAAAAATTGTAAAATATTTCAGAAAAATAACCACACCTCTTAAGTTTCATTTTTCGCAAGTTTCAACCCATTTGGATAAGTATAAGTCATTCAAACGTTAATAGTTCTGAGACAAGTGTAATCTGATTTTCAGACTTGCAAAGGTTTAGAACTTGAACGTATTTGACATACTTCTCAAAGGAATTTTTCAAAACTTCTTCAACCCATTTAAATACATATAGTAAGAGGTTTTTCATTAAAGTTTCAGACCATTTGGAGCTCCGGATTAATCGGAATAAATTTTTCAAATCAGAATACTGTTTCTTGCAGATTTGCGCAATCTGACCACAAACGATTTTTCAATGGGTTAGAGGTTGAGTTTTGATCTGAAATGTTTAGGAGATACTCAGAACATATGAGATTAGACTCTCTCAAAATTTTAGAATTTGTGAAGGCCTGTAACCTAGTTTTTCAAACATTGCAAAATAGGACCTGAAAACAGAAACTGTTTTCAGAAGTTGGGTTTTTGGGTCAAAACATTTTAAAAACCAAAATTTCCGCACCCGCTATTCACCCCCCCTCTAGTGGTGCCTTACAGGTCCTACAAACCGTACACTTATGGATATGATGCGTAGTATGATGAGTCAAACTACGCTACCGTTATTCCTTTGGGGAGAAGCGCTTAAAATCGCAGCTTAGATCCTCAACTGAGTACCAACAAAAGCAACGATAAAGACACCTTATGAGTTATAGACTAAGAGAAAGCCTAGCCTTAACCACATAAGGGTTTGGGGTTGTCCAGCAGAGGTGAAGCCTTACAAACCAAATGAAAGACAGCTGGACACCAAAACAGTTAGTTGCTATTTTGTTAGTTACGCGAAAAGATCATGAGGGTATACATTCTACGATTCCATAAGTAAAGTGTTTTTCGAGACAAATTTGGTAAAGTTCTTTGAGGATACTTTGGTTTCGGGGGGAACTGTAGGATCTGCAAGGCACCACTAGAAGGGGGGGTTGAATAGATGGTGCGGAAAGTATGCTTTTTAAAATTTCTTTAACCTTGAACAATTCAAGTTCTGAAAACAGATTCTGTTTTCAGAACCTGTTTTAAAACGTTTTTAAAACCAGGTTAGAGGTCTCCAAAAATTATGAAATTTTGAGAGAACTTAGCCTCAGATGTTATGAGGGTCCCCTAAAAATTTCAAATCAAAATTCAACCTTTAACCCCTTCAAAAACCGTTGGCACTCAGATTGTGCAAATCTGCCAGAAACGGTAGATGGTTTTGAAAAATTAATTCCTATTTGTGTGAATGTCCAAATGATCTGCAAATTTGACCAATAACTCCTCACACACTATATTGAAATGGGTTGAAACAGTTTTTGAAAATTCTTTTGGGAAGTAGGTCAAATATCACCAAAGTCTCAACCTTTGCAAGTCTGAAAATCAGACTGCACTAGTCTCAGAACTTTTGATGTTTGACTGACCTATACTTGTCCAAAAGGGTTGAAACTTGTGCCAAATTAACCCTAGAACGTTTATGTATGTTTCTGGAAATTTTTATAATTTTTAGAAAACGTTTACTATTTTTGAGAATGTGAACAATATGAGTAAACAGCGCAGAAACTGAAACGTAAATGCAGAAAGTAAATTGCACCAAGAATTTTATACTGGTTCGGTTATAAACAACCTACTCCAGTCTTCAAGGAACACCTTCCTTGGTTCACACTAATTTCACACACGTAGTACACCTTACCGCAGGGTTGATAGAGTTACACCTTAACTCCAACCCTTTACAAACCTTGTATTGTGAGTACAATTCACATGAACACCACCACCTCGCTAGAATGAAGATTGATCACACCTTGATCAATCTTTTACAATGATGTATGAATGGTGGTTTCTATGAAGCCTATTCAAGGATGAAAGAAGTAAAATACAATAGGCTTTTTACAAGAGAAGAAAGAAAGAAAGTGTAGGAGAAGAAAGCTTTTGCACTTTGATCACTTTTGAATATGATTCTTGGTGTTATTTTTGTTTGTTCTTCTCTTCTCCTTTTTATGAAATTGCAGCCGTCCCCTTAGCCTCTTTCCCCTCTTGAAACTTTCCTTTTAATTGCTTGAGAGAGTGTGAGACATCATGGTGACAATGTTTTGCTTGCTTGGCATCATTCCATTGGACCATCATTTAGTCATTGCTTACTTGGCACCTCTTGATTGGCTCAATGTTGTCATCATTTGATGACATGGATAATCTGAATAAAATACTGAATATTTGCCAAATAATCATCACATAATACATTCCATAACTTGAGAGATATTCACATAAATTGTGAGACATAAAATTCCTTTCTTTCCATCTCAAAAAATCGGCCATATCAAATTGTTAATGCTGAAATTTTCAGCATTTACCATGTGTGATAAATCAATATTTCTTCCATTTTTCTTTGAATTTCTTCCATAAAAATACATCCATTATTTAAGGCAAGTCTTGCTACAAGATTGAGAATGAACTTGGACACCAAAAGGAGACACCATTCGGCCACAACCCTCCTCAAACATGCTGAAAAATTTCAGCATGTGTGATATGAAGAATATCACACTTAATAACCTTACATACAATTCAAATCATTTCCATAACTCCTTTGATTTATTCCTTAATAAAAAAATTGACAATTTATATTCCTTAATGATGAAGAAATCGTCCATGGCTAGTGTGACATGCTGAAATTTTCAGCATGTGACATAAGAGAGGTGTATGTTGAAAACTTACCTTTTGTAGCTTCTCTCTTTGATTCATCAACATTGTATGATTGATTCTTGACCAATCAACATGCCATCAAGGCTCCACATGTGCTCCACATCAGCTGTAGGTGGCGTTGAGTATGTATATACATGTGCTGAAATTTATTTTTGCTAACTTTGAAGAATAGTGCACATTTAATAATACACACATGTAATATTCCAATCAGCCCTTAATTTAATTTTCTAGAACACTTTAAGATGTATATTATATGTAAAAAGTGTCTAGATACGTGCCACATCATGTTCAAGAAAAACGTTCCATGTCAAGTGCGTAGAAAACCGAATTTTCGATATTTATCGATTACCCGATTTTTCTCTAATTTAAATTCCAACTTTTGCACATGCTATATATATTATGTTATACATAATATATATAATATATACTTTAATTTCCAGCACTTGGCTGATTTAAAGTGGTACCATAAACATGTGACAAAAATAAAATTGGAATCTTCACATTTTGGCCTAAATGTGGGATGATTTGTGTGTGCCAACATGGAAAGTATTTTTGTCTCAATATACAGTGTATGGCACGAAATTTTTAATAAATTTTGATGTATATGGGCTGGCCATTTATTTATGGCAAGTACGTGACACGTTGGCAAAGTTTCGGTATCGCCCGATACGACAAATTTCGGTTTAGAACCTTTTATCGTGTCGTATTTAATTTGTCATCACCATATCTTATATCATATGATATAAGACCTGAATGTACTCATAAATATGAGTTAAGTATAGTGGTGTGACGTAAACGTATGTACGTAAGATATATAACGTGTCAGTAGTACGTTGGAATACATGTGTATGTGCCTTTAAAAAAAAATCTGAAAATACATATATATTATGTATATATGGCGTGTGAAATTGATGTGGGGAGGAGGAGAGAACTTTCCTTCCATAGCCATGTTGCCTTCATGTCTTTTCCAAATGCATCTTCCTTTAATGAACTACTTAGTTTATTAAACTAAGTACTTCACTTAATGAACTACTTTAGTTCATTAATTGTGGCACCTGAAAATAGTATAAACTCAACAAATGTTCGCCATATGGTGTAAGCTTTAAAGCTTCATGGCTCGTTAGTTCGGCAACACAATATATAAGCTAAATAAGGTAAGTTATCATGCATACATGTACACTTGTGTATATATATATATCCAACGTTTATATATATATATTTATATTCAATTTCTTTATTTTGAAATCACTCAAACCCTCATATTTCTACAATCTCCCCCTTTTGATGATTTTCAAAATAACTAGTGTACATGATTTAAGTGTTATCTCCCCCTTGTATTATGCACAAATTTGAAATTTGAATTTCGAATTTCAAATCCGGCTCCCCCTTGATTTATGCAATTAGAATCAATCAGTGATCTCTCTCCCCTTAAATCTCTCTCTCCCCCTTAAATCATGCTTCTCTCTCCCCCTTTATTTTGGAAAGTTAATCAAAAGATTCCTGTCAAAAAGGAAAGTACATCAATGATATCGCATTAAATCACATCAACAGGAAGCATGCCTAATTTAGAACGGAGAGATTCAAATGTGGCTTGATTTAAGGCCTTTGTAAATATATCCGCTACTTGTGATTCTGTGCGTACGTGATCTATGACAATATTACCATTGTTAACGTGATCACGAAGAAAATGATAGCGAACTTCTATATGCTTAGCCTTAGAGTGTAATACGGGGTTCTTAGACAAATTTATTGCACTCATACTATCACAATATATAGGAATTTTATCTACGGTAATTCCAAAGTCCGAAAGTTGTTGTTTTATCCACAACAACTGTGTGCAGCAAAGGCTAAGAGCCATATACTCAGCCTCAGTAGTGGACAAAGCAACACTTGCTTGCTTTTTGGAAAACCACGAAATAAGGGAATTTCCTATAAATTGGCAAGTTCCGCTCGTGCTTTTTCTATCTATTTTGCAGCCACCATAATCTGCATCAGTGTAAGCATGTAAGTCGAATGTAGAATCCTTATCGTACCAAATACCTAAGGTGGGCGTGTGCTTAATATAGCGGAATATTCTTTTTACCGCATTTAAGTGTGACACCTTAGGTTGACTTTGAAAACGAGCACACATGCATACGCTAAACATAATGTCAGGCCTACTAGCAGTTAAATATAGTAAAGAGCCTATCATAGATCGATATAATCCATTATCAACGTCTTTACCATGTTCATCTTTGTCTAATTTAGTAGTAACACTCATAGGCGTGGGGGATGGTTTCAAATTTTCAAAATTGAACTTCTTGATCATGTCATTTACGTACTTAGCTTGGCTTATATGAATGCCTTTACTCGTTTGCTTAATCTGCAAGCCAAGAAAATAATTAAGTTCACCAACCATAGACATTTCAAATTCAGCTTTCATACAATTTTCAAAATCTTTAACAAGTCTATGTGAGGTAGAACCGAAAATAATGTCATCTACGTAAATTTGAATAATAAGTAAATCTGATTTTTCTTGTTTCAAAAATAGTGTACTATCTATAGTACCACGTTTAAAATTATTTTCTAAAAGAAAAGTGGCAAAACGATCATACCATGCTCTCGGCGCTTGCTTTAGGCCATATAGTGCCTTCTTTAGTTTGTACACGTGATCTGGGTGTTTCAAATCTTCAAAACCGGGTGGTTGCTTCACGTATACTTCTTCTTGTATAAATCCGTTTAGAAAAGCACTTTTGACGTCCATTTGATATAATTTAAAATCTTTCAAGCAAGCAATAGCAAGTAAGAGTCGTATAGCTTCTAAACGTGCTACGGGTGCAAATGTTTCATCGTAGTCTATTCCTTCTTCTTGATTATATCCTTGAGCTACGAGTCTTGCTTTATTTCTAACGACCTTTCCTTCCTCATTCATTTTGTTCCTAAATACCCACTTTGTGCCTATTATTGTCTTATCTTGTGGTCGTGGCACTAAGTCCCATACATCGTTTCTAACGAATTGATTAAGTTCGTCATGCATAGCATCAATCCAAGATGAATCACTCAAAGCATCATGCACATTTTTAGGCTCAATTTCAGAAATCATAGCATGAAATTCATTTATCTCATCCGAAGTGATTCTTCTACGTGGTCGCACACCGTGAGTGATGTCGCCTATGATGAGATCATGTGGGTGATCTCTATGCCATCTTGGTTGATTATTTTCTAAGTTATCATGCGTTTCTATATGATCATGCATTTCTAGTGTTTCATTCATCTCATGCATATCAAAAGACTCATTTTCTTCCTCCAAAACGGGTTTCAAATCAAAGTCATCATCATATTCCTTTTCTTTATCAATCTCTCCAAATTCATTGAATTTAACATGAATAGATTCTATGATTTGTCTAGTGTGAGGATCATAACATCTATATGCTTTAGAGTTTATGGAATACCCAATAAAAATGCACTCAATTGATTTGGATTCAAATTTGTCTAAGTTATCTTTTGTATTTAATACAAAACATTTGCATCCAAACACACGAAAATAATCAATCTTAGGCATGCGATCATTCAAAATTTCGTAAGGCGTCTTGTTTATTTTCTTTCTTATAGATAGGCGATTTACAATATAGCATGCACAGTTTACGGCTTCCGCCCACAGAAATCTAGGCAATTTATTTTCGCAAAGCATAGTTCTAGCGATTTCTTGTAGTGTGCGATTCTTTCTTTCTACTACTACTCCATTTAATTGTGGAGTTCTAGGTGGCGAAAACTCATGTTTAATTCCTTTTTCTTCACAAAATGAAATCATCTCTTTATTTTTAAACTCACCGCCTCTATCGCTTCTTATTCTTTTCACATTTACGCCGTATTGATTCTCAAGTTGTTTAATTAATTTAGCGATTTCTACGGCGCTATCATCCTTATGTGCAAGAAACAAAGTCCAAGTATAACGAGAAAAGTCATCAACAATTACGCATGCATAGTGACGCCCACCAAGGCTTGTAGTGCGACTAGGACCAAACAAATCGATATGCAATAGTTCTAGTATTCTAGTCGTGCTTATCTCATTTTTAGGCTTGAGTGACTCACGTGTTTGTTTGCCTTTTATGCAAGATTCACACAACTGAAAGTTGTTTAAATCAAGCGTAGGCAATTCCCGTACTAGGTTCTTTCGTTGCAATTTTTTAATGTAGAAATACCTATGTGTCCTAAACGTCTATGCCACAAATTCACATTGGGTTCATTTGACATAAAGCATTTAACTTTGGCATCTACTACATCATCCATAGATAGTGTGAATATATTTCCTTCACGTTTTCCTTTTAAAACAGTTTCTCCATTTTATTTATTATATTACAGTAAGGGTGAGTAAAACACACATTGAAACCATTGTCAACAAATTGCGAAATACTAAGAAGATTGTAAGATAAGTTGCTTACCAAAAACACGTTTGAGATTTGAAGTGTATCCGGGTTTCCAATCGTACCTTTACCAATGATCTTGCCTTCATTGTTGTCTCCAAAGGTCACGGATCCGCCTTTTGTGACCTTCTTTAATTTGGAGAAGAGGCTCGGGTCACCTGTCATGTGCCTCGAGCAACCACTGTCAAGGAACCACTTTATTGATGTGTCTTTTGATGAGTGGTCTCCCTGCAATGTAAAAAGGTGATTTAGGTACCCTTTTAATTTTGGGTCCTTTCGAGTTAGTTAATCACCTTTTAGTAAAGGTACCTTTCGGTACCCATACTTGGGTGATCCTTCTCGGTCTATCAAATGGCAAGAAAGTAGATGAAGGTGCGACATAGTATACATGTGGTGCATGTACTTTGGGTCTTTGCCCAAGGACTCCCCTATACTCATTGTATGAAGGACGTTTGTGATATGTCCTTGTGTGTGTGTGCGTGGTGCGTGGATGATATGTATTCCGTGTATGCATTGATCTCTTTTTCTCATATCTATATGGTACAAACATTATATTTCACATGATATGAGGGAGTGGGGCGTGTGGAAGGGGGTGCTTTTTGCGTCATCTTAGACGCCACTTGATGCTTAGGGGTGTCTACCTTTTTAGACACAACAAACTTGGTTGGTTTGGTTGATACTTCGTTAGTATCAACGTACCCCAATCCAGTTTTGTCACTGTCATGCTTTTGCGATAATATGATGCGATGCAGCATGTTTGGCCCTGTATCGAATTGTTTCATCATTTTCTCTAAATCTGTATTCCTTGATTTCAAATTTGAAATCTCGGATTTCATTTCATTATTTTGAGAAGTTAATGATGAGATCTCGGTTTTTAATGCAGTGATGGCACATGAAGACTCTTTCTTTGAATCGCTTAATTGAGCGACAAGATTCTCGTTAGAAGATTCTAACAGTTTCTTGTCTTCAATTAAACGTTTCTTTTCTTTTGCGAGAGTCTTAGTAAATTTATGTAACTCAAGATATTGACTAAATAAATCATCGTAAGAAGGTTCAGAGTCAGAGTCAGAGTCAGATGATACCTCATTAGACGCTTTTGAAGCGAAGCAAACTTGAGCGGTCTCCTCTTCGGTCTCAGATTCAGAATCTGATGAGTCACTCCATGTGGAGGCCTTTAGTGCACGTTTCCTTTGTTTAGGATCTGAGACGGGTCTATTTTTGTTCCGCTCCTTGTCAGGGTACTTATTAGTTTGCTTTTCTTTGTTTGGGCAGTCATATGATAAGTGTCCGAGTTTGCCGCATTCATAACATTTAATGTCCTTATCATTTGACTTGTTTTTATTTCTCTTAGATGTAGTGACCTTGTTTTTATTTCTAAATGATTTTCTCATGAATCTTCTTAGTCCTTTAGCCAATAGAATTAAGTCATCATTATCCGATTCGGAATCACTATCTTCTACGTGATCAGAGGGAGGGGAGACGTATTCATTTGATTTGAAAGCAATTGTCTTACCTTGTTTGGTTGATTCCGATTTCCGAATAATGAGTTTGTTTTCATACACTTTTAGTGAACCAATGAGTTCTTCCATTTTTATTGACTTAGTCTCCTTGCTTTCTTCTATGGCAGTCACTTTAGGATCCCATTCTGAAGGGAGGCTCCGTAGGACTTTCTGTACTTTTTCCTGCGTTGTAAAGGCCTTACCAAGAGACTCAAGAGAGTTATAGATGTTAGTCAAACGAAGATCCATATCAACAATTGACTCATTAGGCAACAACTTGAAAGACTCAAGAGTAGACATAAGCATATTGATTTTAGACTCTTTTACTTGACTCGTGCCTTCGTGTTTCATTTCTAAGATTCTCCACATTTCTTGCGCACTCGAACAATTGGACACATAACTAGACTCACTCTTACTTAAACCATTTAAGAGTAATTGCATGGCCTTAGCATTCATACTCAGTTTCTTTTTGTCTTCACTAGTATAGTCTTGTCTTGTTTTAATTACTTCTAGTGTGACTCCATCTACAATGGACAATTTAGATGGGACATATGGACCATCTTCAATTATTGACCAAAGGTCTATGTCTATAGCCATAAGAAAAAGTTTCATCCTAAGTTTCCATTGAATGAAAGACTCACCGTCAAAGAGTGGAGGCCTTTGGCTCGACATACCTTCTTGTTCGGTTTTGAGATTTGTGGATGCCATCTCACTGAATCGTTGGATTCCTTGTCGTGAGTATTCCTGCGCTCTGATACCACTTGTAGGATCTGCAAGGCACCACTAGAAGGGGGGGGGGGTTGAATAGATGGTGCGGAAAGTATGCTTTTTAAAATTTCTTTAACCTTGAACAATTCAAGTTCTGAAAACAGATTCTGTTTTCAGAACCTGTTTTAAAACGTTTTTAAAACCAGGTTAGAGGTCTCCAAAAATTATGAAATTTTGAGAGAACTTAGCCTCAGATGTTATGAGGGTCCCCTAAAAATTTCAAATCAAAATTCAACCTTTAACCCCTTCAAAAACCGTTGGCACTCAGATTGTGCAAATCTGCCAGAAACGGTAGATGGTTTTGAAAAATTAATTCCTATTTGTGTGAATGTCCAAATGATCTGAAAATTTGACCAATAACTCCTCACACACTATATTGAAATGGGTTGAAACAGTTTTTTAAAATTCTTTTGGGAAGTAGGTCAAATATCACCAAAGTCTCAACCTTTGCAAGTCTGAAAATCAGACTGCACTAGTCTCAGAACTTTGATGTTTGACTGACCTATACTTGTCCAAAAGGGTTGAAACTTGTGCCAAATTAACCCTAGAACGTTTATGTATGTTTCTGGAAATTTTTATAATTTTTAGAAAACGTTTACTATTTTTGAGAATGTGAACAATATGAGTAAACAGCGCAGAAACTGAAACGTAAATGCAGAAAGTAAATTGCACCAAGAATTTTATACTGGTTCGGTTATAAACAACCTACTCCAGTCTTCAAGGAACACCTTCCTTGGTTCACACTAATTTCACACACGCAGTACACCTTACCGCAGGGTTGATAGAGTTACACCTTAACTCCAACCCTTTACAAACCTTGTATTGTGAGTACAATTCACATGAACACCACCACCTCGCTAGAATGAAGATTGATCACACCTTGATCAATCTTTTACAATGATGTATGAATGGTGGTTTCTATGAAGCCTATTCAAGGATGAAAGAAGTAAAATACAATAGGCTTTTTACAAGAGAAGAAAGAAAGAAAGTGTAGGAGAAGAAAGCTTTTGCACTTTGATCACTTTTGAATATGATTCTTGGTGTTATTTTTGTTTGTTCTTCTCTTCTCCTTTTTATGAAATTGCAGCCGTCCCCTTAGCCTCTTTCCCCTCTTGAAACTTTCCTTTTAATTGCTTGAGAGAGTGTGAGACATCATGGTGACAATGTTTTGCTTGCTTGGCATCATTCCATTGGACCATCATTTAGTCATTGCTTACTTGGCACCTCTTGATTGGCTCAATGTTGTCATCATTTGATGACATGGATAATCTGAATAAAATACTGAATATTTGCCAAATAATCATCACATAATACATTCCATAACTTGAGAGATATTCACATAAATTGTGAGACATAAAATTCCTTTCTTTCCATCTCAAAAAATCGGCCATATCAAATTGTTAATGCTGAAATTTTCAGCATTTACCATGTGTGATAAATCAATATTTCTTCCATTTTTCTTTGAATTTCTTCCATAAAAATACATCCATTATTTAAGGCAAGTCTTGCTACAAGATTGAGAATGAACTTGGACACTAAAAGGAGACACCATTCGGCCACAACCCTCCTCACACATGCTGAAAAATTTCAGCATGTGTGATATGAAGAATATCACACTTAATAACCTTACATACAATTCAAATCATTTCCATAACTCCTTTGATTTATTCCTTAATAAAAAAATTGACAATTTATATTCCTTAATGATGAAGAAATCGTCCATGGCTAGTGTGACATGCTGAAATTTTCAGCATGTGACATAAGAGAGGTGTATGTTGAAAACTTACCTTTTGTAGCTTCTCTCTTTGATTCATCAACATTGTATGATTGATTCTTGACCAATCAACATGCCATCAAGGCTCCACATGTGCTCCACATCAGCTGTAGGTGGCGTTGAGTATGTATATACATGTGCTGAAATTTATTTTTGCTAACTTTGAAGAATAGTGCACATTTAATAATACACACATGTAATATTCCAATCAGCCCTTAATTTAATTTTCTAGAACACTTTAAGATGTATATTATATGTAAAAAGTGTCTAGATACGTGCCACATCATGTTCAAGAAAAACGTTCCATGTCAAGTGCGTAGAAAACCGAATTTTCGATATTTATCGATTACCCGATTTTTCTCTAATTTAAATTCCAACTTTTGCACATGCTATATATATTATGTTATACATAATATATATAATATATACTTTAATTTCCAGCACTTGGCTGATTTAAAGTGGTACCATAAACATGTGACAAAAATAAAATTGGAATCTTCACATTTTGGCCTAAATGTGGGATGATTTGTGTGTGCCAACATGGAAAGTATTTTTGTCTCAATATACAGTGTATGGCACGAAATTTTTAATAAATTTTGATGTATATGGGCTGGCCATTTATTTATGGCAAGTACGTGACACGTTGGCAAAGTTTCGGTATCGCCCGATACGACAAATTTCGGTTTAGAACCTTTTATCGTGTCGTATTTAATTTGTCATCACCATATCTTATATCATATGATATAAGACCTGAATGTACTCATAAATATGAGTTAAGTATAGTGGTGTGACGTAAACGTATGTACGTAAGATATATAACGTGTCAGTAGTACGTTGGAATACATGTGTATGTGCCTTTAAAAAAAATCTGAAAATACATATATATTATGTATATATGGCGTGTGAAATTGATGTGGGGAGGAGGAGAGAACTTTCCTTCCATAGCCATGTTGCCTTCATGTCTTTTCCAAATGCATCTTCCTTTAATGAACTACTTAGTTTATTAAACTAAGTACTTCACTTAATGAACTACTTTAGTTCATTAATTGTGGCACCTGAAAATAGTATAAACTCAACAAATGTTCGCCATATGATGTAAGCTTTAAAGCTTCATGGCTCGTTAGTTCGGCAACACAATATATAAGCTAAATAAGGCAAGTTATCATGCATACATGTACACTTGTGTATATATATATATATCCAACGTTTATATATATATATTTATATTCAATTTCTTTATTTTGAAATCACTCAAACCCTCATATTTCTACAGGAACGATTTGCATCAGCAGATCATAAAGTTAGATGAGGGTCACTTAGATACAATAGAAATGCGAATCGAACCAGCATTTAGGGAGATATCATCAGCGATACCTACACGTGAGGTACCTCATCCCAGTAGTGACGCTCCACAGGAACAAGTTCCTGAGGAAGTTACTCAAGAACCCGAAGAGTTGCCTACTGATGCAGTTCAGGAACCTACAGTATCCCAATAATAAGTGCCTCTAAGGAGATCCACTCCTTAAAGGAGAAGCCCCATACCTAGCGATTATGTGGTGCATCTCCAAGAACACGAATTCGATGTTGGCATGTTGGACGATGACGCCGAAAACGTCCAACAAGCATTACAAAGTCGAAATTCATAAAAGTGGATAAAGGACATGTAAGAAGAAATTAAGTCTATGCACGACAACAAGGTATGGGATGTCATCTCATTGCCTAAAGGTTCGAAACCCATTGGTTGTAAATGGATATTTAAAACCAAACGGGATTCAAAAGGCAACGTAGAACAATATAAGGCTCGAGTTGTTGCGAAAGGGGTTACCCAAAAGCAGGGCATAGACTATGCATAAACCTTCTCTCCAGTATCGATGAAGGATTCCTTTCTGATAATCATGGCTTTAGTGGCGGACTTAGATCTTGAGTTACATCAGATGGATGTCAAAATTACATTTTTAAATGGGGAACTCGACGCCACCATTTACATAGTTCAAACCGCTTCAATTCGAAGTGGGAGATCCAAAAAGCATGGTTTGTCGACTAAAGAAATCCATCTATAGGCTCAAACATGCGACTCCACAGTGGTAATTCTAATTTGCCAAAGTGCTTGCCGCCATCAGTTTTGAGGCAAACCAAATTGACGAATGTGTGTATCATAAGTTCAGTGGAAGCAAGTTCATATTTATGATCTTGTACGTAGATGATATACCGCTTGCAACAAACGATGTAAACATGTTGAGCAACACTAAAGCCTTTCTGATAAAGAATTTCGAGATGAAAGACCTTGGTGAAACCTCATTTTTGTTTGGATTTGAGATACAGAGGAATCGTATCCAAGGTATCTTAGGTCTCTCACAACAAGCATACATCGAAAAGGTGTTGAATCGGTATAGCATGGATAAGTGAAACCACTTAACACCCCTGTGGCTAGAGGAGAAAAATACAAATTGAAGCAATTTCCCCAAACATAGTTTGAACGTTTCGAAATGAGAAACACTCCATATGCATCGGTAGTAGGGAGTATCATGTATGCCAAAGTATATACACGACTAGACTTGGCATACATTACAGGAATGTTAGGCAGATACCTTTCTGATCTGGGTAAGGATCACTGGACCGCAGCAAAGAGGGTTGATAATGTTATTTGTCACATATATCACGTAATAATATTAATTATTGCGTAAAACATCCACACGTTAAGTGATCACCGGACATGTTCATGGATGTAGACTGTGGTCTAAAATGGAAGCCACGAATATGTAGAAAGTCATATAGTCAGAGACCGCAATGGATGAGCTCAAAGTGTAACGACTATAAAGTGTACGACATCTGGTCCCCGAGGGGCGAAAACACACGTGTGTTTAATAGACAATATTGGTACATAGTAATTAAATACAAATGATATTTAATATCAAATATAAGATAATAAAATTTATTATTAAATATTAGATAATATTTATTATTGGATAAAGATAACTTGATGATAATCTCAAGTATATCCTAAGGCATTTAAGATAAGGAAATCTCTATCCACAAAGGAAGATGTGTTTGGTTTCAAATTTAAATTTGAAACCTATACCTATCAGGATTCTTCCTTCCTCCTCTATATAAAGGAGGAAGCCTACACATCCTCACAATACCATACAGCAGTCGGCCATATACAGATAAAAGAGGAAGGGTGTGTCAAATTTTCTATTAAGCCCACACTGCCTAGTCTCTCCATCAGGTAAACTAGTGAATTGCTGATTCCATTCGAGGGGTGTATCAGCAATTGGTGGGAGGTCGTGAATCATTGGATCACGCCAGATTCATCATCAGAGAAGTTGGAGCGTACGTGAACAGATCTACATCAGAAATGGAGCAATGTATAATTCCGTCTTCTGTTACTTTGTTAATTGATTTGATTAAACCGATTCTATTTAGGGATTTTTAGATAAATCCAACATCGAAGGATGTTTTAGGGGTTTGCAGGGCAACAACTGCACCGGGTGTATATTAGACTTAACATGAATGGGTAGCCTTACTGATGTCGTCATCATCATCATCCGTACTCAGTATATCCCAACGACAGCAAAAGCTATCGCTAGAGTCTGGGGAAGGTAAGTGGTAGATATGACAAGCGGAACTAAGAGAGTAAGCATGATTCGGGACGAATCA